>JAQSUU010000474.1:3786522-4417609 GCA_038087645.1 Saccharum hybrid cultivar R570 | reverse complement strand
AGAAGAGGCGTGATTCGAATTGGAGATTCCAAAATCAAATACCACAGACGGTTGGCAGTGTCAGGCGGTGTCAGCTGATTTTGCGGCCATGGTGGCATCGGCTTCACGCGCGCGGTGCGTGCTTGGCGAGCGCAAGCGACTGGCGTGCGGGACCGGGGTTGTGGCTTAGCGCGCATGGCTGGCAGAGGAGGCAGAGGTAATCTCCCATCGTGCGTTGCGTGTCCCTGCTTCCCCTCCGATTTCCGTTTGGGCGAAGGAGAGGAACTGGTCGAGCGGGAGGAAGGGGATGAGCCGTGGGGCCCGTCGGTCAGCGACGCAAGGGAGAGCGCGGCGGGTCGCGTTGCGGCGTCTTGATGGGCCGGGCTGGTTGCGGCCGGTTGGGCGATGGCGGCTAAGCGGGACAGCTGCGCAAGGCTAGGCCGGCTTGAGTTGGGTAGGCCGGCTGGCTATGCCGCTCGTAGGCACGGCTGCCGGCGGAGATAGGCCGGCTCGGTTGCGTGGGCCGGCTCGGGCAATGGGCCAGAAGCGGCTCTCCTTTGCTGTTTTAATTGGAAAAGTGTTTCTATTTTATATTTTCCCTATTTTAAATATGCCATGCATTTGTATGTGAGAAAGCATATTGCCCACACTTGTATAACATAGTGGGTCCTCTTAAATATGTTTTTGGTTTCCAACTATTTGATAGGTTTGTATCTCTATATTTATTTACTTAAGCAATTATTTCAAGAAATGTTGTTGCTTTTAATTCAATTCAAAGAACATAAAATCCAACTCAAGCATGTTTGGTTAAATGCAAAGATGTAATTATCTATTTTAGGTGCTACTTGTGCAACTAGGTTAGGTTTCTTATATGACACCTCACCAAACATAGGTTATTTTAGAAAAAAAAAATTGCAGTTGTGATTTTTGTTTCCTGGAAACTTCTGGGTTGTTACAGTCCTCCCCCCTCACAGGAATCTCGTCCTGAGATTTAAGGTGTGGCATACCTTTCAAAGAGGTAGGGGTAAAGCATCCGGAGTTCGAACTCTTTCTCCCATGTAGCTTCCCGTTCTGTGTGGTTACTCCACTGAACCTTGCACACGGGTATCACTGTGCTTCTAGTTTCCTTCTCAGCTCTGTCTAAAATTAGGATTCGGTGTTCCTTGTACTCTAGGGTGTCCTAGATATCCAGTGCATATGTGTGTACCTCTTGTTCTGGCAACTACAAGCACTTGCGTAGCTGAGATACGTGAAACACTGGGTGTACTCCTGTTAACTCCTCAGCCAACTCCACCTTGTATGCTAACTTGCCAATCCTCTGGCAAATCCTATAAGGTCCCACATACCTAGGTGCCAACTTTCCCTTCACATGAAATCTGATGGTACCTCGGAGTGGGGAGACCTTGAGATAGACATAGTCCCCAACCTGAAATCCGATGGTTATCTGCATAACTCTTCTGTCGGCTTTGGGCAATCCTCAGGTTCTCTCGTACTTGGGCTACTCCTTCTTCAGCATCTTTGATCTTTGCGGGGCCAAAGAATGATCTCTCTCCCACTTCTGACCATATTAGAGGGTGTCTACACTTTCTGCCATACAGAGCCTCAAATGGTGACATCTTGAGACTAGCCTGGTAGCTGTTGTTGTAAGAGAACTCTGCGTGGGACAGACTTTTCTCCCAATTAATTCCATACTTCAAGGCACAAGCTCGAAGCATATCCTCCAAAATCTGATTAACCCTCTCTGTCTGACCATCTGTTTGTGGGTGGTATGCGGTACTGTAGTCAAGTCGAGTTCCTATAGCCTTGTGGAGACTCTTCCAGAACTTCAACACGTATTGCGTACCACGATCAGACACTATGCTAGTGGGGGCTCCGTGGAGTCTGAGAATGTGCTCGATGTATAGATCTGCTAGCTTTTCAACTCTATAGTCAGTCCTCACAGCTATGAAGTGAGCTACCTTGGTCAGTCGGTCAACGATCACCCAAATCGAGTCATGGCCTTTAGGAGTTCGAGGTAAACCCACTATAAAGTCCATGGATATGCTCTCCCATTTCCATACCGGAACGTCCAAGGGTTTAAGCAATCCGGCTGGTCTTTGATGCTCAACCTTGACTCTATTGCAGATGTCGCATCGCGTGACATGCCCAACAATATCTGCCTTCATGTTCTTCCACTAGAACTATTTCTTTAGATCAGCATACATTTTGGTGCTTCCCGGGTAAATACAATACTTGGAGTCATGACCCTCTTCCAAGATTTCTTGCCGCAAGGCGGAATTAGGCGGTACACAGATTATATCCTTGTACCAGTACACTCCTTGCTCATCCTCCCTGAACTCAGGGCACTTGCCCTTCTTCATGAGTTCTCGGATTTCCCAAATTTCAGGGCACTCCAGTTGAGCATTGCGGATTCGATCCTTGAGGTTGTATTGCACTCGAAGCTCGTTCAACATACCCCTAGGTAGGATTTCGAGACGAAGTTCGCCCATTTCCTGACATAGCTCGGGTGGTACGGCTTCCATGGACAGATTGTGGCAATAGCTCTTTCGGCTCAAGGCATCAGCAACTACATTAGCCTTTCCCGGATGATAGTGAATCTCCAGGTCATAATCCTTTATAAGCTCAAGCCATCGACGCTGTTTCATGTTTAGATCTTATTGAGTGAAGAAGTACTTCAGGCTCTTGTGATCGGTGTAGATATCACACTTATTTCCGATCAAGTAGTGCCTCCATATCTTTAGGGCATGCACGATAGCGGCAAGCTCCAGATCATGGGTTGGGTAGCGTTGCTCATGGTCCTTCAACTATCGGGACGCATAGGCAATGACCCTTCCACTTCGCATCAGAACACAACCAAGTCTCTGTCTAGATGCATCACAATAGACCACGAAGTCTTTCTGGATATCGGGCAAGGCAAGAACAGGTGTGGTGGTAAGCTTCTGTTTCAGAGTCTGGAAGCTATGCTCGCACTCGGGCGTCCATTCAAACTCATTAGTCTTCTTCAGCAGGTTAGTCATGGGCTTGGCTATCTTTGAGAAGTTCTCGATGAATCTGCGATAGTACCCAGCTAAACCAAGAAAACTGTGGATATCGGTCACATTGCGGGGTTGTTCCAACTCTTTCACAGCTTCAATTTTCATGGGATCTACAGCAACTCCCTCAACAGTGAGTACATGACCAAGGAAAGCAACTTCTTCAAGCCAAAAGTCACATTTGCTGAACTTGGCATATAGCTGATTTTGCCTCAACTTCTCCAGAACCACTCTCAAGTGTTGCTCATGTTCTTCGGCGGTGGAAGAATAGATAAGGATGTCATCAATGAACACCACTACAAACTTATCCAGTTCATCCATGAATACCTTATTCATCATGTTCATGAAATAAGCCGGGGCATTAGTTGGTCCGAAGGACACCACTGTGAACTCATATTGCCTATATCTAGTGACAAAAGCTGTCTTAGGAATGTCGTCGGGTCTGATTTTCATCTGATGATACCCAGACCTGAGATCATTTTTAGAAAAGAACTTAGCAACTTTCAGCTGATCTAGGAGATCATCGATCCTGGGCAGAGGATATTTGTTTTTGACTATTACGACATTCAAGTTCTGATAGTCAATGCACATCCTCATGGATCCATCCTTCTTTTTCATGAACAAAACAGGGGAACCCCAGGGTGAAGCACTGGGTCTGATGTATCCCTTATCTGACAACTCCTTGAGTTGCTTCTTCAGCTCCTCTAGCTCATCGACTGACATGCGGTAGGGCCTTTTAGCAATAGGACCGGTACCAGGCAGAAGGTCAATCACAAACTCCACATCCCGATCAGGTGGCATGCCTGGCAACTCTTCAGGGAACACGTCAGGGTACTCATTCACAACGGGTACCTCCTCGATTATCTTGGCCTCTAGGGCACACAACTTAGAGACTGTTTTTCCCTGATTTGGCTTACAGCAGATTATGTGTCCACTCGAGTGTGTGATCTCCACATACCTTGGTGAACAAGATATCACTCCTTTATGTTGTGTCAACCAATCCATTCCCAGTATGACATCTAGTTCCTCAGATGGAAGTAAGGTGAGATCGGCTAGAAAAGGGTAGCCCTCAATGGTGATACTCACTCCCTGACATCTCTTGGTGCATAAAATGCGACCCAAAGGTGAACTAGTGTCAATGGGCTCCTTGCGGGGAGTCATAGGTATGCTATGTTCTCGTGCAAACTTAGTGGAAATGTAAGAACAAGTAGCTCCAGAATCAAACAAAACTGAAGCTATAACTCCCTGTACCAAAAACATACCGTACACCACGTTGGGAGCGTCCTGGGCGTCCTCCGCGGTCATGTGGTTGAGACGACTGCGGACAGCACCAGCAACGTTCTTGCGCGGAGCAGCAGGTGTGGTAGCCTGTCTTGTCTGGGTCGAAGCAGGCGGTGTGCCTTTCTTGACGGGGCACTCAACGATCTTGTGACCGGGCTGGCCACAACCAAAACAGGTGAAGGGTGCGCTACCTATGGAGGTAGGCGTAGCGGTCCTCCACGTGCCAGCTCCCTGAGTGGGGCGATTTGGGGCGGGCCGGCTCTGAGCGGGGCGGTGGTAGTTGCCGGTGTAGGTACCACCTCCACGGCTCGGAGCGGTCACTGCCCCCTGGGTGTAGCGAGAGCGGGGCGAAGGGAGCACGTGAGCACGTGGCCTCTGCAGAGCCAGCCCACGAGTGGAACTCTCGAACCGACGCTTCTTCTCCTTATGGAGGGCGTCTGCCTCTAGACGGTCCCTCTCCATCTCTACCACCTTGTTGACCATCTCACGAAGGGTGCGACAAGCATGACCCGAGAGGGCCACCTTGAGACGAGAGTTTAGCCCCTTCTTGAAACAGTACATCTTCTTCTTTTCGGTATCGGTCTCACCTGGAGGATACCTCATCATGCGGGTGAAACGAGTAGTGTACTCCTGAACCTTCTGGGAGCCCTGGGAAATGTTGCGAAACTCCTCCACCTTAGCATCCATGACACCCTCAGGCACGTGTTGCTCACGGAATGCCTCGGCGAACTCCTCCCAAGAGATACTCCCTGGGTCCTCATGGGCGTCGTAGTAGCTGTCCCACCATGCGCGTGCAGCGCCAGTGAGCTGGTGGGTGGCTACCCCCACACACTCCTCGTCAGTGCAGGTGGTGAGGTCCAACTTCTTTTCCATCTCACGGAGCCAGTCCTCAGCGGCGATGGGGTCATCATCGGCGGTGTCGAAAGTAGGAGGTCTCAGCTTGAGAAAACCCTTCAACTTCCGCTGGAAGTCATTGGGAGGACCCCCGTGGCGGTGAAGCATTCCCTGAGCCAGTGTCTCCAAGAGGCGGGTTTGGTGGTCCATCACCTCCGCCAACTATGGTGGTGGCGACGGCGGTGCTTCTCCTCCAAGATGCTGGGCGGCACCCGCCCCCAGTGCAGGCTCCTCCTCAACACCGAAGGGAACTCCCCGGTCTCCTCCACGGCCTCAACCATGACCATGGGCCATAGGCGCGGGGGAAAGCAAGCGGTTGTTCAGACGAGCGGATCGGCGGCAAGACATCTTTCTGCACGGTCGGTTCATTATTTAACATTTTTATTAGATGCATGGTTAAGCGATTTATCAATTTAAAAAGAGATAACTATCCAACACTCATACAAAGATGCAATAAGAACCATAAGATGTGATAAGATCCAAAACATCCATTACATTAATTTATTACATAGCGATATCTCCAGTAGCTACACTGATAGATTCGCGGGAATCGTGCTACTCACAGGCAGCTCCAAAAGTGGGACATCCTACATTACTCCTTAAGTGCATCATCATAACTCTGGCCACACAGGGCTCAACATGTCTACTACTACCTTATTACATGATTATGTGAAAAAGGTGACTACTCCTGTCCGGGAGTGGCGGGTGGTGTAGAAGGACCAGAAGTGGAAGCCTCGAGAGTGCCCTCCATGGCATGAAGCTCGTCGTCGGAGTGGTGGATCCTCGCGACATAAGTGAGAGCATATTCCAGCATCTCAGTCCTCAGAACCTCTAAGTAACCCTCAGTCGAGCAAGCCTTGAAGTTGAGCTTGGTGGCCTCAACGTGGAAAGGCTGTCTGCGCGGTTTCTTGCACATCCTAGGTAAGAGGACGTCCTAAACCTTTCTGATCTCCTGGACATGCTTACGATCAGCGTCGATCCAAGCCTGACTGATGCGGTTCACCTTGTCCTAAAGATATTCGGTGCTCTTAATGTAGTGAACCAAGTGGTGCATGTTGTAGGTGGTGGTGACGGCTGCCTCCACAACTAGCTTCTCCATTGTGTTGCAACGGGCCTCTAGGGCAAGTTTCCTGAAGCCACACTGCTTCTCCTTCTCATGGAGCTCTCTCAGGGTAAGCCTCTGACGCTCAATCCGATCCTCACACTCAAGCACCTTGGACTCAAGATAGTCATGGCGAAGTTCGGCCTCCCCATCCTTGTCCTTGAGATTGGCGATCTCCTTCTGAAGTGACTGCTCACGGTTCTCATAGAAGGTCTTCATCCTATCATAGCCCATGCGCTCCTCCTCGAGCTTGCCAACCATCTCCCCCTCCTTGCGCTCCACCTTGAGGAACTCCTCGTCGCAACGGAACAGGAGGTCTCGGTAGCGGCGGTTCTACATCTCTACATCCATGATGTAGCGATCCTGGGCGATGATGTACTACGCGGAGGCCCTCAGACAGGGGTCGACCTCGTCGCGTGCAGCATGATCTGCAGTAGTGATCTGTGGCTCTGAGAACCTATTCAGGTCCAGAGCGGCAGGCAGTAGACGGTACGGTCCCGTCTTGAGGTAGTCGTGTGCGTCACGCATCACACTGCGAAGAGCTGTGCGCGAGACGAACTGTACGCACGAAGTAATAGAGTTCTCCACCTCTAGTGTCTCGAAGGCACGCAGCATGGGTACGAACTCACTGGCGAGGACCTTGAGGTGGACCACGATGTGGCCCTTGAACCCGTCGGGTCCAGGCTCTCCCCGGCACACGTACTCGATTTGCTCTGTGGGAACGCCTAGTGAGTCTAGCACGTTGTACAGGATCGTGGCGAACCCACAGTAGGCCAGTCCATCCACAGGGAGCTCGGCAACAGGGGCCATCTGCAGATTAACCGTAAGACGGAGTCAGTACCTTCTTGTGCATGTAGTAACTTGAGTATTTCAGAGTGAAACTTGGTAAGACAAGGTGAGTCAATGTAACTCAGAGTGGTACTTGATGAATTCTTAAGTGAGACATGGTGATTCAGGGTGGAACGGAGCGATGTGATAGGTAAGGTAGAACGAAAAGTAGGTAAGAGAGTGTGAAAATGAGATAAGCCGTGCACGAAAATGCAGCACGGTCAGTAATATAACCGAAAGTGTCAAGATCTTTCCTAAAACTATTGTCCAATCCTATGGGTCCGTCCTAGGGTCAGCATGGCTCTGGTACCAACTGAAACGTCCTTGATTTCCACAAAGGGAAATCCACTGAAACGAAGTGTAAAATGACGAAACATTCCGTCAATTTACCCAAATCTCAGCGATACATAAAGTCATGCACGAATATCAGAGTACAATAGAGAGTTTTACATAATTTATTCTCTTCGCCTCGCAGGGCGGAACACACTCACACAAGCATCCGGAACAGCATCCGACGTAGATAGCAGCAGAAAATGATCTTCTGGAACCAGCTTGAGCGTAGGATAGACCCTCTAATTCTCCCAATCATTGCCCTCGTAGTCGTACTCGGGCTCAGAACCTGTCAAAAATCTATCATTACACTTGGTACTGGCCACGCATCGCCCACCCTATGCTTGCAATGCTTTGTGGAAAGTGGAAAGCAGTGAGGGAAGTAGAAAGAGACCTACTTAGGCTGTGGATTTCCTATGCAAGTAGTTAATATTTTAATAAGATATTCCTCAGTTTTTAACTCATCTTAGACACACATTTTCCCAATCCCATCACACACAACACATCTCATCTCACTCTCTCTCTAGATGACGAGATTGACTCCCGCTCAGATCTCGTCTCAACGGCCAAAGCCGGAATCCAACACAAAACCAAGGGGATGGTAGAAAGGACTCCTCTCATCTAATCAAGTGAAGCGTAGGTCATGGGAATGTCCATATCCGTGGATGCGGCTATACGTATAGATCGATCAACTCTACAGAGCGTGTACACCTGGTAATCCACAAGATTGCCATCCTCGACGATCCGGCTCGTCTAGGCTGATTCCAACTGCCTTCCAACCGATACAATACCACCCTACCACTCAGCCCTGGGCCACCCTGGCATCCACCGAAATGCTGAGACTGTGAGACGTAGTACCGGGCCCCCAAGGTTACTACGCTGTCTTAGGAGGGTGTGGGTCCCCATGCCCGTACCTCCCTACACTATCACCTTCCAACCTAGTAGTAGTGGTACCGCCTTAGTCAGTTGGGTAATCGTCTCTCGCCCATCGGGAGCGAGTAGTGTGCACGAAGGTCCCATGGTTCCGGTTCTCAAGACATACCAGTCCTTAGGGTGACTAGACAGTATATCTTCTCAAGGGGGAAACATCGTTTTCCCCGTGCCACGACAGCACCTCCACCAGGGATAACCAACACCCCTGTTCACCTCCTAATATACCCGCCACAGGTATCTCTCGTGAGAGATGCCTAGGTCACACCCCTCTAGCAAGACTTGCCCCAAAGACTCGTCGTAGGATCCTATCCTATCGACTCAACCCTCACCACTCACCCAAGACGCACGCTAAGATCTCCCCAGTTCTTTAGTCAGGTTTATCAAGTTCTTGGCACTATGTGCCTTGTACATATACGTCTCTCACTCTCTGGCATCACATCACAGATATAATGCGAGTAAGAGTAAAAGTAGTAATATGTAACATGCGAGCATCTAACCTAACTGCAGGGTGAGTAGGAGTAAGGTTACGACAAGGTAAAGGGCTCAAAGTAAAGCATCTACCACGCAACCTATCATCAATAATAATAATTTACAAAAAGTAAAGCGCTAGCAATTCTATATTTGCATGCATAATAGGTTCTATGGAGATGGGTGGGGCGTGGCACCTGGCAGGTCGTCACCCAAGTCCTCGGTGTAGTCGGGGTCATACTCCTCAGTCGGTAGGTCCTCCGGCTCTGTTAATCGTAACGTAGAGTCGCATTAACGACTCCTATAGAGGTGCACAAAGAAGCAAAAGAAATTCAAAAGATCCAAATGCACTCAAACACAAGCCTAATATGTAGAGCTCATTTTTACAAAAATTTAGAGACTGGTTTGGTATTTTTCTGAGTTAAAAAGGATAAGTTATGAATTTCTAAAGATTAAATGATTTTTTGAAAAAGAAAAAGAAAAAGGGAATTTCTAGGCAGTGACACGTGGCAGCATCCGATTGGCCGGGACCAAATGTGCCACTAACAGGTGGGTCCTGTTGACTGGTCAACGGTCAACGGTCAACGCTGACCGGGCCGAGACCAGGCCTTGGTGGGCTGGGTCAGGGCCGGATACGGGCCGGGTTGGGCCGGGCCGGGCCCGCCACGTGTCAGGCGCTGGTGCTGCCACGTTACCTAATGGATATTTGGATCGGGCTTGGGTTCATAAAGCCGGTCTATGGTGGACAGGTGGTGGCGGTTCACAGGCCACAACGGGGTCTACGGTAGACCATGTCCACTTTCCCCTTCTTACCTCTCGGTCCACGGTACACTGGGTGTACCGGTCATCTCGATTGTTCTTTTCCCCCCCTCTGTTTTCACTGGAGCACGTTTACCGGGGGCGTGCTTGCATGGTGGTGCTCCACGGTGGCTTAGCTCGGCCGCTATGGTCTCCTACCAATTTGCGGCCGCAAAAGGAGCACGATGGTGAGGTCAAGACGACGACATTGAGCTCCAGCAAAACCTCCCGCGGTGGTGGCGGTTCGATGGCTCCGACCGGGCAGAACACCGCCGATTAGGCCTCCGGGGATCCATCCTTCTCTCAAGGTGCGCGTGGTGTGTCCCTCACCAAGGCGAATCGATCTAGCTCCTCACTTTCTTCTCTACTGACTTGATTTGGAAGGAACGACCTCGCCATGGCCGTGCGCTGGCCATGGCGAGCGCGCTCTGGACGCTGCTCGCGGTGGCGCGTTCCTGCTCCCGTGGTGTTCGATACCGTGGTGCTTGGTTTTGAAACATGAGTGTGGGCGTGTACATGTCCTTGTGTGCCTCTTCTCCCTTCCTCTATTGCCCAGCATACCCAAAAGCGAGATCTCACCATGGCGGGGTGTGTCCATGGCCACTGTGCACGGTGCAGGGGCGTGTCGCGGCAATTCTGAACTCTGAGGCTCATCTAGGCCAGCGAGCGTGCGCACCATGTGTGCGTGAGCGAGCGATCAAGGCATGAGAGTCACGAATTTGGCCTAGATGCTCCACGGTACTGACAGGCGAGGCGGTTCTAAGTCAAGCACAAACGGCAGCGAGCGAGGTGAGATGGTGAGCTCACCGTAGGTGGTGATGGCGAACGGATATCGGTGCAGGGTGAGTTGGTGCGGTGTCAAATGGTAGCCGTGCCGTGCAGTGCAGTCCGTGGCGAAGAAGAAAACGAGCAGCGCCGCCTTCGTCTTCGACGAGCTCGGACGGTGCCCTCTCGTGGTCCCGGTTCTTCCTTGTGGCTTCTCCCTTCCTTCCCTTTCCTCCTTGAGATGTAGCATGTGCGGTGGTACCACCAGGGCGGTGGCGAAAGGATTGGAAGGGGCTTGGGCATGGCACGGGGTGGAACTTTATACCCCGCGCTCGCCCATGGCAAGGCGGACAGTGCGATGGCAATCGGAAGGCACGGAGGGTCGATATGCTACCTTGGTTGGTGCTAGAGCAATCAGAAGAGGCATGATTCGAATTGGAGATTCCAAAATCGAATACCATAGACGGTTGGCGGTGTCAGGTGGAGTCAGCCAATTTTGCGGCCATGGCGGCATCGGCTTCACGCGCGCGGTGCGTGCTTAGCGAGCGCAAGCGACTGGCGTGTGGGACCGGGGCTGTGGCTTGGCGTGCACGGCTGGCAGAGGGGGCAGAGGGAATCTCCCCTCGCGCGTTGCGTGTCCCTGCTTCCCCTCCAATTTCCGTTTGGGCGAAGCAGAGGAACTGGTCGAGCGGGAGGAAGGGGATGAGCCATGGGGCCTGTCGGTCAGCGACGCAAGGGAGAGCGTGGCGGGTCGCGTTGCGGCGTCTTGATGGGCCGGGCTGGTTGCGGCCGGTTAGGCGATGGTGGCTAAGCGGGGCAGCTGCGCAAGGCTAGGCCGGCTTGGGTTGGGTAGGCCGGCTGGCTATGCTGCTCGCGGGCACGGCTGCAGGCGGAGATAGGTCGGCTCGGTTGTGTGGGCCGGCTCGGGCAATGGGCTAGAAGCAGCTCTCCTTTGCTGTTTTAATTGGAAAAGTGTTTCTATTTTATATTTTCCCTATTTTAAATATGCCATGCATTTGTATGTGAGAAAGCATATTGCCCACACTTGTATAACATAGTGGGTCCTCTTAAATATGTTTTTGGTTTCCAACTATTTGATAGGTTTATATCTCTATATTTATTTACTTAAGCAATTATTTCAAGAAATGTTGTTGCTTTTAATTCAATTCAAAGAACATAAAATCCAACTCAAGCATGTTTGGTTAAATGCAAAGATGTAATTAGCTATTTTAGTTGCTACTTGTGCAACTAGGTTAGGTTTCCTATATGACACCTCCCCAAACATAGGTTATTTTAGAAAAAAAAAATTTGCAGTTGTGATTTTTGTTTCCTGGAAACTTCTGGGTTGTTACAGCAATAGCTTCTGCCAGAGTAGGTGGAAATGGTGGGGGATTTGGAGCATTGTCCCCAGCCTGAGAAGTTCCAGTATCGCCCATCTTTTGTACACAAACCATGTTTTATTTACATTGCTTTATTGAATTAGAAAGTAGTTAGTATAGTACTAGTACAAACATCAAAATTATCTTACATTATTTTTATTACAAACTTGCTCGCAAGCAAGCAACTACCCGCTAAGGTTCTTAGAAAACAGGAGAGACTACTATATTACATAACCATCCATTTTGACACTTCACTCCTCATCATCATCACTGATCACTATCACACCATCCTCATTCTCCTGGACACTTGCACCAGTGACATGACTTGCCTCATCCCCACTTTTCATCATGGGTTTATTTTCTTCCGAATCCTCTTCCTCATTATCCTCTCCACCAGGAACAACCACGACACCGACATCATCTTCTACCGCCTGGGGCTGATGATTGGGATTCATCAGGTCATGTAACCTATGGACTTGCTCATGCAGGATTGTATTGTACTGCTCCAGGTGTGTCACATAAAGTTCCAACTCTCGAACACGAGCCCTGGCTTCTGTCTCCTTTTCTAGAGACTCGTTCTGGCACTGCTTCCAAAAATGCATATTGCGCTTCAGTCGCTCTATCTCTGACGTGAGCCTTGCGACCTCCGATTGGGAATCCGGGTTCGGATTGTGACTACTGCTCGCTCCATCACCTCTGATTGCCAACTAATGACGTGGTACTCCTTGCGGACCAGTTTTCTTGCGAGGAGTTGTCTTCACACGTGCCATCCTAAAGCAAGACATAATTAGAACGATGAGAACAGATGGGAGGGATCTGAAGGTTAGCATGAACAGGATTGAACCTTACTTAACCCAAACCACTTTAAAAGGGAAGGTAACTTAAGCAGGTTAATTAAACATGATGCATGCATCACACTTACGAACTACAGAAAAGTTTAAGTAACACATGCAATAACATTTGTAACTTAGGGCAATAAAACATGATACTTCACTACGAAGCTTTCAATTATGATCTAAGGAAACTACAAAAAGTAGATTGGGATAAGCCAAAAGCAATTTGGACCAAAATATCAATATTAAGTTTTTGTTCGATCCAAAGCATTTTGAAGTTTTGCAGAGTAATACTACAATAACTCCAGTAATTATGCTCTGGTACCAGCTGTCACAGAACCTCCTAATTATGATGGCCCACATGTACCTGTCATCATCATAATGACCTCTGACAGCCGTACTTATGTTCATCATAACTTAAAAGGCCTGCTTTCCTCTGAATAGGATCTAATCACAGGAGTATTGCAATATTACAACCGTTTATTCAAAATACCATCAGAGTAAAGTAGTGGAAGTCTTACAATAACTTAAGTTTACAAACCACAGTTTCCAAACTTCAAACCTTATGTAACATTATTACAAACCGGTAGTAGGGAAGTATCAGTAGTAACTTTATTACAATCACACAAACGAAGTGCCTTGCCCAGAGGCCACACAGTCTACTCGTCGTCACTTTCTTCAGCCACAACGGTCATGCAACAAGGCTCAAAGCAGACTTGTTCATGAACCGCACCTGCAACAAGGGGTTAACAAACCCTGAGTATGAGAGTACTCAACAAGACTTACCCAACTAGGAAAAGACTCCAAGGGCATGCTAGCTTTAGGGAATCAAGGTATGGGTATTCAAGAATTAAATTTTCTTTTGCAGAAAAGCTTACTAAAGTAAGTCCTTACCTTCAATATTTTACTTTTACCATTGATGGTTCATTAACCAATTCTAAGTGATCCTAATCTAGATCAAATTAATTCTCATCAAGACATTTCTCATTCTTTCTTTCAATTCCAGTTCTTAACTACGATGCAGGACAGGTGATCGAGTCTCCATAACCGAGGAGCAACGGCGATTCGAACCGATTATACCCAGCTAGGAATCCCTAACCTCACGACGTATGTAGAACCAAATCTTACATATGCCAACCCTCATTTAGATCTCCCAAAACCAGAACGTGTCCATCGCCACCCGAGAGCACAGTACTCCTCCAATCTAGCCCTTGGCCACGAGGGTACACACTACTGTCGCCATCTCTCCACTCCTAATGCGAGGTTAGACGTTCTCGAAATGGAATCACCAACATTTTGGGCTTACCCAAGGCATGAGGCTAGTTGTTGTAACACCCCAGGTGTTTGCCTTGCATTTTAGCATCATTTGAGCATGGTCATAGCATGGCATTACCATAAGCATCATCATTTCATGTGCATTGTTCTTGAAACATGACCTTGCAACAGTTGCAACATCCATGATTGAATGCATGTGTAGGTATATGTTTGTTTATTAATGCTAGCTTATGTGTGTACAACACTTGTGGTAGTGTGATGTGTGACACAACACCTTGAAACATGATCGTGAAACACATGCAACATGCCTAGTTAAACCATGCAACACATGCATGCAACATAATGTTGCATTAGCTTGATTGGTGATGTTTCAATGCACTTTGATGTGACTTTTGCTCATATGAGATGCTATTGGGTAAATTGTTGCTTGGAAATATTTTATCATGTTAGTTAAGCAATTTGACCTAGGGTTTATGTTTATGCCATGCCCTAATTCCATTTTGACTCATGCTTTGACTAGTTGACCTTTAGGACCTTCTTTGTTTGACTTTTTAGAAAGTCTAACCTAGAGCCTTTGCATGTGAGAGCAACCTTAACAAAGTTTGTGCCAAATTTCATGAGGAACAAAAGTTGTTTTGGGGTCATCTCATGAAAAAGCTTGGATCATGCCCAAACATGGCCCACATGTGGGAATGGAAGGCTGTTTACACACTTAGAATTTTTCTAAGTCCTAGAACTGCTTTTCAGTTTCCAAGTACCCATCTTTGGGAGCTTGTAGTTTGAAAACTAGACCAAACCAGCTCTAACCCATATTGACACTTTTGTAGCACTCACTTAGCTCTACCATATTGTCAATAACACCATCACCTAGTTCTCAAGGGTTTAGGAGATAGAGTGCTTAGAGAATCGGGTTTCAGTCATGGTGTAAATGAAACTCCATTTCAGTTTTCATGTGCCTCACTTTAGGGCACTGTATCTCACTAACAAAGCTGAACTAGTCCATGATCTTTTTGACAAACTTGTAGTACTCACATAGGTCTACAAGTTTGCTAATTAGAGATTTCACTAACTCGAGCTCATTTGTGAGTTAATCGACACCAAAATCGCATTGTCAGTCAATCATCTCGGGTTCCATTTTAGAGGTTCAGAAAGCGACGCTGTCGTGGCGACCGAGCTCAGAGCGGCGAAGCCACGTGGCGTTTGTGCTCTGCCGGTATCTCCACGTCACGAGCGCATGCACACTGTGAAGGCCGAGTCGCCCCCTCACCCTCACACTACCTCGCCATTTTCCCCTCCCTGTCGCCTTCACCACGCGAGAGCAGAAGCCGAGCGCAGCGACCGTCTTCGCCACCAAAAATCCACCATAGCCAAGCACCACCACCCGATTCCTCGTAGCCACAGACGCACTGTGAGCTCCTCTACATCGTTGACCACACCACACGACCGTTTGACCTCCGGTAGAGCTCGACGAGCTTACGCCTCCACCGCGATCGCCATTGTTGCCGCCCAGCCAAGCTCGCGCGTGGCCGTGCTTCTCGGTGCCCCTACCGCCTCTCCTCTCCGGTGTTCTGTGTCCGCCTCGATGTGCTGATGCTCGCGAGGTAGGCCGTTTGGGGTCAAACCGCAGCTAACTCGCCGGAGCCGGCAAGCCCGCGGCCATGGCCGCCATTGCCGCTGCCACCCCCCTAGTCACGGTAGTAGTGTCAATTAGCTACACCAATAGATGCGCACAGTCGAGGTGAGCACGCCGGTGCCCTCGGGCTCGCCGAAGTCGTCGTGGGCGGCGAGAAACCGCTCGTCGGAGCTCTCCCCTGCTCGGCGTGTGTATGACGAGTGGGGCCCTCTTGTCAGCGCGCCCCTCTCTCGGTTTCGGCTTCGGGCCACTAGGTGGGCCTGTTGGCCGAAAGGGCCCAAGGCCTTAGCAGACCGGTTATGTTCAGGCCCGTTTAGGTTTTTGAATTGTTTTCTTTTTCCAAAAAGTGAAATTTTGTGCTAAAGTTTGTAAAATCATAACTAGAGCTAGAAATGTCCAATTGAGATGATTCAACTTGCACTGTGCTCCATGAAATGTCTAGTTTATTTAGAAAATATAACATGGGGTATGGTGGTTAATAATTTCTGAGTTTGTAATTAATCTTGTGATGCATTTTATTTAAATATGTGTTTTAGTAATTTTGTTTCTCTTTGTGTATTAATTCAATTGTCATGAAATTTTTGTGAGATGCTAAGCTTGCTTTGAGGGTACTCCAGTTAAATTTTCATGAATTTTGGAGGTCACATGCTTCAGTTATAAATTCCCTTTTTGTATATGCTTTATATTGCTTATACTTTTGTTTATTTTGATATCTCCTAATCTGCTTGTAAAAATGAGGTGAAATTTTTAGGGTAGCCTCTTGGTAGCATTTATTTTCATCTGTAATTTTATTAGAATTTTCTAGTTACATTTTATATGTGATGCCATTTATGCTTATGTATTCTAAATAAATAGAAAAGAGGGATTAGATAAATGTTTATGCTAGTGCCATGACTTGATTTGGTGTTAATTGAACATGATCTAACTATTAGTGAAGTTGGATAGGTCTTTGTGAGGTTCTCAACGTCACTGACTATTTAATTGTACAAATCTATCTTTTCTGGACAGATTTGGTGGTTTAGTAAATTAGGCTATGTTAGTGATGTTTTCATGCTTGGTGATCTATAGCAAAGTTGTTGAGGATTTCATGAACTAGTTGCTGGTAAATTTTTGTAGCATTTGGACTTATAGTTTAGAAATGACAGCTGTCCCAAGCTGACTTCAGTTTTGGAAGTGCTCTCTGTCTTTTGGAACAGATTCTGTACATGTGCTATTTCAACTTGGTAAATGATGAAATCATGCTTAGATGTTTATAAATGAAATATAGACAATTTCATAAGCTTTCCAGAATGTCCTCTTTCAAGTCATTTGGATTTGTAGAACTCCAGTTATGAGTTATCTTAGCTACTGTTGATAATATG
The DNA here is from genome assembly GCA_038087645.1 of Saccharum hybrid cultivar R570. Taxonomy (NCBI): domain Eukaryota; kingdom Viridiplantae; phylum Streptophyta; class Magnoliopsida; order Poales; family Poaceae; genus Saccharum; species Saccharum hybrid cultivar. The sequence continues at coordinate 4,400,718 of JAQSUU010000474.1, read as the reverse complement.
TTGGAAATACTAAATTTCTGAAATCTTGTTATATGTGTGTTTAGTCTTAACTTTGTGCTACTTAGTGGTTTCTTAGAGATGTTCAAATATGTTAATACCAGAGAGGAAATTTACACCTAACCTTGAAGTGATTTGATTAGAGCACCACATAACTTGGTTTTGTGCTTACGATGTTGCTATGTCATTACACCCATCTTCACATCATTCATGCATGTTCATAAATCATCATGTCATCCTTGGTGCATACATGAAATTCATTGGATGCATATACATGCAATAGGTGTGTCGAGGATCGTGTCTCAAGCGAAGTCTCGCTAGGCGTGGAACCCGAAGTTGGAGTCCGTTCAGGAGCCGGAGGCCCAGTCCAACGAAGCCGAAAAAGACATGGAAACAGTTCTTGAAGCTGACCCTTGATCTATCTTCTTTGGGTTAAGGCAAGCCCCAGAGCATTATAAGCCTCCTACTTTCAAATCAATTATCTTTATATACATGTTATATGTATTGTTGCATTATGTGATAGGAGTTGGTTGGAAACCCTTGCTGCACTGATAACACTCCTTGTCCAGCAATTCAAACCTTGAATCCTATGTAGACAGGATCGTATTTATGCTTAGCCCTGCTAAATTAGACCGGTAGAAGTCGGGTGATTTCCTATCACCTGCGAGATATAGGGCTTTGTCAGGTCACAGTTGGCTATATTTGCTATTGTGGAAATGAACCATGTGTTAATGAAATGAAATGAGACCGGGCGGGATGACGATAGTGAAGCAACAAGGCATGGAGGTCTTGGGTGTGGATCTATCCCCGTCTGTGTCGATTAAGGACCAAGACCTAGAGCCTTCTATGTCATTTTGAACGCATGCCTGACATTTAGTTGGCCGGCTTGAGGTTGCCGACCGCGAAGCCTAGTAGCTCAACTCAGGCTGCGAAGTCGAAAAGTGAAAGTCACCTCGGAAGGGAGCCAGAGGGTCCAAGGGCAGGTGAGTTAGAAGTCCTGAGCATCCTGGCCACTGGTATCCCCGAGAACGCGGCGCTGTTCGGGCCCACCCTGAGTTGTACCAAAGGTTATCTACGGCTGTCTTTAGCGGGGTTTGCCGGGTGAGTGTCAGGAATACCCCGCTCAGCTGAGTTGGAATCGATTCGAGTCGTCGTCTCTCCTAGATAGTGAGAAACTTGACTGGTTATCTCCAGCGTAGATACACTAATTATTAATGATGGTTCGGTATTGACGATAATGATGATGATGGCCTTATTATACCTGCTATGGTTAATATTGTTTGCTCCTAATGAAGTGATTGTTCTAGTATAGGTGCTAATCTATATGACAGGTTAATGATTATTAACTCGATGCTTAAGCATTAATGATTACTTATCTGTAATAAGCTTTTCTGCAAATGAGTCAAGCTAGCCCACCTTATAAAGCCTTGCATACTCCTTGGTGTCACCGTTGTTTCTGGTTTTTGTCGGGTAAGTCTAGCTGAGTACCTTCTCGTACTTAGGGTTTATTCCCACCTGTTGCAGGTAGTAGATTCGTACTTGTTACTACAAGTATTGTCTTCACCATGTGGGTGTGAAGACTAGACCATGTGGGCATCGTCTCTGTAGTATCTCTTCTGGTATGCTTTTGCAGGATGTGACTATGTACTGGCAGTATTTGATTTTAAATGGTTTTAGAAATTATGTTGCTTCCGCTAATCTTTATTTTAGTTTTGTAATAAAATTATTTGTACTCCGATGTATGAGAGCTACTTACGAACTGTTGTAACAAGTGTTGTGTTATGTTGAATCACTACGATCTTGGTTGCTCTCGGTTTGGTTTGAAATCCCTCGTGATTTCATGGACTACCGGAGTTATATGGGCTCAAGTTTGAGAGTTTGATCGTTTCGACGATTGTTTTTGAACTTGTGCTCTTATAATTTGGATGGTTCCGTTACAGTTGGTATCGGAGCAAGATTCAACAGTAAACACGTCATTTGTGTATTTAAACAAAAGCTTTTGTGAAAAATCTTAATTCTAATCTAAAAAGTGCCACTGGTCATATCCTATATGCCCAAATAAGGAATATTAGGTGGCTTACTAAGGTACTAACTTGGGGGTTCTTGCTTGTTTTCTATTTCGTTGTCCATACATCGTGCTATTGTATGGATGCCGTCCGTTTGGGTGGTAATGTATGGATCAAAATACCTCTATGCCCTGGTAAGTGGGAGTTGTGAGAGCATGACCGTCCAACCGTCGGTCTAGGAGAGAGTAGTTGTGGATACTCGCATACTTACATGTCCAACCATGTATCTATGAGGGTACTTAATTGTGGGTAAACCTGTCGGTTAACTTTGATACTGAAGTATATACATCGGGGGATGTATGTATGGAAAGTATTTAGTTTACTGCTTTCTTATGTGCTATATTGGGAATTGTTGGGCTGAAATTCAAATTTCTGCAGGTACACTAACAACGTTCCCTGTAGAGCGACTAGTTATCGTTATTGAGAGAACGTGTGTATGCCACCGAAATATACGCTAGAAATTTCACATTCTTCCTAGGTTTGTGAGGACATACGGTTCATGCATGCACCATGTTCGCATCATACATTGCATTCTGCATTACTCCCTCCCTTATAAATTGCTTATTCCGTTCTTTAAAAATTTTCTTTCCCCCAAATAGTTGTCCCATAAATAGTTGCATTCTTTCATGAAGAATTGTGGTAGTCAAGCAACCTAGTGGAGTGGTCAGTAGTGTCAGCCTTGAAACCAAATTCATACCTGGCCCGGGAAGGAAAGCAAGATACAATTTCAAGATGTATCTCCTCAAGTTGGGATGTGTTTTGATCTGCAATTCGCCTCTCCATTGCTTCTACCCTTGTATCCATCCTTGTTTGCTTCCCTCTCTTTGAATGATACTATTTCTACACGCCTAATTCCTAACACATGAGGATTCCTCATGGGTGTGTGTTCGGTAATGGTGTTGCGATTAGTACTCCATGGTGCCACGACGAAATCGGGAGCCTCCTGTGGCGCGCGACACAAGGTTGTGCTGCTCGGCACGCGTAGGTATCAAGGATTGCTAGTCATGATCCATTATGGAGCTACACCAATGTGTTATCTTCTCGTGAACCTTTTTCCTTGGATATTGTTCCCTATCTTATCAGAAGATCCATACCTCAAACCAAGAAATTTCCCTCTTTTGAGAATGGAATTTGGATAGTTGGATACAATCTCTTCCTCATGCTTATGTAATTCGTCAGCAGCCTTCCGACGTCATCAATGCTTACTAGTTTCACCTACTTACAAATGTCTTGTTAGCTTCGCTCTAGCAGTCGGAGTCGTGGCAATACAGAACCGCCATCGTCTCATCCGCAACCTACTTTTGCTGAGTTGCTGCAAATGTTTGCCGAAAGTCAGCGAGCCTTGGACGAGAGTGTCAGAAACCATGTCCATCAGGAACCTGAGCCTGCCCAGTATAGCAACTATAAAGATTTCTTGGATACTGAGCCTCCTATTTTTTGAGAAGCAGAAGTGCCACTTCATGCAGACGAATGGTTGAACACTATCGAACAGAAGTTCCGTGTGCTCAAGGTGGCAGATAATATGAAAACAGAATATGATTCACAACAATTGCAAGGACTTGCAGGTGTTTGGTGGTGTCACCATCGGAATACCCTGCCTGAGAATACGGAAGTAGTTTGGGATCAGTTCAAGGAAGCATTTCGGGGGCATTACGTTCCTGCTGGCCTCATGGCAATCAAGCACACCGAGTTTATGAAGCTCACCCAAAGAGACAAAAGCGTAACAGAATATCTACATGCTTTCATCAACTTGTCAAGATATGCTCCAGAATTTGTTAATACGGAAGTTAAGAAGATTGCAAGTTTTAAAAGAGGGCTGTGTCCCAAATTGATGAAGGCCATGTGCACTAGCAAATGTGCAACTTTCAACGAGTTTGTCAGTGATACTATCCTTCAAGAGAACTGTAATGCTGTGTATGCTGCTTCTAAGAGCCATGAGAAATCTCATGAATCTAAAGCACCAACGACCAATACTCTGGTGGTGATTACACCTCAATATTATTCGCCTGGCATATCTACTAGATATCAACCATATCAGACACAGGATCCGGTCAAGAGGAGCAGTATTAAGAAAGGAAAGCCTAAGGCACTGCCAAGTAACCGCCCATGTTGGAATTGCAAGATGTCAGGTCATTGGGCCAAATATTGTCCTCTTCCGCAGAAGAAATCAAATGATAATAAGGCAGATGTGTGTAAAGGATGGGTTCGATACACCACGGTGGAATCCATTCCTACAGGTGAGATTATCGCTGCTGGTGCATTTTTAGTGAACCAACATCCTGCAATCGTGCTGTTTGATTCAGGTGCTTCCCACTCTTTTATTAGTTCAACATTTGTAGCCAAGCCTGGTATGAAAGTTGTTACTTTAGATAATAGTGGGTATAATATTAGTGCTGCTGGAAATAATATTTCAACCAACCAGTTGTCTTAGGAGCAATGATCGAGATAGAAGGACGGCTGTATGATCTAGATCTCATGGTATTACCCGGATTGGGCCTAGATGTAATCTTAGGTATGAAGTGGATGAGTGGGAACGGTGTTCTGATCGATACCTCTACAAGAGTGGTTATGTTGAGGGATCCAAAAGATCAACAAGCTTTTCTAGTGCAACTTCCTCGAGATGTTAGTCCTCAGACTACAGTTAACACTATGATAGCAAAAGCAAGAGAGATTACAAAAGTTCCTGTAGTGTGTGAATTTCCAGATGTTTTTCCCGATGATTTGCCAGGATTACCTCTAGATCGTGATGTAGAATTCAAGATTGAGTTAATTCCGGGTACCGCACCAATTTCTAAAAGACCGTATAGAATGCCGCCGAATGAGTTAACTGAACTCAAGACACAACTTAGCGAACTTTTACACAAAGGGCTGATCCGTCCTAGTTCTTCTCTGTGGGGTTGTCCTGCTATCTTTGTGAAGAAGAAGGACCAGTCTCTGCGTATGTGTGTAGACTATCGACCACTCAATGCAGTCACTATCAAGAAAAAGTATCCGTTGCCTCGTATTGATATCTTGTTTGATCAGTTATCTAAAGCAAAGGTATTCTCGAAGATTGATCTGAGATCTGGTTATCACCAAATTAAAATCCGTTCGGAAGACATACCAAAGACCGCTTTCTCTACTAGATACGGGTTATATGAATATCTTGTCATGTCTTTTGGTCTGACCAATGCTCCTGCACATTTCATGTACCTGATGAATTCAGTATTCATGCAAGAGCTAGACAAGTTTGTGGTGATATTCATTGATGATATCCTCATCTATTCTGAAAATGAAGAAGAACATGCCGAGCATCTAAGAATTGTTTTATCCAGATTATGTGAACATAAGCTCTACGCCAAGTTCAGCAAATGTGAATTCTGGTTAAAGAAGGTACCTTTCCTCGGTCATGTATTGTCTGGTGAGGGAATTTCCGTAGACCCGACTAAGGTACAGGAAGTTTTGAATTGGAAGGCACCAACTATAGTCCATGAAGTTCGGAGTTTTCTTGGATTGGCTGGCTACTATCATCGTTTTATCCCGGATTTCTCTAAGATAGCTAAGCCTATGACTCGACTACTTGAGAAGGATATAAAGTTTGATTGGACTCCGGAGTGTGAGCAAGCTTTCCACACTGTACGGACCTTGTTGACATCAGCTCCTGTATTAGCGCAACCTGATATTGAGAAACCGTTTGATGTGTATTGTGATGCATTGGGTACTGGTTTAGGTGGCGTACTTATGCAAGAAGGCTGAGTTATTGTGTATGCTTCACGTCAGTTAAGAAAACATGAAGTTAACTATCCGACTCATGACTTGGAGTTAGCTGCTGTCGTCCATGCTCTGAAAATTTGGAGACACTATTTGCATGGAAATATATGCAATATTTATACAGATCACAAGAGTCTTAAGTACATATTTACTCAACCTGAGTTAAATCTGCACCAGAGAAGATGGTTAGAGTTGATTAAGGATTATAACCTCCAGGTGCATTACCATCCTGGTAAAGCAAATGTGGTTGCCGATGCCTTGAGTAGAAAATCTCATTGCAACTCTTTGATAGAAGAAGATTTTCATTTGTCTCATCTCTTGCATCCTGTTGTACTCCATCATATCACTGTGGATTATTCTTTGAGAAGTAGAATCATTGAGTTACAAAAGACTGATACTGGTGTATTTCACATCAAGAGAAAGATGAAAGAGCAAGAAACTAAGCATTTCCGAATCGATGAGAAGGGAATTCTCTGGTTCAAGGATAGACTCGTTGTGCCAAAAGATAGAGAGCTTAGAAATCAAATCTTATCTGAAGCCCATTCTTCTAAGTTGTTCATCCATCCTGGTAGTAGTAAGATGTATCAGGACCTCAAGCCGTACTATTGGTGGACCAAGATGAAGAAGGAAATTGCAGCCTACGTCGCTAGGTGTGATAATTGTTGTAGAGTTAAGGCCATTCACATGAAGCCTGGTTTACTCCAGCCTTTGTCTGTTCCAGGTTTGAAATGGGACGACATTGTTATGGACTTTATCGTCGGATTACCAACAACCCAAAGAGGTTTTGATTCTATTTGGGTTATAGTAGATCGTTTGACAAAGTCTGCTCACTTTATCCCCATGAAGAGTAACTATCACCCACACCAATATGCTGATATCTACTTCCAAGAAGTTATACATCTTCATAGAGTGCCTAAGTCTATTGTCTCTGACAGAGGGTCATAGTTTACTGCTCGTTTCTGGGAGCGTCTACTTCAGAATCTTGGAACTAATTTGGTCTGTAGTTCTGCTTATCATCCACAGACATTGGGACAGACTCAGCATGTGAATCAGATTCTTGAAGATATGCTTAGAGCTTGCATCATCTCTTGTAATGGCTCTTGGGAGAAATGGTTGCCTCTCGCTGAATTCTCTTACAACAACAGTTATCAAGAGAGCATCAAGATGGCTCCATTTGAAGCTTTATATGGTCGCAAGTGTAGAACTCCTTTGAACTGGGTGGAACTAGGAGAAAGAAGGCTCTATGGTATTGACTTTGTAAAAGAAGCCGAGGAGCAAGTCCGTGCTATACAGAAAAATATAGCAGCCGCTCAGGCTAGACAAAAGAGCTACACAGATAATAGGAGGAAACCTATTGAGTTTGAAATAGGTGACCATGTCTATCTGAAGGTGTCCCCTATGAGAGGAGTAAAGCGTTTTGGGATCAAAAGAAAGCTTGAGCCTCGATATGTTGGACCTTATCAGATCATCGAGAAAAGTGGAAGAGTAGCTTATAAGCTTAGTTTACCTCGTGAGTTGGGAGCTATCTTTCCAGTCTTCCATGTTTCACAATTGAAGAAGTGTCTCCGTCTTCCCGAGGAAAGAGTAGAAGTGAGACGCATCAAATTGAAATCTGATCTTTCTTATGAGGAGAAACCGATATATGTCCTGGATACTCTGGAAAGGGTAACTCGAAATCGAGTAGTCAAATTATACACGGTGGTTTGGAGTAATCACGGTGAACGTGATGCAACTTGGGAAAGAGAGAATTATTTAAAGGACAACTATTCTACTTTCTTTGAAAAATGGTACGACTTTCAAATCTCGGGACGAGATTTTTTTTAAGGGGGGAGGGTTGTAACACCCCAGGCGTTTGCCTTGCATTTTAGCATCATTTGAGCATGGTCATAGCATGGCATTACCATAAGCATCATCATTTCATGTGCATTGTTCTTGAAACATGACCTTGCAACAGTTGCAACATCCATGATTGAATGCATGTGTAGGTATATGTTTGTTTATTAATGCTAGCTTATGTGTGTACAACACTTGTGGTAGTGTGATGTGTGACACAACACCTTGAAACATGATCGTGAAACACATGCAACATGCCTAGTTAAACCATGCAACACATGCATGCAACATAATGTTGCATTAGCTTGATTGGTGATGTTTCAATGCACTTTGATGTGACTTTTGCTCATATGAGATGCTATTGGGTAAATTGTTGCTTGGAAATATTTTATCATGTTAGTTAAGCAATTTGACCTAGGGTTTATGTTTATGCCATGCCCTAATTCCATTTTGACTCATGCTTTGACTAGTTGACCTTTAGGACCTTCTTTGTTTGACTTTTTAGAAAGTCTAACCTAGAGCCTTTGCATGTGAGAGCAACCTTAACAAAGTTTGTGCCAAATTTCATGAGGAACAAAAGTTGTTTTGGGGTCATCTAATGAAAAAGCTTGGATCATGCCCAAACATGGCCCACATGTGGGAATGGAAGGCTGTTTACACACTTAGAATTTTTCTAAGTCCTAGAACTGCTTTTCAGTTTCCAAGTACCCATCTTTGGGAGCTTGTAGTTTGAAAACTAGACCAAACCAGCTCTAACCCATATTGACACTTTTGTAGCACTCACTTAGCTCTACCATATTGTCAATAACACCATCACCTAGTTCTCAAGGGTTTAGGAGATAGAGTGCTTAGAGAATCGGGTTTCAGTCATGGTGTAACTGAAACTCCATTTCAGTTTTCATGTGCCTCGCTTTAGGGCACTGTATCTCACTAACAAAGCTGAACTAGTCCATGATCTTTTTGACAAACTTGTAGTACTCACATAGGTCTACAAGTTTGCTAATTAGAGATTTCACTAACTCGAGCTCATTTGTGAGTTAATCGACACCAAAATCGCACTGTCAGTCAATCATCTCGGGTTCCATTTTAGAGGTTCAGACAGCGACGCTGTCGTGGCGACCGAGCTCAGAGCGGCGAAGCCACATGGCGTTCGTGCTCTGCCGGTATCTCCACGTCGCGAGCGCATGCGCACTGTGAAGGCCGAGTCGCCCCCTCACCCTCACACTACCTCACCATTTTCCCCTCCCTGTCGCCTTCACCACGCGAGAGCGGAAGCCGAGCGCAGCGACCATCGTCGCCACCAAAAATCCACCATAGCCAAGCACCACCACCCGATTCCTCGTAGCCACAGACGCACTGTGAGCTCCTCTACATCGTTGACCACACCACACGACCGTTTGACCTCCGGTAGAGCTCGCCGAGCTTACGCCTCCACCGCGATCGCCATTGTTGCCACCCAGCCAAGGTCGCGTGTGGCCGTGCTTCTCGGTGCCCCTACCGCCTCTCCTCTCCGGTGTTCTGTGTCCGCCTCGATGTGCTGATGCTCGCGAGGTAGGCCGTTTGGATTCAAGCCGCAGCTAACTCGCCGGAGCCGGCAAGCCCGCGGTCGTGGCCGCCATTGCCGCCACCACCCCCTAGTCACGGTAGTAGTGTCAATTAGCTACACCAATAGATGCGCACAGTCGAGGTGAGCACGCTGGTGCCCTCGGGCTCGCCGAAGTCGTCGTGGGCGGCGAGAAACCGCTCGTCGGAGCTCTCTCCTGCTCGGCGTGTGTATGACGAGTGGGGCCCTCTTGTCAGCGCGCCCCTCCCTCGGTTTCGGCTTCGGGCCACTAGGTGGGCCTGTTGGCCAAAAGGTCCCAAGGCCTTAGCAGGCCGGTTAAGTTCAGGCCCGTTTAGGTTTTTGAATTGTTTTCTTTTTCCAAAAAGTGAAATTTTGTGCTAAAGTTTGTAAAATCATAACTAGAGCTAGAAATGTCCAATTGAGATGATTCAACTTGCACTGTGCTCCATGAAATGTCTAGTTTATTTAGAAAATATAACATGGGGTATGCTGGTTAATAATTTCTGAGTTTGTAATTAATCTTGTGATGCATTTTATTTAAATATGTGTTTTAGTAATTTTGTTTCTCTTTGTGTATTAATTCAATTGTCATGAAGTTTTTGTGAGATTCTAATCATGCTTTGAGGGTACTCCAGTTAAATTTTCATGAATTTTGGAGGTCACATGCTTCAGTTATAAATTCCCTTTTTGCATATGCTTTATATTGCTTATACTTTTGTTTATTTTGATATCTCCTAATCTACTTGTCAAAATGAGGTGAAATTTTTAGGGTAGCCTCTTGGTAGCATTTGTTTTCCTCTGTAATTTTATTAGAATTTTCTATTTATATTTTATATGTGATGCCATTTATGCTTATGTATTCTAAATAAATAGAAAAGAGGGATTAGATAAATGTTTATGCTAGTGCCATGACTTGATTTGGTGTTAATTGAACATGATCTAACTATTAGTGAAGTTGGATAGGTCTTTGTGAGGTTCTCAACATCACTTACTATTTAATTGTACAAATCTATCTTTTCTGGACAGATTTGGTGGTTAAGTAAATTAGGCTATGTTAATGATGTTTTCATGCTTGGTGATCTATAGCAAAGTTGTTGAGGATTTCATGAACTAGTTGCTGGTAAATTTTTGTAGCATTTGGACTTATAGTTTAGAAATTACAGCTATCCCAAGCTGACTTCAGTTTTGGAAGTGCTCTCTGTCTTTTGGAACAGATTCTATACATGTGCTATTTCAACTTGGTAAATGATGAAATCATGCTTAGATGTTTATAAATGAAATATAGACAATTTCATAAGCTTTCCAGAATGTCCTCTTTCAAGTCATTTAGATTTGTAGAACTCCAGTTATGAGTTTTCTTAGCTACTGTTGATAATATGTTAGAAATACTAAATTTCTGAAATCTTGTTATATGTGTGTTTAGTCTTAACTTTGTGCTACTTAGTGGTTTCTTAGAGATGTTCAAACATGTTAATACCAGAGAGGAAATTTGCACCTAACCTTGAAGTGATTTGATTAGAGCACCACATAACTTGGTTTTGTGCTTACGATGTTGCTATGTCATTACACCCATCTTCACATCATTCATGCATGTTCATAAATCATCATGTCATCCTTGGTGCATACATGAAATTCATTGGATGCATATACATGCAATAGGTGTGTCGAGGATCGTGTCTCAAGCGAAGTCTCGCTAGGCGTGGAACCCGAAGTTGGAGTCCGTTCAGGAGCCGGAGGCCCAGTCCGACGAAGCCGAAAAATACATGGAAACAGTTCTTGAAGCTGACCCTTGATCTATCTTCTTTCGGTTAAGGCAAGCCCCAGAGCATTATAAGCCTCCTACTTTCAAATCAATTATCTTTATATACATGTTATATGTATTGTTGCATTACGTGATAGGAGTTGGTTGGAAACCCTTGCCGCACTGATAACACTCCTTGTCCAGCAATTCAAACCTTGAATCCTATGTAGACAGGATCGTATTTATGCTTAGCCCTGCTAAATTAGACCGGTAGAAGTCGGGTGATTTCCTATCACCTGCGAGATATAGGGCTTTGTCAGGTCACAATTGGCTATATTTGCTATTGTGGAAATGAACCATGTGTTAATGAAATGAAATGAGACCGGGCGGGATGACGATAGTGAAGCAACAAGGCATGGAGGTCTTGGGTGTGGATCTATCCCCGTCTGTGTCGATTAAGGACCGAGACCTAGAGCCTTCTATGTCATTTTGAACGCATGCCTGACATTTAGTTGGCCGGCTTGAGGTTGACGACCGCGAAGCCTAGTAGCTCAACTCAGGCTGCGAAGTCGAAAAGTGAAAGTCACCTCGGAAGGGAGCCAGAGGGTCCAAGGGCAGGTGAGTTAGAAGTCCTGAGCATCCTGGCCACTGGTATCCCCAAGAACGCGGCGCTGTTCGGGCCCACCCTGAGTTGTACCAAAGGTTATCTACGACTGTCTTTAGCGGGGTTTGCCGGGTGAGTGTCAGGAATACCCCGCTCAGCTGAGTTGGAATCGATTCGAGTCGTCGTCTCTCCTAGATAGTGAGAAACTTGACTGGTTATCTCCAGCGTAGATACACTAATTATTAATGATGGTTCGGTATTGACGATAATGATGATGATGGCCTTATTATACCTACTATGGTTAATATTGTTTGCTCCTAATGAACTGATTGTTCTAGTATAGGTGCTAATCTATATGACAGGTTAATGATTATTAACTCGATGCTTAAGCATTAATGATTACTTATCTGTAATAAGCTTTTCTGCAAATGAGTCAAGCTAGCCCACCTTATAAAGCCTTGCATACTCCTTGGTGTCACCGTTGTTTCTGGTTTTTGTCGGGTAAGTCTAGCTGAGTACCTTCTCGTACTTAGGGTTTATTCCCACCTGTCGCAGGTAGTAGATTCGTACTTGTTACTACAAGTATTGTCTTCGCCATGTGGGTGTGAAGACTAGACCATGTGGGCATCGTCTCTGTAGTATCTCTTCTGGTATGCTTTTGCAGGATGTGACTATGTACTGGCAGTATTTGATTTTAAATGGTTTTAGAAATTATGTTGCTTCCGCTAATCTTTATTTTAGTTTTGTAATAAAATTATTTGTACTCCGATGTATGAGAGCTACTTACGAACTGTTGTAACAAGTGTTGTGTTATGTTGAATCACTACGATCTTGGTTGCTCTCGGTTTGGTTTGAAATCCCTCGTGATTTCATGGACTACCGGAGTTATATGGGCTCAAGTTTGAGAGTTTGATCGTTTCGACGATTGTTTTTGAACTTGTGCTCTTATAATTTGGATGGTTCCGTTACAGTTGGTATCGGAGCAAGATTCAACAGTAAACACGTCATTTGTGTATTTAAACAAAAGCTTTTGTGAAAAATCTTAATTCTAATCTAAAAAGTGCCACTGGTCATATCCTATATGCCCAAATAAGGAATATTAGGTGGCTTACTAAGGTACTAACTTGGGGGTTCTAGCTTGTTTTCTATTTCGTTGTCCATACGTCGTGCTATTGTATGGATGCCGTGATAGGAGTTGGTTGGAAACCCTTGCTGCACTGATAACACTCCTTGTCCAGCAATTCGAACCTTGAATCCTATGTAGATAGGATCGTATCTATGCTTAGCCCTGCTAAATTAGACCGGTAGAAGTCGGGTGATTTCCTGTCACCTGCGAGATATAGGGCTTTGTCAGGTCACAGTTGGCTATATTTGCTATTGTGGAAATGAACCATGTGTTAATGAAATGAAATGAGACCGGGCGGGATGACGATAGTGAAGCAACAAGGCATGGAGGTCTTGGGTGTGGATCTATCCCCGTCTGTGTCGATTAAGGACCGAGACCTAGAGCCTTCTATGTCATTTTGAACGCATGCCTGACATTTAGTTGGCCGGCCTGAGGTTGCCGACCGCGAAGCCTAGTAGCTCAACTCAGGCTGCGAAGTCAAAAAGTGAAAGTTGCCTCGGAAGGGAGCTAGAGGGTCCAAGGGCAGGTGAGTTAAAAGTCCTGAGCATCCTGGCAACTGGTATCTCCAAGAACGCGGCGCTGTTCGGGCCCACCCTGAGTTGTACCAAAGGTTATCTACGGCTACTTTTAGCGGGGTTTGTCGGGTGAGTGTCAGGAATACCCCGCTCAGCTGAGTTGGAATCGATTCGAGTCGCCGTCTCTCCCAGATAGTGAGAAACTTCACTGGTTATCTCCAGCGTAGATACACTAATTATTAATGATGGTTCGGAATTGATGATAATGATGATGATGGCCTTATTATACCTGCTATGGTTAATATTGTTTGCTCCTAATGAAGTGATTGCTCTAGTACAGGTGCTAATCTAGATGACAGGTTAATGATTATTAACTCGATGCTTAAGCATTAATGATTACTTATCTGTAATAAGCTTTTCTGCAAATGAGTCAAGCTAGCCCACCTTATAAAGCCTTGCATACTCCTTGGTGTCACCGTTGTTTTTGGTTTTTGTCGGGTAAGTCTAGCTGAGTACCTTCTCGTACTCAGGGTCTATTCCCACCTGTTGCCGGTAGCAGATTCGTACTTGTTGCTGCAAGTATTGTCTTCACCATGTGGGTGTGAAGACTAGACCATATGAGCATGGTCTCTGTAGTATCTCTTCTGGTATGCTTTTGCAGGATGTGACTATGACTGGCAGTATTTGATTTTAAATGGTTTTAAAAATTATGTTGCTTCCGCTAATCTTTATTTTAGTTTTGTAATAAAATTTTTTGTACTCCGATGTATGAGAGCTACTTACGAACTGTTGTAACAAGTGTTGTGTTATGTTGAATCACTACGATCTTGGTTGCTCTAGGTTTGGTTTGAAATCCCTCGTGATTTCGTGAACTACCGGAGTTATATGGGCTCAAGTTTGAGAGTTTGATCGTTTCGGCGATTGTTTTTGAACTTGTGCTCTTATAATTTGGATGGTTCCGTTATAGCTGCAAAGTCTCGAAACACAAGCGGGCCTACAACGAACGGTCCTTAACTGACAAGGCGAAAACACTACATTGAGACTCCTTTCCCAATGTATGTTAGCAGTGGCCAAACCACCCGCCCGATCTTTTCAAGTTCATTCTCATCTTTCAATATTCATTAAGTATGCTGTCATGGCCATGTAAACATTTCATTTAAAAGCTTAACTCATAAGCATAGCGAGGCATACTACGCATTTTCAGTAAAACAGGTATCAAGGTTGATATCGCAATAATCAAGGATGACAATGCAGCAATTGGGTTATCACTCAACTCCTAATTACTTAATGTAATAAACCATAGTACCAGTGATAAAGATTTGTAAAACTCAAGATAGGGTTTAAATGCACCGGGGCTTGCCTTGCTCTGACACGACGACTGACTCGGACTCAAAGACTCTGACTTTTGGTCCGGAACCCACTGACAACAACTCTTCTCCGAAGACGTGCTCGCCAACTTTGACTTCTTCGAAAGCGGGAACTACACGAGTATAGAACATGTCTTAACATGATGCTATGATAAACATGATGCTTGACGATGCTATGCCACGGTTTACGACTCGAGTACAACTTTCCTTCGCGGTACAGTCGCAAAACAGTAAAACCTACTAACTAAAAGCGATAACTTAAGCGACGCTAACGTTTCTTACTGGACTTGTTACTAACGAGCTCAATCATGAAATTAAGGTGCCAAGAATCACCAAGAATTAGTGACCCAAGGTCATCACTCAATCAAAAAGGCACACAACACTTAAAGTTAACAATTTAACATTTAATTAATTAGGGCCTAATTAATATTAGATCAAACTTCATCTAATTGAGCTTAAACTTTTTCTATGGGTTAATCATGGCCTAAAACAGTGTTAGAATAAATTTCATGATTTTTGGATTAATAATTTAATTACTAAAATTCATGGAAGTTGAATTTAATATTTAATTGAACTAATTAATTAACTTGCAAAAAGTAATACAATTTAGCATTTAATATTTTTCCTAAGTAATTTACATCTTGAAAAGCTTACACAAAAATTTTCACTAATTTTGGAGCTCTACAGAATTTTAAATGAAATAAACAAATACTAACACTATTCACATTTTTGAAAAAGAAAAACAAAAACTCTGATCGGGCCGCTTCCTCCTTTCTCCCGTCGGCTCGGCCTAGCTGAACGGCCCAGCTGCCACGCGCCTGTGCCCGCGCTCACTCGCTCGTGTCCGCGCGGCCCATCCGCACGCCCTGCTCGCGCGCGCGCGTTCTCCCTCCCTCTCTCTCGCTGACACGCGGTCCCACCTGTCATCGCCTACCTCCATTCACTCGCTCTCTCCCGCGACCCGGCCATGCCCGCACGGTGGTCGGCCGGTGATCACAGCGTCAGTCGACCAATTAACTCGACCAAAACGATCTACACTACCCTGCGACTCCACTACGCCCTTCTATAGCTAAGCTTGAGCTCCGGCAACCCCTCACCGACGATGATGGCAGACCACGGTCGATGGTGAGCCGCGAAAACACGTCCCCAACGGAGTAGCAGCTAAATTAATGCGAGGAAAACGTTTAGGGGCTCATAGTGGTCATGGTGGTGCTCTTGGTGATGACGGTGACAAGCTAGAGTGGCCTGGCCACGTGGGGGCGGTGGTGGCGGTGCTCCAACCTGAGTTGGGCACGGGAAGTGGTGGTGCGGTGGTTCGGGAGAGAAAACGGCTAAACCCGTTGGACCACGAGGTGCATGAGGGCGAGGCGAACGCGACGGTGTGGTTTGCGTGGCTAGTGGCGGCTTAACGACGGCAGCAGCGAGCGGCGGAGCTAGCGGTGGCGGTGGCAAAACAGAGAAAAACGAAAAACGCCATGGTGACCTCAGGCTATATTTATAGGCACGGTCACAGTGATGGTCACTGGAAGACGCGAGATGTCGCGCTGGCAGTCCTGGCGCGCACGAGAAGGTCCTGGTGTAGCAGTGTCGCCTTTGCTATCTTGCCTGGTGCAGCAGTGTCGCACTTGGAGAGAGGCACTGCCGCAACTTAACTGACCGTTGGGGGCTAGGGGTATTTATACCTCTTCCATCCCTCTCCAACGGCTCTCTCCTTCTTCCAGCCGTTTAGTTCGTGCAGGAACATAAGTGTGCTGTTCTCTCTCTCTTGTCCATTTGTGACCTTGAGCTCCCAAGCTACTCCATTGATTTCTCCATCAATCCTTGAGAGAAAAAGGTCCGAAACTCGATTAGAGAGCAAATCCTTTGATTTCCCAACTCAAAAGAGTACTTGGTTCCCGTTTTGGTCGGCGGTTATGTTTGTTACTCTTAGAGCTTTGCTCCTAGCCAGCTAGAGCATCATCCATGGAGTTTGCTAACTTGTGTGGTAGCCTTGGGAGATTTGTAACCATCTCTTGCAACTAGTAAACTCACCCCTCATCTCAAGAGTTAAGTCTCTTGACTTGAGAATGAGGAAGGGTTGCAAAGCCCTAAGCCTTAGTGGCTAACCTCAATAACGTGGACTTAGGCAAGCCTTGGTGATGAGCTGAACCATGGGATAAATCCTTGCGTCACCTTGTGCTTGATTTACTTCACTTGCATTTCATATTGTTGTTGAGGTGATTTCTAGGGTTTGTGGCCGATCTACTTGTGTGCGGTGTTCTTACAACTTCTAGCTATTGTTCTGTGATTCATATACCTGCAGGAAGCTCAGTAATTTCTCCGATCTAAGTTTCCTTTCATAGATTTTGAATTGTGCTTCAAAGTTGTCTACAGGTGTGGCAGTGCCGCGGGCACAGAGCGGCAGTGTCGCAGGTTGAATTTGACAAAAGTTCAAGTTTTGTTTTAAAAGGCCTATTCACCCCCATCTAGGCCAACCAGAGATCCTACAGCTAGTGATGCTACCAGTGACAACTCTGACTCTGAGGTACAACTTTCTGAGCACGTGCAAGTTGTGGCCTGCTTTGCAGTCTAAGGTGGCTGAGAAGAGTGCAAAGATCTCTTTTCTTGAGAAGGCTAGTTGTGAGACCCTTTAGGGTGAGTGTGCAATGTGTCAAGGCTTGATCCTAGAACTTGAGGCTTGTCATGTAGCCAAGACTAGATCTAACGAAGAAAACACATAACTTCAGACTATCTTGAGTCGGGTGTCTTTTAGAGAGCCCTAATTGGGGAAGATGGTCTAGCAGTTCAAGTGTGGTGTTGGTGGACCGGGTGTAGGCTTTGATGTAGGTGTTGAGGGTGACAAACTCTATGGCAAGGTTAGTGAGTGTAGTGGACTAAAACCATGCCACCTTCCTCTACTCCCAAACTAACAAAAATCACTCCAACTAAGCCTGTTGTGCCTAACACCAAAGATGGAGTGTTTGTGAAACCACCCAAAGCCCCACCTTAGAAACAAGTGTGGATCCTGCCATCCCTAAGGAAACCCTTCTAAAAGCACAAAACCCACCTCCAAGAGTGAACCATACCCACAAGAGAGTGAACCAACATCCCAAGAGAGTGGTGAGGTATCACTGTGAGTATTGTCATAAAGGGGGTTACCTTGCTGAGTTTTGCTTTTAAAGGAAGAGGGATGAGAGGTGTGAGGTGGAAATGAACAATTAGGACATGTACCACCCTCCCCGTGGTGTACATGCCCCACCTACTCAGAGGCGTGCTACTAGACCAAGAGGTCCAATGCCTCAAGATGCTAGACCCTATGGTGTTTGTGCCTAGAGGGCTCCAAGTCATGGTCAATATGACTATGGACCTGGGGTGGTGGCTTCGAATCCTACCCTTATGTTGATGATGATTTAGTCAACATTCTAGTTGGTCAAAAACATCATAAATCTATGACATACAAAAGGACATAAGACAACCATGAATGATTTTGGTTCAAATAACTTGGTTTCACATGTACATGTCCTCTATTTAAATGCAGGTACAAAATGGATGAAAAACCAAGCTTGGGGGCCCAACTTGATAGGTCTCCCGACTCCCTAAGTATGGCAAATGGACAAACCAACTCCACCATCATGATGAGCGATGCTTCTGGAAGCCACCCGCAGAAGATGGGCTGATTTGGCCCCATATGGAGGTCGGGCGACCTCCCGATGGAGCTTATCAGCCACTGCAAGCCTCCATGATCCATGACAAGGTCCCCAAAGTCAATCTCCATCCTTGGATCACAAGTGTGCTTTCTCTCAATGGCTGGAGATGAGAGCACATGGATCCATGGTCCCACATGAGAAGCAAACCGACGTGATAAGTGAAGAACATGCATCATCCAAACCTTATGGCATGTGGGACATGCTTCTAGAAGAAAGTAGGAGGTCCCACCTGTCATTGAGAGGTCAGGTGACCTCACTAGGGAGCCAACCGACCTAAAATTGCACCCACTGCCTCTATGCATGCCACCATGCATCCTCCTTGATCTAAACCGTTGATCAAAGGTCGGTTGGATCCAAGGGAAAGGAGGAGATGTCACCTGGATCGCTGATGTGGCACCACCCCTCACACTAGCTATAAATACCCCCCTAGGACTTCACTCTCATTCATGACACATTAGAGTAAACCACTCTCTAGTAGCTTTTAGCGAAGCTCTGCTATAGTGCTATGAGATTAGGGAGAGAGTGAGGGGAGTGTGGAGAAGAGCCGGGCATGTCTAGTATCTTCTCCAAGCTATACCTCGACGGATGTGATCTTCTTGTAAGTGACTCATCTGAGATCTTTTATAGTATTTGATATTCTATCTCTGCTAGTAGTTATATAGCCTTCTTACCTGTACACCGCTTTACTTCAGTAGAGTGCTCTAACCTTTCTAAGGGAACTTAGTGGTGCAAGATTAGAGTAGTAAGTATAGTCTAGACGTGGTGTCTAGACTATATCTTGCCTATGTAGACCGCTTGTCGCACAGATAGTTTGTGGTAGCTAGCAGGTGGTGATAACCCTGTCTAGCCTTTGCAGTCCACCAAGTGTTGTAGGCAAGTTCTTAATAGGTAGGGCTCCAGTAACAAGGTAGCCGGTTCGGATAGGGGTTTCGTCCCTTATTGTCTTGCTTATCTCCTCTTGTAAGCAGGTGGGTGACAAACCCTTTATAACTACTATCTTTACCAGATATCATTGCTATCTAGATCCTCTTTACCCAAGTTCCATAGGCTCTTTTGTATTATCATAGGATAGTCTTGATCCTTAGTTCACTTCACGTTCCCCGTGGAAATACGATACGGTGAAGGCTACATTGACTACCGTACGCCTACAATTTACCTGTTTGCCACTTCTGGTGTCAACACCTTCTTGTGAACCATGTTTTCCTTCTCATGGTTGTTGATGGTAATTTCAACACATATTTACATAGTCAAACCATCAAAAGACATGCTTTTTGGGAGATAACAAGCAAATAAGTAATGACTTTGGTACAAATAACTTGGTTCCATATGTACAGGTCATCATTTGCTTATAGGAATGAAGATGAAGGACTTTGGGTGACCATGGGCCGAAATAGGGGGCCGGCCGACCTCCCTATGGGCCCACTGCCCCCCACAAATCTACCATGATCCTCCTAAGCAAACCCAAAGCAATATCAACCATTGGATTGGGAGAAAATTTCCTATTTGACACCGAAAATAATGCTCCTTTCTTATTTGGCACTGAAACTAAAATTCTTTCCTATATGTCCTCCAGTTGAGTTTTTCTTTCATATTTGACATTTCCATCAGTTCAGACAGCTAACGGTGTTAGGTCCTAGGAGAAATGTTTGTTTTACCCCTATACTGTATAACTACTGTAGGCTCCAATAGTGCAGAATGGGGTTGATCGGTTACCTGCAGAAGGTCTTAAGCAGCATAGCACTGAACGATTTTTATATTTAAATCCTTTTTTAATAAATATTTCAATATTAACCGTCCCAGAAAATAATTTGCATCCGGTAGCCCTTTTTGGTCGCGTCATTCCCAATGGCGCGACCAAATAACATAGTCGTGCCATATGCGTTGGCGTGACAAGATACGGCATATTCGATGGCATTTCCAACATGAAAAAGTTTGTCGCGCCACCCCTGTTGGCGTGACAGTACAGTCTTGTCGCGCCACCGAGAATGGCGCGACAATACAGATTTTTTGAAAAATCATAACTCTTCAATACGACGTCGGATGAAGATAATTTTTATATGAAAATTGTAGCTCTCGATGAGATCTACAACTTTGTAGTTTTGAGTTTTTTTGTTTGACGACGTTAAAATGCTAAAAAAAATTATATAAACTTTCAGCATCAAAAAGGGCATTTTGGTCTTTTGCTGTTGCCTTACTTAGCCAACTAACGGTAGTTGCTAACAGAGCTGACGGAAATGTCAAATAGGAAAGAAAAACTCGAAGGAAGGACATATAGGAAAGAATTTTAGTTTCAGTGTCAAATAGGAGAAGAGCATTATTTCTAGGGTCAAATAGGAAATTTTCTCTTGGATTGGAGATGTATTTTCTTTGGATGGCTTACAAGTGAAGCACATGGATTGAAGAGCCCACATCTCAATCATGCACAACAATTCAGTGGCCCCACCAGTTCATACCCACTGTTGACGGTCACTAACGTCAATTATAAACCATCAACATAACCTGCATATATATATATATTTAATTCCATCACCAAACATAGGTATAGGGGTTTAAACTAATGAATTCCATAAGCTTTGGTGAATATTTGTATGCAGGAGGATTTATCCAGAAAACAGCCTCAGGACCACTATTATACACTCCAAACAAGCAAACCGATGACAACATATGATTCAACCTGCGAAAACTACGAAAGATAACTCTAGAAGGTTCTAGAAGACACCACGCCGAAGCTTGGGCCAATTGGCCACGTTAGTGGGCCGGCCGGCCCACTAGGGAGGCCGCCCGGCCCAGTGGGGGGGCCACTCACCCTCTGTCACCTCGTACTCCTTCCTATGATCTACACCGTTGATTCTAAGGTGGTTTTAGGTCAGTTTATCCAATGGTGGTCGAGGGAGTTGACGCGGATTGATGACGTGGCAATTCCTTGCCCCCTACTCCATCTCTCCTATATATACCAGCCCCTACCCCCTCCCTGGAGCCATCCTAAAACCCAAATTCATATCCACCTCATCAGGATTAGAGCTAGATATCAAGAGAAGATTAGTCCTCATTAGGATCTAGTATTTAGAAATAGAGAGATGGAGAGTAAGGGTAGAGTTTGGAGGAGGTGCTGGCCTATCAGTGCTCTGGCTTGTACCTTGGTAGAAGTCAACCTACATATGAGATTTCTCTGGTAATCATCTTCTAATTTAAGTAAGCAACATGTTTATATTGTTCTTCTGGTTTGCGAGTCTCTTTTGAGTGGTTTAATCTATTGGCCTTAGGTTAAAGTATTATTCATAGTGTAAGTGTGGTGTTTAGACTCCGTAACTTATGGATGTACCCTACATTCTGGATCGGTGGTAGCTCACGAGGGTGACTCTTATAGCCTCATTGAATCCTTTGTAGTCCACCTCCTGTTTGTAGGCCTAGCAGGATCTTGTTACTAGGAAGAGCATACTCTATTTGTGTTCTTCCTTAGTAATTTCCCTAGATAGAATAGTAGAAGGCATAGCTTACTGAGATTAGAACTTCGAACCTAGCTTATCCTTGTATCATACTCTTTTACCTTTTTATTCCTCCATTCTTTTCTTTTCTTTTCCATTTTGAATTCCACTCCTATCTATCAATATGCTAAACCCATGAGCGCAAGCCTAGGGCCACCAAAATCTTCAGAGCCTATCCTAACACTTGGCTATGAGTTGCACCCGTGTTTTATAAAATTGATTTGGGATAAATCCTTCTCGGGACAAGGCAACAAAAACCCATACTCACACCTATTAGAGTTTGAACGAACTTGTGCATGCTTGCTTATCACTGGCATGCCTGACAAAACCTTAAGATGGAAGTTGTTTCCATTCTCTTTGACGGGAAGAGCCAAACATTGGTACAATCAAACCGTAGGATCTATGCAAGGAGATTGGGAAACGTTATGCTCTAAATTTTATTTATGTTTCTTTTCCATCTCTAAATTGGTTAGCCTTTAAAAAGATGTTCTAAATTTTAGACAACCAGAAGAAGAATCCCTTGGCACATCATGGGATTGTTTTAATGAACTCGTCATCACTAGCCCGGACCTTGCCATTCAAGACCCTATACTTCTTCAACATTTTTACATGGGTCTTAGCAAGGATTCTAGGAAATCCCTTAATGCAGCCTCTAGAGGAGCTTTTCTTCATTTGTCTGCTAGTGAAGCAAGGGCTATGCTTGATAGAATTAGTGGAAAGACTCCCTGCACTAGCATTTGTAATGAACTCCTCGAGAAAGAGAGGGAATCATCTCCAGAACAAGAAGAGGAAGTTTTGATAGTTAAATCACAACCACTCCAATCCCAAGGTTTAACTATCAATCCCGAACCATCAATACCCCAAAATTCTCCATGGAAAGAAGAAATTTCACCTTTGGAAAGCCTTGATGAAATTAAGGATGATCTTTTTGATGTTGATTTTGGAAAAAAAGCTTAAACTCTCTGCTACATAAGAGACCTTCGAGTGAATATAATTCAAATCCTCTCAAGAAGAGACCTCTTAGAAAGCATCTTTATTCCCATATAGGACGTTGGGAAGAATTCAAGGATGACATGTGTAACACCCCAGGTGTTTATCACCAATTAAGTAGTGGGTTTAAGCTCAAACATGATAGATTAATGGAGATGACAATGTCAAAGTTAAACCTATGGAAATAAGCCCTAACCTAAACTTGGATATTGCACCCTCGCTTACATATAGGCTCAATTAAAAGATATATGCTCGGGTGTTGCTATCAAAGTATCTTCACATGTCTCACCTCAATAACTATCTATATTCATCCCTGGAAAAGTTTCTTGAAGTTTGGAATCAAGAAGTCAAATGAAATGATAAGTCATCGTAGAGTTGGAAATTTTGAAGGAATGAGTCATATCTTGCTTGGATTGTTTTGTTTAGAGAATGAGAACATATGTCATCAACCAAGTCTTGCAACCTTGACCAAACAACTCCAATTGAACCCTACAACAACACTTATGAAAGGCTCATGTGGAACAAGTGACAAGAAGATGCCGCAAATCGGTCCCGAACCTCAAAACTAGGGTTTCTTCCGACGCGGTGTTGACCGAAGTGAAACTACTATTTTTGTTCGAGATATGAAGTTTGACCTTTAATGAAAATTGGAGTTTAGTTTGTATGCAACAAACTTTATTTTTGGACCGCGTCCCGATCCCACCCCGAAGTGCTGTCAAGCTGATCACAGTGCAATTTTGACTCCTCCTGTGCAACCCTATGGTGGGAATTAATATCTCGCAAACCAGTGGAATTTGACTGAGCTCCTATAAGCAATGTTGTAGTACTCTCATAGCCCTACGCAGCGGTATAATTTGTTGGTCGAATTGTCATCTGGTTTAAGAGATAGAGGTGAGATTAGAAGAGTGGCAGACTCGTAAATACGTCGCTTTTGGATGGCAGTTTTGGAGGCGCTGAAACTTGGTGGCCGACATCGGAAAGGACCGAGCGCCGTGTGGCCTCCGTGCCCGTGCATGAGCGCCACCTCCCCGGGCTGCTCTGTGTTGAGGGGGAGAAAAAGGGGATCGAGCCCGACCCTTCACTCGCTCACTTCTCCTCTTTTCCTCGGTCTATTTCTCCCTCGCTCTCTCGTGCCCGAAGCCATGGCCGAGTCGGGCTAGAGCTCGCTGTTGCCGTCGCCCCTCCTTTGCCCCTCCTCTTCCAACACCAGCCACCCCTCTCCTCCTCCCTCCTGCCGCTGCTGTTGGCTGCCATCTGCTCCTTCGTCGTCCTGGGCCGCTATCTCACCGGAATCAAGCCGGCCTCCTCCATCCCCTTCGCTGTTTTCCGTCGCTGTGAGGAAGAAGGACCATCTAGCGAGGCAGAAACTCTTTGTTGTGTTCACTTTGCAAAAGTGCTAGAGACAAAGGATTTACATATAGGGGCTTACATGATTTGTGGAAAGTTTTGTGTTCACTCTGCATAATGTTTTCTTTTTTTTCGTTTTCGGAATTAGTATTGCATTTAAATGGCTGAACTTTGAAAATACATAGTAAATGATAGAAAAATCGTAAAATAGCAAATGAGGACTTTTTGGAATCCTTGTGAAATTTTCTATGCAGTGGATCTATAATATGGCATGTTTTAGTTTAAAGTTTTAGCTATAAAAATAGATTTATGCAACTAGGTTTTGAATGCTAGTTGGATCTGTTATTTTTAATAACTGTAAATATATAACTCCAAATGAAGTGAAATTTTTGTGACGTGTTACTCTTATGATGTATGATGTCTAGTAAAAATTTCAAGATTTTAGGCTTGATAGTTTAGGAGCTATAAAAATAACAAATGCTATATGCTGCTTTGCTTCTATTCTGGACAGTTCTGCATATATGCATTGTTTGGCTTAGTTAAGTTATGAATTATGCCTTGATGACAATAAATGATTTGTAGTAATTTTCTTAAGCTTTTCAAAAAGCTAAAGAGCACATTTTTTGGTTAAGTATATGTTTAACTATAGTAGTCTAAAGTGCTGTAGCTGTTTCTGTCCAAACCCAGACAGGGTTGCCTTGTTTATAATGTGTGACCTAGTTAGTAGCACAATTAGCTCTAGATGTTTATAAAAAAATTGTTCGCAACTTGTTAATCTTTCTAAAAAGTCCAGAACCATAATTATTGGATTTGTGAAACTCAAGTTATAACGGTTTAAAGTGGCATATCAGATTCTGTCCATATTTTGGACAGAGATGCAATTATTTAATTAATTGACCATGTTAACTGTAGAATCATCTTAAGATGATTACAAGAAAGTTGTAGGTAACTTTATAAGCTTTCCATAAAGTTGAGAATCATGTTTGTTGGAGGTCTAGAACTCCATTTATGCTTCTCTGAAGTTTCTATCAGTTTTCTGTCTATAATTTTACCACTGCTGTTAGGCTGCATGTGTGGTGTTACTCGTGCAACTAGTTTCATGGTGTAAATGATGTTTACTGTGATTTTGGTAAATACAAAAGTTGTAGATAATTATCTTATCTTTCTTGTGTTAAATTTTCATGATCCCAGGTCTGATAGTTTAAGAGTTGCATGCTTAATAAGTCTACTGTCAGATTTTAATTACCTTCTGTGCAGACTTTAAAGATTGGCATGTTTGGTCATGATAACTTGGGAATCAGGTTGAGATGATTAAAGATGAAATGTAGATAATTTCATAAGCTTTCCAAAATGTCTTCTTTCAAGTCATTTGGATTTGTGTAACTACAGTTATGCTTCTCTGAAGTTGCAATCAGTTTTATGTCCATGTCTGGATAGGTCTGAAACATCTACATGTTTGACCTGTTTAACTTTGTAATTAGCTTTTTATGTAAACATCAATCTTGTAGACAATTTCTATGGATTTTCATAAAGTCTTAGATCATCCTTGTGGGATGTTTGTAGCTTAAGTTATGTTTGAAACAAGTGACTATTTGCTGCTGTCCAAATCTACTTGTATCTAGAATTGTTTGCTTCTACTTGCTCTTGTTTGTATGAGTGCAAATGGTTATCTTGGACACCTAGAGTTAAGGTAGCATGCCTAAAATGTTTTGCTAAATTATGAAGTACTTGATCATGTATAGCTAGCTGGTTGTATGACATGCTTATGTGGGTATAGTGTAACATATGCTTGTTTAGTATGCTTGTTGCATTCCTTCATGTGTATTCTTTATGTTCATGCATCTGCA
The DNA here is from genome assembly GCA_038087645.1 of Saccharum hybrid cultivar R570. Lineage (NCBI taxonomy): Eukaryota > Viridiplantae > Streptophyta > Magnoliopsida > Poales > Poaceae > Saccharum > Saccharum hybrid cultivar. The sequence goes on along the minus strand of JAQSUU010000474.1, from coordinate 4,374,800 downwards.
TCTATGCATCTCATCCTAGGTACGCTAGGTACAGACGTGGAGCGCATGATATGGAGACAAATGATGGTGTAACGGTGGGCTGTCCAGAAGATGGAAGAACCCCTGAATGCAAGTGCTAGGACCGGAGATGTCACCATGACGGTGCAAGCTAACTAAACTGACTTGTGTCGGATCTCAGGCAAGCCCCGGAGCATTATAAGCCTCCTATCTTTAAAGCAATTAATTCTATATATGTTATAAGTATTGTTGCATTAAGTGATAGGAGTTGGTTGGAAACCCTTGTTGCATTATATCATTCCTTGTCCAGATATATGAATCCTTGAATCCTACGTAGACTAGGATCGAGTAGATGCTTAGCCCTGCTTTAAGCGGTAGAAGTCAGGTGATTTCCTGTCACCTGCGAGATATAGGGATAATCATGTATGGCACGGTTGGCTATATTTGCTATCGTGGAAAGGAACCATGTGTTAATAAAATGAAATGAGACCGGGCGGGATGATGATAGTGAAGCGACAAGGCATGGAGGTCTTGGGTGTGGATCTATCCCCGTCTGAGTCGTTTAAGGACCGATTCGCTGTACGTCCTTGAGTCATGTTGAACGCAGTCTAACACTTAGTTGGCCGGATAAGCCGTTCCGACCGCGAATCCGAGTAATACAGTTCAGGCCGGGAATCGACTGGTAGGTTGCTTCTTGGAGGAGAGAAAGGATGTGCTTGGGGACATTGGCGTGAGACCAAGGGGGGGTTAGAGTCCCTATCACCTGGCAGAGTGTCGCCCTTGGGGTCGCGACATCATTCGGACCCGCGGCTCCTGAACTGTACCAAAGGTGACCTGAGCAGCCCTCGCCAGGCGTGACTCGGTGAGTGTTAGAAATACCCCTCCAGCTGGATAGGAATTCGATTCGAATCGCCGTCGCTCCCGGTTAGTGAGCACTTGACTTGAGCAGCGGCAACGTAGATTCCATTAAATTGAACGGATGGTTAATTGGATCACGATGGAAAGGTTGCCTCAATTTATACCTGCTATGGTTAATATTATTTGCTCCTAATGAAGTGAGTGCTCTAGTACAGGTTCTAATATAGATGATAGGTTAATGATAATTAACTTGATGCTTAAGCATTAATGATTAATCATCTATATTAAGCTTTTATGCAAAATGTTGTCGAGCTAGCCCCACCTTATATCAGCCTTGCATGATCCTTGGTGTCATCTTATTTCTGGTTTCTGACGGGTAAGTCTAGCTGAGTACTTTGTCGTACTCAGGGTTTTATCCCCACTTGTTGCAGGTTGTGATTTATCTTGGTGGCTGCAAGAGTTGGTTGACTCCTGCCGTAGTGGCGGAGTGTGATCACGGGCATGATCCTTCTTATTTACCTTATCTCTAATGCTTTTGTTGGAAGTAGACCGTGGTACTGGCATGTATTTGAAATAAGAATAATGTTAGTTTCAAATTATTTTGCTTCCGCTACTTTTCAATGTAAGTTCTAATAACTATGCTGAACTCCGATGTATATTCAATTACTTGTGAAATTGTTGTAACATGTGACTTGTTATGTTGAATCACTACGATCTTGGCTTGTATGTTGATTAGTTTGAAATCCCTCATGATTTCATTGGACTACCGGAGTTATATGGGCTCAAGTGCGAGAATTTGATCATTTCGGTGATTGTTTTTGTACTTGTGCTCTTATAATTTGGACGGTTCTGTTACAGCTGGCATCGGAGCAAGATTCAACATTAAACTTGTCGTATGTGTATTTAAAACAAAAGTTTTGTTTTATAAAATCAGTTTTATCAACTTATAGATATATATAGGTTTGTGAAATCTGAATTCTAAATCTAAGTATGCCAGTGGTCAATTTCCTTATGCCCATATAAGGATTATTAGGTGGCTTATATAAGTACTAACTTTGGGGGTTTTTCAATTATGCATCTACGCCCAGACCAAGGTATGTATGTGTGATGACTCTCCCACACTATGCTACCCGGTGTGTCAGATTAGAGGTAGCCTTCATATATGAAATAGCCATATATGTTGCTAGTTTACTTTTATGCAACGTCGCACCTACGCTCAGGTAAGTGTGAGTTGTGAGAGCATGACCGTACAAACTGCGGTCTAGGGGAGAGCTAGTTTTGGTTACTAGATTATTTACATGTTACACACATGTATATATGAAGGTACTTAATTGTGGGTGGTTGATTATTCGGGTAGTTTTGGTGCTACATGTATATATACGGGGGTATATGTACATGGGAGTACTTAGAATTTTACTTCTCTGCTTTCATTATGTGCCATATATTGGGGAATTGTTGGGCTGCAATGAAACTTTTCTGCAGGTACGCTAACCACGAATGCGTAAGTCGAATGTAGCTGACGACTAGCTATATATCGAGAGAGTGCGTGTTATGCCACCGACATAGGACGTGATCGCCACCTTAGGTTGGCAATCTGGTGAGGACGAATAGGACGAAGCATGCATCTTCATGATTATTGCTTGATGCATAGCTCTGCTCCTCTCACCCTTATTCTATAGCAAGTAACATGTGATTGATGTGACACTATCTTCCGTGTGTAGAGTCAAACAAGAATGCCTTGTTCCATGTTGCTTGAATAGGAAATGCTTGATAAAAGTGTGTGATTAGCCTTGCTAGAAATAATTGTGGATTCTCATCAATGAATTAAATTAGTGCTGGTCTAAGGTAACAAAATTTAGAGCTACTAGAATAATATGTTGGTGTGCTCTCTTGTTAAGTAGAACAAAGGCAAGCTTTGTTTTGCTTATTAAACGTTGGCTGCTAGAACGGTTTCTGTTGTAGTGATGCTTTCGTGATCATAATGGTGTTTTCTGTAGTTATAGAGAATACCAAAGTTGTAGCTAACTTACTTATCTATCTTGTCCTAAAATTTTATGACACTAGGCCTTATGGTTTGAGAGTTATGAATTTTAGAAGTTTACTATCAGGTTTTGCTTATGCTCTGAATAGATCTGAATGTTTGGTTTGTTTGACCTATGTGCATATGGAATCATGTCTTAGAGATAATAGAAGAAGTGTAGTACTTTTTCTAAGCTTTCCAGAATGTCCTATAGCACTAATTTTGGTGGTCTAAATCTCTAGTTATAAGCTTATAAAGTGGAATGACAAAATCTGCCCAAATCTGGGCAGAGATGTCTTCTTTGTCTTGTTTGGCCTTGTTAGATATAGAATCATCTTAATATGATAATAAGAAAGTTATAGACAACTTAATAAGCTTTACATAAAGTTAAGGCTCAGCCTTGTTGGACCCCTAGATCTCCAGTTATGCAATTTTGAAGTTCTTGTCAGTTTTCTGTCCATATTGGTACAGATCTGAAACTTCAGCATGTTTGACCATGCTAACCTATGATTTAACTTTTGGTATGAATAACTAATGTGTAGCCATCTTTCTAAGCTTTCTAGAAAGTCTAGGATCACCTTTATGGGATGTCTACAACCTCAGCTATGGTCGAAACAATTAACTACTATGTTGCTGTCCATGTTCTGTGCCCATGCTAAGTAGCCACCTTAGCTAGCGTTTGTCTTAGGCTAAACTCGTAGTTAGTTCTTTCTTTAGATGAATGTTTGTTATGGGTGAGCCTGATTCTTAGTAGTGGTTGCTTAAGCTAATTGGATTGGATCTCTCCAATGCTTGACTATGATGTTTGTATGTATGCTTGTTAGTTAATTAGTGTCATAGTTGTCACTTCGATTGTCTTCGGTAAGTATACGAGTGTCGAGTAGCTTTATCTTAGAGCAATACTCGAGTTACGCGAAACGATCTCTTGGCGTCATCCCCAATTAGGTTCTTTTCCTTATGAGCCTAAGTCTGGACCATTAAATATTCGTGTATACCATGGTTGTCCTGCAACCGCACGTGAATACCTTTGTTTGATCTACTAGCCAAGATAGTTTCTCTTCAACTCTTCCTTTTGGCTATAGTTGTTTGATGCCAAGTTGTAAGACCCTTAACTGAATCCTTGTTGGACCTTTCGGTTACCTCTCCTAAAGGTTAGCTAGTGTGATGCAATGTATCCATGCTATGGCCTCTAAATCGTGTGCTTGCAATTTCATGCATCTACCTTATCAACTCAATCTATGACTACATATCGGTTTTCGCCTTGAAGTTTGCTTAATCCATCCCCAACCTTCCCAAGTCTCGGGATGTTTACCAATTTTGATCTCATGTTGTTGTCCAACATGACCAAATCTCATGGTAATCTTTCATTTTTCCATCACTTTGGTGAACGCTTGGCGTGCGTGGAATTAAGCAAAAATCTCATGCTTAGTCGCATTCGGCAATTGAGCTATGTTCTCTTGTGCTATGTTTTGATCTTCGAATCACCTCCTGGTTAATTCCAAACCTTGTGACTACCTTTGCTTGCTATCCCTCCCTTGTATAATGCTTGTTTTTACCACCCAAATTGTTTCACCTGAAATTTCACCTGGGTGGGGTGATCGGTAATGGTGTTATGAGTAGCAACTAATGGTGCCGCGACGAAACCGAGAGCCTCCTGTGGCGGCCGACACAAGGTTGTGCTGCTCGGCACGCGCTGGTATCGTGGTTTCTAGTCATGATCCATTGCGGAACAACATCAACGTGTTATTCTCATGTGAACTTTTCCTTGGTTATCTTTCCCATATCGTATCGTAAGATCCATATCTTAGATCGAAAGTAGTGGAGTGTCCTTCTGAAGTTGCTATGAGGATAACCTTTGAAGAACAGGTCACCGACATAAACATTAATAGACTGCAACATGTGGTAGCCTAGTGACTCTATTTAGTTGTCCCCGTATTGACGAACATCATCTAGTGAGCAAGTATCTCATCTCTGTTGGATAAAAGAAGGACACACGACACTTAATGTTGGATAAGTTATCTGTGGGATGAGAATTGATTGTCGCATTGTGCATATGACCGGAGCTATCCAAGTCGCAATCTTGGGTGCATAATGACCATACAATCGAAATCAACCATCTCTAGAATAACTTCGTATTTGCTAATTTCAATGGCAACCATCTGTTCTATTTCAACCATAGTTGTTGTGATCAAGAATGAAGATTTGGAACTTTTTAGTGTTGAGAGACAACTAATTAGTTACCAATAGGAAGGTTAATCTCCAGCTAGGTAACGACTCTTTGGTAGCTATGAAGGCTATGTCTTACAGAGCAATAACCAACAAGAAGTTAATCAACTAGCCAACAACTTGAGTGATACTCTATCTTTCGGAGCCATTGTGATCAAGTCAATTCCATCTTGGACAATCACACAGATAGTGCAAGATGTTCTATCAGCTAAGGTGAAGAAGTAGATAAAGTATGTGTTTTGCCTTGCAAAAGTAACCCGCAAGTTCAAAGCGTGTGCATCCTCGAATTGATATGTAATTTAATAGTCGAGATCTGCTGTTGGATGACCCTTTGAGGTCTCACAGATACTAGTTTACACTCTTTCATTTGCTTTTGCTTTCTCGTATCCCTAATGTACGAGCAGCCTTGGTTTCTACAAATCAATGTATGCCATCACGAAACAAAAGCAATTTGAAAAGTGTCAAACAACAGATTTTCCATCTTCGAGCTGCTGTTTGATCCTAAAAAGGAAGCCTCAAGGTGAAAGTTGGCCTGACAAAGTTGTTATGCTGCAAGTCAACTCAACTTACAGTGCAACTAAGTAATAAAGGAAAATTTTTACTCAATCGCTTGGTGGTAGACTACTCCCCGCGGTTAAGTGAATAAGTACAACTTTTGTTGTCCTTAAGGCCTCGTTACATCTTTCTTTGGGAATTATTTTCCAATGATGACATACTTTGGTACCTTATACATGTTTTTACCAAGAGGTTGCATCTGATTCAACCCAGATAACTGTTGTCTTTGGATAAAAGAATCTTATTAACGGTTGGCAGAAATAGGAAGCCGACAGAGTCAGCTATCACATTCTCTAACCATCGATAGACTCAGATAATACAGTGTTGTTGTCAGAAAAAGAGAACTGCACACATGGAATAGTAAGTAGCTTTCCATTAGCTGATATATGAATGTTTGAACATTTACGACCAACATAGACCCTGTCTATTGGTTAGTCAGTATCCTATAGCCTCAGAGTATATTTGTCGTCTATGATCTCACCCTTTTGGAAGGTTGTGCTCAAACCATTTTGGTAGAGGACTGCTTTTCAAACTTCGTGAACATAGAGTCATTTTGATGAGTATACTTCTGAAGATTTTGGTCTAATGTAAAGTTCATATGGACTATGCTGTGTTCACTAAAGAGTCAGATACTTGTAGTAGTTCGCTCATAGACCAAGGATCTATGTACATTGAGAACGAAGTACTGCGTTGTCTTGGATTCCTCCCAAAGTAACAATGCTTCATGGAAGTCAATGAAGGAAATTCTTCAGACAAATTTTACCATGAAGAGTAAGTTTCAAAAAGTGCCTTTGACCAAATTATTCACCGACGTTGAAACTTTTAGCTGAATGCTATAGCAGATGTTGGGAACTAGATAACGTGTCTCTCTTCCTTAAAAGATCTTCCATTCCGAATCTCGGGACGCGATTCTTTTAAGGGGGAAGGGCTGTAACACCCCAGGTGTTTATCACCAATTAAGTAGTGGGTTTAAGCTCAAACATGATAGATTAATGGAGATGACAATGTCAAAGTTAAACCTATGGAAATAAGCCCTAACCTAAACTTGGATATTGCACCCTCGCTTACATATAGGCTCAATTAAAAGATATATGCTCGGGTGTTGCTATCAAAGTATCTTCACATGTCTCACCTCAATAACTATCTATATTCATCCCTGGAAAAGTTTCTTGAAGTTTGGAATCAAGAAGTCAAATGAAATGATAAGTCATCGTAGAGTTGGAAATTTTGAAGGAATGAGTCATATCTTGCTTGGATTGTTTTGTTTAGAGAATGAGAACATATGTCATCAACCAAGTCTTGCAACCTTGACCAAACAACTCCAATTGAACCCTACAACAACACTTATGAAAGGCTCATGTGGAACAAGTGACAAGAAGATGCCGCAAATCGGTCCCGAACCTCAAAACTAGGGTTTCTTCCGACGCGGTGTTGACCGAAGTGAAACTACTATTTTTGTTCGAGATATGAAGTTTGACCTTTAATGAAAATTGGAGTTTAGTTTGTATGCAACAAACTTTATTTTTGGACCGCGTCCCGATCCCACCCCGAAGTGCTGTCAAGCTGATCACAGTGCAATTTTGACTCCTCCTGTGCAACCCTATGGTGGGAATTAATATCTCGCAAACCAGTGGAATTTGACTGAGCTCCTATAAGCAATGTTGTAGTACTCTCATAGCCCTACGCAGCGGTATAATTTGTTGGTCGAATTGTCATCTGGTTTAAGAGATAGAGGTGAGATTAGAAGAGTGGCAGACTCATAAATACGTCGCTTTTGGATGGCAGTTTTGGAGGCGCTGAAACTTGGTGGCCGACATCGGAAAGGACCGAGCGCCGTGTGGCCTCCGTGCCCGTGCATGAGCGCCACCTCCCCGGGCTGCTCTGTGTTGAGGGGGAGAAAAAGGGGATCGAGCCCGACCCTTCACTCGCTCACTTCTCCTCTTTTCCTCGGTCTATTTCTCCCTCGCTCTCTCGTGCCCGAAGCCATGGCCGAGTCGGGCTAGAGCTCGCTGTTGCCGTCGCCCCTCCTTTGCCCCTCCTCTTCCAACACCAGCCACCCCTCTCCTCCTCCCTCCTGCCGCTGCTGTTGGCTGCCATCTGCTCCTTCGTCGTCCTGGGCCGCTATCTCACCGGAATCAAGCCGGCCTCCTCCATCCCCTTCGCTGTTTTCCGTCGCTGTGAGGAAGAAGGACCATCTAGCGAGGCAGAAACTCTTTGTTGTGTTCACTTTGCAAAAGTGCTAGAGACAAAGGATTTACATATAGGGGCTTACATGATTTGTGGAAAGTTTTGTGTTCACTCTGCATAATGTTTTCTTTTTTTTCGTTTTCGGAATTAGTATTGCATTTAAATGGCTGAACTTTGAAAATACATAGTAAATGATAGAAAAATCGTAAAATAGCAAATGAGGACTTTTTGGAATCCTTGTGAAATTTTCTATGCAGTGGATCTATAATATGGCATGTTTTAGTTTAAAGTTTTAGCTATAAAAATAGATTTATGCAACTAGGTTTTGAATGCTAGTTGGATCTGTTATTTTTAATAACTGTAAATATATAACTCCAAATGAAGTGAAATTTTTGTGACGTGTTACTCTTATGATGTATGATGTCTAGTAAAAATTTCAAGATTTTAGGCTTGATAGTTTAGGAGCTATAAAAATAACAAATGCTATATGCTGCTTTGCTTCTATTCTGGACAGTTCTGCATATATGCATTGTTTGGCTTAGTTAAGTTATGAATTATGCCTTGATGACAATAAATGATTTGTAGTAATTTTCTTAAGCTTTTCAAAAAGCTAAAGAGCACATTTTTTGGTTAAGTATATGTTTAACTATAGTAGTCTAAAGTGCTGTAGCTGTTTCTGTCCAAACCCAGACAGGGTTGCCTTGTTTATAATGTGTGACCTAGTTAGTAGCACAATTAGCTCTAGATGTTTATAAAAAAATTGTTCGCAACTTGTTAATCTTTCTAAAAAGTCCAGAACCATAATTATTGGATTTGTGAAACTCAAGTTATAACGGTTTAAAGTGGCATATCAGATTCTGTCCATATTTTGGACAGAGATGCAATTATTTAATTAATTGACCATGTTAACTGTAGAATCATCTTAAGATGATTACAAGAAAGTTGTAGGTAACTTTATAAGCTTTCCATAAAGTTGAGAATCATGTTTGTTGGAGGTCTAGAACTCCATTTATGCTTCTCTGAAGTTTCTATCAGTTTTCTGTCTATAATTTTACCACTGCTGTTAGGCTGCATGTGTGGTGTTACTCGTGCAACTAGTTTCATGGTGTAAATGATGTTTACTGTGATTTTGGTAAATACAAAAGTTGTAGATAATTATCTTATCTTTCTTGTGTTAAATTTTCATGATCCCAGGTCTGATAGTTTAAGAGTTGCATGCTTAATAAGTCTACTGTCAGATTTTAATTACCTTCTGTGCAGACTTTAAAGATTGGCATGTTTGGTCATGATAACTTGGGAATCAGGTTGAGATGATTAAAGATGAAATGTAGATAATTTCATAAGCTTTCCAAAATGTCTTCTTTCAAGTCATTTGGATTTGTGTAACTACAGTTATGCTTCTCTGAAGTTGCAATCAGTTTTATGTCCATGTCTGGATAGGTCTGAAACATCTACATGTTTGACCTGTTTAACTTTGTAATTAGCTTTTTATGTAAACATCAATCTTGTAGACAATTTCTATGGATTTTCATAAAGTCTTAGATCATCCTTGTGGGATGTTTGTAGCTTAAGTTATGTTTGAAACAAGTGACTATTTGCTGCTGTCCAAATCTACTTGTATCTAGAATTGTTTGCTTCTACTTGCTCTTGTTTGTATGAGTGCAAATGGTTATCTTGGACACCTAGAGTTAAGGTAGCATGCCTAAAATGTTTTGCTAAATTATGAAGTACTTGATCATGTATAGCTAGCTGGTTGTATGACATGCTTATGTGGGTATAGTGTAACATATGCTTGTTTAGTATGCTTGTTGCATTCCTTCATGTGTATTCTTTATGTTCATGCATCTGCATCTATGCATCTCATCCTAGGTACGCTAGGTACAGACGTGGAGCGCATGATATGGAGACAAATGATGGTGTAACGGTGGGCTGTCCAGAAGATGGAAGAACCCCTGAATGCAAGTGCTAGGACCGGAGATGTCACCATGACGGTGCAAGCTAACTAAACTGACTTGTGTCGGATCTCAGGCAAGCCCCGGAGCATTATAAGCCTCCTATCTTTAAAGCAATTAATTCTATATATGTTATAAGTATTGTTGCATTAAGTGATAGGAGTTGGTTGGAAACCCTTGTTGCATTATATCATTCCTTGTCCAGATATATGAATCCTTGAATCCTACGTAGACTAGGATCGAGTAGATGCTTAGCCCTGCTTTAAGCGGTAGAAGTCAGGTGATTTCCTGTCACCTGCGAGATATAGGGATAATCATGTATGGCACGGTTGGCTATATTTGCTATCGTGGAAAGGAACCATGTGTTAATAAAATGAAATGAGACCGGGCGGGATGATGATAGTGAAGCGACAAGGCATGGAGGTCTTGGGTGTGGATCTATCCCCGTCTGAGTCGTTTAAGGACCGATTCGCTGTACGTCCTTGAGTCATGTTGAACGCAGTCTAACACTTAGTTGGCCGGATAAGCCGTTCCGACCGCGAATCCGAGTAATACAGTTCAGGCCGGGAATCGACTGGTAGGTTGCTTCTTGGAGGAGAGAAAGGATGTGCTTGGGGACATTGGCGTGAGACCAAGGGGGGGTTAGAGTCCCTATCACCTGGCAGAGTGTCGCCCTTGGGGTCGCGACATCATTCGGACCCGCGGCTCCTGAACTGTACCAAAGGTGACCTGAGCAGCCCTCGCCAGGCGTGACTCGGTGAGTGTTAGAAATACCCCTCCAGCTGGATAGGAATTCGATTCGAATCGCCGTCGCTCCCGGTTAGTGAGCACTTGACTTGAGCAGCGGCAACGTAGATTCCATTAAATTGAACGGATGGTTAATTGGATCACGATGGAAAGGTTGCCTCAATTTATACCTGCTATGGTTAATATTATTTGCTCCTAATGAAGTGAGTGCTCTAGTACAGGTTCTAATATAGATGATAGGTTAATGATAATTAACTTGATGCTTAAGCATTAATGATTAATCATCTATATTAAGCTTTTATGCAAAATGTTGTCGAGCTAGCCCCACCTTATATCAGCCTTGCATGATCCTTGGTGTCATCTTATTTCTGGTTTCTGACGGGTAAGTCTAGCTGAGTACTTTGTCGTACTCAGGGTTTTATCCCCACTTGTTGCAGGTTGTGATTTATCTTGGTGGCTGCAAGAGTTGGTTGACTCCTGCCGTAGTGGCGGAGTTTGATCACGGGCATGATCCTTCTTATTTACCTTATCTCTAATGCTTTTGTTGGAAGTAGACCGTGGTACTGGCATGTATTTGAAATAAGAATAATGTTAGTTTCAAATTATTTTGCTTCCGCTACTTTTCAATGTAAGTTCTAATAACTATGCTGAACTCCGATGTATATTCAATTACTTGTGAAATTGTTGTAACATGTGACTTGTTATGTTGAATCACTACGATCTTGGCTTGTATGTTGATTAGTTTGAAATCCCTCATGATTTCATTGGACTACCGGAGTTATATGGGCTCAAGTGCGAGAATTTGATCATTTCGGTGATTGTTTTTGTACTTGTGCTCTTATAATTTGGACGGTTCTGTTACAACATGTCTAGTGATGCCATAGAGGGATAGTCAAGCCATTTAGAGGCCACTCCTATCCTCTCCCCTTCTATGCCCACATTAGATGTCTTATCTAAACACATCTCTCAACCCATCCTTGACCTCGATGATCCCACTTATGCTCTTTCTTCTAAGTCTCATGATGACCCTAGAAATCCATTAAGACACCCAAAGCATAGGAGTCATAAAGACCATAAGGATGACCAAGAAGAGCAACGACAGTGGCTAGAATGTATGAAGAAATATGCCATTGCTGAAGAATGGATGGACAAGGATGAAGCCTTATGGTTAGAATCCAAACTTGGCCTAGATTCAAACGGTGAGTTTAACTCAATTCCCTTTGAAAACATGACTCATCCAAGTTTGGAGGAGGTCTTAAACAAAACCAACCCAAGAGACACCAATCCATGGGAAATCTTGGACAATAAAACATCCAATGAATGTCATAGGCATGGAGCGATGGAGACAATGTTGTCACCTATAGACATTCATGAAGAATCAACCCTGGAGCTTGAAAAGAAAGATTACATCAGCGAGCATGAAAGCTACTTCATTAACACCTCATCAAATCCATGCTCATATGAGAAATCTCCTGAATTAATTGGTCTCTCCAACACTGCCACACATGAGATCTTCAACCCCCTCATACTCCTTGTTCATAAAGACTTTGAAAGGGTGGTTGTGGATGCATATGTTTATCATAAATATTGCAAATCTCATTGGCATGAATCTTGAGATAGGCACACAAAGGTTGGTGTTGAAGGGGAAAGCACTTCACCAATTAGAAGCTCAATTCGAAGGTTTCCCAAGGACGAGCTTTTGTCCTAAAGCAAGTACTTTTGAGAGATAACATGAGTTTTCACCTTTTGCTATAATGCCCTTGTGAAATGAGCATAGAAATATAGTTGTGAAAATATACCTTCAGGTATTTTTGTCACTAACAATTCTAGGTTTGAAGCAAAAGGATGAACGATGACGACGCAAGGTATGTCCAACCAATCATCATGCAACATTGAATTATATCTATCCAAACTTGACTTTGCTTTGCAAAATTCAAGCTTGGGGGATGGGCTTCTCTGAAAAATCTTAAGCCATGTTGCTAATCTTGGTTGTCTCTACCTTTAAGCCATGCGTAATTTGCTAAATAACAATCATGCTCTTCCATCTCTAATTGATTAAATCTCTATAATGCTTTCATGCTACCTTTGTTTACTATTGTATGTTCAAGGTTTGGAGTATGTTCATACATCTCATAAATTAAGTATGGTTCTTAGTTTAGAAGTGTTGATCTTACTTTCAAAGGCTTTTTAAATTAAGCGTGGTGCTTAGGTTAAAATGCTTTCCTAGATTAAATTAGACATGGTGTCTAGTTTGATTTTTGAACCAAGAATATGTAGTAGTAGATATTGGTCATTTTGTTAGACTAACCCCATGCAGGAAACTTTTAATTCAATATTGGTAAGTCATGAGACGAATTCAAATTGGAGAGGACACATGATGAACTCCAATAACGTTGTGCAAAGAGGACACAGCTCATTCATGGATGGAAGAACTGCATAAAACAATGAGTGAGGCAAAAGGTCTAACAAGGTGTCAAAAGATCAAAGAGTAGAAAGATGGCATGATAAAAGGATTAGAAAGAAAGGGTGCAATCTAGGAGACAGGAAGCTCATGAATAGCTCAGGCTACGAGGCTAGCCGAACAAGGAAAACTTCAAGCTAATGGGAAAGACCATCATGACCCTTCGTCACATGGTTGCATCATGCTCCAATGACAAAGGTAACATCCTAAGGTAAATGGTCATTATTTAAAAGTTTTCCCTGATTCTGGTATACACATAAATAAGAAACAAACATGTCTGATTTACAAACTTGCTTAATCCAACTTGATTAACTCAACATGTTTAGTTCTTCAAGCTTGTTCCTAGCACCACTCTCTTGTGCCCATAGTCTTAACCGATTAAACTAAAAAGTGTACATCCTATCTTTGGAAGAGGATAGTCATAATCATGTAAAGAATGATACATTATGTAGAGATAAATAATCCATCCATTGGTTAAGCAATTCAACCCTTTGGGCCAAATATACTTAAATGCTCGTGCTCAATCTGTTGATCTTATCACCCATGACATAATTGAACAAAGCTCATAACATCAACCTCATCTTGTTCAATATGCCTAAGGATAAAGAGGAATAAGTAAAGTTTTGGTTCTGTTGGTGTTTTCCCACCAACAGAGCCCATGCACTTGATCTCTACCTTGTCTTTATGAGCAAGACACACTTTAAGCAAAGTGTGGGGGAGTTAGTTAATTCCCCAATTTCTACAAATGAAAGTTCTTAGCCTGTCAGACCAAAATCAAAACTCAAAACCAAGATAGGTTTGGAGGAATAAGGTGGCATTACCAATATATGCGTCATCACAAGAATCTTCATCTTCAGAACAAACTGAGGAACTTGATCAATAAACTTCACAAGGAGATGTCTGGTTTGAAGGACTTACAACACCGAACCCTCACTGAAAGAGCTAGCTTGGGGGAGAAGCACTTCTGTGTATCTAGGTAAGTATTATTTCCCCTTTTATTTTAGTTTTTAGTTTCTTTTTAATAGTTAAAAAATGAAAAACAATGAATGAAACAAAATAAAAAGTTATCTTTATAATAAATATATATATAGTAATAATGTGTGATCTAGTAAAATTGAAAACAAAATAAAAGATGTGTCTAGTTTGTTTAATTTGTTTTTAAAAGCTGAATAAAATAAAGAAGACTCAGAATAATCTCTTAAATGGAAATGATGCATAGTTGCTTTGCTGTAATTCCTTTCAAGTACCTAGTTTTCACCCTTAAATTCTCTCGAGTTTTGGATAAGATTGTTTTGACATAAGCATTTACTCTGAACTTGAAACTCGTGGGTAGCATATGCTTGATCTAAGTCTAGGTAATTAACAGAAATGATATGTCAAGGACTGAGCTACTGTTTATCTTGTTCCAAGTGACACTAAAGTTCTAGAGATTTATCTTTTAAAAAACACAAAAATACTACATGATGAGTTCATGTATGACAAAGCTTGAATTCCCACTAGAGCCATACATGTTATTTAGGCTAGGAAAACTTTCATATATATGTTGCTTGCTTTTGCATTGAGTTTTGTCAAGCTTTGTTGACCCTTATGAGAGGTTTGTCATGCTCTTAAAATCAAGATCACATACACACCATCCACATATACTTGCTGCTCCTACACTGGGGGTAAGCGCAAAAACATGCCTTCCATCTAGATCCACCCAAAAATGTTTCTATTCCTACCTGGAGGTGAACACAAAAACATGTTAGGTTTTCCATCCACCAAATAAATGCTCCAAGTTCTTGTTCCTATCTCTCAAAAGTTTTGTTGCAGAAAAGAGGCATGGGGCTATGCAAAAGTTGTCATATAAAAAAGAGAGAAAGAAAAGAAAAAAAAAGAAAGTTGAAAAAATGGACAAGTGTCCAAGATATCTAAAACAATGGGTACTTAGAGAGAGAGATGAATAATATAGCCCCTACTCTCTAGCAAGTATTTCCAAGTTTCAAAAGAGAGATAAGTTTTCAACGAGCAAAGTAGAATTAGGTTACCCACCATATATATCCACCATACATCCACACACATGCACATCTTGATTTGATTGTATGACTCAACTCTCTTTGGATCCAAGGTTTGACTTTACAAGATATGCATTGCAAGTCTGCTCTAGCTTTCTCCCTACCTATGAACTCCACATAAGCCTTAGTGGTAGGAAGAAAAAGGCATAATATCATTATTGCCTCGGTGAGGATCCATAAATACCACATATATTATGAGACTTGAGAGTGTCATACAATGGAATCTCTGAGTTTTATTTTGAAAACTTATAAAAACTCTGGAACAATGGTTGAACAAAGAACTTGTGACATAGTGCTTGACTTGATCTTTCTATCTTTCAATTGCTCAAGACCCAAGTGTAGGTTAAGAAGCCCCATGGTTGAAGGTAACATAGGTAAGTTTGAAAGTCAGAATAGTTTATTCTAATCCAGAGGAGAATTCTTGATTGAACACATGTGTATTTTTGAGGCGTGAAAGCATTGTAGCAACTCCAGATCCATTAATGAGTTTAGCTTTGCTCAGGGACTGACAAAGGTTAAGCTTAGGGGAGCTTGTTGACGGTCACTAACGTCCATTATAAACCGTCAACATAACCTGCATATATATTTAATTCCATCACCAAACATAGGTATAGGGGTTTAAACTAATAAATTCTATGAGCTTTGGCGAATATTTGTATGCAAAAGGATTTATCTAGAAAACAGGCTTGGGACCACTGTCATACACTCCAAAATAAGCAAACCAACGACAACATATGATTCAACCCGTGAAAACTATGAAAGACAACTCTAGAAGGTTCTAGAAGACACCACCCAAAGCTTGGGCCAATTGGCCACATTAGTGGGTCAGCCGATCCACTAGGGAGGCCGCCCGGCCTAGTGGGCGGCCCACTCACCCTCCGCCACCTCATACTCCTCCCTACGATCTACACTGTTGATTCTAAAATAGTTTTAATTTGATTTATCCAATGGTGGTCGAGGGAGTTGACGCAGATCGATGACGTGGCAATTCCTTGCCCCCAACTCCATCTCCCCTATATATACTAGCCCCTGCCCCCCCCCTCCCTAGAGCCATCCTAAAACCCTAATTCATATCCACCTCATCAGGATTAGAGCTAGCTATCAAGAGAAGATTAATCCTCATTAGGATCTAGTCTATAGAAATAGAGGGATGGAGAGTAAGGGTAGAGTTTGGAGGAGGTGCCAGCCTATCGGTGCTCTCTCTATGGCTTGTACCTTGGTGAAAGTCAACCTACGTCTGAGATTTCTCTGGTAATCAACTTCTGATTTAAGCTTGTGCATGTAGACATGCAAGGAAACACACTCAAGCTTGATCTCAACCCTTCATTTGATGGTGGTTTGATCCAAGGATGGAGAAGGCATGTCACATGGATTGATGACATGGCATTGAAGTAGCCCCTAATCCTCCCTTGGCTATAAATAACCCATAGTCCATCACTCTCAACTCATGACACAAAGGAGGAAACTACTATGTAGTAGCATTAGCGAAGCTCTACTCTTGTAGCTTGCAAATAAGGAGAAAGTGAGTGGAGTGTGGAGAAGTGCTAGGCCTGTCTGGTGTACGTCTTCTCCAAGTTGTACCTCGGTGGATGCAGGCTTGTCTATAAGTAAGCATCTATGATTCTTTTATACTATTTGATATCTAATTCTAGTATAGTAGATATATAACTTGTATTCATTGGTACACTACTTTAGTTTGGTAGAGTACTCTAGCTTCGCTAAGGGAACTTAGTGGTCGAGGGTTAGAGTAGTGAGATATAGCATAGAGCTATCTAGATCATACCTTACCTGTGTATATGGCTTGTCGCATGGATTGTTTGTGGTAGCTAGCAGGCGGTGATAGCCCTATCTAGCCTTTGTATTCCACCATGTATTGTTAGGCAAGTCCTTAAAATAGTAGGGACCCCATAAATGGTAGAAACTTTGGGTAAGTGTTTTGTCCTCTTACTATCTCACCTACCGCCCCTTAAGCAAGGGCGTTAATTCACCGTTATATCTATCTTACCTTACCAAATAATATAGCTATAAAGATCCTCTCTCTACCCACTATCATAAACTCCTTGTATCATCATAGGACGATCTTGATCCTTTGTTAGTTCACTTCATGTTCCCCACGGAAATCGATACCTGGAATACTCCTGGTGAAGGCTACATTGACAACCGTATGCTTGCGATTTATCCATTTGCCACTCTTGGTGTCAACAAGCTTTCTGGCTCTGTTGTCGGGGAACAATGGTTGTTCTTAACTTAGAATCGAGTCATCTGAATTATCTTTATTTTATCTTTCTTTTCTTTTATCCTTTTCACCCCATGAACCAAACACCCATCTCTCACTTCGCTGCTCCAAAGAGCACTTGTTTGGATCCACCACTATCATCAAAACCCATCCTTTCACCTAGCTATGAGCTTCACCCTAGTTTCATAGCCAAGGTTTAGGAATAATCGTTTGCTAGGAAAAAGATGAAAACCCCTATAATCACTTACGTGATTTCAAGCAATTGTGTTCGTGTCTTCACATTCAAGGCATGACATGAGATACCCTGAAATGGAAGCTATTCCTATTCTCTTTGATGGGAGTAGCTAAACATTGGTATGCTCGACACGTAGAGAGTGTACATGGAGAGTGGGAAAGCCTTCAAACCAAATTCTGCCTAGCTTTCTCCCCTATCTCTCGTGTTGTTCATCTTTGAAAGGAGATTGTATCCTTCAAGCAAAAAGAAAAGGAATCTCTTGGTGCATCTTGGGCATGTTTCTTAGATCTTTCCCCATCTGGCCCCAATCTTGCTTTACCCGATCCTATGCTCTTGCAACATTTTTATGTGGCTCTTAGCAAAGATTCTACACAATTCCTTAATATAGCCTCAAGAGGAGCTTTCTTACATCTATCCACTAGTAAACGGAGGACCATTCTAAACAAAATCCTTGAAAACACTCCCTACACTAGCGCCTATGACAAAATACCCAAGGAAGAAAAGGAATCAATCCCCAAGCAAGAAGAAATCTGGATAGCCAAATCACCACCAATCTCATCCAAGGATTTCGCCATCGATCCTGAACCACAAATATCACAAATGTCGAAGAAAGAAGAAATTCATCATTTAGACCATTCCTTCGATTACAGGGCTAATCTCTATTGATAGTAATTCATCATGTTTTAAATAGTCAAAACCGTCAACAAAATGTCATTGTTGGAAGCAAATGAGCATAACATGAATGATTTTTGTTCAAATAACTTGGTTCCACATGTACATGTTCTCTATTTGAATGTCGGTACAAAATGGATGAATAACCAAGCATAGGGGACCAACTTGACCCATTTGCCAACCGCCAAGTATTGCCAATTGGCCATTTGAATACACTATCATGATGGCTTGGCCTATGAGGGCTCCTTGTAGAAGATGGGCCCATTTGGCCAAAGTTGGTCGGTTGGTCGACCTATGAACTTTGGCCAAAAAAGCTCAAATTTTGTGAGGAGCAAGCCAAGAGGACCCATGCCAAGGGGATGTAGGCCACCTGTCATAGGAATGTGGGGGTTGGCCGACCCCCATTATGGCCGATTGATGTACCTCTTTCGCCCATTCAGCTCCTACACATATAAGAAGAGGTCCCACACTCAAGGGGGGTAGCCCCACCAGCCACAAGGGGTTGGTCGACCCCCCTTTGGGTCGCCCAACGACCCATTTTCACCTACCGCGTCTCTACATGGGTGCATGCAAGGAAACACAACATCAAGTGATCTTGCCTCTTGATTTTGAGGCAGTTTCATCCAATGGAAAAGAAGGGAGGTCACGCGGATCCATGGACCCACTTTGATCACTCCCTCTCCACTATAAATACCCCCTCACTCCCTCTCATTCAACACACCACAAGAATAAGCTCTCCACTCTCTCTCAAAATGTAGTACTAGTGTTAGTATAGTTAGGAGTTAGAGTGAGTCTCAAGTCTCCAGTTCTAGTCTAATATGCCCCATGACTATAGGTCACCTAAAACTCAATTAACAGAGGGAAAGGTGGATTCCTCACTTTGGTTATACCCCAAACCTTGGGCAGCGAGATAGAGATGGGGAAAAACCGATCTACGCCGATGATATACCTCGGCTTGATCCTATCCTCCTTCTCAATCGTATTTCTCCTTTCCCCTCTAATTTTTGCTGCTATGGTGGTGGTTCTATAGAGGGGGAGGCACTATGGGGAGGGGCAGCCATGTTCTAGGGAGAGAGGGGATCGACAAAGGGGTTAGTGATGCTCCTCCCTAGGTCTAGAGAGGGTAAAATGACTTGGGCCTAGCATGTGGTCAAGTTGGATGTTTTTTGTTTTCTCCCCATGAATTGGGCTCAAATTAGGCCCTAGTTGCATCAACTCAAGCCCAAAAGACCCATGCTCATATGTTAGTGCTTTTTTGTTTTGGGGCATTACACCTATCAACACCTCTAGACCATAGTCGTTGGCCCCTTCAGCTAAGGACGTATTGTTTTGTCTGATAATCCTGTCCCAAGCATTTCTATTCATCATATATCCTTCCCTGCCGCTTTCCCTTTGGAAAATATAAATATGACCTCAAAATACTTACTGAGCAAAGTGCTACATGATATTTTTGTGTGCTCTTGCAGAACCCCTCCAATAGGCATACGAAGTATCAACAGTCAGTTGTTGAACAACTAAGGGAAAGTGCATAGCCATGAATGCTGTGAGAGAGACTTTGTTGAAAAACATGAGAGATTTTGTTGAAAAACATGAGAGAGATTCAGTCGCTAATGCTGTACAAATCACAGCCTTAGAGTACATCAGAGAGATAAATTCAAGATTCATTAGAAAGATAAAGTAATAAAACAAATTAATTATCATTCATGATTCATTAATAAAAGAGATACATTGGAGTACATTGTACTTCGATAGATACATCAGAGAGATAAACTAATAAAACTAATCTAAACAAAATCTAAGGAAAATCCTCGCTAACAGAGCGAGATTCTTCCTTCCTTAACCGCTTGTGAGGAGGCTCATCGTCCTCGTCCTTAACATCATCGTCGTCGTTGGCGTCGTCATCGTCATCGGGGGTGAAGGCATTGTCGCCACTCTCCTCTTGGGAGCTCCAGTTAGGACTACTAGGAGAGTAGGGTTTTCATCCTTGGAGCCATCATCGCTCATGGAGGAGCTTTGCTAGACCTCGTCCTTGTCTGTGGATGAGTTGTTGCTCAAAAGCTTGAAGCCGTTGTAGTAATGCTACATTCATATAGTCACCAAAACGAGTGGAATTGAGTAGAAATAAATCCTATCACTAGGATGATGATAATGTCTTTGTCATTTATATGAAGGACTTGATGGTCATTTTAGAAGGTTAATGACCACCGCAACCCCACGCATCAAGTACTCTAGTTATACATCATGACTAGAGTAATAATCAATAGCATAGATGTGGCACTTGATGAACTAGCACTAGTATAAATATGCACTTCTATAATGAAAATCTTAATGACGAATCTGAAACTATCATAGAAGATCGCTTTCTATGACAAATATTTTCGTTTCATCATAGATCATTGGTGATGATCCTCCAACCCTCCCTATCTATGACGAAATCAGACATCATCACAAAAACATCATAGAACAGCACAATGTTTTGTTAGGGATCACTCGCGCGACTGTTCCTGCTCATCTGTGAAGATCCTCTTTAGAATTGTAACGACCAAGGCTTCATCATTGAACTAATTAAACATCTATGATGAATAGTTTTTGATCTATAACGAATGGCACTTCATCATTAATCTACACACAGTCCTTTCTCCATCTGATGTGTACATGTGGGACTAGCAGTTACTCCGTGACGCTTGCAATTCATCATAAAGTCTCCGCTCGGTCCTTTCTCCATCCGACGTGTACTTGTGGGACCCTTCTCCATCCGACGTGTACTTGTGGGACCTACGGTTACTCATCCGTGTCGCTTGCAATTCATCATAAAAGTCTTTGCTTAGTCCTTTCTCCATCTGACGTGTACCTATGGGACCCTTCTCCATCCAACCTGTGGGACCTGATGGCTTATGTGTCATGTGTACCTATGGGACCTTTCTCCATCTCCATCCGATCTGTGGGACCTGCAGCTTGCGTGTGACTTATACCATGTGTGCCACCGGGGTTTAATTTCTCAAAAAAGGTCTGATACCTGGGAGTCAAACCTGAGATCTAGACCAAGGAATGGAACATTTTACCATTGTGCTAGACGCCTAGCTGTAATGATATCTCTTTGGAGTTGCTATAGTATCGTATTGTCTGTGTGGATGCCCTATAGGTTGACCTAAATTGGGTATCCCCTATAAGTGGAAACAAATCTGTGCCTGCTGGACTTGCGGTGGCAGCTGTGGAGGCGGAGGATCCCCGGTTTGCAGTGGTGGCTCAAGCATCCTTTTTGTTGGCATGGCGGGGCTCTCCTGGTGGAGCGTGGCGGCCCTGGCGTCCGTGTGATCAGTGTGTGCCATGGAAAAGGTGGCTTGTAGCCGAGCCGTGCCAGTTCATAGAACAAAGGTATGAGTATCTTCTTCTGTGATTATAGGACTATATTTTATGTACACGATAATGTAAAGTACACATAAAGAAAGGCTATTCTATACGAATTTGAATTGAAATCAATGCTTTTGTCACACAAAATAGAAAACCAGACTGTCCCATAGTATGATATGAACAAATGCATAGACTAGTGCTCTCGAACACTGTATGCTTTGTTCTAATGCTAGTTTTGCCATTGTCCACCTAGTGGTCTAAACTCTAACGGACTTTGCATACTTTTGCAGCAACAGATGGATAGAACCTAGATTACTGATGGGTTACCGTTCTCGGAAATGTTCACCACAGGAGTTCGAGAGTTCATCATGTGGGTTAAACAAAGATACCTGATGAAGAAGTGACACATGCTCCAATCGAGATGTGACACGTGTGCCAATAAAAACCTAACAAGTGGAACAACTAGGACCCGACACGTGGTCTAGTTAGATCCTAAAACGTGCAAGGACAAGAGAGGGCCACTTTGTTCAATAACAAGGTGACACGTGACCCAAACCATCTCCAATGCAACTAGCTACCGCATGTACACATGGAAAGCATCTCCAACGGAAGCACCTACAAGCGTGGCTGCCCCTGCCACGCATGCCAAAATAGTTATATGACGGCCAGTTTTTCATCACAGATCAACCCACTTCTATGACGATTTTCTCGGTTCATCACGGAAGCCAAGTATGACATGACTTTTTTGACGAACCGTTTTTCATCATAAATTCGACATAAAACTAAAATTATGACGAATTTGGCTTCTTCAGTGACAAAAGTTGTTCGTCATGTAAGTGTAGATTCCTAGTGGTGTAGTCATCACCTAATAAGATTATACCCTACCCTACCATGGTAGCCTATAGATGATGACATCATTATCCTATGCCAGTGTATTAAACCATGTTTGGGCATGTGTTTAAAATATGGACCATTGTTAGAGTTGCAAAACACCCTTCTCATCTATTTCCTCTATTAGGAAGGTCTGATGACCCAAAGTGAATCTCCTAAGTGAGAACCCGATTCCTAATTCTTCAAAGTATCTTAGAAACCAACTATAATTTCCTCTCTACCCCAATCATTATTTATATTTACCCATTTCTTAGCACAGGATGATCTTGACTATAACATGTACACTTCTTTGTCCATTGTGGAAATAGATACTCTAAAATACTCCAAGTGAAAGCTACATCAGTGTTCATGGGCTTGTAGATTTATTTGTTAGTGGTATCTATAATACCAACATTAGGTAAATGTTGTTGAGTACATTGTGTACTTAACGTTTATCCCTATGTTGTTACTTATGACTATTTGAGTGCAGACCTTGCTGATCAGTAATGAGCCGAGTGTCGTGCCAAGTGGTCAAACTCCTCTCACTTAGCTAAGCTCTATGCCACTTGGGAGCTTGTAGTGGGCATAATGTTGCTTGACTATTGTTGTTCTTGTTGCTATCAAAGCGCTATGCATTCGAGTCCTGTGAACATTTGTCAATGTTGAGGTTCTTTTGTAATTTTGTACTAAACCTCTATGAACCCTGATGTAAAATTGAATTTCTTATAGTTTGTCATAACTTAGTCTTTCAATGTATATTTTTATTCTTCGAATTTGGCCCTTATGTAAAGTTTAAATTCAAAGTACATGCTTATGTCTTTCAACTGTGTTTGTTTTGAAAAGCTTTGTTGTAAAGACATATAGATGTGGTCATAGAGAGAAACATGAACTACCGGTTTGGCTTGGGTTAAGCATTTCTTGTGTCAAGTGATCGACGAACATGCCTAATCAAGGTTAAACTAGTCAGTTCCACCAAAAAAAACTTCTTACACACATCTACATTACAATCCTAGTTTTGTTGGGCGAAGAAAATGATTAAAATATTACTATTTTTTCCATAATATTTAGAGTCTAGTTATTCAATACTTGGATATACATTATTGTACAATTATTAATTGCCATTTAAGGAGGGTGGACTAGTAATTTCCTAGGTGGTGTGCTGAGAATATTGCCTATGCGTGAAAAGTCCTCTGGTATCACGCTGATAATGCCTGCTAGCTGTAAAGATAACTGAAACGGTCCCTTTCCGCATAGAATTTAGCTATATATGCTGGCCTCCTCCTTCCTTGCATTTCACCCACACCATTGCAACCTTCCTCAGCCTCTCCTCGAATCAACTGAACCCAGCTTTGCAACCTTGCTGATCACCGTGAACCATGTCCTCCAACCCACCAATCATTGTGCAAGCACTGTGCTCCGTAGCTCCAAAACCGAATACCTCTCAGCCTCTTATTGATGGACCAAAAGGTGTGCCTACCTTGGAGAAATTGGAGGGTGCTATGCCACGACGGAGTCTACGGCAGCGTCTAGGGAAAGTTGAGGATTTAGGCACCTTCACTCTGAAGCTGACGGATGAAGAGATCGCCGAGGACATATTTTCCATGACCGGTGAGCTCCCACGCGGACACCCTCGTCGGAGACCAGTCCAGACGCAAACGATGCTTAATGTGAGTCGCTGCCCTCCCCCCTGTTTCCTCTCGCAGATTTCATTCCTCCCCTCTATTGATTACTTTGATTTTTATTATCTCTAGTAAATTAAATACTTGGATTACTTTAGTTGGTGCACTAATTATGATTTACAAATTTGAGATCTTAGTGGGTACAGGGAAACACGCTATTTATAGCATCTTAGTCTAGCTGTAATTGCACAGACAAGTAAAGATGAGGATTTCCATGGAACATGCAATCTATACAGTATCGGTTAGCTTGTTGTGAACTTTGTCATTCCCAATCTTGGTCTATCCTTCCTATGTTGAAGTGATCAAAACTCCTCTGTATAGGAGGATCTACTAGAAAGGAAAGGTGGTTTAGGATGACAAAATATTTTTGTATTGGCAACTGATAGTAGTCAATGCTTTAGGCACAATCATAGTCACAGAGGCCAGGGTTGACACCACATTTCGTAACATGAGAACATTGTCCCAAGTTGAATAGGCCATTTTATATGCTACCGATTTTTTTATGACTTTGTATTGATAAGTTGTGGTCACTCGATCCAAACTACTCCCACCAGTGTTTTTAGAAACTCACGACCCATGTAACTCGACCATGACCCAATGACATGATCCAACCAGATTATAGGTGACTATGGGCATGTTGTTGTGGAACATGTTTATGCATCAGAGTGGTTTAGGTGACTATGGGCATGATGTTGTGGAACCTGTTGATGCATCATAGTTGCACATCAAGTCACTAACATAGGCTATATGTTCCACATTGTGGGCCATGTAGGGACATGACCACATTCAATTTTGAAGAAGGGAGGTTGGAGAGTAAAGATGTTAACAATGGTAGGTGGATGTTACACCTCTATTGCCACCGCACCCTCTTAGGCCAGTCTCAGTGGAAGTTTCATTTGCATTAATTACCAACTATCTATGAGTCTTGAAATTAAATGCATATGAAACCATAGAATGAAACTCTCCATTGAGAGTGGATGCTTCATCTAAGTTTCATTTCATTTCATATGACATTGCAGTCTTGGAAACAACACCACGAAACTACCCACCGAGACTGGCCTTAGAGTCACTAGCTCTCTGTGTTTACGGTAGTGTGGCAATTTGTGTCATCTGTACTAGTGGTAGCTATAGTGGCTGGCTGCCTATTAGTGCCTCCGCATTGAGATTGTAGCAAAGCAATATTGTGTCCCCGGTGAAGTTCGAAGAGAAATGATGTACTTTGGAGTAGAAGACCACTAATATGTTGGGTAGCCTAATAACTAGTAGGGCTGGACAATTGGTGTGTTCGATGTAATCGGTTTGGTTTATTTGGTGTTGCAAAACTTTGGTGTACAGAAAATAGAAGCCGATCTGTGTTTGACAGAATAAAAAACTAATGCATTCAGTGTTGGTATAATCTGTTCAGTTTCTCAGTCCCACCAAAAACACCGAGCTTCACCAAACACCATTCTCACGCCACCACAAGAGGCCCGTCAGGTTGTCTTGGCATCACCTTGCTGCAGTCCAGTTCACCCCGCTCGGTGCTCGCCAAACTCCACAACCCCGAGCACTTGCGCCATGCGGTAGCACCGTGCCACAGCCCCACTCGCCAAATGCCACGCCACTCGCCACAACCTCAGCTGGGCACTTGCGTTGTCTAGCAGCATAGCTCCGCAACCCCGTGTGCACCCGCTGAGTAGTAGCACCGCTCGCTGAGCACCAGTGCCACACACATCGCTCTTGCCCTGCTCTGTTGGGTTGCTCCCTACACAAGTGCAAAATTACTAGATCCATATAAAGAGTTGAGGAGGTGAGACGTGTGGGAAAAAAGGAGCGACAGGAACGATGTAGAGTAATGGATAGAAGAAGTTGATGGGATCATGGGAGGCAATGAAAAAGTGACGATAGCCCTTGGGCCTTAGGTGGTTTCTGATATGAGTTAACGGGAGTTTGGTTGTCATCGGGTTTTCAGTGTCCTATGGTTTGAAACTGACGCCGACACCAATCACTGGACGCATAGAAATTTCGAACCCACACCGACACCAAACACTAAAGAAACCGACACTTCGGTTCGGTCTTTGGTCTTTGGGAAAAAAGTGCCCAGCCCTAATAACTGGGCATTCATTTTGTTAGTCTCTTTATTGAAATGCTTATTTATCTCAATCGTTGCATTGGTCGAATGGTTTGGTTCTGACTTAATTCGAGAGTTTGTTTTGTGAGATCTCTTTCTTTAATCTGTTGTCCTTATCAATCACATATTTTTGGTTGAGTAGTCCAAAACATGGGAGGTAGGGCAAAATGGGGAAAAGGAGAGCTGCACGCATGCTTACTATTGGCAAAAAAATTAAACATCATGCTAAAACACCTGTTGGGATTATTAATGAAAATGGAATATTGATTATTTATTTATTTGCAGAAGCTGGTTCCTGGAGCACCCCTGGCTGGTATGACACCAGAGTCTTACCCCATGCGTCAAAAGAAGAACTAGCTTTGCCCGATTGCGCACTAGTGATTACATCGATTAGTGCTCCGCTTGATGCTACTATATGTTGTGTTGCTGCACAACATCTATTTACATTATCAGTACTATTTCGTATAAGTCTAGTTGCCTACTTCATCACTCATGGATGGGAAAAGCTGCAGAGGACACTAATGGAAACAAAACATGATATCCGATAAATCTGTGTGCTTTTCATATGGACCATCTTTCAGTCAATGAATTATTTATCTGTTAATTAGCATGTGTTTTTGTTAATATGTGTTGCTATCTTTATCTACTTTTTTTTCCTATGTCTTCCTTTTCTTGTTTACTTTCACCCATCATAGTGGTTTAGCTTACAAATGAAAAATTTCTATGTCCAAAAGAATACCACAGGCTTCCTTCTAGAGTTGGGATTGATTGGAGCAGATGACATTTGATTATTCCTGAAGTAAATTGCCAGTATGGTGTTTCTTTGTTATTGTTTTAGAAGGGGAAATCCTACATTCTACATATTCACATTGTCGATACAGTCGTGTTTAAGAAGGAAATTCTATCAATATTTCACAAATCCATAGATATTAGTCAATGGAAACTTGGAGAGGTTATTTAGCCTTTCAACATCTTGGGATTTTGTTTGATAGAGTAGGGTTGTTTCAGGAATTTTTAGAATTTAATTAATCAATGTATATACTAAACCAAACTAATAGTCCTTAAAAATTGTATATGGACTCCCTGTTTTCAACAGTTTGTAAGTCAAATCAAACTAGGATACTGCTACTAATTTTAGGACAAAGGCCATGATCCATCTTTTTTTGAAATCTTAAACAACAGTACTATTAGGGTTACCATCTTACAAACATGCAATGTGTTACACCACAGACTGACAGAAAGCACCTTCACCTTCATTTGGAGCAAAATAAGATAACAAAGTTACAACTACTCAACACAGTTTAACAAAACTTTAGAAAAAAAACAGTTAAACATATTACAAATGTCAAATTTTAGAGACATGTCACCGCTTTGTTACGCCTTCCGCCTTCCTTCAGCTTCAAAAGAAACTCCTACTTGGTCATCTCCTCCTTCCTCGCCAACACCTACCAATGATTAAGAAAACCAAATGACTTGTAAGCAGCTTATTTAGGTGATTTTAGCACAATAAATATATTAATGAATTTTTTTGTGATCTTTGACCACCCCATTGTTAGGGGAAAATAGGAATTCATTACTATTGTATAGGAGTATGGGAAAATAAATTAGGTAGCATTGCATATTGCTTGAATGACAAAGATTATTTGATTAATCTAATAATTACTAAATGGTTAGTTACTGCTCCAATAGTAGTGTGTTCCTACTTAGTTTCACTAAACACTAACCCAACTTGTTTGGTGAAGTTTATAATAATTTATTGTTGGTTAACAAATGTCATATCAAATAAATTAATTAGAAAGCAGCAAGGACCCCACAAAGTTAATTACCTAAACCGAGTGTCATCCTCTTGACCAACTTAGCTTAAGTAACTCAACTTCGGTAACCCCTGGAGATTTCATCCACATACTCCACTAGCAAGAGACACGACATCCCGGTCGCATAGTATATCAATACTAGAAAAAATCCTTATATATGTGGAATCTTTTTCATCAAAATAAATGTCAATATCATCAATGTAAATCACTTGTAAGTAATGACGAAGTCATCGTCATTCTTATCGCGTCACATATGAAACTTAATAACGGTTTAGCTTAATTTGTCATGGATAAGCACCAAAAGAGGCCTGGCCTGACCCATGTCAAACTACTTTAATATTTGCTTGGTGTACTTCCCTTGGTGCACAAATGTCCCATCTCTGGTTTGCTTGATTTGGAGCCCAAGGAAAAAGGTCAGTTCTCCATCATACTCATCTCAAACTCCCTACTCAATGCCTTTGCAAACGAGCATACCCAGCTTGAGGGGATTCTTTCAAACCATATATAGCTTTTTAAAGTTTGTAAACATTGGTTTGGAAACTTTCAATTTTCAAAGACAGTGGGTGGCCTCACATAGACTTCTTCCTCTTTTTGTAACTATTCAAGAAGGCACTTTTAACTTCCATTTGAAAAAGTTTGAAACCTTCAGAAGAAGCAAACACTAAGAGGAACCTAGTGGCTTCTAAATGGGCTACAGGGGCAAAGGTCTCTTCGTAATCTATCCCCTCTTTTTGGAAAAACCCTTGGGCAACCAACCTAGCTTTGTTATGCACTACCATCCCATCTTCCCCTTGCTTGTTTTTGAAAACTCATTTTGTCTCGATAGGATCGCAACCTTGTGGTGGAGGAACCAAAACCTAAACCTAAACCTAATTTCTTTCCCTATTTCGAAGTTCCTCATGCATAACATTAACACAATTAGAGTCCAAAAGTGAGTGTCCAACATCTCAAGGCTCAAAGGAACCAATGAATGCAGAATGAGCGAAAAGAGTAGTACTTGCTAGACTTGTGTGCTTATCTAGTAGAAGTAAATCAGGATTCCTATGCCCACTCAGTGATCTCCCACTAGCTATGTCATTTACCTATGCTTCTCTTCTTATTCAACCCTTATTACTGTACTCCATATTATCATTACCCCTGTCTTAAGTCAGGAGATTGTTTGTAGCTCGATCACTAGAAATTATATTAATCAATCATCTTGTCCACACACTTTCCCTGAGGATATAAATAAGTTACTTGAAATACTTCTAGGGGAATGCTACACCGATATTCTATGCAATTGTGGAATAACCCAACTAAGCATAAGAAGTATCAACAGTGCCCCCAATTTTTTAGCTCATTCACAATGACATTGAGCCTACGAAACATCTTCGGCACACTCTCAACACTTCAAGCATCTTGAATTTGGCATGCTTGTCATTGAATATATATATATATATATATATATATATATATATATATATATATATATATATATATATATATATATATATATATATATATATATATATATATATATATATATATATATATATATATATATATATATATATATATATATATATATATATATATATATATATATATATATATATATATATATATATAGCTTGGCTTTTTTCACTGTCGATGTGCCCCGATATGTATCCTCAAGCCTCTTCCATACTTGGTGTGCCATCTCCAAGTCTTTAACTGATACAAAGACCTTGGGATCAAGAGCTTCATAGATCACAATGGGACCTTGATCATTCAATTGCAAATTATCCTCTTCTCTTGGTGTTGGGCCCTTCATATCAAGCATAATAAACTCCTCCTCCACAACCCCTCAATATCTTATGTC
The DNA here is from genome assembly GCA_038087645.1 of Saccharum hybrid cultivar R570. Taxonomy (NCBI): domain Eukaryota; kingdom Viridiplantae; phylum Streptophyta; class Magnoliopsida; order Poales; family Poaceae; genus Saccharum; species Saccharum hybrid cultivar. The sequence goes on along the minus strand of JAQSUU010000474.1, from coordinate 4,344,936 downwards.
TCATAGCCTTCAAGTGCAAGTGCATTCTCTTCTTCCAATAATCATATTTGTTGCCATAAAAGTTTGGTGGCTTGCCCACATGGTTTGTAGCCATCTTTTGACACCATAGGTTGTTAGACCTTGAAATTGACAGTGACTTAGCTCTGACACCACTTGAAAAGATCTAGATGGCTAGTAGGGGTGTGAATAGCCTATAAAAATTCTCTACAAAATCGACAATATTAGAGCGAAGTTGGTTAGAGCAAAATAAGGCCCTTATAACAGCTACTTTGTATAGCTCTACTTCACCCAAATGCAAGCCCCTACACAATTATAGTTGCAATAGATTTCTGTCACTAGAGCACACAACCACTCAAACCTAGCAACTAAACAAGGCTACTCTAGTTCTAGTTAAACTAGTGAAGCAACTAACTAGCTACTTCTACTTACTAACTACAAATAGAACTATAGCTACACAAGCAACTACCACCCACAAGCAATAGATATGAAAGTAAAGCACAAGCAACTACACTGAACTAGGCAAGAGATGAACACCATGATTTATCCATGAGGTTTGGTTGCTTGCCAGCAACCTATGTCCTCATTGTGGTGAGTCTTACGGGATGATTCACGCGCTAACTAGCCGCTCTAGCTAGACCCACAACTAGGGTGCCACAAGAATCAAACACACATGCACTCCAACCAGCCACGAGCATTCCACTAGAGTTACTTTGTGATCTCCCATGGGGACGAGCACAAGAGCCCCTTACAATCAACTTGATCGGAGGTGGCAAAACAATTAGTCTCAAGGTTAAGTACACGATAAGCTCAAGAATGTAAAGCATAACCAAGAAAAATCATGTTAGAAGATCATGACTCAAATTTATCCAAGTTACCCTGCTTGAGAACAAAACACTTGTGGCCAAAGACCCGAAAGTGGCTCACTTTGGACGAACAACATAATTAAAAAAGTCTTGTTCAAGAAGACCTAAAGGAAAATGCTATTGGAGACATAGCAAGTTGTGTTGATTGCTTTGGCCCAAAACTTTCTAGGAGTCATGTGCTCATTGAGCATCATCCTAGCCATTTCATAAAGGGTCTTATATTTTTGTTCAACCACATCATTCTATTGAGGCACATGAGGAGAAAAAAATTGATGCTCAAGACTAAGAGAAGAACAGAAAAGTTTCAAATTGATTGTTTGTTGAACTCCGTGCTATTGTCACTATGAATAGCTCTCATGGCATGTTTTGGGAACTCATTTTGAAACCTTAAAATAAAATCTTGAGCATAAGAAAAAACACCATCCTTGCTCTCCATGAAAAACACCCAATAGTACCGCGAGAAGTCGTCAACCACAATAAGAACATACGACTTCCAACCAATGGAGCGTACCCAAGCCATACCAATTGTGTCCATGTGTAAAAGTTTGTTGAGTGATTTGGTCATGACATGTTTAACTAGTGTATGGGAATCAGGAACCATCTTGACATGATGACAAGGATGGCAAAGAAGATCATTGGATATGATCAAGTGAGCTTAGCCTTGCAAGCAAGTCAAAACTCAACTGCCCAAGTCTCCTATGCCATTTCTACAAATCAAAAGATGATCTAGCCATCGAACGGTGAGAAGAACCAAATGATCTTGAGAAGTCAACATGAAAAATATGACCAAAGGGAAAAATCCAACAAATAAGATCTCCTTAAGACTCAAGAACAAGAGAGAGGCCCTTCTTAAAGTGCACTTCAAAGCCATCTTTGAGAAGCTATAGCAAGTTGACCTTCTCACCTACCTTCATAGGCCCTTCTTAAACACTCAACCAAAACAACATCATGAAGCATGACCTTCTCACCTACCTTCATAGCACCAAGTAATTTCACTCTACCTTAACCATTGTCCCCAAAACTTTATTCTTTGGTCACCACTGGGGAGAGGCTAGAGAACCATCTAGAATCACCGGCCATATGGCATGAACAACTATAGTCAATGAGCCATGTGTTCTCCAAGCCTCCGTCCTACTCAAAAATGAGAGAAAGAATGAGCAAATGGGTCAACACTAGGGTTAGCAAGTGATAATGAAACTAGTGTTGTGCCATTTAATTTGTTCAATGGAATGGTTATAAAAATCCATCATTACTTGCTTAGTGCTGATGGATTTTACTTCATCAAGCTCATTAATCAAACAGGCGTACTTGGATTGCAAGTTTGAATGATTAGACATATGAACTACATAGCTATCACACTATCTCATGAGACACAACAAGAGTAGCCCTAGCAACCTTAAGATCCTTAGAAGCAGGCTCAAGCCTAGCCTTAAAGTCATTTGTCTCATGCACAGCACACTTTTAGAAATGACTCTGACTATGCAAAGCATTGTTCAAGGTATCTAACTCTACTACAAGTTCATTGGCTGAGAGAGGTACATCATAGTCAGAGTCATTATCGTTGCCATCCACCTTCTCATCGCCAAGGGACATGATACAGTACCCATCCTTAGACTTGGTGGTGCCGGCAAGGAAGCATATCCCATTTAGCATGTCTTCAAGCTTCTTCTTGCACTCATCGTCACTTGAAGAAGTGGAACCATCATTGCTTGAATTGAGGTCAAGGTCAAGGTCACTGAAGGAGGTGAGGAAGGCACACTCCTGAGCCTTGGTGTTCTTGATGTGCTTCTCTATGTTCCTCCCCTTAGGCTTATGCTTGGCATAGGTGTACTCATGCTTGTCCTTGCACTTGTTGAAGCTGGTCTTTGCCTTGCTCTTGGGACAATCATCAACGAGGAAGTGGTCAAGGTTTCCGCACCTAAATTAGTCATCCTCGTGTCCACCTTACCTCTGGATCCTTAGGCTGTTATGTAAGTGCTTGAACTTGTTGGTGATCAAAGCAAGCTCCTTGTCTCCAAGAACCTCCATTTGCTACTCTGATACAAAGAAGACAAGGCAAAACACAAATGTGAAGTGTTAGCATAAGACTCACTCAAACTCGAAAACAAGGCCATGGTTGGGTTGAACGGTGTCAGCATTTGGTCCCGCGAGGGTCCTAAGCCAATGAGTGAATCAAATGTTGTGTGTCCCTAATCTGGATGGTGATGCAAGGAGGATATACGGAGGTTTATCCTGGTTCGGGCAAAGGAAGGCCCTACGTCTAGAGGGGAGGGGGACTATTGTATTTCCTTGCACCTAAGTGCTTGCGTAGGGGTTACAAGCTGTGTGAGAGAGAACCAAGCCTAGGTCTCAAAGGAAAAAAATGAAAGTACAAAGGAGATTGCTTGAGATGTTGATCTTCTTTGGTGGGATGGAGACTGGTTTCTCGTTGTCTGTCTTTCATTGTCCCTCCTTTGTAGAGCCCCTGCCTACCCTTTTATAGGGTAAGAGGAGGCAGAGATGCCGGGTGCCTTTGAAGTGAAGTTTTGTCGACCCATGTGGAGGAGGCTGTAGCGACGTGCCTCGGGAATGGTCGGCCATCCCTGGACACCATGGTGACGTAGAGGACGAGACGGTGAAAAGACCCCGAGTCCTATGCCACGTCGGCCTCTTCTCCCTACTGACCGATGATAGGTCAAGGCTGGGTCGAGGCTAGGTCGAGGACGGGTGGATAAGGCCGAATCCCTGAGATCATGGAGTACAGTCCTTGTTGTATCCTCCCTCGAGGGTGATCGATGGCAAAATAGTGCACGGTATGGTGCGTACAGTGACAGGTTTTCACCTCCCATCCCGGGATGGGCAGTAAAAAGTAAGATTTGACACCGGTACTGCTTCCACGTCGGTTACTGCTATAGCCATGATGGTAGGAAGTAGTAGGTGGTTGCATTAAATGTTCTGACTTTTGTCTTAGAGTTGGTGAACAAGGTGGGTCGAGCAGTCTGACCCGGGGTCGTGCGAGTCAGAGATTTCCCGGTAGTCGAGATGTCTTGTCGAGCGAGCCTCGTGCGAGTCGGGACGTGGTCGAGGCGTCCCGTCGAGGGTGCCTCGTATGAGTCAGAACGTAGTCGAGGCGTTCTGTCGAGCGATCCTCGTATGAGTTGGAACACAATCGAGGTGTCTCGTCCGCTATTTTGGCTCGTCTTGTTTGCGGGTAGCATTTTGTTTTTCTTAATCGTTGATTGTGGGTACCCCTAGTTTTAGGTACCCGATAGTAGCCCCTGAGCCTTTGGGTGAGTGTGGGTCACTCTCATAGAGGCTCAGCAGTTCATGAACTAGAGTCATAGCGTCGTAACTTTTTCCAGTGGGGGCGCGTGAGCGCACCCGCCGAGTGTAGCCCCCGAGGCCTCGGTGGAGTATTTTGACTCCTCCGAGGTCTTTTATATGCTCTATTGTGGAACACTCTCGTATCATGGCATGTTCTATCTTTTCCCGTTTGAGGTTTGGCTTTCTGCGATTGAGCCCTCGAGCCTCGTGCGTGTGAGGTCGATCAGAGTCTTGGCCATCTTTTATTGTTCGACCCTTATGCTCCCTTTTTTAGAAAAAGGGAGGAGGGGTGGGGAACATCGCACTACCCTTGTTTGGGTGAGTTTCGACTATCTTCGGTGAGCTATTAACGGGGAATTCGAGTGGGAGCCCGTGCTCCATTCGATAGGAGTCGGCTAGCGGCCGCGGAGGCGCTCTCAAAAATGCCAAAGAGTGGTCTTGGGGATCTCGATTCCTTGCGATGGGATTCGAGGGCTCGATGTCTCCCTCCAAGGGGATTCCTCCGTCGACCTTCCCTTTTAGCCTTGAATACGTCTTGGGGTGCCTCGAGAGCGTGGCTCGAGCCCTAGCCTTGTATGGGCACACCCCTAGTCGTCCCTGACTCTGTTACTCGAGGGCAGATGTCGAACCTTGGTTGAGGGCTAGCTTTTGATCCTTCGAGGTTTATATCGGGCTCAGAGCCCATTACCCATGTGTCTAGGAATATCCGTCCATGGATCCTTCTCCTGCCTGTTTCGGGCGCGTCTTTTCAGGAGGGGAAGCAAGATCGGCGCGGTAGTGGGTGGCGTTGTGCGACGGTTATGGCGTGTGTAGCGAACACGTGCCCATATCTGTAGATTTAGAGGGAGTGGTTAGGTAAGGTCATTGAATGAAAAAACTGCTCCTACCTTTTCGCCCGTCCGTTGGACTTCCATCAGGGTATAAGAGCAAGGCCCGGGGTTCGGTTTAACCTTACAGGCCCTTTGCATTCTTGCCTTCCTTGCCTTTCTTCACCCCCTTTGCCCCCTTTTGCCATCTTGCGCCCTTCAGCCACCGTCCAGCGTCGTCGTCGTTTCTTTGCCCGCGCCGTTCTTCCGACAGCGATGGCAGGCCAGAGCCAAATCCTTCCCGCGGACGCTTAGGCCCGTTCCTCGGTGACTGAGAGGAAGCTGGAGGAGTTGGTCCGTGATGGGCTTCTGCGGCCGAGGGCGAGTCGGACCTAGCCGGAGTGGAGAGTGCCACCATCTGACCACCGGGAACCGGTGCCTACAGAAGGTTACGTGGTGAGCTTCATGGCCTTCCACGAGAGGTGGTTCGGCATGCCGGCCAGTCCCTTCATGCGGGCGCTCCTCCACTACTACAACGTGGAGCTGCACCATCTCGCCCCTAACTCCATCTCGTAGGTCGCCATTTTCGTGGCGGTCTGCGAGGGATACCTAGGGATGGAGCCACAGTGGAATTTGTGGCTCCACCTCTTCAGGGCGGAGCACTTCGCCAAGAAGGTGGGCGAGCAAGGGGTGTGGCGCACAGTGCACGTGGGGAGCTACACCCTCTAAGGCCGGTCTGGTCGAGGCTACCAATACATCCCGGTGCAGTTGATTTCTTCGAACAGCGGCTGGCACGACGACTGGTTTTACCTCTACAATGACGGTGACCAGCTACCTAAGTTCTCTGGCCGGGTGCTGATGGCGCGAGAAAAGAACTAGACGTACGGCATTGTTGAAGATGACAAGCCGAAGCTAGAGCCGCTCCTCGACGCGCTGAGGAGGCTTCGTCAGCGCGAGCTAACAGCGGGGATGGTGGCCGCAGCGTTCCACCACTGGAGGGTGCTGCCGCTGACGCAACGCCGACTCTGGCTCGACGAGATGACGCCGGAGGCGTCGTTGGAGGGGAGCAGGATGTCGCACGAGTCCCTCTCCCTTGACAAGGTCACCCAACGTGCGCGGTGGATGGTGGGGAGCTTCCGGCAGGAGGACATCGACAGGGTCCTGATGCGCCCCACCTAGGGATTCGAGCCCCTGGTAAGTGTTGTTTTTGATGATCTTAAGTTCTTTTGCTTCTAGATTCCCTCCACTAACTTGGTCAAGGTCAGTGTACAGGATCTATCGGCGGTCAAGTAAACACGACCACTGGTTCCAGAAGATTGGGTCGCTTGGGAGGCTTGATGCCTCCTAGCGGCCCAGAAGAAAGAGGAGAAAGATGCTGCCAAGAAGCATCAAGTCTGCAAGGCCCTCGAGCAGGAGGCGTTGAAGAAACGCCATCGCCAATAGAGCCTCGACGGGCTCCCGCTCGAGGAGTCTCCCTCTGAGACGGTCTCGGGGGAGGACGATGACATCGGTGATGACGACACCTGGTCGTGGTACGACACCGCGACTTCCCTAGCGCACCTCCCCAATGTGTGGCCCTTTCTGGAGCCCATCGGGGGGTCAACCTCCTAGGCGTCGAGGGGAGCCTCGGCGCCCATTGAGGGGGAGGAAGAGCCAAGAGAGAGAGAGAGAGAGAGGCTAGAGTGAGGCCTTCAGCGAGAGGAGCCACCTCGTCTGGGGCCCCATAGGAGGGGTTGGTGGCATCGCCCTCGTGAGCCCAAGTGCCTCGAGCTCAGACGGCGGTCGGGGCAACGGCGTCAGCATCAGAAGCCGGGGCACCGTTGACGGGCGTGAGGACCCGAGGCCAGCTAGCCTCGGCAGCGCAAAGGACCTTGGATGCCCCATTAGCCAGAGCTCCGAGGAGCGTCTGGCCAGCAGGAGGGTCAACGGTAGGGTCGTCGTAGGCGCCGCCGGGTGGCTCTGGCCTGCCGGGGTCTAGGCCCCTGGTTCCCCTATCCGAGTAAGTTTTTCGCTCTATTTTCCGTGATTGGTGATCCTATTTTTAGTTCTGACACATTTGTTTGTCGCTCAGGCATAAGTGTAAGGCGGAGCTCGCAGGTCCGACTCTTGTGAAGGTGCTCAGGTCGGGCGCTGTCATAATGATGCAGACGGCGACCGCCGCTGCCGCCTGGGTTGCCAAGTACCAGGCTGCGGCAGAGCGGGTCAGGCTGCGGGAGGTGGCCGCCCAGACAGGGGCGAGCGCCCAGGAGGTCCTCGGCTCTGATCTCGCCACGCGAGGGTCAGGGCCAGCCGAGGCGGTCCCAGGTGATGCCGGGCTCGAGGTGCCTGGCACTGGTGGGTCGGATCCTGGGTCGATCGTGATGACCCAGGCGACCGTCGAGGCCACTGAGGCTGGAGCATCCGTCCGTGACACAGGGTGGGTGGATGATAAAAGTTGAAGGAGGTGGTGGAGGCCCTGTCAGAGGTGGGGCAAGAGGCGGCGCAGCCAGAGGAGCCACAGCCGTAACAGGACCGGCCGACGGAGCCGATGGTTGAGGTGGAATGAGGGGCGGTCATGCCACCGCCTATCGTACAGGCAGTGGTGCCGGCAGTCGAGGCGCTAGCCCCGCCACAAGGGTTGACCCCGGCCTTGATCGACCTCACCGCCGACGGCTCTCCTGCTGATAAGGGGAAGCAGGAGGTGAACATCGAGACGGTCGAGGCCTCAGATCGGGCTAGTACCTCTGCGGTGTTAGGGGGTGACCAGGCCGAGGCATCGGCCAGGTGGCCTGACTTTGCTAGGCTAGCGCTTATGCAGGTGGAGGAGGAGCTTCCGCGCTGGGGCCGGTCGACCCTTGAATTCAGGGACGCGTCCAATCCTAGCGCCGAGCCCTTCTTTGCGCTCGACGACAAGGATGAGGTGCACCACTCGGAGTACCTCGAGGGACTCTGAAAGCACTCGTTGCAGTCCCTACGCATGGTCTCGGATACCCTGGTGCGGGGTATGTTAGAGGCCTTTGAGGTAAGCCGGGCTCATTAGTCTTTTCCTATGCTTTATCCTTCCCTTTTCCTTGGTTCTGATTGTTATGTTTTAACTGTGGTCAGGAGCTTAAGGAGCGTTCCCGCTACAAATCACTCTTCATTCGTCATGAGAGTGGCGTGTGGGCGGCGCTTGTCCGTCAACGGGCCCTGGTTGAGGAAGCTAACAAGTGGCTATCCTAGAAGAGCGCCGAGACGGCCGAGCTTCGCGTCGCTCACGTGGTGGTTAGGGAGGAGGCGGCATAGGCCCGGGAGGCCGAGGCCAAGGCGCATGAAGACGCGGCAAGGGCTCAGGAAGAGGCTACCAAAGCCCATGAGGATCTCGCGCCACTGCTGGCGCGTGTGAAGGAGCTCGAGGAGGACATCGCCTTAGTCGGTGGTCAGCGTGATGCCCTCAACATCTAGGTCGGGATGGCGTTCGCCCACGTCAGAACCTTGGAAGACAAGGTTGTGATGTTGAAGGGGACGGTCCGAGAGAGGGACGAGGCTCTCTCGGGCATCGGCCGAGAAATTGAGGTGCTGAGGGCGATGGTCCATGACAGGGACGAGGCTCTTCGAGCATCTGAGAAGACGTGCAGGGAGCTGTGTGACGAGGTCATGGGTTGGCACACCCACGCTGAGGGTAAACTTCTTGTTATGCTCTGGCCTTGGTGTCGAGGTCCCAGGCTTTTGCTAACTTGATGCTTATGTTTCAGAGTTGGAGAAGCAGCAGTAAATGGCTCAGGCGACGGCTACCTCATTCCAGAACCTCTTCAAGGCCGAGGCTGAGCGGACTCAGTTGCTCCAGGGCGCTATTACCTCGGTATGTGACGGCCTGGGGGTCGAGCCCGATGCCGATACCGAGGAGGACACCCCGAGGAACTACTTCGACCGTCGGATGGTGGCGCTGGGCTGCCTCGTCCGCGAGAGGATATGAGGCGGGCTTCATCACGGCGTGAAGAGGGCTCTAGCAGTCGTTTGGTCTGAGTTCGTGTATGACATGGACCTCGTCACTGATGGCTTCATCACAGATCCAGATCAGACGGACGAGGAGAACGAAGTCGCCTGCCTGGGCCTGATCAAGGCCACTGAGGAGCTTGGGAGTCGCCTTGCCAAGCTCTTCGAGGTTGAGGTGGCTCCGCCTGCTGATGATGAGGGCATGTGAGCCAAATCTGGGCATGAAGGCCCGTGTAATAAGGTAGTATTCGTAACTTAAGTCGTGATGGCCTCAGGGGCCCTAAAACATTTTAGACTTAAACTTGTACTGATCGTTAAGTTTTGTTCGAGTTTTTTTTCTTCCCTTTATCGCTTGAATCACGTTCTCGCATGATTTACTTAGCGCGCGGTTACGCCCCTTGGCGTAAGGAAGCGAGTGGAGGTACCGTAGCCTCGGAGGCGTAAGTGATCTCATGGCTTGACTACCCTTGTGCTTTAGGGTGCGTTTGTGGCCTTGCAGATCGTGTAAGAACTTGATTCGAAGCGAACGGGGATGTGAGCTTTTTCAAAGTTGTGAACTGTTATTAGGTCTACTTAGCGTGTGGTTGCGCCCCTTGGCGTGAGGGGTGAGTGGAGGTACCGTAGCCTCGGAGGTGTAAGTGATCTCGTGGCTCGACGGCCCTTGAGTCTTAGGGTGATCTTGCGGCCTTGTCGACCTATGTGACAGTTCTCGCTTTTGAAGAAGCTCGAAAAAAACGTATTTTGAAAAAATGTGAGTTTTTTGGGGGCAGGGGGTTCCCCCTTGTAGCCCCCGAGGGAGGGTCAACTCTGAGGGAGCAGGGTCGATCCTTCCTGGTTGTTATGAAAACAAAGCTTTGAACACCACTGTATTCTTTATTTATGAGATAGTGAAACAATTTACAGAGCCTCAAGGCTTTCAGGAAAAAAAAGCGATGTAGCTATTCAATGTTCCAGGCGTTGGTGAAGATTTTGCCTTTCTCGTTCGATAGTTTGTAGGTGTCGGGCTTCAACACTTCCACGATGATGTATGACCCTTCCCACGGTGGCGTAAGCTTGTGTTGTCCCTTTGCGTTCTGGCTTCGCCGTAGCACCAGGTCACCAACATTGAGGTCCCGCCTGCGGACATGTCTATCATGGTAGCGTCGGAGACTCTGCTGATACCTGGCAGAGTGTAACAGAGCCACATCACGGGCTTCCTCAAGCTAGTCGAGGGCGTCCTCTCTTGTGGCGTCATTGTTTTTCTCGTTATAGGCTTTCAGCCTCGGGGATCCATATTCTACATCAGTTGGGAGCATAGCCTCGGACCCATAGACTAAGAGGAACGAAGTGAACCCCGTGGCTCGACTCGGCGTTGTTCTTAGGCTCCACAGGACCGAGGGAAGCTTGGCGGCCCATTTTTTGCCATGTTTGTTTAGCTTGTCAAAAATTCTTGGTTTCAGGCCTTGCAGGACCATGCTGTTGGCACGTTCTACTTGGCCATTTGTTTTAGGATGAGCTACGGCCGACCAGAGCACACGAATGTGGCGGTTGTCATAGAAATCCATAAACTTTTTAATAGTGAATTAGGTGCCGTTGTCCGTGATGATGCAGTTAGGAACCCCAAAGCGGTGGACGATGTCGGTAAAAAATAGCACAGCTTGCTCAGACATAATGCTGGTGATAGGATGGGCCTCGATCCACTTGGAAAATTTGTCAATGGTGACGAGCAAGTGGGTGAAGCCACCAGTTGTCCTTTTTAGGGGTCCAACCAAGTCGAGCCCCCAAACAGCGAATGGCCATGTGATGGGAATAGTTTGCAGGGCATGAGCCGGGAGGTGGGTTTGTCTTGCATAGTACTAGCAGCCTTTGCAGGAGCGTACTAGCTTGACAGCGTCGAAGACTGCAGTCGACCAATAGAAACCTTGTCGGAATGCATTTCCAACGAGGGTTCGAGACACCGCGTGATGACCACAAGCCCCCGAGTGTAGATCATCGAGCAGGTTTCTGCCTTACTCATTTGTGATACAGCGTTGGAGGACACCAGTAGGGCTGCGGCGATATAGCTCCCTGTTGTCACCAAATATTACAAAGGATTTGGCCTGGTGAGCGATCCGTCGAGCCTCGATCTTATCCAAGGGGAGGTGCCCTCGAGTGAGATGGTCGAGGTACGGAGTACGCTAGTCAGGCTCGAGGTTGGCTGGCGGGGTCGAGCCTTTCGCCTGCATGGCTTCAGCCCCGATCGAGGGGGCTTTCGCCTTAGGTGGAGGGTCAAGCGACGGCCAGTCGACCCCTCCGTCTGCCCTGATGTTGATGGACGATTGATGGAGATCTTTTGTGAAAACATCCGGTGGAACGTAGTTCGACTAGAAGCAATTTTTGCATGTTCATCAGCGGCCTCATTATACCTGCGTGCGATGTGGTTGAGCTCGAGGTCGTGAAACTTGTCTTCAAGGCGTCGCACCTCCTCACAGTAGGCCTCCATCTTGGGATCACGGCAGCTCGAGCTCTTCATGACCTAGTCGATTACGAGCTGAGAGTCACCTCGAACATCAAGGTGTCGAACCCCTAGTTCGATAGTGATTCACAAGCCCATGACGAGCGCCTCGTATTCGGCAACGTTGTTGGAGGCAGGAAAATGAAGCCGGATGATATAGCACATGTGGACTCTGAGGGGTGAGATGAAGAGCAAACCCGTGCCTGCCCCCATTTTCATCAGCGACCCATCGAAATACATGGTCCAAAGTTCGGCCTAGAGCTGAACCGGAGGAAGTTGAGTGTCGGTCCACTCCGTAAGGAAATCTGCTTGTACCTGGGATTTGATGGCTTTGTGTGGCGCATAAGAGAGGGTCTCACCCATGAGCTCGACCGCCCACTTGGCTATCCTACCCGAGGCTTCCCGGTTCTAGGCTATCTCTCCTAGAGGGAAAGAAGAGACCACAGTCACCGGGTGGCCCTCAAAATAGTGATGGAGTTTGCGCCGCGTTAAGATGATGGCGTACAGCAGCTTTCTGGATCTGCGGCTAGCGAACCTTGGTTTTTGAGAGCACCTCGCTGATGAAGTAGACCAGTCTCTGGATGAGCAGGGTATGTCCTTCCTCTGCCCTCTCGACAACCAAGACCGCACTGACTACTTGTGTCGTTGCGGTGACATAAAGTAGGAGGGGTTCCCCTAGGGTCGGAGGGACGAGGATCGGCGAGTTGGAGAGCATAGCTTTGAGCCTTGCAAGGGCTTCCTCAGCCTCGAGGGTCCATGAGAAGTGTTCTGATTTTTTTAGGAGACAATACAGTGGGAGCGCTTTTTTGTCGAGGCACAAAATGAAGCGACTGAGGGCCGCAAGGCAGCCTTCGACTCTTTGCACGCCCTTCAGATCTTGGATAGGGCCCATTCTGGTTATTGTGGTGATTTTTTTTGGGTTGGCCTTGATGCCACGTTCGAAAATGATGAACCCTAGGAGCATGCCTCGAGGAACGTCAAAAACGCATTTCTCGGGGTTGAGCTTAATGTTCTTTGCCCAGAGACACTTGAATGCAACGTCGAGGTCGCTTATCAAATTACTGGCCTTTTTGGTTTTGACAATGATATCATCGACGTAAGCCTCGACGATTGGTCCGATGTGTTCCCCAAAAACGTGTTGCATGCATCGCTGGTATGTAGCCCCTGCGTTCCGAAGACCGAAGGGCATAGTAACATAGCAATACATGCCGAATGTGGTGATGAATGAAGTAGCGAGCTGGTCGGACTCCTTCATTTTGATCTGGTAGTAACCGGAATATGCATCCAAGAATGACAGAGTTTCACATCCCGTAGTTGAATCAACGATTTGATCAATGCATGGCAAAGGAAAAGGAACTTTTGGACATGCTTTATTTAAACTAGTATAGTCTACACACATCCTACACATCCCATTCTTTTTCTTAACTAATACAGGATTAGCTAGCCACTCAGGATGATGAACATCCTTGATGAATCCGGCCTCCAATAGCTTGTGGATCTCCTCGCCGATGACCTTGCGCTTTTCCTCGTCGAAGCGGTGCAAGCGTTGCTTTACCGGTTTGGAGCCGGCTCGGATCTCCAAGGAGTGCTTGATGACTTACCTAGGCAAGCCCGGCATATCCAAGAGACTCCACGCAAAGATGTCGATGTTTGCGCGGAGAAAGTCGATGAGCACTGTTTCCTATTTGGGATCGAGGGTGGCGCTAATGCTCAACGCCTTTCCCTTTAGGTCAGTGGGGTCGAGGGGCACGAGCTTGACATCTTCTGCGGGCTCGAAGCTGTCGGCGTGGCGCTTGGGGTCAGGGATCTCGTCGGCCAAACCGTCGAGGTCCGCCGCCAAGGTCGCTGACTCCAAGACGGCCTCTCCGTGCTCGATGCACTCTACGTCACACTCGTAGGTGTGCTCGTATGAGGGCCTGACAGTTATGACACTGTTGGGGCCTGGCATTTTGAGCTTGAGGTAGGTGTAATTGGGGACCGCCATGAATCGGGTGTAGCAGGGGCGCCCAAGGATGGCATGATATGTTCCACGGAATCCGACCACTTCGAAAGTGAGAGTTTCCTTTCTGAAGTTGGCGGGAGTGCCAAAACAGACAGGCAGGTTGACCCGCCCGACGGGTTCTGCTCGCTTTCCTGGCATGACTCCATGGAAGCCCTCGACGCTAGGTTGGAGGCGCGTCCTCATGGTCCCCAAGAGGTCAAGGGTCTAGGTATAGATGATGTTGAGGCTGCTGCCACCATCCATGAGCACCTTGGTAAGGCGTGTGTTGGCGATAACGGGATCGACAACAAGCGGGTAGACCCCAGGACTGGGGACGTAGTATGGGTGGTCATCATGGTCGAAAGTGATGGCCACCTCGGACCAGTCAAGGAAGAGGGGGGTTGCGGGCTGCACGGAGAAGACCTCTTGATGTTCCCGCTTACGCTGGCGTGTCGAGAGGCGCGTTGAGGGTCCTCCGTATATCATGAAGCAGTCATGGATTTTGGGGAATCCCTCGTCCTTGTTGTCTCCCTTGGGATCATCCTTCTTGTCATCTTTCTTGACGCCTATGCTTTCAAAATATCTTCAGAGCATGTGGCAGTCCTCGAGGTTGTGGTTCATGGGCCCTTTGTGGTAGGGACACGGCTCTTTGAGCATTTTGTAAAAAATGCCCCCGTCGGGGGGCCCTCGAGGTTTCTTGCGATCAGTAGCAGCAACAAGGTTGTCGGTCGGGGCCTCGAGCTTGCCCTGCTGGTTCTTCTTCTTCCTATTGTTCCTCTTTGAGCTCCGGCTAGAGCCCGCGGGATCGTCTTCCTTGTGCTTCCCCTTGTCCTGATCGCCACCAAAGATGGCACCAACCGCCTCCTCGCCGGCGGCGAATTTGGTGATGATATCCATCAAACTGTTAGCAGTGATGGGAGTATTGCGGCCAAATTCTCGGACTAACTCTTTGCAGGTGGTACCATAGAGGAAGGCCATGATGACATCGGAGTCGGTGAGTTGGGGAGCTCGGTGCGTTGCTTGGAGAAACGCCGGATGTAATCTCGGAGGGATTTACCCGGCTTCTGCTTGTAGCTTCAGAGATCCCACAAGTTGCCGGGGCACATGTAGGTTCCCTTGAAGTTCCCCTCGAACACTCTCACGAGGTCGTTCCAGTCGTGGATTTGTCGAGGTGGAAGGTCCTCGAGCCAGGCTCGAGCGGTGTTCGACAGGAACAGGGGGAGTTGTTGAATGATGACCCGGTCATCGGTGGCCCCACCCAACTGACAAGACAAGCGGAAGTCAACGAGCCAAAGTTTGGGTTTGGTCTCACTGTTATACTTGGTAAGAGTTGTGGGGGCGGAACCGAGCCAGGAGTATCATTTCGCGAATGGCTTTGCTAAAGATCCGAGGACCCGGTGGCTCAGGTGAAGGGCTTCGATCTTCTGAGCTGTCGTAGCGCCCACCTCTGTGCTCGTGGTAGCCTCGAGCTGCACCGTCACCGTGTTTGCGCCTCTGGTGCTCGACGATGTTGTCACGGGCATCTCGAGGTTCATGGTTGTCGACGATGCGTTCACGGACAGAGGCCACCTTGTTCTGTTGGGCGTGCTCGGGATGAACCGAGGCCTCTCTTTCCTGTCAGGAGGGCTCGGCAGGCTGCTCTAAGGCAAGCCTGCGTCGTCTCGAGGCAGAACTCTCGGCCTGCTGCATGGCAGCGGTCTCGAGGAGTCCTTGGATTTCATCACGGGCTCGACAGGCCTTGGGGTTCGATGGCTCGGGCATGTTACGAAGGAGCATGGCGGCTGCGACCACGTTCTGGCTGGCTCGACCGAAAACCA
This sequence comes from Saccharum hybrid cultivar R570, assembly GCA_038087645.1. Lineage (NCBI taxonomy): Eukaryota > Viridiplantae > Streptophyta > Magnoliopsida > Poales > Poaceae > Saccharum > Saccharum hybrid cultivar. The sequence continues at coordinate 4,329,739 of JAQSUU010000474.1, read as the reverse complement.
GGAGCTCGACTGCCCGATCCTCGATGATGCGATGATTGACATCATGAGCTCTCTCTCGAGCTCCTCCACCATGTGCGCGCGCCGCGCGCTCTTGCTCGAGGGTTTGCTCAAGTAGACGTAGGTTTTCTCATTCCTCATCGAGCCTGTCCTGCAACTCGCGGATTTTCTCAAGCTGCATTCCTTGATCCGCAAGTAATTGAGCCTCATCCCGCTCAGCAGGGAGCTCGACCCGAGGTGGCGTGTTCCTTCCTTCAACAGCTGCCTCATCCTCTGAATCCGACGCGCTAGCTCCATTGATGTTGAAGCACTCGCGGGTCGGGTCGTAGGTGTCATCAGCAGAGTCGGAGTCTAGAGCACCGAAATAGTAGTACGATGGGTGCATGTGAGGTCGTCCATCTCTAGGGTCGTAATGTCAAGAAGCAGTCGCATGAGGCTCCGTATCTAGGGTCTCCGTGGAGTCCAGGTACTCGAAAGCTAGTGTGGATGTGATAAGGTCAAGGGTGGAACGTAGATGGTGTTCGGGGAGTTCCTCATAAGAACTCATGATGGTGCTTGCAGAAGAAACATATGCCCGGGCAACTGAGTCTAGTCCATATGGGAATGCTGATGAGGGCATCGTTCCTCGTGCTGGTATAGTCGAACAGGCTGGTGGCGGCACCGCACCGGGCGGTAGAGCGATAGGACTCCCTATCGGCATCTTACCCTCAGCCAAGCTCATCCTACATAGATCCTCAGCGAGGAAATCTGTGTCGGCGTCTGGCTAAGAGGCGCCGGATCGGGGAATACCATCACCCTCCACAAGGCGATAATGGTGGTTGCGTCGTGCTCGCTGTCGCCTGGTGGCGCGTGCCTGACGAGAGCGACGATACCGGCGCAGGGCTCCCCCAGGTTGGGGGAGTTTGTGGTCCACGTCGGTCAGGTGCCTGGGCGAGAGGAGGACCATGTCATAGCCGTGGCCAAGCGACATGAACTCCAAACTCCCAAACCAGATCACCATGGCCAACGGGAGCAGACGTTCGGGGTCAGCCATCCAGAAAAATGGTGGGAAAATAATGTTGGCACGCAGCGTCCCCTACCTGGCGCGCCAACTATTGGCGTTTGGTCCTGCGGGGGTCCTAAGCCAACGAGTGAATCAAATGTTATGTGTCCCTAATCTGGATGGTGATGCAAGGAGGAAACACAGAGGTTTACCCTGGTTTGGGCAAAGGAAGGCCCTACGTCCAGCAGGGAGGGGGAGTATTGTATTTCCTTGCACCTAAGTGCTTGCGTAGGGGTTACAAGCTGTGAGAGAGGGAACCGAGCCCAGGTCTCAAAGGAAAAAAATGAAAGTACAAAGGAGATTGCTTAAGATGTTGATCTTCTTTGGTGGGATGGAGACTAGTTTCTCATTGTCTGTCTTTCGTTGTCCCTCCTTTGTAGAGCCCCTGCCTGCCCTTTTATAGGGTAAGAGGAGGCAGGGACGCCGGGTGCCTTTGAAGTGAAGTTTTGTCGACCCCTGTGGAGGTGGCTGTAGCGACATGCCCCGGGAATGGTCGACCATCCCTGGACACCATGGTGACGTAGAGGACGAGACGGTGAAAAGACCCCGAGTCCTGTGCCACGTCGGCTTCTTCTCCCTGCTGACCGATGATAGGTCGAGGCTGGGTCGAGGCTAGGTCGAGGACGGGTGGATAAGGCCGAATCCCCAAGATCATGGAGTACAGTCCTTGTTGTATCCTCCCTCGAGGGTGATCGATGGCAAAATAGTGCACGGTATGGTGCGTACAGTGACAGGTTTTCACCTCCTATCCCGGGATGGGCAGTAAAAAGTAAGATTTGACACCGGTACTGCTTCCACATTGGTTACTGCTGTAGCCATGATGGTAGGAAGTAGTAGGTGGTTGCATTAAATGCTCTGACTTTTGTCTCAGAGTTGGTGAACAAGGTGGGTCGAGCGGTCCGACCCGGGGTTGTGCGAGTTGGAGATTTCTCGGTAGTCGAGATGCCTTGTCGAGCGAGCCTCGTGCGAGTCGGGACGCGGTCAAGGCGTCCCGTCGAGGGTGCCTCGTACGAGTTGGAACATAGTCAAGGCGTTCCGTCGAGCGAGCATCGTACGAGTCAGAACGCAGTCGAGGTGTCTCGTCCGCTATTTTGGCTCGTCTTGTTTGCGGGTAGCGTTTTGTTTTTCTTAATCGTTGATTATGGGTACCCCTAGTTTTAGGTACCCGACAAATGGGCTCTCAAGTTTGGCTCTTGATTTGTTGTCAATTTTAGTGGATCTGAGCTTGCTAAACAACTCATCAATTGTGAGAGTCTCGTAGTTGGGTGACTCGATGATAGCCTCTAACTTTACCTCCCACACATAATGATCTCGAGCATGAAGCAACTTAAGGGCTCTCTCATGATCATTGTCAATTAGCTAGGGCTTGTTGGCTCTCATCTTGTTCACAATATATTTAAAGCGGCTGAACATTGAGTCAATACTCTCACCACACAACTGCAAGAAATTCTCATACTCACATCAGTGAGTCTCGAAAAGTCTGGTTTTCACATGAGATGAGCCCTCATGATATTTTTTGATAGTCAACCAGATCATGTAAGCAGTGTCAAGACTTGAGAAATTATCAAATTAAATCAAAGAGAGGGAAGTGAATAAAGTAGTCCTAGTCCAAGCATATATCCCTAACTTGAAAGCCAAGACTTTGCAATAAAGTAGACATCCATATCTTCCAATGAGCATAATTGGTTCCATCGAACGAGGAGGGCTATTCCACTAGCGCACTCCATTGTCGTCTTTATGGACCACAAATCTGATCAGGGTGGTATGATCCTTAACCAACTCTAGTGCCAATTGAAGGAGTGAAAAGGCGATCAAGGGGTGAATGGGAAACAATCAGAATTCTTTTCAAGAATTGGCCTATATCGCATAATCAACCCAAAAAGCTTGTCTTCTACAAACCTAGGTCATTTAAATCAACAAGTGACAAGATAATCTAGGAAAGGATCAGAGAAAAAAACAAGTAAACATCTTGGTAGGAAAGCAGAAAAAAATTGGGACAGTGTCATCGAAAACCACAGACTGCGAAAGTTTCATACAAACTCTAAACCAGTAGAGCGGAACAAAACTTGCAAAATTCAACCAAACGAAATCCAAATTTCACCAATTTGTACACATCTTATGTAGACTATAGTGAATATGTCACCAAGAGATCTTGACCAAAAGCTCAAAGGTTGGCCTAGGATTTTGAATTTTCTTCTCTCAAATTTTGGTTTTTGCTATTTTCTTGAGAGTGGAGAATCAAAGGTGCTTGTGGGAATTCAACTCAAGGCAGAGCATGGACATGTTCCCAGGACCTCATGGCACCCAATAAGTAATAGAAATCAACACAAAAACCTCTGCTCTAGTCACACACACTTAAGCAAAGCTCTAATAACCTCCTTGACATTCACTCATCACTCACTCATAGGCATATACCAACCAAGTATTCGCAATTGTGTGCTGAGGTGCTACTAGCTCTTAAAAATGTAAGAAAGTTACATGCGCGAACCAATGCCGCCTTCTAAACATAAGCCATGCACGTCTGGCTATTTCACTGCAACTGATAAGGACACGCCTACTATGTCCGAATATTTTCCCGATCTTTCACGGTACAAGATAAACTGAATATAAATTTCTGGATTTTATATGAACGAATAGCTGCAGCAATATAATTTCCCTCAACTAGCACGGGTAATCAGTAAGGAACAAATATGCTCTCGGGAGTATTCAATGTATATATTAGCAGGCCCGACCAATCACAGTTAATGGCAAAGGCAGGTCACGGAAGGAACCAAATACGAATTGAATTCACAAAGCACAGTACGCAATAATTATTTAATCTAGAATGATCTCCCAAAGTAACAAAGAAGCAGCAATCGTCCAACCGGAAGACTCAGCAACAACCGTGGACCAAATAATTCTTCTGAGATCAAACACCAGCGATAGCAATATAAATGATAGGAGGGGTTCAGCTTACAATGGTTGCAATCCAAACCCTAGATAACTTTTTCTACCCGCAGCCACGACGAACCACGATCAGAAGACGGAGATTCCACAGAAATCCAGGACGCGCCCAAGAGGAAACTTGATCGCGCACAATTCTCAATCCGGACGGATCGGCAAGGTAGATGAGAGGAGACGTCCTCTCGCTGTTCGCAGGAGAAACCCTAGACGAAACACTCACAAAATAAAATCCAATCTGCCTTACACGGCCGACACCCTGGCCAGCACACGCAGGTGCTCGAACGGACTCACCTGGTTTGACCTGACACACCAGGCTTTGGCCAAGCCAAAGTCCGACTCTAACCCAAACTAAGCACGTCCACTAAATCCGGCAAGAAAATAACTTACTATAATGAATATGATGGACTAAGCCAATCATGACCAGAACTACTAGGCTGCTGCATCAATGATCATGACGTCCATAGAACCAATATTGATATGTTTTCTTTGCTTTCTCTCTTCTATTCTTTTGTTGAAAATTACATTATGCCATAAAACCTTATCAGTGACGCGTCTAGAGGATTATCAGTGACTTTTTACGTCTGTGATAAGGGCAAATCAGTGACGCGTAAAAACTCGTCACTGATAACCCTCTATTAGCGACACGTGTATCAAGACGCGTCACTGATAACCCTCTATCAGCGACGCGTCTAGCCAATACGCGTCACTGATAACCCTCTATCAGCGACGCATCCAGCCATTATGCGTCACTAATAACCCTCTATCAGCGACGCGTCCAGCCAATACGTGTCACTGATAACAATTTTAGAAAAACAAAAAAAATATGATGATCCTATATATATATATATATATATATATATATATATATATATATATATATATATATATATATATATATATATATATATATATATATATATATACACACACACTAGACATGTTCCACCATTTCAACAATCAATTATTTACAAGCTTTTTAGATACAAGTTATACTACAAAATGTGTTCAGTAACAGAATAACAACCCCACAGGACATTCTAATCCCCAAAAGATGAACCAAAACACAAATTGTATGACACCTTTGTTGATTCTGCGGGAACACATCTGTCACTGTCAACATACTGGTATTTTCCCCTAAAACAAGAAGAAACAGGTCTCATAAATTATAAACTGGGATTCATTGATCTAGAAATAAAAAAATAAAAACCCAAAATACAACTATAAGAACTAACCTGAGCATATAACTGGGATTCATTGAGCTTGGCACTAGACATTGGATTCACAGGTTGGTCAACTTGTGCACTAACCTGCTACAGGCCCAGATCGAGTTAAGAAATACACAACATATATCTAGAAAAATGTAATAGATAAGCAACTAGAAAATATTTGGGACATATATCACTTGGCTCAAACCTAAGAGGTTCTGACTTACGCCTTGCTGAGTAAGGCTGGACGAAAAACTCGAAGCTCGTTAGCTCGCTCGGCTCGTGGCTGGCTCGGCTCAGCTCGGCTCGGCTCGTTATGACAACGAGCCGAGCCGAGCCAGGATTTTAGCTCGTTAGCTATAACGAGCCAACTCGAGCTGGCTCGTGAGCCGCTCGCGAGCCAAACGAGCCGTAGTTTTAGGAAAAAAAGTCATCATAACTTATATTAGTTTTGTATTACTTCATGTATTGCACTTCACAAATAGATGATATGTTAGCTCATATGAATATTTTATTCGATTTAAGGTTACTGAATATATTATTTTTATATTATTAATATTTTTAAGCTTTAGATAATGCAAATATTATATTTTGTGTATTTTTTATACCTGACTCGCGAGCCTAACGATCCAGCTCGAGCTCATAACGAGCCGAGCCGAGCCGAGCTGACTTTCTTGCTCGTTAAGATAACGAGCCGAGCCGAGCTAGCTCGTTATCCTAACGAGCCAGAACGAGCCGAGCCGAGCCAGCTCGGCTCGTTATCCAGCCTTATGTACAAGTGTACATGAATAGCTAATTCATTTTGTATTACAGCATGTGGCCTGGCCTATTCATACTACTCAGATTTTTTTCCATGGAAACTCATATTCAGTTGGACAGGGCTTGTATGAGGAAATGGCTAAGCTAATTGCTTTAGTTTGTTATGTCAGGCAAAATTCAGAAAGAAATCAAAGCAAACCATAAAGGAGTTTCTTACTGGAATTCAGATATTTACTTTGAAAAATCACCAGCCAATTCTTCAGGCAGTTTTCCTGACCACAAAAGTGGAGCATGATTTAATAATAGTGGAATGAAGAACTCCATAATATTAAGGAATCCCAATTCTAAAAGTTTTTGCTAGATTCTGATACATGGGGAAAAAAACTCGCATGTGCATGAAACATTACCAAAACATTACCAAAAACTCACATATTTACCAAAATATTTACTCAGCTGCAGCATTTCATTAATTTCAAGTGTAAGTAAAGATAATAAAGCAAACTAAACTGGTAGCTACCTATGACAAGAGAGAAATTTACTCTTTGTTGACTGCTAGCATTCTAAATCCAACAAGTACTAGACAGTCGATCATTACCGTAAGTAACCATTAACATAGACTTCTACACATCTAGATTATATGCGGAAGTGAGCTCAACAAGAAATCTTACATGCAACATGACACAGTCCTCCATTCCTTTCCTCTTCTAGTGCAGATTGTGATCAGGCTTGCTTAGGCTGCAACACATGATATAGAAACTCGGGTCCTTTTTCAAGAACAAACAAAAAAACATTACAAAGAGAGACGATACCTGGCCATGATCCTCCATTGTGGTAACTCCACCGGGTGTTCTTGGGGTCACATCCAGTGATAATTCTCCACTCGTGATTCTCGAGAACAGGATAGCATATCTTCAGATGCGACTCACCAACTAGCTCATCCCACTATTCCTAGATCAGATCCATTATAGCAACTGACTGTTCAGGGGTAGCCAGAGATGATACAATGGCAATGCAATTGCCAAGGGCATCTAAATATGAATTAGATCAAGGTGAAATGATCCTACCATTCGACGATCAATCATTGAGCAGCCATCTGTGCAAAGCAGAGTTGGAAAAGTATCAAATCCTTCAGATAAGCAGAGATTCAATATCAACCTGATGCACTTCTGGCAATCAGGTGATTTCGACAAACTAACATCTCTGGTGTACTTTGTATTTGCAAGGCGCAGATCAAGGTGAAATGATCCTACTAACATCTGGCGACCTAGCTGAAGATTGATTATTAGGTGCAGATCATATAAAGTGACATGGCTCCTATACATTGTTGCCTTATGGGATAATTTTTGTTAGAACAGCATTAGAAACTTAGCAAAGTACCCCCAGCATCCAGCTATTCAGCTAAAAAATAATCTAAACATGCTGTAAAAATAACAGCAGTACACTTTCTTGAACTCTGAAATAATCTGTACATTTACTAGCAGAAGTACATCCTGTAAAAATACATGCTGGTAGGTTGTTACTAGCAGATATATTCTTTTAACATTGTTACTAGCATATATACATTGCCAGGTATATATGATACATTGGCAGTATACCACTGTTCCATATCAGTTCGGCAGTTTGTTTTCCTGTTTTACAATAACTAGGAAAGCAAGACCTATATAGCTTAATGCCAACTAGAGATAGCAGTAATAGAACCAGCACATACAGTGAATCCTTTTCAGTGAAAAGAAACAGCACATACAGTGTAGCCATTTGTAGGAAACCAATCTCTACAACAAAAAAGCAGCCATAGTTAACGTGCACAGCTTCACCATGGTGCTGCCCGATATAGATTAAGTTAAGTTATCTCATGCATTGGCCTGCAAGATTCAGAACAGAGAGAATAATGAGTTTAAGTTAACAGAGAATATGACTTCTCAAATTGTTTGCATACATCAACAGGCTTTATATGTCACTAAATATTGTCAGCTTAAGTTTTATCTACTCAGGAAAAGTGAAGGCCTCATGTATGATAATTTATCAGTTTCTTTCGCTTGATTAGGAAAAAGAATGCAAGTCAATCTTACATGATGAATCTGTTAGCCGCCTCACACCAAATCAGCAGGTAGAGTCCCATATAAAGAAGCTTAAGCTGATGCACTTCCTGCTGGATGGTTGGCAACCTAGAGATCAATTCGACAAAACGTTTAGAGAAGCAGTAATTTAACAAAGAGATGTACTATATGCCATGATACAGTTGTTTTCTTTTTAATACAGCTACCTGTCCAAGTATTAGCAAATAAAAAAACTAGCTTGGGAGGAAATGATAATGATAATAATATATGAAAGACAAACAGCAAGTACATGAATGGAGCGACTAAAAAGCTTGTACTGTGAGATATCCAAATGACTGTCGGAGCCTCATCCTACTTGTCTAAGACTGTCGGAGCCTCATCCTACTTGTCTCCAACACGGATAATTATCACCAGCATTCTCTGTTGCTTGAACTCATTTGAGGAAAAAAAACAGCAACTACTCCATAAATAAGAGATCTCAGTACTGAAAAATAACTTGAACTTGATGCACTATGTTACAAAGCACGATTACCACCAAATACACTTATCTCTAGAAAACAGAAAGAGTTAGGCAATCATAGCCAAATTCTCTATAGAATTAGAGTAGGGATAAACATTCTCCTATGAGAAAATATTGTACACAAGGATAAACATTACTAGACATGTCAGTGACATTTTCCTATGAGAAATTGGCAACCTATAAACATTACTAGACATTTTATCTATGTGCAGGTCCTTTCCATCTACCCATTTATATATTGCGGACATGTCAGTGACATTCATAAATGTAAGAATCAGAAGTAATTGTCATGATCTGGCTGACCAAATGCAGCCTGTGCACATTGGCCATACTTGCCTGAAAATGAGGAACAAGTCCCATAAACACTAGAAACTCTTAAGTACTGGTTCCTGTAACGACTATCTGGAACTAAAGTTTCTACTGCTACTGATTGCAGTTTGCAGTATACTGATGATGGAAATTAGGGAGGGCCAAAAAAACACTGTCATGTCGTTAAGATCCATTCTGTAATTTAAGTTCTCACAATGGAATCAGTATGTTAATTATGGCCATGGCAGGATGTAATAAAGGTAGATGATGTGATAAATATTAATCTGACACCAAAATGAAGTGTCATTTGTGCATCTCAAGTTCTCAAAAATCATATTGGTGCATATAAAACAGAGCATATAAAAAATCAAATCAGCTAGCTATCTTCTCTAAACTAGATTGCTACAAATTAGCACCATAAGGCTTGTTGAATTCCAAAAGCAGCAGTAGAGCAGCAACCATCATTGGTGCCGAGTATCTATTGAGAAGCCAGGCTGTAGAGCAGCAACCATCATTGCCCAAATCCTAGATCTAGAACCATATCAATTTAGGAGAAATCAGAGAGGGAGAGAGAAGGGAGATGGCAGACCTGAGTAGAGGAGGCGTGTGCAGCAGGCGGATAGCGCGAGGGATCCAGAAGCAGCCACCACTGGGATTCCGCCGCCACCACTAGGATCCGGCCACCACCACTGCCATCACCCACACCAGGATCCCACCGTCACCCACACTGGGATCCCGCCGCCCTACGCCCTCCACCACCGCTTGTGGTTATGGATTTGAGAAGAGGAAGGAAACGAGAGGAGAGAGAGAGGAAGACATAGAGCGAGGAGAAAGGGAGAGGAGACAGGAGGGGAGCGACGGCGGGCTGGCAGGCCGCCGGCGGCAGCGATGAGAGTCGAGAGAGATGGGGAAGACGAGAGTGGCTCGGCTGCTGTGACTCAGGACACCTCCGTGGATGAGGGAGGGGCCGTCGATCCTTACCAGATCTGGAAGAGGGAGGCGGCGCCGGTGAGGAGTAGATGACCGGCGGCGGCAGCTAACCCTAGCACAGGAGAGGAGAGGGAAGGAGAGGAAAGAGCGACTCGGGAGAGGAAGGACCGCTTGGACATGAGTCTTGCGATTAAGCAGCTGTGGCGGCGTTCGGACTTGACTTCACATGTACAGGAGAGACAAAAGGGGAAAGCAAAAGATGCATTAAGATTAGTGCGTCGCTTTTATTATCAGTGACACGTTTTATCGAGAAGAGTCACTGATATTTTCTTGTATCAGTGACACGTCCAGGCAAAACGCGTCACATTCCTTATCAGTGACACGTCTTGTTCACCCGCGTCACCAATATAGCCATATATCTGTGACGCGCCTGGGCAATACGCGTCACAAGTTTTATCAGTAACGCGTTTTCTTTGCAAGAGTTACTGATATCTTGTTATTAGTGACGCGTCATGTTCTTGTGGCATCGGTAACAGCTAATCAGTGACACGTATCGTTAACCCACGTCACTGATATGCTTATTAGTGACGCGTTTCGTTTCTGAGTCACTAATCAAGGCGTCACTGATAAGCTTTTCTGGCATAGTGTTATCTCCTTTAAATATTAGCTTGGTAGACATAACTCTTCACTCCATGTTGCTGTTCTTTATATCAAAGGACAATGAACCAAACTGCATAGTTAAATAATTTGTCTCTTCACGCGCTGAACTAATTTGAGGAGCCATGGGCTCATCAACAACTCCTTTCGGAAATCCCAAAAGCACATATCTGATACGACTTATGCACTATAGACGCACCAAAACCCAAGTATAATGGTGATTCAAGAAGGGCTCTATCAGAAAAAAAAAATGTAGGGCTAAATGAGCCGCCGGGTCGTCCTAAACTTGATTGTTTTGTAAGGGTCGTCCTAAACTTGATTGTTTTGTAAGTTGGCCTCTACATCTGGAGTGTTAATTTGACAGATGATTTAGCTAGGCGAATGCATGTGCGGCTAGCAGGATGTGATGTGTGACCCTCTCCGTTCTCCTAGCAAGAACTCATCTGGAATAATTGTTCCTGAAATTGCAGACATACCGTTACTACCTGTCTTACTATTGGATGAACAACAATGCGACTAGTTATGCTCTTGGGATCAAGGAGGTACATATTTGTTTTCGGTTTGCACACAATTAAATATTTTGTTCTTGTCAGAAAACTGCTTCTGCTAAGCACAACTCTACAGTCAAGTATGTGAAACTAGAGACCTGTGGTTAATGCATGATTCTATAGGCCGCATAATCGGCAAATTTTTCTACTAATCGCTAATATATGATGCAAATATGGATATTCAAAAGGGGGACAATTGGCGAATGGATAAGGTGCACCGAAGGGCTTCCTTATGCAAAAGACCTCCCAAAGCAGCATCTTGTTTCTAGCTGAGCCTGAACCTTCTTACATGCCATGCCATTGCAATCTTTGTGGGTACAGTGGAGCCATGACATACCATTCCACGGCACGCAAGCGTCGATAGGAGCACCAAATTTCTCCAAAGTTGATGACTGAAGAGCATGGCACCTCAATGGCCAGGCTGCTGTGTTAAGTCATCTAACTCCCTTCTTTTTCCTTACTCTGATGTGTGTGTGTGTATAAGGGATTTCACCTGCTGAATATACAAATGTTTGTCAAATAAAAATTGTATTACAATCCAATCGTCTGGAATTCACTCTCTGACAGGGGCATTACTTGCATTCTTTTTCTTTAATTCTCCTGTTCGGGTTTACGACAACATAGGCCAACAATTTGACGTTTGCAACAGTGAAGGTAGCTATCTCCCTATCATCTATCTGTCGATAGCTCACACGCGTTCATGTTTTAGAACAGGTAATTAGAAGTATTCCCTATTCTAAATTATAAGACGTTTTGACTCTTCTAGATAGATACATTACTTTTTCTATGCGTCTAGACATAAGTGTATATCTAAGTACTCCCTCCGTTCCAAATTATAAGTTACTTTGACTTTTTTGGTTCATTCATTTTGCTATATATCTAGACATATTATTGTATCTAGATGCATAGCAAAATTGATGTACCAAAAAAGTCAAAGCAACTTATAATTTGGAATAGAGAGAGTACATAACAAAAAAAAATTATGTATCTAGAAAACCAAAATGTCTTATAATTTGGAATGGAGAGCAGTAACCTAATGCTTTGTTGCTTGGCAGAGTGCCGGCCATATCACTACAGAATACCAGCCAGAAAAAAGTTTGGCGATGGCTTAAAGGTGGCTGGACGGTGAGCCTCTCTGAGACATCTGCTTTGCCCTCAACTCCCAAGTGTCAAATCCCAAAGATGGTCAGTGCTACCCAATCTCAACAATTGTGAGCATTTTTTTTCTGGCGAGTCCTCCTGTACTGAACTTCACCCAAATGAAAATGGGTGTGTTTTATTCTTCTCAGACTCGTTTTTTTCTCATAATGATATGGATGTCTCCGGCGCTTTCAAGAGAGAAAAAAAATCATTCTGTATGTTTACCTCTCTACTTCACCCAAATAAGGCTGAATTCACAATATGGACGACTGCAGTCAGAATCTCAGAAATGGTTAGGCTGATGAAGACTGTAGTCATCTTTCTCCACTTTGTGTTGCCACCCTCCAAATATCTGCATTATATATATAAACCGAGACACGAGATAGAAGGATTTTGCAATTAACTATCTGGTTCAGGACAGAACTCTACTGGATGCAACAGCGAATTCAGTAGAGCTTCAACTCTACTACTTTATACATACTAGCACGACATTCTCGTCAGAATCATGAATAGTAGCAAACTTCTAAGTCTCGAATAAACAACTTCCAAGATCATCAACCTGCTACTGGTGGCTACACCAAAAACCTATGGTTTTGCGACATTTCAGCATTGTTGTCTTCATTGTGATATCATGGTGTCATCAAATCTTCCAACATTAGGCTGTCCAAAATATTTCCAGATTATCCTGTAGAGAACATGGCAGGCTTAAGCAACTTGTTACTTGTGGATAATATCAAATAAACAATCTCTTAGTTATTATTGTAAAAAGTAACAAGGTTTAATTCAGTTGGGCAGGATTACTGAAAGAAAACTTTGAAGTAACAGATTTGTCTTAATTTCCCTTTAAGCGATTGACGAAATGTGCCAAAAAAAATCAAGCACCCTTATTGAATCATTCAGAGAATCAGAGGTGGCAAAACAGTGGATAATATCCTAAAAGAATCTGCTAAATTCGTGTACACAAATGGTTCTTGTTAATTAGATATTCAAGCAAAGGGTCAGACAGAAGGTAATATTGCAGGTTAACTGTGCGCCATGACTTTCATGAAATAAAAGCATACAGGACCATAAAATTTGTCAGCAACACAAAGGCATAGTTCAAGTGTGATATATATATATATATATATATATATATATATATATATATATATATATATATATATATATATATATATATATATATATATATATATATATATATATATATATATATATATATATATATATATATATATAAAGAAAAACTAGCATGGACAGAAGAAAAAAGGTCTTTCAAGAACTATGGCTCTGTTTCACAGCTTATTTCTTATTTTTTTCACAGATTAAACAGAAGCTGTGCCAAACAACATGATTCTGCAGCAGGTTATCAATAAAAAGACTAGTAATTAACTGAATAATCAAAATACACTTTTCACCAACTTCTCATAAAAGAAAATTCTGCACAATTACAAGTTGTGCCAAACAAGGCCTATACTATAGTACAGCTCTCTTTACATATCCAAGAATCAAAATTACTAACTACGCCTTGCCACTCGCGAACAAGTTGTTTACTAGAAGAAATTTTCTATTATAATCAGCGTTCACTATAGGACAAAAATTTGAAAGATTTAACCACGAGATTTCAACCCTTCTCACAAGAATATTTCATTGCAATATAGCAAAGTTCATGCTTAACAAATATATTAGGGGCACTTGCAAAGTTGCAATTGATTCTTAAGAAAACATGAGCAGGAAGTAATAACAGGACAATGTTTAGTTATAGCTGAATGTACCATGGAATCTCAAGGAGCAGAACTCTTTTTGAGTGTTTTAACATGCTCACAAAACCGCCGATGCTTCTCTTGCACTTCAGCTATCGCCTTTTCAGCAGCCTCTTTGTTCTTTGCTAGAAGGTATTTCTCGATCTGAACAGGCCACTCCCCCAATGTCATATTCTCCAACCTGTGTCTTCCTGTGCGCTCCCCCACATGACCTTTCTCTCCACTGGCACCAATAGCTTCCCTCTTGTCATTCTCTTCCACTTCTCCAACACCATCCAGCTTTGACTCTGGCAACACTTTTTCCCTCAATTCCTGATCAACTTCAGTTTCCCCTCCCTTGCTGAAATTCTTCATCTCCTCTTCTTCCACATCACCATTGTCAGCAGGAGCATGCTGAGCATTGTCCCTCCCCTCTATTTCCCTCTCTGTCAATGTCGCATCCTCCTCCACATCCACCATCTTCTCATCCTCCATGGATGCCTTTGAGGTTCCATCCAACATGTCCTCAGTTGCCACCTTATCCTCTCCAGAACCATCATTAACGACTAACACCCTCAATGGGCTCCCCGCTCCCCCCTCGTTCTCTGCCATCAGCCATATCCCTTTCCTCTTGCTCATTTTCATCGTTCTCAACAATTGCATCCTCAGCTTTCCTTGTACTTGCCCTTGTAGCCCTTCCTCGGCCTCTTCTGCACCTCTTTGCTCGTCCTCTCCCAGGCGCCAGCACCACCTCTGATGCATTTGATGTTTTGTCTGTGGTCTCTACCACTTCATCACCTCTGCCCTCGGCAGCTGTCCCTTCCCAATCTCTGGCCACAGCAACCTCACCCTCCTCTTCCTCAGGAGTACCACTCGTGCCAGCCCTTGCACTTGCCCGTGTAACCCGTCCTCGCCCCCTTCCAGTCCTCACCACTTTCCCCTCATCGTTTTGGCACCCCACCGCCTCACCTCTCCTTGCAGCAGCTCTCGCTGACCTCGCATTTTGCGGCTGTGGCGGAAGGACGACCGTCGCTGCAGCCTTCCTCGACCTGCCACGGCGGGGTGGGGGTATTGCCGCCGCCTCCTCTTCCTCTTCCATCTCCACCTCAGCGGGCTCAACGGCCTTCTTCCTCCTGCCTCGGCGAGTCGGGAGTGCAGCTTCCTCTTCCACTTCATTCCCAACTTCGGGGGCTTCCACTTCATTCCCAATTTGATCGATGCAGGGCCCTGTTCCTCTTCCTCCTCCGCCGCCACCACGGCCGCTGCGTTGCGCGCGGAACGCCTAGTCGCCGCGGGGCCCGGTACCGGGCCCGCATCGATCGATATGGAGACGGCGATCACGGTGCTCTCCCCGATCTTGATGAGGTCCCCATCGGAGAGCGGCGCGGGGACGGTGGGCACGAGAGGCGTACCATTGAGGAGAGTGCCGTTGGAGGAGCCTAGGTCGGTGACGGCCCACCGGGCCGCAGGCGGCGGGAGGAACTCGACGGAAAGGTGCCTCTGCGACGCGCCCGCGTCGCGCACGGAGAGGTCGTTGCCCTTGGCAACGCGGCCGACACGGAGCGCCGCGGCGCCGGCGCGGCGCTGCAGGGTCCTCCCTTCGCAGGGGCCCTTCTTCACCAGGAGCGTGAGCACAGACCGCGGATCCACCATCGCTCGGGTCGGAGGTCGGTGAAGGGGGAAATGAAAAGGATTTCAAATTTTTGGGCGGAGATAGACGGAGGTAGGGACGAAAACGGTAGCGAGATCAAATCTGTTTTGAGGAGTTTAGATCTGTTCATATCTGAGTTTGGATATTCAATATCTGATACTGTATCTGTATCCGAATACTTAAATCATATATTTATGATGTCAATATTTAATCATATCCTATCCGATATGGTTGACACTATCCGTATTCGAATCCGAATTCGAACAGAAATATGAAAATAAATGTGATATCAGTGCCGTTCGTATTTGATCCGTTTTCATCCCTAGATGGAAGGGAGCCGACCGCCGCTGCGGAGTTGGGGCCGGTTCGGGTTTCGAATTTTGGGAATCTGAAGGGAGAAGCCGATGCAATGCAGATAGGGGAATAATTTCGAAATTTGTCCCTGTATATGGTAAGTGAGCTTGGCTCAAATCTCTACTTCTCTGTGTAGGGATGAAAAAAATAAAAATGGATATTCGTATTATTCGACATTCGTATTCGCTCAAATTTGGAGTAAAAAGTTGGATTCACCTCCTGAACTAGTCACTAATTTTGAAAGACCCTCTCAAATTATAAAACTGAACAACATACCTACCCGAAACTTTCGAAACCAAACAAAGTGTCCCATTGACCATTTCAAAGTGGTTTCCTGGGTGGTTTTGCCCGTATAACTACAAACTTTACATCAAAGTCGTAGAGCTCAACATGATCTATAACTTTGTACTTGATAAATTTTAGAGTCTCGAATATTCATTTTAAGTTTTTAGATTTTAAAATTCAAATATTTAAAATTTTCAAATCACCCTGGGTGTTGACATAGTCTATACCGAAGTTGTACTTCTCAATAAAATCAATAACTTTGTACTTGATAACTTTTTATCTAAGATCATTCAGCGCCCCAAATATTCGTTTTAAGTTCTGTAATTTTGAAATTTGATTTTTTTTAATTTTTTCAAACGACCTCTGATGTTGATGTAATCTACACCAAAGTTGCAGCTCTCAGCATGTTCTACAACTTTATAATTGATAATATTTTTATCCGGAGTCATTTAGATATTCATTTTAAATTCTTACACTTGAAATCCAATTTCTTTGATTTTTTCTAAAGACAAACAATTTGGGCCTCTAAACAATATCAAATAAAAAAGTTGTCAGCTACAAAATTATAGATCATGTTAAAATCTACAGCTTTGGTGTAGACTACGTCAACATAGTAGGTCGTTTGAAAAACAAAAAATTGAATTTCAAAATTATAGAATTTAAAATGAATATTTAGGGCTCTAAATGATCTCTGATAAAAAAACAACTACAAAGTTTACCGAGAATTACAACTTTGGTATAGACTATGTCAATATCCGAGGTCATTTGTGAAAATAAAAAAATTTGAATTTTAAACCGGTAACTTAAAATGAAGATTTGAGCCTCTAAAATTTATTAAATAGAGAAGGTGATGATGACGAAGGCGAAGCCAAGTGAAGCTGTCTGTTCTGATGTGTTGGGTTGGCGTCCTTTTGATAGACTGCAACTTTTGTTCAGTTAGTTGCTTGGTTTTGTCTGCTATAAGGAGCCAGCTTAAACTTTGTGTTCTGGCACTTCCATATCTTTTGCTGTTGTATTTCCGTTGCTATGGTAATGGAAATGAGGATGCCCTCGTTTTATAAAAACAAAGTTGTAGATCGTGTTGAGCTCTACAACTTTAATATAAAGTTTGTATCCATAATAGACTTCATATGAAAAAGTTAGCCTTCTTATATATATAAGAGAAAGAAGGACCAAACCATAGGTGGGCCCATTGCCACATCAGCAATACCACCTAAGAAATCACTTTGAAATGATCAAGGGGCACTTTATCTAGTTTTGAAAGTTAATGGAGTAAGTTGTCCGATATTGTACTTCGAAGGGGTCTTTCAAAATCAGCGAAAAGTTTGGGGGGTTTGGAATTGACTTTACTCAATTTATAATATGAAAATTCGTATTCAAATTTGTTTCTAACGTGGATGTATCCCAATTCGTTTCCCAGTATTTTTCTCTAACCAATTTCAGATCCGTATTCGACAAAAATATAGAATATTTGACATTTATTCATATCTGCAAAGAACAATCTATTTAGAAGTGACTAATTATTTAATTTAAACGCATTAAAACTACTTAATAGTATATCTATAGATGACTTTTAAAATTAGTTTAATACTATTAATGATACATAATGATTTAAATTATTTTAGTATTTTTCTAATTCAGTGTAAACCTAATATATTTATTGTTGTAAATTATTTTAATACTTCCATTAAATTATTTCCATATGTAAATTATTTTATGTAATTTATAATTGCATGGTAAATATTATATAAATAATGATTGATTACTTATATATTTAAATACTATATTTGTTGGTAACTTTATTAATTTGTTGAGCTATCTTTGTCTATGTTATATATCCACATGTTTTAATGTGTATTAGTATAATAATTTTGTAACTAAAAAAACTGGTAAAGCAAAATGGCTATTTTTTGCCTACCAATCTTATTTGAATTTCTTCACTTGATCTATCATTCTATTAAATATTATCCACTTTAGTTCATTTTGATATTGGAGATAATTAGAAGTGTACTTTAATTTTATTTCACTTTGGTTATCGTTAAATTAAATAATACGTACTTTGAGTTGAATTGAATCGTGTAAATATCTGAATAGAAATCCAAATCCAAGACATCCGTCTTATATGTATTCAAAAATATACATAAAAATAAAGTTTTAAAAGTAAGTCCAGATAAAAGGAATTTTCTAGAATTGTAATGGGTTTGCGGATGGTAAAAAATACAGATTTTTGTCAGACTTAACAAAGAAAAAAAATCTAGACTTCATTGCCTTATCGGAAACTGGTAGAGATAGCTTTCCACAAAATACTCTCAACACAATCTGTGCTGGTAGATACTTTTTTTTGGCACTGTATGGCTCCACAGGGTAGATCCGGTGGCATGATTCTAGGTGTTCATTTGTTGAATTTTGACATTGGAGAAATTGAGGAAGGAGATTTTTTTATTCGTTTTAAATTATGACACAAAGAAGATGATTTTAAGTTTAATCTTATTTCAGTCTATGGTCCGGCTCAGATGGAGCACAAGTCAAATTTCTTGTCTGGAATGGTTCGAGTATGTTCAAAAGAAACTATACCTATGGTTATAGGTGGTGATTTTAACATTATTCGCAGACCGGACGAGAAAAATAATGATAATTACAATGATAGATGGTCTTTTTTGTTTAATACAGTAATTGATGCCCTAAACCTTAGAGAAATTGATCTGTCAGAAAGGAAGTATACCTGAGCTAATAATCTGCCTAACCAAACTTTTGAAAAATTGGACAGAGTTCTAGTATGTACAAATTTTGAGTCGAAGTATGCTCTTACAACTGTTCATACGCTAAATAGAGAAATCTCTGATCATACACCTTTGATCTTCTCTATAAACAACCCATCCTCAACCTATCAGCCACAGTTCAAATTTGAACTTGGCTGGTTGTTAAGAGATGGATTCTGTGAGATGGTTTCACAGGTTTGGCGGAATACTCTAGTTTTAGGTTCACCTATTGACGGATGGCAGATGAAAATTAGAAGGCTTCGTCAGCATCTTAGAGGATGGGCGAAGCATGTAAGTGATGTGTACAAGAAATAAAAAACAACACTTTTAAGCAAGTTGGACGAACTAGATAAAAAGACAGAACACACTTGGCTAAATGACTCGGAAAGAGATCTAAAACACGTTTTAAATGAAAGGCTTGCAGAATTACTAAGAGAAGAGGAACTCAAGTGGTACCAAAGGGCTAAAGTGAAACATCTTTTAGAAGGAGATGCAAACACAAAATATTATCACTTGCTAGCCAATGGTAGACATAGAAAGACTCGTATTTTCCAGCTGGAGGATGGTGATAGTATTTTAACTGGTGATGCTCAACTTAAAGAGCATATTACTAGTTATTACAAAAACCTGTTCGGTCCATCTGAAGAATCTCTATTATCTTTAGATGAATCTCGGATGGAGGACATCCCTCAAGTTTCTGATCTGGAAAATGAGTTCTTGACAGAATCTTTCACTCAAGAGGAAGTTAGGACAACAATTTTCCAAATGGAACATAATAAGGCGCCCGGGCCGGATGGTTTTCCACCGGAGTTTTATCAGGTCTTCTTGTTTTATGATTTTCATCATGCAACCTTACCTCTAAATCATCTTAATTTTGGAAACATAATCTTGTTGCCTAAAAAGAAGGATGCAAGAGTTATTCAACAATACAGGTCGATCTGTTTGTTGAATGTCTCTTTCAAAATCTTCACAAAAGTTACAACAAATAGATTAACTACTATTGCCCAGAAGCTTATAAGACCGACTCAAACAACCTTCTTACCAGGAAGAAATATTATGGAGGGCGCAGTTATTCTGCATGAAACACTTCATGAACTACACACAAAAAACAAGATGGTGTGATTTTTAAAATAGATTTTGAAAAAGCTTATGATAAAGTAAAATGGAGGTTTCTACAGCAAACTTTAAGGATGAAGGGTTTTTCACAAAAATGGTTTGAATGGGTACATAATTTTACACAAGGAGGCAACGTAAATATTAAGGTTAATGACCAACTTGGGTCCTATTTCTAGACTAAAAAGGGGCTAAGGCAAGGTGACCCCATGTCACCCATACTATTCAATATAGTGGTTAATATGTTGGCCATACTAATTGTCAGAGCAAAAGAAGAAGGACAGATAGAAGGGGTTATTCCACATCTTATTCAAGATGGTTTGTCAATCCTTCAGTACGTGGATGACACAGTGATCTTTATGAGCCATGATGTTGAAAAGGCAGTCAACATGAAACTGTTGTTAAGCACTTTCGAGCAACTATCTGGCTTAAAGATTAATTTCCACAAAAGCGAAGTCTTTTATTTTGGAAAAGCTAAAGACCACGAAGAGTTTTATTCGCAACTGTTCGGATGTGTCATTGGTAAATTCCCCTTTCACTACCTGGGGTTGCCTATGCATTTTAGGAAATTATATAATAAAGACTAGAAGAATATTGAAGAGAGAATTGAGAAATGACTTAGTGGTTGGAAAGGTAAAATGCTAACCGTCGGCGGTCGATTGGTCCTTATAAACTCGGTACTGTCCAGTTTACCGATGTTTATGATGTCATTCTTCAAACTACCGAAAGGAGTGCTGGAAAAAATCGACTGTTTTAGATCTCGCTTCTATTGGCAAAATGACCAACACAAAAGGAAATATAGATTAGTTAAATGGGAAATCATATGTCAGCCTAAGGACCAGGGAGGTCTTGGGATTCAGAATTTAGAGATTCAAAATAAATGTTTGCTTAGTAAGTGGTTATTTAAATTATTAAATGAGGATGGGTTGTGGCAAGAGTTACTAAGAAACAAGTATATTAAAAATAGGACTCTAGAAAGTTATGAAAAGAAACCAACAGATTCGCATTTCTGAAAAAGTCATATGAATGTTAAAGATTCCTTCATGAAATTAGGACATTTCAATGTAAAATATGGGTCACAGACTAGATTTTGGGTAGATACTTGGCTGGGCAACAAACCTCTCAAAGATAAATTTCCTGTGTTGTTTAATATTGTAAGAAGAAAACAAGACTCTATTGCTATAGTTATGAGTTCCCCCTTACTAAACATTTCTTTTCGAAGAAATCTGGTGGGTGCGAACTTATCAAACTGGAATCGAATTGTAGCTTCTTTACAACAAGTCAACTTATCACAGGAAATGGATGTGTTTGTATGGGGCTTAAAGGCCTCTAGAATTTTTACAGTCAAGTGTATGTATGCTGTATTAATTAACAATAGAGTGAGAGTGTCGTAAGATATTTGGCAAACGAAACTTCTAATGAAAATAAAGGTTTTCATGTGGTATTTGAAAAGAGGAGTGATTTTAACCAAAGATAACTTGGTTAGGAGAAATTGGTCTGGAGACAAAACTTGTTGTGTCTGCCATTTCTCAGAGACAATACAACACCTCTTTTTTGATTGCTTTTATGCCAAATTTTTGCGGCGTTCTATACATATACTTTTTGGGATTTCACCACCTATGAATATAAATGATTTGTTTGTTCACTGGTCCAAAGTGGGTAACAAAAAGTATAATACATTGCTATTAACAACATCTATAGCACTACTGTGGGCAATTTGGCTAACAAGAAATGAGGTAGTTTTTGATAAATACAAACCCAAATCTTTTTTGCAGGTACTGTTTCGAGGGACACACTGGCTACGTCAATGGGTGAAATTGCAGCGGCATGACGATCGGAAAGATCAAATGATCTCTGTGGCACAACACCTAGAGACGTTTGCTTTAGAGTTTTTTTGGTTCAAATGGTTGGCTTTCGCAAAGACATGTTGGTTTTGTTTAGTCAAGAACTTTTCACTTGTTCAGTTAGTTGTGTGAGTGGTTGTAAGTTTATTACAACCGAACTGTGTGCCCGTGTTTGGAGTTTGTAATAATTGGCCTGATTCTATTCTTGGATAGATGAAGCCAGATATTTTATCCTTTATCTAAAAAAACCTATTCACAAGTCTAGAATGTTATGATCTCTATGTATCACTCAATGGTTAAGTCACTACTTCTACCACTAGTTAACAAACTAGCAACCTAATTACAACTAATTAAGCTACACTACTCACTAGCTACAACTAGCACTACACAAGTATATGAGAAAGTAAATACAAGTGCTAGGGATGATATACCGAGCTAGGCAAGAGATCAATCACAATGAATACCAATGAATTTCTTAGAGACAAGATAACAAAAGATTTTTATTCTGAGGTTCACTTGATTGTCGACAAGCTAGTCCCCGTTGTAGCGATTCACTCACTTAGAGGTTCACGCGCTAATAGGCATCACACGTCTAACCCGCAACCGGGTGCCGCACAACCAACACAAGATGAGGATCCGCAAGCCATGAGCAATCCACTAGAGTTGTCTTTCGTGATCTTACACTGGGAACACACAAGAACCCCTCACAACCCACCGATCGGAGTTGGAGATAAACACCACCCTCTGCTCAATGATCCTCGCCAGCGTCTGATCCTGTGCCCCCGCGAGCATAGCTGCCAACGACTGGACTCGCTTCTCTGTGACCGAACTCGCGCTCACTCAGAGCCAGTCCAACACAGAGAGGTTCTAGAGCCGGTTTTTTACGACCTGATGCATTCGATCAGGGGTGATCAGACTCGCCTAGCGTCCGACCTTCACTTGCTCAGCTCCCGCGCACCACGTCACCGAGACCGAACATGGGAACAGTGTTCCTAGCGTGTCTGGTCGTGCACCTTCTCTAGGGTCTAGTCCAACGACCAGAGCCGCGCCTCCTCAGAGTGGGTGACCGGACTCACCACCATGGGTCCGGTCACACCTGAATTCCTCCTTTTCCTCACATTCGCTTCCAAGTGCTAACCACCAAGTGTATCACCATCGTGCATGTGTATTAGCATTTTCACAAAGCATTTTCAAGGGTGTTAGCACACACTAAAATCTAAATACATATGCAATGAGTTAGAACATCTAGTGACACTTTGATAATCGTATTTCACGATGAGTTTCACCCCTCTTAATAGTACGGCTATCTATTCTAAACCCATTCACACCCACTTGGTGTCTTGAGTGGCAAAACAAAATGCTCCCATCAAATATACCTTTGCCTTGAGCCATTTTGTTGTCTCTTTCTCTTTTCCAAGTTTGGAGCTTGATCACTATCATCACATGTCTGTCATCACCTCCATGGATTTCATCTTGCTCCACCACTTGATGTGTACTAACCTATCTTATATTCACTTAGAGCCAAAGATTAGTATCTAGGGTTTCATCAATTAACCAAAACTAAATTAAAGCTTTCAACGGCCCTCTCTCCTGGTTGGTTGGCCACACGTGATGTCCTGGTGCCTGCGTGGCTGCTGCTTGGTTGGCCTAGCCAGCCAATGGCACCGGCAAGCAGCCAGACCCCGGTGGTGACGAGGAGGCTGGCTGGCTCGTTGGAGGCGGCCGCGGCAAGCATGGTAGCATGGTGGAGGCGGCCACGGCGAGCGGGCAACACGGGTGCGGTGGTGGAGAACGCGGCGAGGTGGAGTCGGGAGTCATCCAAATGTCGAAGCATCCTGTCTTTTAGAAGTAGTAGAAGTCGTCCAGCCTTGTTTAGATTGCAAATTTTTTCAACTCTAGCTACTGTAGCACTTTCGTTTGTATTTGGCAATTAGTGTCCAATCATAGACTAATTAGGCTCAAAAGATTTGTCTCGTGATTTACTACCAAATTGTGCAATTAGTTATTTTTTTACCAACATTTAATGCTCCATGCATGCGTCCAAAATTGATGTGATAGAGAGAGAGAGTGAAAAAACTTGGAATTTGGAAGGGAGGAGAACAAGGCCCAACATGGAATTCTCAATTCACTTCAGGCACTGCCAAATTCTGTACATAAGCTAAATGTACAGAAAAATCCTGAAAATAAAGAATAAATAAGAGTATTATCATCCACCACATTATTTATCCATAAATAACAATTTGGTCCATATCCAATCAAAAGAGCCAAATGATTTCAATCAGCGACAACGATGTTCTTTAGACACTGATAAACATGGCAAAAAATCTAAAATCAATTATTGCCTTCTATACTTAGACTCCAACCTTTAGTTCTTGACTCCATTCCCTATGTCCTTTTTATTGATGACAACTGCACAAAGAGATATATGTAGCCCATGAAGTATGCTGCAACTTGCCTGATGAGTGGACACACAAAGGGATGGGATAAGTTACCAGCAGTAAGATTGACTTTGTTTAAATCCAGGATGTAAAGTTTTGGAATGTCACATCAGCTATCACACAATGGAGTGTTATATGGGAGTGTTCGGATAGTAATAATAAACCAAATTATAGAAGTCCTCAGTACTCCGCGAGAAGAATTTATTAAGCCTAATTGATCCGTCATTACCACATGTTTACGGTAGATTTGCTATAGCACTACATTATCAAATCATGGACTAATTAAACTTAAAAGATTCGTCTCGAAAATTAGAAGCAATCTATGCAATTAATTATTTTTAGTCTATATTTCATACTCCATACATGTGTCCAAATATTCGATGGGACATAAACTAAACTTTAGAGGGAGGAACAAAACAAGCCTGAACAAGCTAGTACTAGTGTACTAAATGTCGAAACCTGAATAGGCAAGCTTCCTGGTGGCCGGAAACATAAGCCCAATAGGCAATTCACTTGAGTAAGGGGGTGTTTGATTCACCTCCTAAACTCTAGTTGCTGTCTCATCAAATATTTGGACACATGAAGGAGTATTAAATATAAATTAATTACGAAACTAAATGCACAGATTGATACTGTTTTGCGAGACAAATTTTTTAAACCTAATTAGTCCATGATTTGACAATGTGGTGCTACAGTAACATGTGCTAATGATGGGTTAATTAGGCTTAATAAATTTGTCTCTTTGTGACCCTCTAAAGATCAAGAGAGAGGAGTTCGTTTGGGAGACCTTGTGACTTTATGCACAAAATTAAACAATCGCGCAAGTGCTTACAGAGTTTAGATTGAAGAAGTGAAAACAGATTATTTTTATTTTTTGAAACAAAAGAGAGAAAAGTTTAGATCGAGGAATTGAAAAAAAAAAACAGAGACTCGCGCAAGTGCTCATAGAGTTTAGATCGAAGAAGTGAAAATTGTAAAGAAAAAGATAGACATGATTTTTTTTCAAAAAAAAAGGAGTAAAGTTTAGATCGAGGAACTAAAAAAACAGAGATGAAAATGTAATAAACAAAAAAACATTTATCAGATCCAGGTTTCGATCCTAGGACCTGTGGGTTATGGGCCCACCACGGTTCCGCTGAGCTAATCTGATCTTTGATGCTAAAGTGGATGTACACTCTTTTTAATACTAGATGACTGTCCTGTACACACCTGCGGTTCAAACTTGTTCTTCTGCGGTGAGTTTCCGCAGAACAGAATGATGAGGCCCGGTGGGGCGACGGAGAAACGAGCGATGCGGTAGCCCGCACAACCAAGCTGTTCCCAACACCTGTTTTCCACATTTGCCAGCACGATTGAATTGGAAAATCTCGGCAGGATCTGGGGGTACATTGCTACTGTCGAGTGTGTGTGTTTTTCTATTTTTCATTCTCAGAGCTTAGCATTTGGACTTGAAACCCCCTTCTGATGAAGGCAATCGGGTATCAGCAATTCTGGGAGACTGGGACCTTATTGACCCTAGGATATGATGGAAACCGGGTTTGAGCAACGTCAATCGTCATTCTGCAGCGATGATACGTCGGATGGGGCAGGTAACATAGTTTGCAACACCTTTTCCCCATTCCTGGATAACGTACAGCAAAGGATCAAAATGTGACCGTCGTGTCTCATCTCCCAGGTGGTTAGATCACTATATAGTCTAGCAGACTCGAATTTGAAGTGAGCAGGATGCCCTGTCGTCTTCTTCAGTGCCGGCCAGGCCGGAGAACGTCATTGACGCCACGGCCGCCGCGAGCAACGGATTCCCCGTGCTCAACTCTGGCAACGCCAGGGCCATGGGCATGAGCACGTGATCGCCGGGGCATATGTGCAGCTCACCCCCACCACCACCCCCCCAGGCTGATGTGTTGCCTTCGTAGACGACGCGCGCCATAACTGGCTACGGCTACCCAGCTACCACCGGCGTTGCCATTGCGAAGGCCATGGCGGCTCGTGCTCCCGGTCCCAGTGGGGAACCAGAGACGAACACGCTGGAGGTGCTCAAGCATTTGACTGGATGGAATAGCCACCCGCCATGGGCACAGAGCTATGCGGGCATGTCCCCCGGGGCCAGCCGCTGTCCTCTCTCCTTTCACGCTTCTAGCCTCATGTTAATGATGGTCCCATTCGGTTGGGCTGATAAGCCGGCTCACTGTTGACTGATTTGTTGTGAGAGAAAAATATTGTTCCGGCTGAAAAAACAAGCTGAAAAAGATGGATTATAAGCCGGGTGAACAGGCTCGATGTTGTTGGTTGATTGGACATTGTGTCTAATTAGGAGAATTCGGAAGGCACTATGCCACCATAGAACCTATAGCTAGGGATATAAAATGGGTCATACACCAGTAGAGAACAGACTTTCAATCTTGGCTTTTAGTCTCGCTCGGAATTTTACCTAGGACTAATAAGAGATTTACTCCCAGTTGGAACCACCAACCAAGACTAGTATCCCTTGCCTAACGAATAGTACAGCAGACTTTTGCAGCAGGGACTTTTAGTCCCGGTTGGTGTAGTCCGGGTTGGTAACACCAACCGGGACTAACTTTTAGTCTAGGTTGGAGTTACCAATCCGGATTAAAGGTCTTCCACCCGGGACTAAAGGTCCCCTATAGATGAATTCAAAAGGAGAGCACCCAGGACATTATCACATGTGGTGTGCAGTTGAGTCGGTAAGGAAGTTACGTGCGAGGCAAGAGGTCCTGGGTTCGAATCTCACACACGCAACAGGGGGGAGGTCAGGATTTAAATTATTTTTTAGTCTCGATGATGGGTTTTAATCCCGGTTGCGTGACCCGGTATTAAAAGCCTGGACCTTTAGTCCTAGATCCGCAATCCCGCTTGGAAAACCGGGACTAAAGGGGTTTTCCAACCGAGATTAAAACCCACCTGTCTACTAGTGATATTTTTTTTTCAACACAAAAGAAACGGGACACACAAATTTTCTCAAACATGTTCACACTCTATAGTTGAATAGAAATAATATGATATGTTAGCTTTGAGTTTCCTCCATATGAATAATGCGCTGAAGGCACAAATTCAGAACCGATATAAAATTATTACAGTCTTTTTGTTTCTAAAAAAAGTACAATCTATTTAATCAAGTTGTTAGCTGGTCTTACTCGTACCCAAATTTGGCCCTTGGGTCATAATTGGTTTTCTATGCTTGTGGGCCGCCATGAGTTCAACGTACCCCTCGCCCCACACAAGCGCGCACCACACGAACTCTTGTCGTATGTCGTGAGAGCTTACCAAACCATGGCATAGATGTTCTTGCGTTCTCTTCGACCATGAGCTTCTGCGACAAGTTGGCCAAATGGTCTTGAGCTCTCTCACTGGACGACAACATAGGTTCCACCGGCACACAATACTACATTAACATGTTCCAGAGATGTCAAAACTACTACATTAACATGTTCCAGAGATGTCAAAACGCATTAACGCTTCAACGTCACTGTAAATTGAGATTTCCACAGGCGGTGCCCCACGCCCATCTCTGCTAATAAAAAAAAATATATAAAAAAAGTAGGCCCAGGCTTCCAATCGAGCCTGTTTAGGACACTAATTTGGGTAGTCAAAAAGCATCTTTATATGACTACACAGAGACGCTATTAGTGTGATTACTATAAAAACGTGAATAGAACGATTTTTTTCTGTAGTGCGGCGCCACGCCGTCCAGCACAACTCCACTCCGTTTCCCTATGGTGTATGAGGAATGCTAGGGGAGCACTGGAGCAGTGCAGGGGTGAAGAGAAAAATTCACCGGCGGTCCCTAAACTTAGCAGCTGGTGTTATTTAGGTCCCTGAACTTTAAATATTGTATTTCAGGTGTCATCTAGGTCCCTCAACTTGGCTTTGGGTGTCACTTAGGTCCCTGAACTTTGAACAGTAAATTTTTGGGTCCCTGAATTTGGCTTCGGGTGTCATCTAGGTTCCAATGCTGACGTGACGCGGTCCTACATGTGGGGCCCACATGTCAGTCGGTTATATTTTTATTTTGGGGGTATTGTAGCTACAATTTCTAAAATATTTCAAAAATTGTATCTTTTTCATATGATCTCGGATGAAGATGATTTTTATATGAAAAATGTAGCTCTCGACGAGATCTACAACTTTCTAGTTTTCAGTTTTCTAATTTGAGATCATTAAAATGCTTAAAAAATTAAACAAATTTTCAGCAGTATATTAATCGCGTATAAGCGCTTGTCACCTTGGAAAATCATATCTTTTTTATATGCTGTCAAATGGAGATAATTTCTATATGAAAGTTGTAGCTCTCGATAAGATCTATGACTTTCTAGTTTTAAGTTTTTTAATTTGAGGTCGCTAAAATGCTCAAAAAAATTAAACAAATTTTCAACAGTATATTAATTCCTGAAAATTTATTACATCGTTGGCAGAGAAAAGCAGGACATTGTAAATGGTAGAAGCGGGCTAAAGCGTGATATAGATACGCCGAAGAAAGTATTTATTACACACCAACATCGAATATGTTGGTTGTTCTTTACAGATAACGTTGTGGCGTCGTTGTCGGGTACCAATGTCAGGGGTACCAAGCCAAAAGTAGTAAATAATATGTCTACATTTACTTCCCGAGGCTTAAGGGTAACCTCCGCCTCGCCTGATCTCACCTAAAAGGCCTCAGGTAAGGCGGACCCCTCAGATGCGATCTCCGCCTCGCCTGAGCCCTACCGTAAGGCCTCGGAGGACCGACCCCTCGGGAGCAGTTTCTGCCTCGCCCGAGGGCCACGCCAGGGCCTCATGCGCAATTGGGAGTCATGCGGCCCCCCACCACGACAACCATTTCCAATGATGGGATGAACACGGCTGTGTACAGTGAACGGGGGCATGGGAGCCGTGGTATGGCTCGACATGACCTCGATTATTTCACCATGACGGTGTCCATACCTCTACAGCAACGGGGGTAACGACAACTGTGCTACCTAACCCCCTCTCTACGTGAATCCTGGTGCACGCACCCCCCATCCTCGAGAGTACCAAAACACACAGGTCAAAGCATGGCCACAGCGCGTTGCACCAGTGGACGGAGAAGTCAAAAGCTCGACGTCCATTGCGTCCCTGCACTACATGGTAAACTGCTCACACCGGATAAGGAGGAAGATGGCCACATCCGAGGCCACATTTTTGTTTTTCTCTTTCGTCTTTTTCCCTTTCACCTTTTTACCACAATTGTAGCCCGAACCCTCCCCTTGAGAACTATAAAAGGGGAGGCAGGGGCCACATCTAGGGCCCTCCCGAAAGAAACACAACTCACTAGGCAAGCACTCAAGCTCACACACCACTAAAGAGACTTGAGATTTGCTCCCCCTCTCGAATGCTTGTAACCTCTACTATGAGCACTCTGGTGCAAGGCAACACGAGCAGCAGCAATATCCACTGGATGTAGGGATATTTTTGCCCGAACCAGTATAAACTCTTATGTTCGCATTGCACACCATCTAGACCTAGACGCGCAAATACAAATTCACTCGTCTTAGTGTCTAGAGCGCGGTTTTGGACACTAACAGTTGGCGCGCTAGGTAGAGGGCTTCTGCGCGTCACAATCCGCTTCGCCAGGCTTTGGATGGCCGATCACCACGTCTGCTTCACTCTGGGCTCCCATATCCGGTTTGGAAGCCTAGATTTCCTCTGCACGGGGGTGGATCACGACTTGGTCCTGCTCCCCCCTTCCGTGCTGGTTGACCCTGCATGCCCTCCAGGTTCCGATGAGCGCGTCGGAGACCTGGACCCTGTCGGCACGGAGGAGGAGTGCGTCCTACCACCCCCCACTGGGTCATTCGACTCATCTGCCGACGTTGACTCCATCACCGAGTCGATGGCCGGCCTTTGTCTGCATGTCAATGAGGCACGAGCTTCTGAGGGCACTCAGCCCCATGACTTCACCTACCCAAGGCTAAAGCGTCAGCTCGACACCATCCTAGGACCACGCTCGTCCCAGCAGGATCTCCATTGCCTCTACTTTGTCTTTGCCAATGCCTTAGCGTAGCTCTCGGGGGGACCACCGCTCTCCCTAGGGATGAGTGCCGCGCCGACGCAACCGGTGTGGCCTTACAGGCCGCACAATGCCACAAGGACCTATAGTTGCCTCACACAGCCTGCGGAGGACACTTCCGCAGGTTTGCCATGCCATCACCTGCAGTCCCTCTCAGAGCTCCTCGCGAGCACCATGAAGTCCTCAAGCGTCGACTTCGAGGAGGACAGCAGCAGCTGGGCTGGTGCTGACTTCTCCAGGCTCAATGACCTGGGGCTCTGCGCCAGCTCCTCGGCAGCAGCAACTATCTTCTCGAGAGCTTTGACTCTGATGATGTGAACTATGATCCATCTCAAGAGTGCTTCATGTGTGATGCTGAGCTCTGCGAGGGAGTCTCCGATGAGAACAAGGGAGAACACACCCCGGCTGATGCTGCGACCCTCACTATGGCACGCGTCGGGGTGCAGCCATGCCTCCACCCATGGGGCAACCACAGCCCTAGCTGGAGCAACTCCAAGAGCTAGAGAGGAAGCTCAAGGAGGAGCGACAGCAGCTGGTGCAACTACGCATGATGCTCGAGCAGGAGCTCAGGAGTTGCAACGATGGCAGCGTGGCTCGATGCAGGGCTCATGACGTCCACCGGCACATCTGCGATGACAGCAGCGATGATTGTCCACCACTCTTCGCTTGGGCAAGCCAGAATGTTGCTGTCACGGCAATACTCCACCAGGTGATGCCCGAACATTGACCCTAGAGGGACGGCGAGCCCACGAGGAGCTGCGCGCCCTCCTCGAGCGTGACGCGGTGTAGCAGGCTAAAAACTCCATGTCTTGGTGACGTAGGACCGAGCCTGACCAACCTGCACCGTTGGCACCACACGAGAAGGAGGCTTTGGTCCACCCAAAATAATAGAAAGCGAGGAACAAGCCCCATCCGTCCATGACCACGTCGACAACAACAATGACGTGCGTGATGTCATCAACGCGCACAAGAAGCACAAGGAGGATGGTGCCAGTCGTTACTACCACCCTCGCCGGGGCGGTCGATAGCGAGGAGGACTGGAGCCCATCTCCTGAACCCCCAGGATCTCGGGTCTTCAACCAGGACATTCGCAACGTGCCGTTCTTGACGCGGTTCCGGCAACCCACCAACGTCACCAAGTACTTCAGAGAAATGAACCCCGAGATCTAGCTTGACAACTACCGCCTTGCCTGCCAGCTAGGCGACGCAGACGATGACCGCTTCATCATCCTCAATCTCCCTCTGTACCTAGTCGGCTTAGCGAGAGCTTGGCTATAGCACCTCTCGGTCCGCCGCATCCACAACTAGGCCGACCTCATGAAGGTTTTCGTGGGGAACTTCCAAGGCACCTATGTGCGCCCTAGCAACCCTTGGGGCCTCAAGAGCTGCCGCCAAAAGCCGGATAAGACTCTTCGCGAGTACATTCGGCGCTTCTCCCGGCAGTGCACCGAGCTGCCCAACGTTATAGACACTGATGTCATCGGAGCGTTCCTCATGGGAACCACCTGCAAGGAGTTGGTCCATGAATTGGGATGCAAGGGCCCACACACCACCAGGGAGCTCTTGGACATTGCCACCAACTTTGCCTCTGGCGAGGAGGCGATAGGGGCCATCTTCCATGACACCAAGGGTAAGGAGAAGCGGCAGGAGGATGCAGACGAGGGTGGCTCCAGCCACAATTCGAAGAAGAAGAAGAAGAAGAAAAAGACCAAGTAGTTGCGCATGGACCCCCTTGTGGAGTGCACATGAGGTATATCATTCAAATTTATTTTCCGGTCTCTAACAGTGTGGCTGAGTATGAGGCACTTGTCAACGGTTTGCACATTGCCACCGAGCTCGGGGTCCGATGGCTTGATGTCCGAGGCAAGTCCTAGTTGATCATGGACCAAGTCATGAAGGGGTCAAGCTGTCACGACCCCAAGATGGCAGCATACTGCCAGGTGGTCCGCCTCCTAGAAGACAAGTTCGACGGCCTCGAGCTCAACCACATCGCAAGGCGACTTAACGAGGTAGCAGATGAGCTCACAAAGCTGGCGTCCGGCTAGGCATCAGTTCCTGCTGGCATCTTTGCCAGTGATCTGTATGAGCCCTCGGTCACTTACCAAGGATCGGCGCAAGACAGTAGCGAGCCGCCTGAACCGACCTTAGGGGCGGGCCCAACCCCGGCCCCCACCGACCCTAAGGTTATGGAAATCGATGAGGACCCAGACACAGGGCCTGACCCCCTGCCACACTAGAGAATCCCATACCTTGACTGCCTAGTCTGTGGCATACTCCCCTCTGACAGAACCAAGGCCTAACACCTCGTGCGCTGTGTCAAGTCATTTGTCCTGCTGGATCGAGAACTCTACAAGCGGAGCCCCACTGGAATCCTGCAGCGCTAAATTCCCACCGAGCCGGGAAGGAAGCTACTTCAAGACATCCACGGGGGCGTCTGTGGCCATCACGCAGCACCACGCACCCTCACCGGGAACATGTTCTGACAAGGTTTTTACTAGTCCACTGCCATGGCTAACACCACCAAGGTGGTACGCTCCTGCGAAGGGTGTCAGTACTATGCTCGGCAAACTCACTGCCAGCCCAAGTGCTCCAAACGATCCCCATCACATGGCCTTTGGCGGTCTAGGGTCTAGACCTTGTCAGGTCGCTCCAGAAGGCGTCTGGGGGCTTCACCCACTTACTCGTCACTGTCAACAAGTTCTCAAAGTGGATCGACGCTCGACCAATCACGCAAATCAAGTTCGAGCAGGCGGTGCTCTTCTCCACCAACATCATTCACCGCTTCGGGGTCCCAAACTCCATCATCACCGACAGTGGCACGTAGTTCACTGGCAAAAAGTTCCTATGATGATCACCATATCTGCGTGGATTGGATAGCCGTAGCGCACCCCGGACGAACGGGCAGGTTGAGCGTGCCAACGACATGATCTTGCAGGGCCTCAAACAGAGGATCTTCAACCGGCTAAATAGGTTTGGCTGCCAGTGGCTCATGGAACTCCCCATGGTCCTCTAGAGCCTGAGAATGACCTCAAGCCAAGCAATAGGTTTCACGCCCTTCTTCATGGTCTATGGATCTGAGGCAATCCTCCCCACCGATCTGGAATATGGAGCACCGAGGGTAAAGGCATTCGACGAGCAAGGGAACCAGACCTCCCTTGAAGATGTCATGGACCAGTTAGAAGAAGCGCGTGATGTTGCCCTACTCTACTCTACCAAGTACCAGCAGGGCCTGCGACGATACCATGCCCGCCGCATCCAGGGTCGGGCATTCAACGTCATGACTTGGTGCTTCGGCTCAGGCCGAACAACAAGGGTCGGCACAAATTGACCTGACCATGGGAGGGCCCATTCGTCATCACAGAAGTACTCTGACCCAACACCTACAAGCTAGCCACTACATATGGCAAAGTCTTCACCAACGCTTGGAACATCGAACAACTACGTCGCTTCTACCATTAAATTTCCAAGCTATTTACATAATTAATGTCGAAAAAATAAAAAGAGCACTCGTTGTTCCTTACTTTGTCGAACTCTGAGTGAGACCCGATCCTACCTCTGGCTAGGGTCGGGTCTCCCTTGGGGGCTAAAAGGGGGAATCCCCCGACGCTTCAAAATTTTCAT
Organism: Saccharum hybrid cultivar R570; assembly: GCA_038087645.1. Lineage (NCBI taxonomy): Eukaryota > Viridiplantae > Streptophyta > Magnoliopsida > Poales > Poaceae > Saccharum > Saccharum hybrid cultivar. The sequence goes on along the minus strand of JAQSUU010000474.1, from coordinate 4,295,782 downwards.
AACACTTTTCAAAAAAATTTCGTACCCGAGCCCTTCCAGCGCTGTTTAAGTAAGCGGACATTTTAGAAAGCGAAGATCCCCTCGGGCTAGATTGGTCAGATTGCGAGAAACCAACACCCCGACGGTTACAAAGCCTTTGCTCACTAGTCTTGGCCTAAGGGATCAAATCGCACTTCTAAAATATCTGTGAACTTAAACACAATGTGGGGATCGGGCAACCACTCAAAAAACTTTATGAAAAGTTGCCTACCCGAGCCCTCCGATGGCGACTGGGAAATACGGGCGCGTTAGAGCACGAGAACCTCTTGGGTCGAGTTAATCGGACTGCGAAAGGCCTATTCCTCTATGGCTACGGTACCCTAGCTCATTAACCCTGACCTAGGGAACCAGAGTCGACTCTAAACACCGTAGGCATATGCTCACTATGAGGATCGAGCGAACACGTAAAAACTTAAAGCGAAAGATAAATACAACTTTTTAAAGGGCTCTGAAGGCCACATACTTGTCCAATATCCTAAGTTTTTACACGGGCACCTCACCTGACACTTTTTTATAGCTCTAGGGTCAGAGGGACAATCTCATCTTTGAACTTGGCAGCCAGGGTCTTCACCGGCTCCAGCACCTCCTCGTCGATGGCGTCAAGCTCCTCCTCGGGGATATCAACGTAGCCCTCACTGAGCGCCTCCAGATTGATCTTTTGGTAGTGGGACCTGAAGATGACAAGCACGTGTCGCACCCCGAGGTGAAGTGCCTCCTTCACTTGGGTCCGAGCCCGCTTGAAGGCAACCTCGAGATGACTCCGTAGCGAGCATGCCCTGGGGTGCACCTTGACCGCCCCAAGGGCGTCGCACACCAGCCCGACGGCGGTGCGCAGCTCAGAATGTTTGTGCTGTTCTATCTTCAGGGCCTCCCGTGCCAATAAAAGCTCCACCTCCACCTTGGCAAGTTTGCCCTTCAGCCCTGATCGTCACAAGGAATAAGGAGCAGGTTTTGGAAAGCACGATATGGATAGGTAAAAGCACTTACCTTCTATTTCCTGACTCCTAGCAAGATCCCGTTGATGCCCTTGGGTCACCGCGGCTCAGAGGGACTACACCTCAGGCTTTAGCTGGTGGTTCTCCTCAGCAAGCCGAGAGGCTGCATGTGTAGCCTCCTTCATCTGGTCCACTGCGGCGTCCCGCTCCTTCCAAGCTATGGTGCACTCCTGGCGAGCCTCGTTGCGCTCACCAAGAGCTCGCTCACGCTCACGATGGATAGACCCAAGCTTAGACTAGAGTTGCCCAGCGGCCTGTAACAGCTCATCGCACATGTCCTTCACCTTCTAGGCCTCATCCTAGTCCTTGCGAGCATGCTCGACGAGGGCCAACAACTTCTCCCCTGCCTCCTTAGCGTCGGTGACCGCCTCCTCATGTCAAATGCGGAGGGCCGCCATTTCACCGCTAAGGTCAGCCACCCTTTGCTAGGCCTTCACGAGCCGTGCCTCGGCCACAGTGGTCCTCTACGACTCCTCCGACTAGTGTCCCCATGTGCCCTGCTCACGGTGGAGGAACTCTAACTTTGCACGGCTCTTGTCGAATAGCGCCTGCGCGGAGGGCCACATCAAGATCATAGGAAAGGGGGGAAGAACCAAAAAATAAGCATCCACCAACTCGACGTACCTAGTCAGCTAGGCCGATATCATCATGTAGGGTAGACAACGCCAAGGACAGGGTCTTGTTGAAGGACTGGAACCCCGTTTGCAGCCGGTCCCAATACCCTTGCTACTCGGTGTCATCCAGAACAAAAATTGGTGGCGCCTCCGGTTGGTTCTGATCTGACCAAGTGAGGCATGGGCTGGCCCACTATAAGAATCGTGTCCCACCCGCATAAGGGTTGTGGGCCCCTCAGCACGGGAGGACTGGGCCACCTCGACCACATCGGATGGCTCGCTAGATGAAGCTAACACCATCTCCACCTTAACAACATCAGGCTCGCACGATGCCGCCTCCTCCGCCTGGGACCTGCCTCCAGCGGCGGCTCTCACCTAAGCCAAGAGGTCCTAGGGCGCGGCCTCCTTCCCGCCGCCTGGGCCCCGACGTCTACACCCGCCTCCGTAGTCGATCCTGATGCCTCCATTGCCGGAGGTGGAGGCGCCGCACTCTCCTTGGGGAGTGCCACTTTGGGAGCGGGATCCGTCCTGAACCACGGCAACTTCTCTAGTGTTGCCATCTCTATCTCGATGGACTTCTCCACCTCCGCCTCTGAAAGTGCTGCCCCAGCGGACGAGGTGGGGTTAGGCGTAGGCGAAGCAGGGGTGGCCGGCATCTCCTGTCCCCCCACGTCTGAGCCTGGTGCACCGCTAGCTGAAGCCTGGCCTTGCCACCTCAGCACCTTCTACAACACGAGCAGGGGGCATCAGACTGAGCTCTCCTATAGGACGACAAGCGTTAGTGTTACTGAGTCTTAGCACAAACAATCATCGCAAAGGACACCTCTTACCTCTGTGTCGTAGGACAGGGGTGTTTTTGCATCGGCCCGCTAGAGCCTGACCCTACCGCAACAGGGCAGGACCTCTTCTCGACCGCCACTGTCTCGGCCACGCTGGGCTAAGGGGGTGGCAGCGGTGACCCCTCCATCTCTTGGGATCTGGATCCCCCTGTCCCCTTAGGGCGGGCCGACCCTAGCAGCTTTGGGGGTTCTCCTCCTCTGCCTGATGCTACCGCGGCTCCCCCGAGGTTGGGGTCCTCTGGCTCATGGAGCAGTAGCTGAGCCTGGGGTGTTCGCCCCTCGATCGAGAGAGACAGCCCCTCGGGTTGTTCCCCCTTCTCGGCTAGGGAGTCTAGCCAATTGTATGGGTGGACCCCCTCATCATCATCATCATCATCCTCGTCGTCCTCTTCCTCGCTTGACTCCTCCTCCTCTTCTTTGACCTCCCGCTGCATCCTCCAGCGCTTCTCGTGCTCCTCCTTCCTCCTGGCCCTATCAGTCCTCTTTCGCTTCTGATCATCCTTCCTTTGCTTCACCTTCCCAGCATGGGCCTAGTTACTCTCTGTATACGCTCCCATGGTCCATTTATGGTCCAGGGGTTCGAAGGCTAGCCAATCGTGGGTTCAATAGCCGCCCCAGACACTTAGAGTTAGGGATGGCATGGGATGGGCACACTAGCTACCAGCACCCTGGTGTTCGAGCGCCGAGGGCATCCTGACCCATGTTCAAGTCCTGATCGGTAACTGATTCATGGTATCCCTTGACAGGAGGAACCGAGCCCTTAGGACCGGTTGGATGGTTCCGAGAACTATATGAATCAACCATCGGGAATCTAGAGTGCATCACCAGCTTGACCACAAGCCAGCGCCCGGTGAACAGGAACCGGGGCTCCACTTGAACGTACCCATTAACAGCTCAACAAGCACCATAATTCGTCCAACGAGGATAGCATGGCCCGACTCACCCCCTCCGTTTCGTGAAGGGACATGTGAGGGACAACGAACAAAGATGAGAGGCCGCCCGATCAGTCTCTCACAACGCGTGGGGGCTTAGGGCTATGCTCGCACCCTGACCCACTGAACGGTCATGCCCCCACAACAAGCCAGGGCTCAAGGGCTCCACGGGCACCCTATGGTTGCACAAAAATGGCAAGGGCTGACACACACAAGGGGAACACACTCCAGGATAGCACCAATAGAGACCACTCTGCTCGATTCAAGCCCTTGAAGGGGTGTCTCACCCCTTTAAGGCCTCGGGGGCTACACCCGGCGGGTGCGCTCGCGCGTACCCACCGGACGACTTCTCACCAAAATAGGACACCGGCGTGTACTCTGCTCAAAGCGCAATGTGCAGTCATCCTCAAGCCTCTGAAGGAGTGTCTCACTCCTCCACAGGCTTAGGGGCTACTATCGGATACCAATTTCAGGGATACCCAGCCAAAAGTAGTAAACAATGTGTCTAAACTTACTTCCTGAGGCTTAGGGGTAACCTCCGCCTCGCCCGATCCCACCTAAAAGGCCTCGAGCAAGGCGGACCCCTCAGATACGATCTCTACCTCGCCTGAGCCCTACCCTAAAGCCTCGGAGAGGTCGATCCCTGGGGAGCAATTTTCGCCTTGCCCGAGGGCCACGCTAGGGCCTCGGGTGCAATTGGGAGTCACACAGGCCCCTACCACGACACCCATTCCCAATGATGTGACGAACATGACCATGCACAATGAACTGGGGCATGGGAGCCATGGTATAACTCAACATGACCCCGGTCATTCCACCATGACGGTGTCCATACCTCTTCACAACGGGGGCAATGGCAATTGTGCTACCTAACCCCCTCTCTACGCGAATCCAGGCGCACGCACCACCCATCCTCGATGGTGCAAAAGCACACAGGTCAAAGCGTGCCCACAGCGTGTTGCACTAGTGGACAGAGAAGTCAAAAGCTTGACTCCCATTGCGTCCCTGTGCTGCAGGGTCAACTGCTCATGCCGGATAAGGAGGAAGACGGCCACGCCCGAGGCCACCATTTTGTTTTTCTCTTTCATCTTTTTCCCTTTCACCTTTTTACCACAATTGTAGCCCGAGCCCTCCCCTTGAGAACTATAAAAGGGGAGGCAGGGGCCACATCTAGGGGGACCCCTAAAAGAAACACAACTCACTGGGCATGCACTCAAGCTCACACACCACCAAAGAGACTTGGGATCTGCTCCCCCTCTTGAATTCTTGTAACCCCTACTGCGAGCACTCTGGTGCAAAGCAACATGAGCAGCAGCAACATCCACTTGACGTAGGGACATTTTTGCCCGAACCAATATAAACCCTTGTGTCCGCATTGCACACCATCCGGGGCTAGACACGCAGATACAAATTCACTCGTCTTAGTGTCTAGAGCGCGGTTCTAGACACCGACAATTGTGATGAGTAATCTTTTGCCCGTGCCACCCGCCTCTCTAACTCCGCCCTCACATAATCATCTGCATCATGACGCCCCCACCACCAACCCTGCCCTAACCTCTGTATTCCACTGCCCTGGCGGGCGATGCCCCGCCACACCGTCCGGTTGCTGTCTCGCCTACCACCACTAGCGTGTCACGACTGCCGCCCCCAAACATCCTTCTATAGTCGCCGGTGAATTGATTCTCCTAATCCCGGAACCCTAACATTTCTTCTTATCGGCGAGCGGCACATGGATAGGTCGCGTGTGTGTACCAAACCCGTGACCCACCATGTATAGATCGAGTTTGCGAATAAAAAAAATCAGGGGACAGAAAATTAAATTTTCACCCCCAAGAACAAAAGAACATGCACATCACAACGCTGCCGCCATCATTAGTTTTGTTCCTAGTTGTGCTTTTATTTGTACACCTAGAGCTGCAAATGACAGCCAATAGTATCACTGTGTGTGGAACCTATAGGTACGGATATAAAATGGGCCATACATTTTTTTGAACAAAAGATAAATGGGACGCACTTATTTTCTCAAATTAAACATGTTCACACTCTATGTATAGTTAAATAAAAATAATGACATGTCAGGTTTGACATTCCTTACATATGAATAATGGGCTGAAGGCACAAATAATGCAAAACCGACATAATAGTGCGTACCTCCCCGGCGTCGTCCTGGCCCCCACCCCTGCTGCCGCCCCCTCTTGCATCAGCCGCGAATGGCAGCTCCTACCGCCTCGCCGTGCCACCCGCATCCCACCCCTGCTTCTCGACCCCACCCTCCCATAATCATCTGCAACGACGCCACCACCAGCAGCCCCAGCCGCCAACCTCCATCTTTCACTGTCCCAGCGGGCTGCACCGCACCGTCTGTCTGCCACCACTAGCGTGTCACGATTGCCGCCCCAAACCAACTTCTACTGACGCCGGTGAGTGGATTCTCCTGACCCCGGAACTCAAACATTTCTTCTTGCTCATCAGAGAGCGGCGTGCAGAGGGGTTGCGTGAGTGTATGAAACGCGTGTCCCACTGCATATAGAGTTTGCGAATAAAAAACACATGGACAGGAAATTAAGTTTTCACCCCAAGAACAAAAGAAGATGCACGTCACAACTGCTGTCATCAAGTTTTGTTCCAAGTTGAGCTTTTATTTCTACACCTAGAGCTGAAAATGACAGCCAATAGTATCAACCTAAAAATGGTTAATTTCAAAAGAGATTCACCGATGATATACTAGTACTGCATGCCAAGCTTTTATTAGTTTTTCTTTTCGGTTATTTGATTAGCTTTCTTACTTATTACTGCTGATGTGTGCAGCCTCATAATGAGTGCAGAAACTATTTATTTCGGATTTTCCATTCCGTGGATGCACGCCATCATGTTCCTAATGCATTGCTATGTTGGTGCAATGTTGGATCACAATTTACATCCATTTATTTTGCTAAGGTTTTTTTACTCGCTTCCTACCTTGATTCTCGTTCATGGAAGCGATTATTCATTCTGTTTAATTCTTCGTTCGATTGTTTGTCGTGTGTGAACTGAGCAGGATGCCATTGTCGTCTTCTTCGGTGCCGGCTGGTCCTCTCTCCTTCTGCTCTTCTAGCCTCATGTAAATGACGTTGTTGGTTGATTTGGACAGTGTGTCTAATTAAGAAAACTCGGAAGGCGCTATGCTACCGTACGTGGAACCTGTAGATACGGATATAAAATGGGCCATACATTTTTTCCAACAAAAAATAAATGGGATGCACATATTTTCTCAAACATGTTCACACTCTATATATAGTTGAATAGAAATAATTGCATGTAGACATTCCTTACATATGAATAATGGGCTGAAGGCACAAATTCAAAACTGACATAATAGTGCGCGACCTCGCTGGCGTCGTCCTCGCCCCCACCCAAACTGTCGCCCGCGGCTTGCATCACCCATGAACGGTGGCTCCTACCGCCTCGTCGTGCCACCCGCGTCCCACCCCTGCCTCTCGACCTCGCCCTCCCATAATCATCTGCATCGTGACGGCCCCGCCAACACCACCCCAGCCAAGTTTTTTTCCTGACGGCCTGTTTCATCAGGAAAAGTGCTTGAAACCATCAGGACCGTCAGGGATATGCCGTCAGGAAAGAAATGACAGGGATAAACCGTCACGGATCATTTCCTGATGGCTGCGACTGTCAAGAAAAGTCTGCAGCGTCGGTTGGTAAGCCACCCATCAGGGAAGATTTTCCTGACGGCCCGGTACCGTCAGGGATAGTTTTCAACTTTTCCCGTCATTTGCTGAACTGTCAGCGAAATTTCAAACTTTCACCGTCAGTTCCTGAACCGTCAGGGATAGACTCAACTTTCCTATCAGTTGCCCAACAGTTAGGCATGAAATAATTGCTGACTGTTCAACTCTGTCAGGGGAAATATTTCCAGTCATGCTGTCCAAAATCACTGATTATTTGGCCATTATAATACCACTGTTCATAGCAAATAATTGGCCATTAACAACAATATTACAGCAACTGATGCATCCACACTAAAGTAAAAATATTATATTCAATAATCTTAGAACATCATTCAAGTCGTTCATGAATACAAAGCTATATAATAAGCCTTCTAGTTAGGTACCTAACAGGGAGCACAAGTTAAAAGTGTTAACTCACAACTAGGTGTTATCTATCTCCCAACACAACTATAGGTAGCTAGATGCTATCTCATGGCAGTATGCAGCCACTTCTGCACAAGATAGCCAAAAAAATTGACATTCCTTGACCCAGGAAGTCTACAAGTAGCAAGCTGCCCTTTGATGGCAGTATGCACCCACTTCTACACAAGCCTGTGTGCAGTGAATAGGCAATATGTAGCTGCTACTCCACAACTAGCACGCATGCCTTGAAGCACGACATAATCCACATATGTTGCTTCACAACCTAAATATGCAGCAGCTCATGCACAACCAAAATACCTCCCTTGCACAAAATACCCAGCATGACACATGCATGGCCTTCGAACTTGCTGGTTGTTGCCATCATCCTAGTAGATAAACAAAAGGCTATGGCTTCACAAATACTTCCTGCCACCGCGCAACTCAATGGCCTTCGCTATTGTCCTTGTCCATGTTGGCTGAAGCACGAGATGATCCATCTATAGTCCCTCCCTACAACCAAAACAAATAAATAGGATCATTCTAGGAGGCAAGCATAAATAAATAAAACATCCTACTGCTGACACCAATCCTAACAGGAGGCAAGCATGCATCTATTTACAACCACTGAATCACTTTGAATAAATAAAATAGGAGACGGCAGCTGCACAGTTTCATTCACTGGACAGGATATATGATACTCCTTTGGCGAATCTGAAACGATGCAAAGCAGCATAGCTTATATATGCTTCTCCATTGGTCTTTAGCACAAAAAAAACTAGGACTAACTAGCAGCAACACACATGCCCTCAGCTGCAGTGCGGTTTACCTCCTATAATGTACTGTAGATTAAACGAAAAAGGCTACAGCAGCTGCAGCTTAAATCTCAAGCAAGCAAGGCATACACAGTTAAAGCTACCATGGGTTCACTTAAAGGTATATGTGAGAGTATGCTAAAGATCAAGAAGCCTGACCTTACTGAAACCAGACATTACAAGTGGAAAACAATGTCAATCAGAATATGCTAGCCTTTTCCCATCCGCACGGTCTTCCAGTCACGTGGGGAATAATTCTGCGCCGCTGACGGAGGATCCGTAGCCGACGAGAGTACTCTCAGCCGACGGGAGAAAAGTGATCTGGAGTGGTGCAACCTCCATCTTTCACTGCCCAGGCGAGCTTCGCACCCGCCGCACCGTCCGGTCGTCACCACTAGCATGCCACGGTTGCCACCCCCAATCCAACTTCTACAGTCACTGGTGAGTGGATTCTCCTAACCCTAGAACCCTAACATTTCTTCTTCCTCATCGGTGAGCGGCGTGCAGATGGGTCTAGTTAGGAGAATTTGGAAGGCACTGTGCCACCATGGAACCTATAGCTACAGCTATATAATGGGCCATACATTTTTAGCGCAGAACAAATAGGACAAACATATTTTCTCAAACTTGTTCACACTGTATAGTTGAATATAAATAATGGCATGTAAGGTTTGGCATTCCATACAAATTAATAATGGGTTGAAGGCACAAATGTAAAACCAACATAAAATGAGTACAATCGATTTAACCAAGTTGTTAGCTGGTCTTACTCGTACCCAAGGCCCAAAACGATGGCTTTGGCCTTTCGGTTGTAGTTTGTTTTCGATCCTTGACGCCTGCAAGAGTTCACCCACACCATTGCATCCTTGCTCAATATCTCCTCCCATCAATTTAACCGAGCATTGCAACCTTGTTCAACATCGTGATCCATGTCCTCCAACCCACAAATCATTGTGCAAGCACCCTGTGTCGTAGCTACAAAACCCAATACCTATTAGCCTCTTGTTGATGGACCAATTAAAAGACATGCAAGAATTGAAAGGGCACTTTGCCACGGCAGAGTCTACGGCCACATCAAGGGAAAGCTAGACATTTAGGCATCTTCTCATTGAAGTTGATCTCTACTATAAAGGAACAATGTAAACAATCCTATGTCCACATAAGTTTTTGTCCCCCATAGAGATGGGTTTCCCTTTATGTGCCCCAGTTTGTGCACCCAACAAACTAAGACCATTAAAATCAATGGCCCACAGGCCTTCCTTGTAGGCTTCACCACGATCCAATGACACGGTCACTTCGAGGCCTCAATGCCCTTTCCCCCGCACCGTGCCACGCTGCCTGTGCATGCAATCCAAGGTTCGATCCCCACTTTCTCCATCTTGGTTTCTCTAAAAAAATACAAAACTTCTGTCCATCCGGTTTTTCCAAAAAAAACAGCATGCCAGGACCTGATGTCCAGCAGGCGCATGCACGCTCCCCAGCACTCCCGCACGCGACTTCTGATTTGTTTCCAAAAAATAGAGTCAACTAATAATTAGATCAATCTATCAAATAGTATAAATACCAATCGCCCCATGATGCAATCACATAGACTGAATTCAATCTTCCTTCCTTTTTACCACGTTGGTTGTGATTTTCTTATTTTCCTTCCATATGTGCAAATCTATCATTAGTAAGCAAACCACACCTTTAGTTCTTGGCAAAGACTTATTCATGGTCAGCCGTATTTTATCCTACCCACCCACTCAACCAAGCTCACAAGCATGCTCACCCGAGCACGTCTCCTTCCCCACGCACCTGACACGGCTTCTCCTTCTCTCCCCTCCGGTGGTGGCTCCTCCCCACGTGCCCGATGCTACCGACACGCACGTGCTCCTCCCTCTCTCCCCTCTGGCAGCGGCGGCAGGCTTTGACGGCGGCGCCACCGATGGGGTAGGCAAGTACCTCCTCCTCTTGGATTTGTGAGTTAGGGTTCCAGTGAGCTCTCCCTCTCATCTTCCCCAACTCCAATGGGCTTACAAAGGGAATGTTTGGAGGAAGGAAGGCTGGCTAGGCGGTGGGGATGGCTGGAGGGCGGTTTAGGGGGTCCTTGCGGTGGTGAAGGCGGCTAGGCCATGTAGGGGTGGGGTTGTCACGATGGCAGAGCTAGGGGATAAGGATGCCATGGCAGTGGCGGGAGGAGGGAGAAGGAGGCCACCTCTTGCACATTAGGGCTTCACCAGATCTCCACGATTGCGGTGGGGGCGATAGGAGCCGGAGAGTAGGAGGAGGGGCACCAGAGATGAGGTAGTCGTCGTGGCATGGCATGGCTCCCTACATCGTTGGTGGACCAAGCGGTGGTGGCGGCGGTGACTGGCAGCCTAGGGCGTGCAAGACGCTCACACCCAACAATTTCCCCCTCGGCTAGCGGTGATTGGGCCTTGGTGGGCCTGTGGGAGCATGCGGGCCGCTATCTAGGTTGGAGTGGAGAGGGGCAAGCGGGGTGGGTGTTGTAGACCTTGAGGCTGGGGATGCAGCTGGGCTACGTTGGGGTGGAGGAGCCGATGGACCACGTGGGTGGCTGGAGATGGAGAAAAAGCTAGGCCTGAAAGGAGGGAAAAAGGAGTGGATCGAGCCTAGGCCACGGATGTGGGCAGACTAGGCCCGTGGGATGAGTAGCTACTAGCCTCGTTTGTTAAAGTGGCTTGCCATGTTAAACTTATGATTTCATTTCTAACGATAAAAGACGATGAAGGATGTTTAATTAAAGTGGCTTGCCATGTTGTCGTGCCTCTTACACACCTTCTAGACTTATGTAAATGGAGTTGTTGATGGACTGGACAATGTCTCTAATTAGGAGAATTTGGAAGGCACTGTGCCACCACGGAACCTATAGCTACAGCTATATAATGGGCCATACATTTTTTAACACAGAATAAATGGGACAGACATATTTGTCTCAAACTTGTTCACACTATATAGTTGAATATAAATAATGGCATGTCAAGTTTAACATTCCTTACAAATTAATATTGGGTTGAAGGCACAAATGTAAAAACCAACATAAAATAAGTGCAACCGATTTAACCAAGTTGTTAGCTGGTCTTACTCGTACCCAAGGCCTAGAACGATGGCTTTGGCCCTTCTGTTGTAGTTTGTTTTTTATCCTTGAAAGGGCCCGCATGAGTTCACCCACACCGTTGCATCCTAGCTCAATATCTCCTCCCATCAATTCAACCCAGCATTGCAACCTTGCTCAATGTCGCGAACCATGTCCTCCAACCAAAATTTCATTGTGCAAGCATTATGTGCCATAGCTCCAAAACCCAATATCTCTTAGCCTCTCGTTGATGGACCAAAAGACACGCAAGAATTGAAAGGGCACTTTGCCACGGCGGAGTCTATAGCCACATCGAGGGAAAGTTAGACATTTAGGCATCTTTTCTTTGATGCTGATCTCTACTATAAAGGAACAATGTAAACAATCCTATGTCCACCTAAGTTTGTGTCCCCCATAGAGATGGGTTTCCCTTTATGTGCCCCAGTTTGTGCACCCAGCAAACTAACACCATTAAAATCAATGGCTCACAGGCCTTCCCCACAGGCTTCACTATGATCCAATGACACAGTGACTTCAAGGCTTCAACGCTCTTTCCCCCACACTGTGCAATGCTGCCCATGCGTGCGATCCAAGGTTCGATTCCCACTTTCTCCATCTTGGTTTCTCTAAAAAATGCAAAACTTCTGTCCATCTATTTTATCCAAAAAATACCATGCTTGGAACTAACGTCCAGCAAGTGCATGCTCGCTCCCCGGCACTCCCGCACGTGCCTTCTAATTTGTTTCTGAAAAAAATAGAGTCAACTGATAATTAGATCAATCTATCAAATAATATAAATACAAAAAGCCAAATTATTTTCATCATGTGAACGATCTCCCATAACGCAATCACGGAGACTGAATTTGATCGTCCATGATGCAATCACATGGACTGAATTCAATCTTCCTTCCTTTTTACCACGTTGGTTGTGATTTTCTTCTTTTCCTACCATATGCGCAAATATATCATTAAAAATTAAGCCACACCTTTAGTTCTTTCCAAAGACTTATTCACGGTCGACCGTATTTTATCCTACCCAGCCGCTCACCCAAGCTCACACGCATGATCACCCAAGCATGTCTCCTTCTCCATGTGCCCAACGCGGTTCCTCCCCGATGCAGCGGCTCCTTCTCTCCCCTTCGGCGGCGGTGGTGGGTTTCGGCAGTGGCGCCCGCCCACGACGTGCCCAACGCGCACGTGGTTCCTCCCTCTCTCCCCTCTGGTAGGGACAGCGGGCTTCGGTGGCGGCACCACCGGTGAGGTAGGTGAGTTCCTCCTCCTCTTGGGTCTATGAGTTAGGGTTCCGGTGAGCTCTCCTTCTCATCTTCCCCAACTCCAACGGGCTTACAAAGGGAAGGTTTGGAGGAAGGAAGGCCGACCAGGCAGTGGGGATGGCTGGAGGGTGGTTTAGGGGCCCTTGCAGCGGTTGAGGTGACTAGGCCAGGTAGGGGTTGGGGTGTCACGGTGGTGGAGCTAGGGGATAAGGATGCTATGGCGGTGGCGGGAGAAGGGAGGAGGAGGCTGCCGCGGGCATGCTAGGGCTTCGCTAGAGCTCTGTGGCTACGGTGGGGGCGATGGGAGCTAGAGAGGAGGAGGGGAACCAAAGATGACGTGGTCATCGTGGCATGGCAGGGCTCCCTACATTGTCAATGGACAAAGCAGTGGCGTCTGGGAGCCTAAAAATGCTCAGACCCAAGGGTTTCCCCCTCGGCTGGCGAGGTGGCTGGGCCTTGGTGAGCCTGTAGGAGCATGTGTGTCACAACCTAGGTGGTAGTGGAGAGGGGTGAGCGGGGTAGGTGCTATGGACCTTTAGGCTGGGGATGTAGCTAGGCTGGGTTGGGGTAGAGGAGCCTACTGGACCGCGTGGGTGGTAGGAGAGGTAGAAAAAGCTAGGCTTGAAGGGAGGGAAAAAAAGAGTGGATCGAGCCCAAGTGATGGATGTGGGCAGGCTAGGCCCGTGGGATGAGGAGGTGATAGCCTCATTTGTGAAGAAAGGAGATGGCTCGATGAGGGAAGGTTTTCTCTCGTTTCTTCTGCGAAGGTCGTGTTAAAATGGCTTGCCATGTTAATCTTATGATTCCATTTCTAATGATAAAAGATGATGAAGGACGTGTTAAAGTGGCTTGCCATGTTGTCAAACCCCTACACACCTTCCATACTTACGTTAATGGTGTTGTTGATGGACTGGACAATTTCTCTAATTAAGAGAATTTAGAGGCACCGTGCCACCATGGAACCTATAGCTACAGCTATATAATGGGCTATACATTTTTTAGCACAGAATAAATGGGACAAACATATTTTCTCAAACTTGTTCACACTGTATAGTTGAATGTAAATAATGGCATGTCAGGTTCGACATTCCTTACAAATTAATAATGGGTTGAAGGCGCAAATGTAAAACCAACATAACATGAGTATAATTGATTTGACCTAGTTGTTAGCTGCGCTTACTCGTACCCAAGGCCTAGAACGATGTCTTTGGCCCTTCGGTTGTAGTTTGTTTTCAATCCTTGATGGGCCCACATGAGTTCACCCACACCATTGCATCCTTGCTCAATATCTCCTCCGATCAATTTAACCTAGCATTGCAACCTTGCTCAACGTCGTGAACCATGTCCTCGAACCCACAAATCATTGTGCAAGCACCCAGTGTCGTGGCTCCAAAACCCAATACTTATTAGACTCTTGTTGATGGACCAAAAACTTGTGAGAATTCAAAGGGCACTTTGCCACGGCGGAGTCTACGACCACATCGAGGGAAAGCTAGACATTTAGGCATCTTCTCATTGAAGCTGATCTTTACTATAAAGGAACAATGCAACCAACCCTATGTCCACCTAAGTTTGTGTCCCCCATAGAGATGGGTTTCCCTTTATGTGACCCAGTTTGTGCACCCAACAAACTAACACAATTAAAATAAATGGCTCACAGGCCTTACCCGTAGGCTTCACCATGACCCAACGACACAGTCACTTCAACGCTTCTACGCTCTTTCCCCCACACTGTGCCCCACTGCCCATATGTGCGATCCAAGGTGCGATACCCACTTTCTCCATCTCGGTTTCTCTATAATAATGCAAAACTTCAATCCTTCTGGTTTTTCCAAAAAAAATAGCATGCCTGGACCTGATGTCCAGTAGGCGCAAGCGTGCTCGCCGGCACTCCTGCACGCGCCTTCTGATAGGAATCTAACAATGAGCAAATTTAGTGCATGTGACAGCGGTGGACGTCCAACAAATAAATTAAAAGTCTCACATTGCGTTGCTCGACTTGAGGGCAGTTGGAGTTTCTTTGCAAACCTCTTCTACTTAGCATTGGAATTGGAGTATGCCCAAGAAGCAATTTGAACGGCTGAGTGACGTCCATAAGAATAGGTGTGCCATTGCTCTGTCCCTTTGGCTCTAAGGAGAACAAGAGTACATTTAAAAAATAAAGGATGCCATGAAAATTCAGAAAATAGTAGGGAAAACAATAGCAAATAGGAGACTTTCACCCTAAACATGGATCGAGCCTAGGTGGCCAGATGTGGGTAGGCTAGGCCCGTGGGATGAGGAGGTGATAGCCTCATTTGTGAAGAAAGGAGATGGCTCGATGAGGGAAGGTTTTCTCTCGTTTCTTCTGCGAAGGTCGTGTTAAAATGGCTTGCCATGTTAATCTTATGATTCCATTTCTAATGATAAAAGATGATGAAGGACGTGTTAAAGTGGCTTGCCATGTTGTCAAACCCCTACACACCTTCCATACTTACGTTAATGGTGTTGTTGATGGACTGGACAATTTCTCTAATTAAGAGAATTTAGAGGCACCGTGCCACCATGGAACCTATAGCTACAGCTATATAATGGGCTATACATTTTTTAGCACAGAATAAATGGGACAAACATATTTTCTCAAACTTGTTCACACTATATAGTTGAATGTAAATAATGGCATGTCAGGTTCGACATTCCTTACAAATTAATAATGGGTTGAAGGCGCAAATGTAAAACCAACATAACATGAGTATAATTGATTTGACCTAGTTGTTAGCTGCGCTTACTCGTACCCAAGGCCTAGAACGATGTCTTTGGCCCTTCGGTTGTAGTTTGTTTTCAATCCTTGATGGGCCCACATGAGTTCACCCACACCATTGCATCCTTGCTCAATATCTCCTCCGATCAATTTAACCTAGCATTGCAACCTTGCTCAACGTCGTGAACCATGTCCTCGAACCCACAAATCATTGTGCAAGCACCCAGTGTCGTGGCTCCAAAACCCAATACTTATTAGACTCTTGTTGATGGACCAAAAACTTGTGAGAATTCAAAGGGCACTTTGCCACGGCGGAGTCTACGACCACATCGAGGGAAAGCTAGACATTTAGGCATCTTCTCATTGAAGCTGATCTTTACTATAAAGGAACAATGCAACCAACCCTATGTCCACCTAAGTTTGTGTCCCCCATAGAGATGGGTTTCCCTTTATGTGACCCAGTTTGTGCACCCAACAAACTAACACAATTAAAATAAATGGCTCACAGGCCTTACCCGTAGGCTTCACCATGACCCAACGACACAGTCACTTCAACGCTTCTACGCTCTTTCCCCCACACTGTGCCCCACTGCCCATATGTGCGATCCAAGGTGCGATACCCACTTTCTCCATCTCGGTTTCTCTATAATAATGCAAAACTTCAATCCTTCTGGTTTTTCCAAAAAAATAGCATGCCTGGACCTGATGTCCAGTAGGCGCAAGCGTGCTCGCCGGCACTCCTGCACGCGCCTTCTGATAGGAATCTAACAATGAGCAAATTTAGTGCATGTGACAGCGGTGGACGTCCAACAAATAAATTAAAAGTCTCACATTGCGTTGCTCGACTTGAGGGCAGTTGGAGTTTCTTTGCAAACCTCTTCTACTTAGCATTGGAATTGGAGTATGCCCAAGAAGCAATTTGAACGGCTGAGTGACGTCCATAAGAATAGGTGTGCCATTGCTCTGTCCCTTTGGCTCTAAGGAGAACAAGAGTGCATTTAAAAAATAAAGGATGCCATGAAAATTCAGAAAATAGTAGGGAAAACAATAGCAAATAGGAGACTTTCACCCTAAACATGGATCGAGCCTAGGTGGCCAGATGTGGGTAGGCTAGGCCCGTGGGATGAGGAGGTGCTAGCCTCGTTTGAGAAGAAAGGAGATGGCTTGATGAGGGAAGGTTTTCTCTTATTTCTTTTATGAAGGACGCATTAAAGTGGCTTGCTATGTTAAACTTATGATTCCATTTCTAATGATAAAAGATGATGAAGGACGTATTAAAGTGGTTTGCCATGTTGTTGAGCTCCTTACACACCTTCTAAACTTATGTAAATGGTGTTGTTGATGGACTGGACAATGTGTCTAATTAGAAGAATTTGGAAGGCACTATGCCACCATGGAACCTATAGCTACAACTATATAATCGGCTACACATTTTTTAACGCTGGATAAATGGGACAAACATATTTTCTCAGACTTGTTCACACTGTATAGTTGAATATAAATAATGGTATGTCAAGATTGACATTCCTTACAAATTAATAATGGGTTGAAGGTGCAAATGTAAAACCAACATAAAATGAGTACAATCATTTTGACCAAGTTGTTACCTGGTCTTACTCGTAACCAAGGCCTAGAACGATGGCTTTGGCCCTTCGGTTGTCGTTTGTTTTCTATCCTTGATGGATCCGCATGTGTTCACCCACACCATTGCATCCTTGCTCAATATCTCCTCCCATCAATTTAACCGAGCATTGCAACCTTGTTCAATGTCGTGATCCATGTCCCCAACCCACAAATCATTGTGCAAGCACCTTGTGTCGTAGCTCCAAAACCCAATACCTATTAGCCTCTTGTTGATGGACCAACTAAAAGACATGTGAGAATTCAAAGGGCACTTTGCCATGGCGGAGTCTATGGCCACATCGTGGGAAAGCTAGACATTTAGGCATCTTCTCATTGAAGCTAATCTCTACTAGAAAAGAACAATGCAAACAACCCTATGTCCACCTAAGTTTGTGTCCCCCACAGAGATGGGTTTCCCTTTATGTGACCTAGTTTGTTCACCCAACAAACTAACACAATTAAAATCAATAGCTCACAGGCCCTACCCGTAGGCTTCACCATGATCCAATGACACGGTCGATTACTTGAACGCTTCTATGCTCTTTCCCCCACACCACGCCACACTGCCCATGTGTGCAATCCAAGGTGCAATACCCACTTTCTCCGTCTCAGTTTCTCTATAACAATGCAAAACTTCAATCCTTCTGGTTTTTCCAAAAGAACACCATGCCTGGACCTGATGTCCAGTAGGCGCATGCGCGCTCTGCCGCACTCCCGCACGCAACTTCTGATTTGTTTCCAAAAAAACAGAGTCAATTGATAATTAGATCAATCAATCAAATAATATAAATATAAAAAAGGAAATTATTTTCATCATGCGGACGATGTCCCACGACGCAATCACGTAGACTAAATTCAATTAATCTTCCTTCCATTTTACCATGTTGGATGTGAATCTTCTATTCCATCCATATGTGCAAATTTGTCTTTAAAAAGCAAGCCATACCTTTAGTTCTTGGCAAAGACTTATTCATGGTTGGCCGTATTTTATCCTACCCGCTCGCTCACCCAAGCTCACACGCATGCTCACCCGAGCACGTCTCCTTCTCCACATTCCTGATGCGGTTCCTCCTCAACATGGCTACTCCCTTTCTCCCCTCTGGTGACGGTGGGGGGGGTCTGGCGGCGGCTCCTCCCCACGTGCCCGATGTGGCTCCTCTCCGACATGCCTGACATAAACGTGTCTCCTCCCCATGCATCTCCTCCATCTCTACCCTTTGGCAGCGGCATCGGGTTTTGGCGGCAGTGCCACCGGTGAGGTAGGCGAGTTCCCCTCCCCTTGGATATACGAGTTAGGGTTTCGGTGGGCTCTTCCTCTCATCTTTCCCAACTCTAGCAGGCTTAGCAAGGGAAGGTTTCGAGGGAGGAAGACTGCCTAGGTATTGGGGATGGTTGGAGGGCGGTTTAGGGGCCCTAGCGGTGGTGAAGATAGGTAGTCCAGGTAGGGGTGGAGCTAGGGGAGAAGGCAGCGGTGGTGGGAGAGGGGAAAAAGGAGGCCACCGCGGGCACGCTAGGGCTTTGCAGGAGCTCCGTGGCCATGGCGGGGGTGATGGGAGCTAGAGAGGAGGAGCGAAACAAGAGAGGAGGTGGTCATCGTGGCACGGCATAGCTCCCAGCGTCATTGGAGGATCAAGCAATGGCGGCGGTGGCTGGGAGCCTAGGGCATGCAAGACGCTCACAACCAAGGGTATCCCCATCGGCAGGTGACAGCTAGGCCATGGTGGATCTATGAGAGCATGCGGGTCATAGCCTAGGTAGGAGTGGAGAGGGGCGAGCGGGGTGGGTGCTGTGGACCTTTAGGCTAGGGATGCAGCTGAGCTATGTTGTGGTGGAGGAGCCGATTGGAACACGCAGCTGGCTAGAGATAGAGAAAAAGTTGGGCCTAAAGGTAGGGAAAAAGGAGTGGATCGAGCCCAGGCAGTAGATGTGGGTAGCCTAGGC
Organism: Saccharum hybrid cultivar R570; assembly: GCA_038087645.1. NCBI lineage: Eukaryota > Viridiplantae > Streptophyta > Magnoliopsida > Poales > Poaceae > Saccharum > Saccharum hybrid cultivar. Next base: position 4,276,770 of record JAQSUU010000474.1, on the reverse strand, counting down.
CCGTGGGATGAGCAGGTGCGAGGCTCGTTTGAGAAGAAAGGAGATGTCTTGATGAGGGAAGGTTTTCTCATATTTCTTCTATGACAGACGTGTTAAAGTGGCTTGCCATGTTAAATTTATGATTTAATTTCTAACAATGAAGGATGTTTAATTAACGTGGCTTGCCATGTTGTCGAGCCTGTTACACACCTTCTAGACTTATGTCAATGTCATTGTTGATGGACTGGACAATGTGTCTAATTAGGAGAATTTGGAAGGCACTGTGCCACCATGGAACCTATAGCTACAACTATATAATGGGACATACATTTTTTAAGATAGAATAAATAGGACAAACATATTTTCTCAAACTTGTTCACCTTGTATAGTTGAATATAAATAATGGCATGTCTAGCTTAAAATTCCTTACAAAGTAATAATGGTTTGAAGGCGCAAATGTAAAACCAACATAGAATGAGTAGAATCGATTTAACCTAGTTGTTAGCTGCTCTTACTCGTACCCAAGGCCTAGAACAATGGCTTTGACCCATTGGTTGTAGTTTGTTTTCTATCCTTGATGGGCCCGCATGAGTTCACCCACACCATTGCATCCTTGCTCAATATCTTCTCCCATCAATTTAACCTAGCAATGCAACCTTGCTCAACGTCGTGATCCATGTCCTCCAACCCACAAATCATTGTGCAAGCGCTATGTGCCATAGCTCCAAAACCCAATACCTCTTAGCCTCTCATTGATGGACCAAAAGACATGTGAGAATTCAAAGGGCACTTTGCCACGGTGGAGTCTATAGCCACATCGAGGGAAACCAAGACATTTAAGCATCTTCTCATTGAAGCTGATCTCTACTATAAAGGAACAATGCAAACAATCCTATGTCCACCTAAGTTTGTGTCCCCCATAGAGATGGGTTTCCCTTTATGAGCCCTAGTTTGTGCTCCTAGCAAACTAATACCATTAAAATCAATGGCTCATAGGCCATCCTTGTAGGCTTCACCATGATCCAATGACATGGTCACTTTGAGGCTTCAACGTTCTTCCCCTGCACTATGCCATGCTGCCCATGCGTGTGATCCAAGGTTTGATCCCCATTTTCTCCATCTTGGTTTTTCTAAAAAACACAAAACTTCCATCCATCCGGTTTTTCCAAAAAAAATAACAGCATGCCTGGACCTGATGTCCAGTAGGCGCATGCGCGCTCCTCAGCACTCCCGCACGTGCCTTATGATAAGCATCTGACAATGAGCAAATGTGTGTGCATGTGATAGAGGTGGAGGTCCAGCAAATAAATTAAAAGTCTCACATTGTGTTGCTCCACTTGAGGGCAGTTGGAGTTTCTTTGCAACCCTCTTCTGCTTGACATTGGAATTGGAGTATGATTGGATGCCTAAGAAGCAAAACTTTGAACGGGTCATTGACGTCCATAAGAATATAGGTGTACCATTGATCTATTGCTCTGGCTCTGAGGAGAACAAGAGTACATTTAAAAAAGAAAGGATGCTATGGAAATGCAGAAAATAGTATGGAAAACAATGGCAAATAGGAGACTTTTACCCTAAACATGGATCGAGCCCAGGTGGCAGATGTGGGTGGGCTAGGCCTATGGGATGAGGAGGTGCTAGCCTCATTTGAGAAGAAACGAGATGACTTGATGAGGGAAGGTTTTCTCTTATTTATTCTATGAAGGACATGATAAAGTGGCTTGCCATATTAAACTTATGATTCCATTTCTAACGATAAAAGACAATGAAGGACGTATTAAAGTGGTTTGCCATGTTGTCAAACCCCTTACGCACCTTCAAAACTTATGTAAATGGTGTTGTTAATGGACAAGACAATGTGTCTAATTAGGAGAATTTGGAAGGCACCATTGCACCATCGAACCCATAGTTGCAGCTATATAATGGGCTATACATTTTTTATCTCAAAATAAATGGGACAATCATATTTTTCTCAAACTTGTTCACACTGTATAGTTGAATATAAATAGTGGCATGTCAGGTTTGACATTCCTTACAAACTAATAATGGGTTGAAGGTGCAAATGTAAAACCAACATAAAATGAGTACAATCGATTTAACCAAGTTGTGAGCTAGTCTTATTCGTAACCAAGGCCTAGAACGATGGCATTGGCCCTTCGGTTATCATTAATTTGTTTTCTATCCTTGACAAGTCCACATGAGTTCACCCACACCTCAATATCTCCTCCCATCTATTTAACCCAGTATTGCAACCTTACTCAACGTCGTGATCCATGTCCTCCAACCCACAAATCATTGTGCAAGCACTATGTGTCGTAGCTCCAAAACCCAATACCTCATAGTCTCTCGTTGATGGACCAAAAGGCATGCGAGAATTCAAAGGGCACTTTGCCACGGTGGAATCTATAGCCACATCAAGGGAAAGCAAGACATTAGGCATCTTCTCATTGAAGCTGATCTCTACTATAAAGGAACAATGCAAACAATCCTATGTCCACTTAAGTATGTGTCCCCCATAGAGATGGATTTCCCTTTATGTGCCCTAGTTTGTGCACCCAACAAACTAACACCATTAAAATCAATGGCTCATAGGCCTTCCCCATAGGTTTAACCATGATCCAACAACACGGTCACCTCAACACTTCTATGCTTTTTCCCCAACACCGCGCCACGCTGCCCATGTAAGTGATCCAAGGTGTGATCCCCACTTTCTCCATCTTGGTTTCTTTATAAAAATGCTAAACTTCCATCCATCTGGTTTTTCTAAAAAAACTACATGCCTAGACCTGATGTCCAGTAGGCGCAAGCGTGCTCCGTGGCACTCCCACACGCACCTTCTGATTTGTTTCCAAAAAACAGAGTCAACTGATAATTAGATCAATCAATAAAATAATATAAATATAAAAAAGGAAATTATTTTCATCATGTGGATGATGTCCCATGATGCAATCGAGGAGACTAAATTTGATCGCCCATGATGCAATCACGTAGACTGAATTCAATTAATCTGCCATCCTTTTTACCACGTTGGATGTGAATCTTCTTTTCCATCCATATGTGCAAATCTATCTTTAAAAAGCAAGTCACACCTTTAGTTCTTGGCAAAGACTTATTCATGGTCGGCCGTATTTTATCCTACCCACTCGCTCACCCAAGCTCACACGCACGCTCACCCAAGCACAGTTCCTTCTCGACACGCCCGACGCAGTTCCTCCTCGAAGTTGCTTCTCCCTCTCTCACCTTTGGCGATAGCAGGGGGTTCCTACGGTGGCTCCTCCCCACATGCCCGAAGTGGCTCCTCCCCATGCAACTCCTCTGTCTCTAGCCTTTGGCGACAGCACCACCGGTGAGGTAGGCGAGTTCCTGCTCCTCCTCCTTCGCCTCTTGGATCTACGAGTTAGGGTTCTAGTGAGCTCTCCCTCACATCTTCCCCAACTCCAGTGAGCTTAGAAAGGGAAGGTTTGGAGGGAGGAAGGCCGCCCAGGTGGTGGGGATGGCAGGAGGGTGGTTTAGGGGTAGGGGTGGGGGTGTCACGGTGGCGGAGCTAGGGGAGAAGGCAGCCATGGCAGCTGCGGGAGAGGAGAGAAAGGAGGCCACCGCGGGCATGCTAGGGCTTTGCCAGAGCTCTGTGGGCATGGTGGGGGCAGTGGGAGCTAGAGAGGAGAAGGGGCATAGGAGATGAGGTGGTCGTCGCGGCCCGGCATAGCTCCCTGCGTTGTCTGTGGATGAAGTAGTGGTGGCGACGGCTGGGAGCCTAGGGCGTGCAAGATGCTCACAACCAAGGGTTTCCCCATCGGTAGGTAGTGGCTGGGCCTTGGTGGGCCTACGAGAGCATGCAGGCCATAGCCTAGGTATGAGTGGAGAGGGGCGAGTTGGATGGGTGATGTGGACCTTTAGGCTATGGATGCAGCTGGGCTGCGTTAGGGTGGAGGAGCTGATTGGAACGCGTGGGTGGCTGGAGGTGGAGAAAAGGTTAAGCCTAAAGGGAGGGAAAAGGAGTGGATCGAGCCCAAGTAGTGGATGTGGGTAGGCTAGGCCAGTGGGATGAGGAGGTGCTAGCCTCATTTGAGAAGAATGGAGATGGCTTGATGAGGGAAGGTTTTCTCTTATTTCTTTTATGAAGGACATATTAAAGTGGCTTGCCATGTTAAACTTATGTTTTCATTTCTAACGATAAAAGATGATGAAGGACGTGTTAAAGTGGCTTGCCATGTTGTTGAGCCCCTTACACACCTTCTAGACTTATGTAAATGGTGTTGTTGATGGGCTGGACAATGTGTCTAATTAGGAGAATTTGGAAGGCGCTGTGCCACCATGGAACCTATAGCTATAGCTATATAATGGGCCATACATTTTTTAACACTGAATAAATGGGACAAACATATTTTCTCAAACTTGGTCACACTGTATAGTTGAATATAAATAATGGCATGTCAGGTTTGACATTCCTTACAAATTAATAATGGGTTGAAGGTGCAAATGTGAAACCAACATAAAATGAGTACAATTAATTTAACTAAGTTGTTAGCTAGTGTTACACGTAACCAAGGCCTAGAATGATGGCTTTTGCCCTTGGGTTGTAGTTTGTTTTCTATCCTTGACAGGACCGCATGAGTTCACCCACACCATTGCATCCTTGCTCAATATCTCCTCCGATCAATTTAACCCAACATTGCAACCTTGCTCAACATCGCGAACCATGTCCTCCAACCTATAAATCATTGTGCAAGCACTGTGTGCAGTAGCTCTAAAACCCAATACCTCTTAGCCTCTTGTTGATGGACCAAAAGACGTGTGAGAATTCAAAGGGCACTTTGCCATGGCAGAGTCTGCAGCCACAATGTGGGAAAGCTACATATTTAGGCATCTTCTCATTGAAGTTGATTTCTACTATAAAGGAATAATGCAAACAATCCTATGTCCACCTAAGTTTGTGTCCACCATAGAGTTGGGTTTCCCTTTATGTGCCCCAGTTTGTGCACCTAGCAAACTAACACCATTAAAATCAATGCCTCACAGGCCTTCCCCGTAGGCTTCACCATGATCCAACGACACAGTCACTTCGAGGCTTCAACGTTCTTTCCCCTGCACCGTGCCACGCTGCCCATGCCTGTGATCCAAGGTTCGATCCCCATTTCTCCATTTCAGTTTCTCTAAAAAACGCAAAACTTCCATCCATCTGGTTTTCCAAAAAATAACAGCATGCTTTGACCTGATGTCCAGTAGGCACATGCACGCTCCCCGGCACTCTTGCGTGCACCTTCTGATAAGAATCTGACAATGAGCAAATGTTTGAGCACATGACAGAGGTGGAGGTCCAGCAAATAAATTAAAGGTCTCACATTGCGTTGCTCCACTTGAGGGCAGTTGGAGTTTCTTTGCAAACCTCTTCTCCTTGGCATTGGAATTGGAGTACAATTGGATGCCCAAGAAGCAAAACTTTGAATGGGTGACGTCCATAAGAATACATGCATGCCATTGATCTATCCCTCTGGCTCTGAGGAGAACAGGAGCACATTTAAAATAGTATGGAAAACAATGGCAAATAAGAGACTTTCACCCTAAACATGGATCGAGCCCAGGTGGCAGACGTGGGTAGGCTAGGCCCATGGGATGAGGAGGTGCTAACCTCGTTTGAGAAGAAAGGAGATGGCTTGATGAGGGAAGGTTTTCTCTTATTTCTTCTATGAAGGACGTGTTAAAGTGGCTTGCAATGTTAAAATTATGATTCCATTTCTAACAATAAAAGGCGATGAAGGACGTATTAAAGTGGTTTGCCATGTTGTCGAGCCCCTTACACACAATCTAAGCTTATATAACTGGTGTTGTTCATGGACTGGACAATGTGTCTAATTAGGAGAATTTGGAAGGCATTGTGCCACCATGGAACCTATAGGTACAGCTATATAATGGGCGATACATTCTTTTAACACAGAATAAATGGGACAAACATATTTTCTCAAACTTGTTCACACCGTATAGTTGAATATAAATAATGGCATGTCAGGTTTGACATTCCTTACAAATTAATAATGGGTTGAAGGCGCAAATGTGAAACCAACATAAAATGAGGGCACTTTGCCACGACGGAATCTACAGCCACAATGTGGGAAAGCTACATATTTAGGCATCTTCTCATTGAAGCTGATCTCTACTATAAAGGAATAGTGCAAACAATCCTATGTCCACCTAAGTTTGTGTCCCCCATAGAGATGGGTTTCCCTTTATGTGACCTAGTTTGTGCACCTAGCAAACTAACACCATTAAAATCAATGACTCACATGCCATCCCCATAGGCTTCACCATGATCCAACGACATGGTCACTTCGAGGCTTCAATGCTCTTTCCCCATTTTCTCCATCATGGTTTCTCTGAAGAACGCAAAACTTCCATCCAACCAGTTTTTCCAAAAAATAACAACATGCCTAGACTTGATGTCCAACAGGCGCATGCACGCTCTACAGCACTCCCGCACGCGCCTTTTGATTTGTTTCCAAAAAGCAGAGTCAAGTGATAATGAGATCAATCAATCAAATAATATAAATATAAAGAAGGAAATTATTTTCATCATGCGGACGATGTCCCATGACACAATCAAGGAGACTAAATTCGATCGCCCATGACGCAATCACGTAGACTGAATTTAATTAATCTTCCTTCCTTTTTACCACGTCGGATGTGAATCTTCTTTTCCATCTATATGTACAAATCTATCTTTAAAAAGCAAGTCACACCTTTAGTTCTTGGCAAAGACTTATTCATGGTCGGCCATATTTTATCCTACCCGCTCGCTCACCCAAGCTCACACGCATGCTCACCCGAGCACGTCTCCTTCCCCACAGGCCTAACGTGGTTCCTCCTTGACACGGCTCCTCCCTCTCTCCCCTTCGGTGGCGGCTCCTAACCATGTGCCTAATGTGGCTCCTCTCTGACATGCACATGGCTCCTCCCCATGTAGCTCCTTCGTCTCTACCCTCCGGCACTGGCAGCGGGTTTTGGCGGTGGCACTACCGATGAGGTAGGTGAGTTCCTGCTCCTCCTCCTCCTCTTGGATCTATGATTTAGGGTTCTGGTGAGCTCTCCCTCTCATCTTCCCCAACTCTAGTGGGCTTAGAAAGGGAAGGTTTGGAGGGATGAAGGCCGCCCAGGCGGTGGGGATGGCTGGATGGCGGTTTAGGGGCCCTCGTGGTGGTGAAGATGGGTAGTCTAGGTAGGGGTGGGGGTGTCATGGCAGCGGAGCGAGGGAGGGGAGAAAGGAGGCCACCTTGGGCACACTAGGGCTTTGTCGGAGCTTCGCGGCCACGATGGGTACGATGGGAGCTGGAGAGGAGAGGCATAGGAGAGGAGGTTGTCATCGTGACACAGCATAGCTGCCTGCGTCGTCGATGGACCAAGTAGTGGTGGCGGCGGCTAGGCCTTGGTGGGCCTGCGGGATTGTGCAGGTCGCAGCCTAGGTTGGAGTGGAGAGGGGCGAGCAGGGTGGGTGCTATGGACCTTTAGGCTGGGGATGTAGCTGTGCAACATTGGGGTCGAGGAGTCGATTGGACATGGAGAAAAGGCTGGGCCTAAAGGTAGGGAAAAAGGAGTGGATCGAGCCTAGGCGGCGGATGTAGGTAGGCTAGGCCCGGGGGTGAGGAGTTGCTAGCCTTGTTTGAGAAGAAAGGATATGACTCTATGAGGGTGAAGGGTCGAGATGACAGACTAGAGGGGGGTGAATAGTCCTTTCTAAAAATAATCGCATCGGCAAACCGAAACAAATGCGGAATTAAAACTATCGGTCTAGCCAAGACTACACCCCTCTATCTAAGTTCATAAGAACCTCACAAAGATCCTAATTATGTAACTAAGGTGCTTTCCTTAGAAAGAGCTCTCCTAAACAATTCTAGAGCAAGGTCACACAAACCTATGCACTAGTACTTTAGCAAAGCCGGGGAGCTCCTACACAATTCTAGTAAGCAAAAGCACGAAGCCACCTATGCTCACTAGCAATGCTCAATAGCAAGGAAACTAATGCCAAACTAGAGAGCACAAATTACTTAGCTACACAAACTAAGCAATACGACTAACAAGGTTACACAAACCAAATTAGCCACGCAACGGGAGCTACTTCTATGCTACACAAGCAAGAAGGTAACTAGCAAACTACATAAGCAAACTAGTTACAAGAGCAACTACACAAGCACAAGTATATGAATGTAAATACAAGCTTGTGAAACAAAAGCAAACCACCGAGAAGATGTACACAATGTTGACACGGCGGTTTTTCACCGAGGTTCACTTGGTTGCCACCAAGCTAGTCCCCATTGTGGCGATATACCCACTTGATAGATCATGAGCTAATTGACTATCAAGAGTCAAACCCTCAGCGGGTGCCGCACATCCACTCTCAAGATGGGGATCCTCCAAGCCACGAGCTTTACTAGAGTTGCTCTTCGCGATCCCCGCGGGGTGAGCACAATCCCCCTCACAAATCCTCCTCCGGAGCCACGCACAATCTCCATGTGTGCTTCAATGGAGTCGCAAGCCACCAAGCCGTCTAGGAGGTGGCAACCTCCAAGAGTAACAAGCACCACCGGCTTGCAACATGATCACCTAGTGCCACTCGATGCAATCCTCTCGATGCAACGCACTAGAATCGCTCTCTCACTCGATCCGATGAACACTATCAAGCATGAGTGAGTTAGAGGGCTTCCAAGCACTACCACATAAGCCACCAAGGCCAAAGTGTGCTCAGCTGCCGGCCAAGGGCCGGCCAAGGCATCTATTTATAACCCCATGGTCAAATAGAGTCGTTACCCCTTCACTGGGCAAAAATCGAGACGACCGGACACGCCGGTCAAACTGACCGGACGCGCTGCACCGCGTCCGGTCACCATGCGCCGTCCACGTGTCCTCCCGAATTCAACCGCGACCGCTCGATCCTCCAATGGTCACTGCTCGCCAACGGTCAAACGCACCGACCGAACGCGCCGCTCAGCCGACTAGACGCGCAGGTGCGCACAGCACCCGCTCGCGCGACAGCATGACCGGACTGCTCCACGCAACGACCAGACGCGATAGTGCCAGTGTCCAGTCGCGGTCCAGAGGGCTCCCAACGTGATCGGACACGTCCGATCGCGTGTGACCAGACGTGCCTCGTGTCCGATCAGCTCTTCGCCATGCTCTACTTCTCTGGGTGCCCGACCAGACGCTTCGGTTCTGCGAGGGATCGGACGCGCCGGTTGCATACCCTAACACCCGTGCTCCTGACTGCTACGTTGAACTGACCGGACGCGTCCGATCAAACCATGACCGCGTCCGGTCACCTCTGTGACCTCCGTTCGCCTCCGTTTCTTTTCCGACTTTCGGCGTAGTGGAAAATAGTCGTTTCAACTCCTCAAAAATGCCTAAATCCCGCCTCGTAAGCTCGGCGGGAGGGAGAGAGGGACCCAAACCCCCTCTACTGCTCAAACTATGTCGCCTTCGCAAATGTGCCAACACCACCATGTGATCAACAACATGTGCAAGTGTGTTAGCATTTTTATAAACATTTTCTTCAAAGGAATTAGGCACTCAACTTGCCTCGCCACTTGATCCTAACACGTATGCAAAGTTAGATCGCTCAAGTGGCACTAGATGACTGATATGCAAACAAGTTTGCCCCTCTTAATAGTACGGCCATCTATCCTAAACCCGGTCATCAACTTCTCTACACACCTATGACCAGTGAAATGAAAATGCCCTAGGTTATACCTTTGCCTTGCGCATTTCACTTCATCTCCTCCAACGTTGATGCAACACATGCACCAACCAATCACCAAATGATATGATCCACTTCATATCATCACGTGACCTTATTGGCTCATCGATCTTGACCTCACTTGCTCTTCACCGTTGCCTCGGTCCTTCGGCGCCAAGCCATCACAACTTGTCCTTCACCCTAGCAACCGGTCCATCAAGCCAAGCCTCATCTTGATCTTCTCCACCTTGGTCACACGACTCCATGTCATGTCTCATGTGCAATAGCCTCCTTCATGACACCATCACCTATGGACTAATCGCATGTGTATCTCACATAACCACATATTAGTCCACCTAAGTTGTCACTCAATTACCAAAACCAAACAAGGACCTTTCAGAGGGAAGGTTTTCTCTTATTTCTTCTATGAAGGACATGTTAAAGTGCCTTGCCGCTAAACTTATGTTTCCATTTCTAACGATAAAAGGCGATGAAGGACGCGTTAAAGTGGTTTGCCATGTTTTTGAGCCCCTTACACACCTTCTAGACTCATGTAAATGGTGTTGTTGATGGACTGGACAATGTGTCTAATTAGGAGAATTTGGAAGGCACTGTGCCACCATGGAACCTATAGCTATAGCTATATAATGGGCCATACATCTTTTAACACAGAATAAATGGGACAAGCATATTTTCTCAAACTTGTCCACACTGTATATAGTTGAATATAAATAATGGCATGTCAGGTATGACATTCCTTACAAATTAGTACTGGGATGAAGGAACAAATGTAAGACCAACATAAAATGAGTACAATCGGTTTAACCAAGTTGTTAGCCTGCATGAGTTCATCCACACCATTGCTTCCTTGCACACAATCTCCTCCCATCAATTTAATCTAGCATTACAACCTTTCTCAACATTGCGAACCATGTCCTCCAACCCACAAATCATTGTGCAAGCACTATGTGCTATAGCTCCAAAACCCAATACCTCGTAGCCTCTAGTTGATGGACCAAAAGATGTGCCTACCTTAGAGAATTCAATGAGCACTATGCCACAGCGGAGTCTACGAACACATAGAAAGAGAGCTAGACATTTAGGCATCTTCTCATTGAAGCTGACGGATGAAGCCACAGGACATATTTGCCATGAGCAGTGAGCTCCCACGCGGACACCCACTACTATAGCATTCTTTTTGGGCAAAATCAATTTTCCCAGGCGGGCAAACCACCCGCCTCATATCAAATGATTGTGTTAATGGTTTTTAACGGGAGGCGTTCACTTTCAACTCCAAAAAATGGTTTCTAGAGTTGGGCGAATTACAACGCCAGCTAGCCAAAATCAAAAGAAAATAAAAAAAAAGCTCACGTTGTGAGCTTGCTCTAGCTTCTGATGCTACCAACGTTGTGGCTCCCCCATGCATGCATCGATCGTCGCAGTGTGTGTTGGCTCCAGTTGCCCTAGATGTTCCTGTCGCCCAAATCTGCTGGCTCTAGAGTCTCATCGCCCTCCACACCCGCAGATCTATAAATGGGGAGAGGGAAGCATGAGAGAGATGAAGAGGGGAAAGAGAGGGAGATGGAGAGAGTTGTACTTGCCAAATCTGTGTGCGGCCGGCCTCCTCCTCGCTGGATCTATGCATAGCTGGCCTTCTCCTCACTAGATCTATGCGCGGCTGGCCTTCTCCTCGCTGGATCTATGCACGGCTGGCCTCCTCCATGCTAAAGAGGGAGGCACGCCCACCTCCTCCACACTAGAGAGGAGGCGCGTGTAGAGAGGGAGGTGCACGTAGAGAGGAGGAAGAGGGAGTGTGAGCAATGAAGTGCCATGCGTAGAGAATAGGGAGCGGTGAGAGAGGGAGTGCGTGTGGAGAAGGAGAGGGAGCGGCGAGAGATGGAGTGCGTGTAGAGAAGCGCTTCTTTGTTGCGGCGGCTAGGTAGTGTGAGAGGGGAGAGATGGAGAGAGGGGGTTTCCCTTTTTATACTTAGAGTTTGGAGTGGGTTGCTTAGTGGGCCTCGAGAAAAGCTACAGAGGACACTAATGCAATCTTAGCAATGTCTGCAATGGATCCACCCGAGATCTCACATCCTCCACCATTGAGCTCGTGTTGAGTCCATTCAAGAACTCGCGCCTTGTCCATTGTTTGCTCCGGGCCACGCAAGAGCTTGCGTGACCCACTGAAGGGAACCGACTCCATGCACCATGAATAGACCTTGAAGAGGCCGAGGCTTCCCTACTGTGGGCCAATATAGGGTGGGCCAATATAGGGAACACGGATGTTAGTGGGCTAGCCAGCATCGACAAAGGTGGGCCACTTAAGTGCTTTGCCTCTAGAAATGGACCCCATTTTCAGATGTGACCACTTAAGAGGCCCACCACTATGGATTGATTTTAGGAGGCAGGAATTTATCGAGTCTCTCTAGAAACCTCTGAAAACCACAAGGTATTTTAGGAGACTCAAGCTTTTTTCTCCGCCTCTTAACATAAAAGAGGTCATTTACTAAAACCATTTTTATAGTAGTGACTAGTATTTCAAGCATCATTCTAGACTTGAACAACACTAGAATTGAGATGTACATGTCTAAGCAGTTTCTCATCCCATGAAATTTTGACATCATAGCATAAACTTATGATTCCATTTCTAATAATAAAACACGATGAAGGATGTGTTAAAGTAGCTTGCCATGTTGTCGAACCGCTTACACACCTTCTAGACTTATGTAAATGGTGTTGTTGATAGACTGGACGATGTGTCTAATTAGGAAAGTTTGGATGGCATTGTGCCACCTTGGAACCTATATCTATAGCTATAAAATGGGACATACATTTTTTAACGCAGAATAAATGGGATGAACATATTTTCTCACACTTGTTCACACTGTATAGTTGAACATAAATAATTGCATGTCAGGTATGACATTCCTTACAAATTAATAATGGGATGAAGGCACAAATGTAAAACCAATATAAAATGAGTACAAGGTCATATTCGTACCCAAGGCTTAGAATCGATGGCTTTGGCCCTTGGGTTGTAGTTTGTTTTCTATCCTTGTGGGGCCTACATGAGTTCACCCACACCATTGCATCCTTGCTCATTATCTCATCCCATCAATTTAACCCAGCATTGCAACCTTGCTCAACATCGCGAACCATGTCTTCCAACCCACAAATCGTTGTGCAAGCACTATGTGCTATAGCTCCAAAACCCAATACCTCTTAGCCACTCGTTTATGGACCAAAAGACATGCCTACCTTGGAGAATTCAAAGAGCACTATGCCATAGTGGAGTCTACGGCCACATCGAGAGAAAGCTAGACATTTGGGCATCTTATCATTGAAGCTGACGGATGAAGAGATTGCACAGGACATCTTTGCCATGACCAATGAGCTCCCACGCGGACACCCCACTACTATAGCATTCTTTTCATACGCGGGCAAAATCAGTTTTCCCATGTGGACAAACCATCCACCTCGTATTGAACAACTGCGTTAATGGTTTTTAACGGAGGCGTTCACTTTCGACTCCCTCTAGAAATAAGGTTTCTAGAGTCGTCTGCCTCTAGAAATAAGGTTTCTAGAGTCGTGTGAATTACAACGCCTGCCAGCAAAAATCAAAAGAAATTAAAAACAAAAGCTCCAAGTTGTGAGCTAGCTTCAGCTTTTGGAGCAGCCATTGCCGGAGCTCCTCCGCGCATGCATCGACCACCACCGTCCGTGCTGGTTCTAGTCAGCCTAGATGCTCCCATCGCTTAGATCTGCTAGCTCTGGAGTCCCGCCGGCCTCCACACCCGCAGATCTGCAAAGAGGGAGAGGGAAGCGTGAGAGAGATGAAGAGGGGAAGAGAGAGGGAGATGGAGAGAGTTGTACCTGCCGAATCCCTGCGTGGCTGGCCTCCTCACTGAATCCATGCTCGGTCGGCCTTCTCCTCGCTAGATTTGTGCGTAGTCGGCCTCCTCCTCACCAGATGTGTGCACAGCCAGCCTCCTCTCTGGATCTATGCACGGACGGCCTCCTCCATGCCAGAGAGGGAGGCGCGCCCGTCTCCTCCACACTGGACAGGAGGTGCTTGTAGAGAGGAGGTGCGCATAGGCAGAGAGGGAGAGGGAGTGCGAGGGATGATGTGCTAAGAGTAGAGAGCAGGGAGCAGCGAGAGAGGGAGTGTACGTGGAGAGGGAGAGGGAGTGCACGCAGAGAAGCATTTCTCTTTTGTGGTGGCTGGGTGGTGAGAGAGGGGGAGAGGTGGAGAGAAGGGGGGTTTCCCTTTTTATACTTAGGGTTTGGAGTGGGCTGATGAGTGGGCCTCGGGAAAAGCTACAGAGGACACTAATGCAAACAAAACATGATATATGATAAATCTATGTGCTTTTCATGGACCATCTTTCAGTCAATAAATTATTTATCTGTTAATTAGCATGTGTTTTTGTTAATTGGTGTTGCTATCTTTATCTACTTTTTTCCTATATAGACTCAAACTCTTATTTAAAACAGTACTACATCTGGCCCCATCCAAATCTGAACTGCCACGCGAGGTAAGAAGGAAGAGATGGAGAGGACCTAGCCATGGTGAATGAATTAAGGGAGAGATTATGGGCTCACATATGTGTGCGTTGGATCTGGCCAAGAGCTTGCCTCCTCTACCATCTGCCTTGCACAATGCGTGAGATGTGCTGCCCACCAAAGGGGACGGTGTCCATGCGCTGTGGCCAGATCTAGAAGTGGTTGGGGATGCCCTCACACCCTGAAGGAGTCAACACAACATTCGTGGCTTGAGATCTAGCATCCAAATCTCGGTTGTGGATCTAATCCTAAACAGGCCAAGATGGCGGATCTAGAAGATGAAGCAGCATAGGGGTAGAGGGGAGATGAAGGGAGGGGATGATGGTGTAGGAGAGACGATGGGATGAGGTGTAGCGGCGGCGGCTGCTCATAAGGTGGGCAAAGAGGGTGAGGGAGGGATACGGCGAGCGAAAGTGATGTGGGATGTGGTGCCCCTTGTAGATTATGGATATGGTCTTCCTTATATACTCTGAGGCCTCTTGTGGGCCAATGCGGGTCATATATGTAAGTGGGCTAGCCAGCATTAACGGAGCCTCTGAAAATGGCCCTCAATTTAGATGTGGACCTCTTAAGAGGCCTGTCTCTATTAATTAATTTTAGGAGGCATGATTTTTTAAGTGTCTCTATAAATATTATGAATACACCTAAAAATCATGAGGTATTGTAGGAGACTTGAGCTTTTTTTGTCCACCTGTCATTCTAGACTCATCACTACTAGGAATGTGTTGTACATATGTGTAAGTGGTTTATCATCCCATGAAATTTTGCCATCATAGAAAAAACTTATGATTCCATGTCTAATGATAAAAGCATGATTAAGAAAGTGTGTGGCTCGCCATGTTGCCGAGACACTTATGCACCTTTCTAGCCTCATGTAAACGATGATGTTGATGGGCCGGAGGATGTGCCTACCTTATGCACCTTGGAGAATTTGGAGGGGTCTATGCCACGGTGGAACTTATAGCAAGGGATATAAAATGGTCTATAGATTTTTATCAACACAAAAAATGGGACAAACATATTTCCCCAAACATGTTTACACCATATAGTTATATCAAAATAATGGCATGCCAAGTTTTACATTCCTTACATATGAATAATGGGCTAAAGGAAAATATGTAAAACCAATACAAAATGAGTACAATCTATTTAATCAAGTTGTTAGCTGGTTTTATTTGTACCAAGGTGAAGAATAGATCGCTTTGACCATTGGATTACAACTTGGTTTCTATGTCATATTTATTCTCTTCCTCCATAGGCTTTAATGAGAAGTAGTCCAATAGTTTTGAGCTCTCCCTTGATGATAGCATAGGTTCCACACTGGCACAACGCCCACCAAATTCTCTCTTGTCCATCAATGATATCAGTTTATAGGAGGGACAAAGGTGTTGGCTTTTGGAGCACATAGTGCAAGTACAATGGTAGGTGGGCTGGATATGGTTTGTGATAGTGAGCGAGGATACTGCAATGGTGGGTGAAACTCAGGGGAGGTGAAGATGGATGTATGTAGCCAAAATCTTAATGAAAGGGTCTATCTCAATCATGTTTACATCTAAGCAACTATTTTTAGCCTCATAACAGAGATCACATTTCACGTCTACGAAACATTCTCAGTGTGACACCAAGACTGAGGATCCAAACATGGAGATCGAATGAAGGAAGAGGACAGAAATTAGGGGCTCACCTATGCCCATAATGGATTCGGTCAAGAGGTCGCATCCTCCACCATCAGCCTCATACTGTGCAAGAGCATGTGACGGATCCAGCCCAGAGCTCACCTCCTCCATTGTCTACCCCGCGTTGCATGCGAACATGTGCCGGCACCAAAGGGGTTGGTGCCCATGCTCTACGAATAGATCTAGAAGAGGCTGGGCTTTCCTCCTCGACCGAGTCGATGTGGCATTCGCGAGCTCTATATCCGACCCTCCAAATTCGAGCGTCAGCATTGACCCAAAAGAGAGGCCGAGATGATGGTTTAGAAGAGGGAGCAGCGTAGAGGCAGAGGGGATAGCAGAGAGAAGCGGGGGGATGATATGGTGGCAGAGGAGAGATGGGGGTGAGAGGGAGGAGGTGTATGGTCGGCGATGCTCACAGGGTCGGATAAAGGGTCAGGGAGGGAGATGGTGATAGGGTCTATCTTATATACTCTGAGACCCTTTGCGAGTCTAGATGCGCCGGAGGAATGTTAGTGGGATAGCTAGTATTATTCTCTGTTAATTGGTTTTAGGAGGCAGGAATTTGTTGAGTGTATTTGTAAGTTTGACCGCCTCTAAAAATCACGATGTATTTTAGGAGACTTGGGCTTTTTTGTTCGCCTGTGAAAATAAAAGGGGTTGTCTCCTAAAATCGTTCTTGTGACTAATATTTGAACCATCATTCTGGACTCGGTAGCACAAGAATTGTGATATACATGCGTGTAAGCTGTTTCCCATCATGAAATTTTGGCATCATAGCAAAAACTTATGATTCCTTATCTAGTGATAAAAAGACGAAGAAGTACGTGTGTAAGTGGCTCGTTGCCATGGCCACAAAGATCAATAACATCTGCTGCAGCCACAAAAGTTAAGGCATGGTAAATAGCATATGCTACGGTAACAATCTGAAAACTTTGGGAGCTCCAAACTGGGGCCAGGACGCAAAATTCCAAGCT
Source organism: Saccharum hybrid cultivar R570 (assembly GCA_038087645.1). Lineage (NCBI taxonomy): Eukaryota > Viridiplantae > Streptophyta > Magnoliopsida > Poales > Poaceae > Saccharum > Saccharum hybrid cultivar. Next base: position 4,259,863 of record JAQSUU010000474.1, on the reverse strand, counting down.
ATCAGATGACTGGACCCAGTCACGCGCTACCAAAATCAAGATTCCCTGCACTTTGATGGTAAAAGTAAGCCCATCCTAATGTTTTTTTAAGATATCGTCATGAAGAGTTTAATAAAGCATTATAAGGTTTGATGGAGTTGTTCCACATGAAAGACAATGCACAGTAGTCGTAGAGGTACCATCGACATGCATGAGCATGAAGAATGTCACCTACAGGTCACAAATCATCAAGTACATCAACGATCCAAGACAACCATATGGTACATCTACTTCAAGCTCCAAATTTTGTTACCTGTCGTTGGATGTTGTTTCTTGGGCCTGGCAGCTTTCTCAGGGCTGCAACCAAACAGTCCCACAATGCATGAGCACAACTACTAGAGCAAAACTGATGCGAACGAACCTGCACTGCCAATGGGAACATGTAGTTTTTATCCAGAGGTTGGTCCTCATTCGAATCCAAATAGATTTAGTCAAAATTTCTCACAGTCAAAATTTTTCACACAACATTAGGGCCTTGTTCAGAATGCGGGAAAATTTCCCTATTCCTGTATTTTTCCTGTGAAATTGAACTGATTTTTATAAAATTCCTGTGGAATTCCTGCAATCCAAACAGGCCCCGTACTAGAGTTTGCTTACTGAATGCAATGATGACCATCATATATATGTTTCGATATGGTGGGCAACTAGGCAACAGCAATAATCACCATACTTTCTGTGTGCAACCCACAAATTTGTGTGATAAGCAAAGTGGTCATCTCACTCGTTACAAAACTTAGCTTGAGAGATGGGCATGTGATACGTGGAGTTTGACATGCCAAACTTGCCTACCTTTAGTGTGAAATTTTAATAAGTGCCGGATCTAGAATAATTTAGTTAATGACCCTTAGGGGGCGTTTGGATCCTTCATTTTGGAGGAATTGGAATCTACTTATTGGATTAGGCTATTTGGTTTGGAATTTAACATTCCATAATTTTTCAAGCTCACAAATAAACCTATCTGAAACTCATAGGGTGGGAGATGGATCACCATACTATATTTCTATTCTGCAACTTATAACATGCCCTTCAACTCACTTCTCTATAGTAGAAATGCAACATATAAGTATCTCCCTTGTACGGCTACCAATAATATACAAATATATTTAAATTATAATTATTAAAATGAATTTAATTCCAAGGATCTAAATAGGGCCTTAGGCTAATTCCATTGTATAGCAACATAGGCAGTAAATATAACTGATACATATGACTACTTATTGACTTGCACTACAACTACAACAGATTTGCCTATCATTGTCGGGTCTAAATCTCAACTACACCAGACTCTATCACCATCGTGCCTAAACCTAGTATTTACACCAGATTCTATCACTGCCGTGTCTAAACCTAGCATCACTACGACAGTGATCGGGTCAATCGTTGTCGATTCTAGACCCGACTGTGATAAGTGATAAAAATTAAAAAAAATGTGTTTTTAGGATTCAAATCAAACTGAAGACCTTAATGTTCTTGTTTTTTCAAGTGTCCATACCAGTTGAGCTACACGACATTGACTATACAACTAATGATATTCTTTTTAGTACATAATTTCGAATCTTATATTGTATATTTGACATTCTAAATAATTTTAAATTAAAAAGTTGTTAATCATAAAATTATATATCTCATCGACTACTACAACTTTGATATTGACTTTGTCTCCATTCGACATTGTTAACCATCTCAATTTTGATAACAACTTATATTGACTATTTGGATATGTAAATCATCTCAAATTAAAAAGTTGTAAACTACAAAGTTTTAGATCTCTTTGAACTCTACAATTGTGATATAAAGATTATCTTAATCTGACCACATATTTAAAAGTTCTGAATTCTTTTCAAAATAGTATATCACTAGCTGTTCAAGTGAACCAGTAGTGATGATCCACCTATCACTGCATGTTGAAGACATGACATGAACCAGTAGTAATTGCATCCGGTGATGATAGTTTGACATTAATAACGTGTTTTGTGATTGTGTTGGTATAAAATTAATTAAAGAAGAAAGAGAGAATGAAGTAGTACTACATCCGTTCTCTTTTTTTTTTTGCGAATTACACAGCATAGACACAGACGCTCACAACGCATGCACACTCAGGCGCACATACATATCAATAAGATTCAAACTTCACAATCTTTGACCAATTATTTGACTAACAATTTTTAATTATTATAGCACAAACTTGATATGGTTAGATTTGTAGTTAAATCTACTGTCCAATTATCATAAGTATATAAGTATAAATAACATAAAATAAAATAAAATAAAATAAATAGATGGTCAAAGTGCAATTTGAGGGACTGTGTCATGTCAAGCTATGCCTTATAAAAGAGAATGGTGTGGGCACAAAGCTCACTTCATATATCACATAAGAAAAAGAATAATAGCCACAAATCAATGTTTTGATTATTTGTTGTTGTTGCCCTTGATAATGCAATGATGAGAAATTTTACAATAGTTGGAAAAAAAACATGGACCATCCATTGACTAAGATCGGACGGTAAAAAAACAGGAGGTACCCAGCTTACTTGAAGGTACCAAATAGGTGGGGATAGTACCAAATTAGGTGGGACCAGTACTAAAATATATGGGGCTATATATATTTTTCATTTTATATTTTATTTTTGAATAAGGGTAAATCGGTCAGGGAAAAAAGTGGGATATATAGTGCTGGATGAGACACATCTACTTGTATTTGTAGACATTTGTTCTTTAATTTTCTTCAAGGGGAAAAAGAGCGTATATGATACTATCATGACGTCATGGATCAAGACCATTAGCACGGCGCACGGCACGGCTCAAGCTCCAAGCACCTCAACTAGCCTGTCCCGCTTCACCTCGGGCTCCGGCGACGGCGGTGGCGGTGGCAGCTGGCCGTGTTGGGGAGCAGGCCGTCTGGCTTCTTGAGCTCAAACAGCAACTTGAGTTGAGCGTGGTCCTGAGAACGGCAGGTGATCAGCACAACCATGGGCTACATCATCTCGCCGCTCACCTTCACGCTCTTCTTCAGAGCGTTTGACATCGGAAACCCGGACGGATACTAGAAGGCTCCTACGCGCTGATATTCAGGAACATGGCCATCCTCGGCGTCCAGGGCATCTCGGCGCTGCCGACGCACTGCCTGGTGCTATCAATCGGCTTCTTCACGTTCGCGGTGGCCTCCAACGTCGCAAGGGACTTCATGCCGCACAGGTACAGGAGGTACGTGCCCCTCCCGACCGCGATGGTCGTGCCATTCCTCGTGGGCGCCAACTTCGCCGTGGACATGTGCGTGGGGAGCTTGGTCGTATTCGCCTGACATAAGATGAGAAGCGTGGAGGCGGAGCTGCTGCCTGCTGGTGCCCGCCGTCGCTTACGGTTTCATCTGCAGAGACAGATATGGACCTTCCCCGCCTCGTCGCTCTCTCTTGCCAAGGTGAAGCCTCCGATCTGCATGAAGTTCTCGCCAGGAAGCTAGTGCGATGGGAGGGTGAAGAGTAGAAAGCGTGGTCCTGAGAACGGCCGCGCGCTCGCCGTCCTGAGCCTAGTTGCCGCGTAGTCGATCCGCCGTGGCGCGCTTGCTGCCGACCACGCCCTCCACTGGGTCGCGCGCTGTCAATGAGACGGCCATTGGGGCCTCGTTCGCCACGACCAGGGTTTACTCAAGGGCACAACATCAATTACTAAAATACCCTCTATAATATATTTCTCAATTAATTACTTAGAAAATAAAAAAAGATGGAAGTACCTAGAGGTATCATGGTACTTTTCCAACCATTGTAAAAGATCTCATGCAATGATAATAAGAGCCACGTGTGATCCATCCTATCTGAAGAGCACACACACAGCTGCTCTCAGTCAGGCCATGCCTTGCCAGCAGAGGACTTAGTTTTCACTGGTCTTGATTGACTGCTTGTTCTACTCAATCAGTACCTAATTGAGGTGATTGCAATTTTTTCTGATGCTTTTATGGCATGTCTAGAATGTCTGAAATAGTGCCCTGCGTGCTGGCCAGAAGATTTCCATTGAAGGCTCTGTTTTTTCCTAACACGATATATGTGTTCTCTTTTGCAAATCCAACAAAAGAATCTACGACTTGATGGTAAAGGAAAGCATTGCTTGCTTGGTGTGGGCGAGCAGCCACACCCAGTGAGGGCACGACAAGAGCAAAAACGTTGAACACTGCCTTACGGTAATGCTGCGGTGCAAGCGTCCATCTGTCCAAACGCTCTCTAGTAAACTGCGACGCCAGAACAACTATCCCATCATCTGCTCAAGAGTTTCTCAAAAAAAAAATTCTCTAGTCTAGTCCTATCCTTTGGTTCACTTCCTATTCACTCCAGGCATCGCCCCTCACCGCACCACACCTCTGGACGACCATGCCGTCGCAAGGTCCTGCGGCAAGAAGCTCTCTCTTCCCCGCTACCTCCCCGCATGAAGTGTCTGCTCCAGCGTCTCTCCCACGTGGCCGGCCCCTTCCTGCGCTGCTCCTTCCCGCGAGGCACCTGACCCCTCCGCGCGCTGCTTCACGCGCCCGCACTGCGCCCCCATCCACCTCGCCCGTCGCAGAAGGGAAGGCAGGGGGAAGTATGCGCCTGCGCCTAGGGAGGCCTATGCCTGCCACCCGCGCCTACGCCCCCATTCACCTCGCGCCACTGGGAGGAAGGGGAGGCCTGCACCACCGTAGTTCCCCACCACGTAGGACGCACGTGGGCAAACACTATGTTTTCAAGTATTTCAGACGTTTCAGACTTATGTTTCAAGTATTTCATCTATATGTTACAAAAGTCGATCTAGGATGTTGCATATGTTGCAAATGCAATATACGCATGTTTGCAAGCCTATGTTTTAGGTGTTTCAGACGTTTATTTCAAATGTTTCATCTTTATGTTTTAAAAGTAGATCATGATATTGCACATGTTGCAATGGCTACACATGCATGCTTCAAGTGTTTCAGACTTATGCTGCAAATGTTTCATTTAGATATTTCAAAAGTATATCGGGTGTTGTAGGCAGCCGTCCGCCTACTGTTGCTGCGTCACCGTGGTTCACGTGCCGGTGCCTGAGGTCTGCAAATGCATCCGCGGCACAGATTTGCAGGCGGGGCAGGTGGGCACAGGTCCCGGTTCCATCGTGCGGGTGCGGGGCACGCGATGGGCGCGGGCCACTGTTTCGAACACCGGCGCTAGTTGGGAAGGGGATGGAGCGCGTAGGATGCCATCGGGCACATGTTAGGGGCACATGAGCTGCGTGTGGGCGCTAGCAAGCCCACACTGCCTTATCCTGATACTTTGAAAATCAATGTGGATGAGACCTATAATTCTAATTTCGGGTCGCCTGTGGTGGGAGACTGGGAATTGCACGGACGTGAAGGTATGAATCTTTAAGGAAATTGAACTCTACAGACCGATAAGTTTGGAATCTGTTGGGCTTCTCAACCTCGTAGTATATGCGATTTACAAGCATAGAGAGTCCTGGAAGGCTGGGCGGCTACCGTTGGCCGCCTGCTGAGCCCAACCCGCTGGCGGCCTGGTACTGGGGTTTGGACTTTGGACGGCCTGCCCCCTGTGGCATGCTGCTCGTCCTCGCTCGATCCGGTGCTGGCTGCCATCGCCGCCTCTCCCCCACTTTTTTTTTTTGAGGGGGCCGCCTCAATTTTTAGCGAGTCCGCAGAAGGAAAAAGTCTACTTTTCCTCCTCAAACTCTCACCCAAGTCCGTTTTTTCTCCCTCAACTTCAAAACCGGACAAACCACCTCCCTCAACTTTTCAAACAGTGCATTTTACCTCCCTCGAGCGGTTTTGAAGACGGTTTTGCTACCGTAACCGAAGGTATGCTACAGTACCGGCGGTTTGCTATAGTGTCCGCGTTTTTGTCTTTTCTTTTTTTTATTTATTTTCGCTGAATCTTTGAAAAATCATAGTAAATCATAGAAAAATCATAAAATAGAAAATCTAATTTTGTTGCACTCCACATAAGTAGGTCTACATAGTAAACATATAATATAGTATGCTTTAGTACAAAGTTTTTGCTATGAAGGTTTTGTCTTTGTCTTTTTTATTTATTTGGTTGAATCTTTGAAAAATCATAGTAAATCACAGAAAAATCATAAAACAGAAAATCCAATTTTGTTGGACTTCACATGAGTAGATCTAGATAGTAAACATATAATATAGTATGATTTAGTCCAACAAAATAATTATAGAAGCTGCAGCTATGAATTATTGCAATTAATTATAGAAAAATATAGATCTAAAGCTACAACAAAAAATTTGTACTAAAGTATACCATATTATATATTCACTGTATAGATATGCTCATGTGGAGTCTAACAAAATTAGATTTTCTATTTTATGATTTTTATGTGATTTACTATGATTTTTCAAAGATTCAGCCAAATAAATAAAAAAGAAAAAGACAAAAACTTTATAGCAAAAACTTTATACTAAAGCATATCATATTATATGTTTACTGTGTAGATCTACTCATGTAGAGTGCAACAAAATTAGATTTTCCATTTTATAATTTTTCTGTGATTTACTATGATTTTTCAAAGGTTCAACTAAAATAAATAAAAAAGGAAAAGACAAAACACGGGCACTGTAGCAAACAATTTGGTACTGTAGCATACTGCTGTTTACTGTAGTAAAACCGTCTTCAAAACCGCTCGAGGGAGGTAAAATGCACGGTTTGAAAAGTTAAGGGCGATGGTTTGTCCGATTTTGAAGTTGAGAGAGGAAAAACGGACTTGGGTGAGAGTTGGGGGAGGAAAAATAGACTTTTTCCTCCAGAGAATGGGAACAACACTTCTGTCGAAGTGTCAAACAGATAGAAAGGCTTTTCTGGGCCAATAGAGTTCACTTCTGGCCCACCCAGGTGGTCGTCTTCTACGGTTCTACCTCCAGCATAGATCCGATGTATAAATATTTTAAAAGATCTGATATTCATACCCATATTATTTGATTATAATATAGACGCTAAATGGATATATTCGAATCCATTTTCTATGATTCTTCTTTATTCGGATTCAGATCCGTGTTTGAAAAATATGAACGCCGAAACAATTTACTACTCATAAACCTTAGCTACTAAACTTTACTGCCAGCCCGTACTGTTTTTTTTACCGGAGCTTCGGTGAAACCTTAGCGCAGCCGTGGTGGGGCGGTGGGGGGCTGCGACCGCAGAGCTTCGGCGAAACCCTAGCACAGCCGTGGTGGGGCAGTGGGGGGCTGCGACCGCGGAGCTTCGGCGAAACCCTAGCACAGCCGTGGCGGGGCAGCGGGGTTGAGAAAGAAGATGAACAGTGCAAAAAATCAAGTGTTCCTCCCTTCGCTGAAATTTAGCTTATACTGATTTGTTTGTAAGAGAAAAACATTGTTCGTTCACTGAAAAGTACCGCTGAAGTAGTGTTACAGAACAGGACCGGTCTCTTTTTGCTCGCCTGGGTGTCATTGCCTGGTGCAGGCATGTATAGGTTGGCAACCAAACGAGTGTCACGTAGTATCCAGGCGACCTGCCATCCAGGCAAAGTGTCGCTATAATATCTGTGATGGTCAAACTTTTTAAAATTTAGCTAGATTTATATAAAATATTAGTGACAGTTGTAATAATAAATTTGACAATCTAAAAAATAATAAAAAGTTAAAACAACTTATAATTTAAAACGGAGGTCAAACTTTTAAAATTTAGCTAGATCCTCGTCTAGTCAGGCAAGTGCAAAGAAGATATGTTTGATTGATATCGTGGGCCTAAGAAACTAATATGGTGATAAAAGTATGCCTTTTGGTATAATGTGACTTTAACCGTTTTGATTTAGTAATACAAGGATAAATATTTTTAATAAGAAATAAAAATTCATAATCTAGGGGCCTGTTTAGTTCCTAAAAATTTTCCCAAAAAACTACAGTAACGAATCTTTAGACATATGCATGGAGCATTAATATAGATCAAAAATAAAGCTAATTACACAGTTTAGCTATAAATCACGAGGCGAATTTTTTAAGCCTAGTTAGTTCATAATTTTAACCAAAAAGACAACGAAAATGCTACAGTAATTTTTTAAAATTTTGGGAACTAAACAGGCCCTAGATTTTAGAATAAACTATACTGATGAACAGTAAAAGATTATTTCCATGCCTTTGGCGAATATTAACGTGGATGCAAAAAAAAAAATCGTCTTTTATGGGTAGTAAAAAAAACAGTACAGTAGCTTTTTTAGAAACAAAAAACAGTACAGTAGCTGGGCTCGTAAAATTTCAATACAGTAACAGTTAGCACAGAATCAACACAAATCATCGTTGCATGTTCACTGATCAGGCAAACTCCACATGCATCCAGGCGATCTTTTTTCTGCTCGCCTAGGCAAAGAAAAAAAAAGAATATACTAGGGGTGTGTTCACTTCGCGAAAAGTAGCTGAAAAGTTACTGTAGCACTTTTCGTTGTTATTTGGTAAAATTTGTCCAACTATGGATTAATTAGACTCAAAAGATTCGTTTCGAACTTTACAGACAAACTATGCAATTAGTTATCTTTTTTACCTACGTTTAATGTTCCATGCATACGTCGAAAGATTTGATGTGACGTGTGTAAGAGGAAATATTTTGGGTTAGGAGGGGAAGTGAACGCGGCCTAGGCCTCGTTCCAGCTCGGCAGCGGTCGCTGCGGGAGTGACCCCACCCGATCACGCCCCCACCTCTATAAAACTCTCAGCTCCTTCCCCCACACGATTCGGGCGATGCTGCTGCACAGGCTGCTGGGTCCGAAGAACCACGTTGCGGCACACACACAACTGAGAGAAGCAGCGCGTATGAGGAAACCAGTGCCGGAAGGGGACGCTTCTCCCCAGCCACTCCGGGATCGAAGCAATCAGGTGAGACTCCACCTCCTACTCCTAGTGGTCGAAGGGCACTCACTCCTCGATCCATCAACCGCGGGCGCTTTACGGGTTGCTTTGGGGTTTTCCGATTCTAATTTGGGGGCGAATTTCTGGGTTTCCATCGTGGTTTTTCTGGTTCGGTTGATGGGTTTCCGGTTTGTCGATGCACGCCTGTTTGGTGGGGGCGGGAATGGTGATCGATGCGGTGGGGGTACTGGCCGACTCCCGACTGGGTAATTGTGGTTTGGATGGCACGGGAAGGGGGTTTAGCGTCAGTGATCGCTACGGATTAGGGTTTAGGCGATGCTAACATTTTGGGTATTTTGGGGTGCCGATTGCAGAATCACTAGATTGCTTCGTCTCTGAGGGGGTTTCGTCTTACTCGAGCGCACCGTTTTGGCAGAATTTTGCTCTGGTGTCTAAGCGCCAGGTGTTCAATTTTGCAGTTTCAGTTGGGGACTGTACGCTTGCATCAGTTTTTACCTTCTGCTCGTCTCGTCTCTCCACAACCTTGTGGTTTGCGGTGGGCGCAACAACTTGTTGCTGCAAACTCTTGCGGATCCACATTATACATATGTGCCCCGTGGCCCGTGGGGCGTGGGCTGTGTGGGCTGTGCAGCACTTGTGCGGTTTAATTGTTCTGTTCGTCACAATACACAAGGAGTCAGTGTTTGAACAGGTGTCAAGATGTTAACTGTTTTGCACAAAATAGTGTTTGAGCAGGTGACAAGATTTTTATTGCTTTGCACAAAATACCTCTAGGGGTAAGGGGTTTGAGCAGGTGATAAGATTTGTATATTTATTTATTTTTGCTGAACATAAAGTTTAAGCAGGTCGAACACTTCAGGTTTTGTGTGGTGACGATCACAAGGATTGCTAGTTTGATGCTAAAATCGGGATACCACAATTCATTGTCCTTGTGTGGTGAATTTTTGGTTTGTTGCTTACGTGCCAATAGCTGAATTTTGCAATTTCGGTTGGCAATTGTACCTGCAACCACTTTTTGTCTGATTCTTCTTACTTACTTTAATAATTTTATGGCTTGTGGGTTGTGGTGGGTAGAGGTTTTTGTTGCTACAAGAGCTTGTCGAATGTTGATGCTAGATGCTGTGAGGTTCGGAACAGTAGTGAATTTGTATTTAATTGTTTTTTTATCAGATACTGTTGGTTTTACATGGTCCTTGTGTGATGATTACTTCTCTATGACAGTTTTTCTGCACAATAACTTCTGTCCTTGAAATAGTGGTGACATGTATTTCTTTTCAGTTCTGTTTTTGAGACTGTGTGATGGTTAATCCATTGGATTCATATGTTCTTTTGCGTCACATTGGTTGTACTCATATTTGGTGTCCCACATGGTTCCTGAAGCTTATATTATAATTTTGGTACTCTTATCAGGATGAAATTGGATCTTCGTTGTGGCTTAAGAAGGCTGGTTATTAGGTGCTGGGGTAGGCATTTGGACTTGTTGATTAAAACTGAGGAATAATTAGATGGTTGTATTTTAAGCATTTCTGGGAGTCTAATTTGGGTCCATCCAACCTTTTATCTGAGTACTTGTTTAACTGATTGTTAGGCTAGTCTTAGTGGAGAGTTTCATGGCGTTGTTTCCAAGACTGCCATGTCATATGAAATGAAATGAAACTTGGATGAAACACTTACTCTCAATGGAGAGCTTCACTCTATGGTTTCATTGACATTTAATTTCATAACTCATAGAGAGTTGGTAATTGTGCCAAGAAAGTTTCATCTTTCTTCTCTCTCTTCTTAGATATGTTGCCATGTCATCAAAAATTCCTATGTGGCAACTTATTTAATGCAAATGAAACTCATATGAAACTCTCATTGAGACTGGCCTTGTGGCAATGACATTGTTTATTGTTTCAGTTTGATTTTTCAGTACACTGTTGTATGCTACTCTGCATAACCTTCATGAATTTGTTACATTGGAATGTTTAACTCGTGTAGTGATTTTGCTTGGTAACATGTCAAGACCAAAGGACTATCTATGCTCCCCTCCTAAGATTTACAATTGCCACATCCTTTTCTTTGTTTTTTGTTCTTTGTAAGAAGAGTGGACTGAATTGTTCAACTTGGATGTTTCAAGTTGTTCTCACTTTGAAAATCATATTACAAATGTTTGGGACCTTTTACTTCTGGTCACTGTTGTAGATGTATGCATTGTCCCCATATTATGACTTAATACCCAGTGTTATCCCTTTGATTTCACTGTATATGCTATCTTTCACTATATACCTAACTTATGTGCCTTGCATATTCTCAAAATTTGTGAAACACAGGTGCTGGAAGGTGGGACCCATAATCTTGCAATGCAGACGAATCATCAGAATAGCAAATATGGGGAACTTACCCGTAATATCCGAGAAAACCAGCTTGGAGGGGTGATCTTTGGTTGCAAGCGTGATACAATTGAAGAATGCTTCAGAAAACAGCTATTCGGTCCGTTAAGTGCACCTTTCACCTCTTGCTACTATGCCCTACTGATTTTGTTAAGATAATATGATATTATAGATTTTGTATGCTGATGGAAAATAAAATGCCTTGTTTCTGAATATTGACTCAATTAATTTAACTTTTTGTGGAAGTTTCTATCTTGATAAGATTATGATTCCTTATTGACTTGTTTAGTTGTTTTATAGGTCTGCCTTCAGTCCACTATTCATATGTTAGAAATGTCAAACCTGGCATGCCTTTATTTCTATTCAATTATAGTGACAGAAAGCTCCATGGAATTTTCGAAGCTGCAAGTCCTGGTGAGATGTATATTGACCCATATGCTTGGAGTAATGATGGTTCTATAAGGACAGCCTTTCCTGCGCAGGTATCAATATATTAAATATCTATACTCCCTCCATTCTTTTTTGTTTTGTCGTCCTAGCATCCATGATGTCAGACTTTATAAACTTGTACCATTATATAAATATGTTAAAATCAATCAAGACTGACTCTATAAAAAATATGATAAATAAAAGTATACCCTTATTATATATTGATAGTCCACCTGGAAGACCATAAAAATGTCTATATATATATATATATATATATATATATATATATATATATATATATATATATATATATATATATATATATATATATATATATATATATAGAATGGAGTAGTTGGCACTGCTGTTTGTCCCATTTTGTTTACATCAGATTGTTTGTTTTTTAAGGTTCGTATTTGCACAAAGACTCAGTATCCACCTCTGCTGGAGAGCCAATTCAAAACATTGCTTGGTGACAACTATTACAACCATCACCACTTCTATTTTGAGCTTGACCATGCACAGACAAGAGCTTTGATTTCTTTGTTCAAATCACTTGCTCCTGCTAATCAAGTTCCAGCTGTTTCAAGCAAAAGGAATATTGCAGTATCATCACCACCAACTAGAATGAAGCTATCAGCTGTTCCTGACCCAAAGAAAGTCACAGAAAATTCTAAGGACACCAATCCATTTAGTGTTCTATCAAATACAGCCGCTCCATTTAACTGGGCTGATGATGTGGAAAGTGCTAGTAACACTGATGAGAAGAAATCTGATGATTCAGTTTCTGATTATGACAATTTGGGTGACAATCTTCTTCAAGACCAATTTAGTCCTCATTCAAATCCAGATGTGGTCAGTCAAACTTCCTCAGGCAAAACTCTTGGCCAAGGACTGGAGCTTACTGAATGCAATCATCCAGTTGTCGATCCTGTGAATGGTGAAAGAATCATAACTGATGAATCAATGCTTTTGAATTCACACAATGAGCATAATGGTGCTGTGGAAGTTGATGAAATAGAGATTGAAGCTCACAATAACCCAGGTGGTGGTGGTGGGCTACAGCCAGAAAGACAGACTATACTAGAAAAACTAAAAGAATTATCTTCCCTACGACAGCAAGCGGCCATATCTTCCCAGGATTGTACTGATTCTGGTTCAGATCAATGCGTACCTGATGAAAACCAGACCAACCCAAATCTTTCCTGTGGCCCGTTTGATGCTACAATGGAAGATAAAACCTCATTTGATGAGTGCCATGGAAATGCTGAGGTGACTATTGTTGCTTTTGTTAGCCTTCTTTTATTTCAGTATTCAGTTTTGTTTCATAAAAGTGCCTTGCACAATTCATATAATCCTCTCATATTATCATTACATCCATTTATAGGTGCTGCAAATCATCACTCATTTACAGATGAGGACTGAAGCATTGGAGAAGAAGCTGGTAACTTATTTCTTCTTGAATAATAGAGATAAATAGTTTATTGATGTCCTCATTTGTTGTAAGGGATGAATTGCTGACCCTAAGGGTCTCATTTTGGAAAACTATTACAATTTGTTGAACTGAAAAGGGGCGGTGGAGACCCTTAGAGTCACCAATTTGCACCCCTATTTGTTTGTTTGTTTGAAAGTAAAAAAACAAATGAACTCTTTTTCCATACAAACATCTATCCTGCCACTTTGTTGACTTGAGTGATAGAGTGATATGTCTGTAACACTCAAATTTTTAATCGTAGTGATAGTTGACATGGTTGGTTCACTATCACATACCTTTTAGTGGAAAACTATGTTTTCTTGTATGAACTATTTAGATCATTTTACAAAAAATATTCTAGCAGTGCATGGCCTAACTTGTTTGGGGGAACCCACGCAGACTAAATTGGATAGCTCTAGTTTTTCTTTCATATCTGCATGCCTTAGTGTTTGCCCCAGAGGTACCCATGCTACAAGATCTTTTAGGGGCATTATTTTTTTATTATTTATGCACACGGTGTCTCCATAGGATATTCTGATTATTTTCTGTTGTTTTCCAGATTGGGTCAGGCAAAGAAATACTTTCGTTGAGGGAAGTAGTTAAAGACTCAGGAAGAAAAGTTCAGCAACTGGAATACCTTGTAGATGAGTTACAATTCAAATTTGACTCTTCGCTGTCTCATCTTGGAAGCATGTGCAATACTCTAGCCAAGCCATCAATATTCCTGATTGGTGGTTATAATGGTGTAACCTGGTTATCATCTCTTGATTCTTTTACTCCTGAGAAAGATGCAGTCCTGGGTCTCACACCAATGAGTTCTCCCCGCTCATATGCATCTGCTGCTGTATTAGATGGCCACATATTTGCTTTTGGCGGTGGTGATGGCATGTCATGGTATAACACAGGTATACCATGGCATCTGTAAGATGATTTTGTGACTTCTTTTGCATGAGCTTTCATCTTTAATTGTATGTATTTACTTATCTCTGTTTTTTTTGGGTAGTGGAATGCTATAGCTCAAGAAATAATGAGTGGACGGAATGCCCCTCCTTGAACCGGAAGAAAGGAAGTCTTGCTGGGATCTGTCTTAATGAGAAAATATACGCTATTGGTGGAGGAGATGGAAATGAAACTTATTCAGAAGTTGAGATGTTTGATCCGTACCTTGGGAAATGGATATGTAGCCCATCTATGCTGCTCTCTGTATGTTCTCAGCCTCAGTTGCATGCATAATTACCCAATTTGGTATTGTTTAACCTATTGCAATGTATTACCTGAATTTATGCTTCAAGTCTGGAATATTTGGATTCTTATAAGTTCAGCAACCTTCAGAATTTTGTACGAACAGTAACAAGAGATATATGCATTTTAAGATGTGTAACATTGGTGCCTATCATGACAGTTCATTGCATAAATGTTTAGATACCCTGCCTAGACTTTTGATGATATGTTCTAGTAGGATGGCTGGATGGGATACTGTATTACTGAAACAAATCTTTGAACCAACATCTTATTTGGGCTGCGTTATATTTCAGCGGTTTGCTCTTGCTGCATCCGAACTAAATGGAGTCATCTATACATCTGGTGGCTATGATGGAGACATGTACTTGGAGTAAGATCTGTCACGATTTCCCTTCATGTTGTTACAATATATTCCAACAAAATTACTTCAGAGACTAATAGTGACAAACATACTATATACAGATCAGCAGAAAGGTATGATCCAAGGGAGGGCTTCTGGGTCCGGCTTCCAAGTATGAGTACTAGGAGAGGATGCCACACCTTAACTGTCCTTGGAGACACCCTGTCAGTAATTTTCTCCGATACTTCAGACTTGCGCAGATAACTAAGAGCATCTTTTCTGAACAGATAGCTAAGAGCATCTTGTTCTTAAATCTTGAAAAGAAACTTAGTTGCAGTGCTGACTTATTTTCCAGATATGCCGTGGGAGGGTATGATGGGGACAAAATGGTTTCTAGCGTCGAGATCTATGACCCTCGTCTTAATGCTTGGAGGATGGGTGATCCAATGAACACCCCAAGAGGATATGCTGCTGCCGTTTATCTTGATGATAGCTTATTCCTTATTGGTGGCATGCAGTCCAATGTGCAGATCTTGGATACCGTAAGTGATCGTGCTACACATACCTCTTACCGTTCAATTCTATGCTCTGTTCTGTTCTGTTCTGTTCTGTTCTGAAGATGAGTCCTCTCATTTGCTCTAGGTGGAAGTTTACAATGCAAGTTCTGGCTGGTCAGTCCTTGGTTTTAGTTCTATTGGGAAGAGGTCCTTCACATCTGCCGTTGTCATGTAATTGCTAGTGAGGAGTTTAGGGTTTACATCACCAAATTTTGTAACATCACTGCCACTACAAGGAATGGTTAGCATAAATCGGGGTAAATAACCCTTCTGAAACATTCTGGTTACCAACAGCAAGATACGACAACATAGCGGTTCGAACTTTTAGTTCTAGAACCCTCGTTCGCCGACTAGAAACTGCACATTCACCGCATTGTGTGGATGAACATTTTTATCGGATAGGAATGCCCAAACTGATGGAGTATAATGCAAAAGAATCTTTTGTATCACGTTGTTGCTTCTGTTTTTCTCCTTATGTAGGCTTATATACATGGCAGTGCTTAAAACTTTGAAGATGGTGGTTGAGCAGACTGGTAAGGCTTGCAGGTTACTACAGGTTACTATAAGCTGCAGCAAATGTTGCTGTTAGCTTTATTCAGCTCTTCTGCTGTCAACTGGGTTGCAGACTGTTAGGATGTCGCAGAGTCGGCACATGTTTCTTTGAAATGCAGCGGATCTCGTGTGAAGCGGCTAGTGGATCCGTAATAAATATGTGATTCATGATGCCAAGAAATTTAGGATTTGTCGTTTTATTCACTAACAGATAGGTATGTCTGCCTGCCATCGATTATAACTGTGGGAGCATGGTTTGGTCTCGCAAATTCTAAATGATGTGGATGGCCTTTTGTTTCCTTTGCATCACTTCAAGTTGGTAGTGAGTCCTGCGGAGTGCATACATTTCCTATTTCTTCTTTACGGAAATCAATCGGTATCAGTTGGTTCCGTACTTTAAAATAGCGGCCAAACATTTTAAAGTCCTTTGCGTTACCTGCTGGGTGTAGCGATACTAAAATTTTCAGTGCCGATACATGAAGTATTGCAGTGGTGATGGGATGCAGCTACAAACTGAGGCCCCTTTGGAACGATGGTTTTTTTTCCATTCCTGCGAAATTTTTATACAATTCCTACCTGTGTTCCAAAAGATACCCATAAGATTGCTACACTTATGAGATATAAAATATATTATATTACGATGGATTGGTGTACTCATGAAAATATAAAATAGCTATCATTCCTTAATAATAGATAAAATAGTAGTTGTTGCCAGTATGACAGGTTTTGTGTACGGAGCAAAGTTTGTTTTTTTGCATATTATATGAAGGTTTCTCTGTATAACTTTTCTCACGCCATCATCTCTAGAAATAAAGAAGCCAGGAGGCCTGACTAGAGATGGCAAGGTATTAGGATCAAAATTCATATGGATAAATCCAATTTAAATACAAAGAAAAAATCAAATCAAAACCTACCCTAATATAAAATGATTAATGTCCAATTCAATTGTTGGTGTTTTGTAAACCGGACTAGTAAACTTATACGATTGTCGCGCTGCTCTAGAAAGACAATGGTAGTATCCAAAAGACACGATGATTTATACTGGTTCAGGCCGGAGACCTACGTTCAGTCTCAGAGATGATCGAGTGCATGTTCCTCGCTTGAATGCTCTGAAGTTCTTACAATGGGTGGTACAAGAATGTGGAAGAGGTTGGAGAGCTAGAGCTAGGAGATGAACTGCCTAAAGCAAAGTTCCAGGAGCCCTATTACGATGGAGAATAATATATAGATCTCGGGGCCAGGGCGTATACAAAGAAGGAGGTTCTCCCGACTGAAGGGTCGTGAGCCTGAGGAAGGACATATCTAACTTGGCTTGCAAGCTACGCTATCTTGTGGTGCACGTTTGGACGTGGTTGTCGTCACTGTCCTATTGCCACGTCGTAGCATGGTGTGGCGTGGTGCTACTATGCTGACCGTGGCAGCACTGTAGGCACAGTGGTGTTCACCAGCCGTCCTGTGCGACGTGGTCTCCGCCATGGTCTTCGTCATTGCTTCCTGGTTTCTCGGGGCGTCGTATAGGAGTTTGTAGCCACCCTTGAGTCATCGATCGCCTTGTTGGTTTGAGGAGCTGAGGGCCACGATCCCGATCATTGGGGTCATGGCCCCGCCGGGTTGGATGGCTTCTAAGTCAAGGCCCTCGTCGTAGATCCCATCCCGTAGTGGGTAGGATCATACATGCATCTAGTCGGGACGTATCTGGCTGATGGGTGCTGTTCTGACCGTCACCGCCATGGGCGGTGTTGTCTTGTCTGAACTGCGCGACGCAGAGGTGGTGTCTGACTGGATCGAGGTGACCGCTGTCCCCTCGGTCCTTGCGGGGTCAGTGCGGCGTGCTTATCCTTGTCAGGGCAGGCACGCTTGGCTGACTCTTGACCTCTCCCCGTTCTTCCCGAAGGTCAGGATAGCGAAGGGGTCAGGAATCTTCTATTCGTCAAGCGACTAAGATAGAAGGAAGGGGTTGTGGCTGACCCTGGCCTTGGCATCGATCCTGGTTCGCTAGGATGTAGGGTCGAGATGGCGGACTAGAGGGGGTGAATAGTCCTTTCTAAAAACAATCGTGTTGGCTAACCATAACAAATGCGGAATTAAAACTATCGGTCTAGCCAAAACTACACCCCTCTATCTAAGTTATCAAGCACCTTGAAAATATCATAAACAAGCAACTAAGGTGCCGAGCTAGCTAAAACTCACCTAACCAATTCTAGGAGCAAGGTCACAGAAACCTATGTCACTAGTACTTCAAGCACGGGGGAGCTCCTACATAACTAGTAAGCAAAAGCACAAAGCTCCTATGCTCACTAGCAATGCTCAATAACAAGGCAACTAATGCCAAATTAGATAGCGCAAAATACTTAGTTGTACAAACTAAGCAATATGACTAACAAGGTTACTAAAACCAAATTAGCCACGCAAGAGAGCTACTTCTATGCTACACAAGTAAGAAGGTAACTAGCAAGCTACACAAGACAACTAATTACAAGAGCAACTACACAAGCACAATGTACGAAAGTAAGAACAAGCTTGTGTTGGGGAATTGCAAACCAACAAGAAGAATAATGTTGACACGGTGATTTTTCTCCCGAGGTTCACGTATTTACCAATACGCTAGCCCCCGTTGTGTCGACCGCTCACTTGGTGGTTCGGCGGCTAATTGGCATCACCCGCCAAGCCCGCACGTTGGGCACTACAAGAACCTACCCCGAAAGTGAGGGTAGCTCAATGACATGCTCTACTAGAGTTGCTATACACGATCCCCGCGGGGTCA
The DNA here is from genome assembly GCA_038087645.1 of Saccharum hybrid cultivar R570. Classification (NCBI taxonomy): domain Eukaryota; kingdom Viridiplantae; phylum Streptophyta; class Magnoliopsida; order Poales; family Poaceae; genus Saccharum; species Saccharum hybrid cultivar. The sequence continues at coordinate 4,241,249 of JAQSUU010000474.1, read as the reverse complement.
GCACAATCCTCCTCACAAATCCTCCTCTGGAGCACCGCACAATCTTCTCACGTGCTTCAACGGAGTCATAAGACACCAAGTTGTCTAGGAGGTGGTAACATCCAAGAGTAACAAGCACCACCGGCTTGCAACACGATCACCTAATGCCACTCGATGCAATCTCATAATGCAATCGCACTAGAATCGCTCACTCACTCGATCGGATGATCACTATCAAGCACAAGTGAGTTAGAGGGCTCCCAAGCACACCTACACAAACCACTAAGGCTTAAGGGTGCTCAGCAACTAGCCTAATGTCGAGCTCCACCTCTATTTATAGCCCCCAAGCCAAATAGAGTTGTTGGAGCAAAGCTGCCAGTTTCAACGACGACACTAGACACGGCGGTGCCCCTCCCAATGGTCGAATTCCAATGGCTAGAAATTAGCCATTGCTCACCAAACAGGGGTGGCGGTGGCATTGCCCTAGGGGTGGCGGTGACCACCCAGGCCAACCCTGTGAAACCCTTGCCCTCAGGAAAAATAGGGCGGTGCATCGCCCTAGGCACGGCGATGACCATGCCCACTCCCTCGCTCTCTGCCGAAAAGCGGCGGTGGCACCGAACAGCACCCCGTAGTGCATCGCCTACACCATGGCGGTGAACACCGTCACCAGCGGTGACCACTTCCACTGTTGCTGCTTTGAACCAGGGTTAGATGGGCACCGCCCAAGGGGTGGTGGTGCCACCGGACAAGGCATGGTGGTGCTAGCCCTAGCACGGCTTCTTGGCCAAGGCCAGGTGGGCATCGCCCTAGGGGTGGCGGTGCCACCCAGCCAGCACCCTGAGCCCGGTTTTGCCTCCTTTTCTTCACCAACTTCTTCACCTTTGCAAATATGCCAACACCACCAAGTGTTCACCAACTTGTGCATGTGTGTTAGCTTTTCACAAACATTTTGCAAAGGATTAGTCACTCAAATCACCACGCCACTCAATCCTAACAACGATGCAAAGTTAGATCACTCGAGTGACACTAGATGACTGATATGAAACAAGTTTACCTCTCTTGATAGTACGGCTATCTATCCTAAACTCGGTCATAAACTTCTCTACATACATATGACCGGTGAAATGAAATGCACTATAGGTTATACCTTTCCCTTGCACATTATATTCCATCTCCTCCATTGTTGATGCAACACATGCACTAACCAAATCACAAATGATATGATCCACTTCATATCATCACGTGACCTTGTTGGTTCATCGATCTTGATCTCACTTGCTTTCCATTGTTGCCTTTGTCCATCAGTGTCAAGTCTTGCTCAAGCTTCACCGCCACGCAGTCCATTGCTCCAAAGCGTCCAACTTGCCCTTCACATTTGCAACCGGTCCATCAAGCCAAGTCTTGTCTTGATCTTCTCCACCTTAGTCACATGATTCCATGTCATGTCTCATATGCAATGAGCTCCTTCATCACATGTATGAGCTTTGCAACAAATCCAAACCATTTCACCATCATGGCATGAGTTGCTCACACAAGTGTACCTATGGACTAATCACCTGTGTATCTCACATTTAAACACATTAGTCCACCTAGGTTGTCACTCAATTACCGAAACCAAACTAGGGACCTTTCAATCTCTCCCTCTTTGGTAATTGATGATAACTCTACAAAGATATAGAAATTAAGCTCAAAATGGATTCTTGTTGCTTGCCCAAGCAATTTTACCATGTGTAAATGATTTTGGAAAAGTGCCACAAACCTGAATTGGTAGTATTAGCTCCCCCTACATATGTGCTAGAGTGTTCGATTTAGAGCTTGCGCATATGCATAGATTGGAATTGTGGGAGAGTAATTACTACCAAATGATGCTAATGTGTAAAGAATAAACCTTTGAAGCGTGATACCAATTGGAGTTGCATCTTTAAGTTCATCCTTAGCACCATGAGTATCTAGACAACAAGTATACTAGAAACCCCGTGAGATCAACATCATAAGCAAGTTCTAGTACCACGTGTAAAAATACAAGTCTAGCTACCATCCTATGCATGTTAGTTATCAAATCATCATTCAACTTCTATCACTAGCATACACCACACAAGCATGCATTTCAAATTTAAAGACTTATGCAAATGCAAGCAAGCACATGAATATGCAACAAATGCAATCAATCAAAGTTCATGAGCTTGCTCCCCCTACTTGTGTGCTTCTCTTGTCCAAGAATTTTGATCCTCCTACTTTCCTCAATGTCACTCCCTCTTTCTCCATGTCCATGTCCAATCAACTACTTCTCCCCATAGGTTTCATATCTTTGTACCAATCTTTTCCTCTTTGTCATCAATTTTCATAAAAGGTATGCCTCTTTTGATACAAAGGGTTGCACTTAGGGGTAGATGGTTGACACTTGAATCTTGCATTTTTATGGACACCACCAAATGTTGGAATAACATCATTTGTAGCCCTTGAGATACGTCATGTAGGATCTTTTGACCTTGATACCAATTGGTGGGGCACCTCCCCCTATGTCATAGCATGGGTCATCCACTTGATAATCTTGAGCTCTTGTATGTAAGGGAACTTGCTTCACTTGATGATCACTTAAAGTTGAGGATCACTTGTGGAACCACCATTTGATGTGCTAGACACCACTTGTATAAATACCACTTGTAACAATGTGATAATCTAGATATACCACTTGTAAGAACAATCGTAGAACCACTTGTAGGATTTGTCAATTATAACCATTTCTTGAACACTTGTCATCTTCATGAGCTTCTATGTTTGACTTGAACTAGGTTGATTTGCCTATGCTTCCAAGTCTAGTTTGAACCCTCTCTAAGCTTCTTCACACAAATTAAGTGGTTATCTTATTGAGGTTGTACTTGTCACTTGTTGGCAATCCAAAATAAATCGAGTACTTGGGTTCACTAGCTCATGAATAAACTCATATACTACCACTAGATTTAATTAATCATTCAAGCAATAGGGGTAGGCTATGAATTTTAAAATTTCATTTGTTATGCATGATCCTTTTTCTCGTCTCTTTTGGGTTTCATCTCTAGCCTACCCCAACTTGCTTGAGACAAAAGGCTATGTTGTTGTTGTTTGTTTGTGTTATGCATGATCCTTGTTGGCATTTCTTAGCATCACTACTAGGATTGGTGTTTCCTAGCAATGGCACCAGAAATGCCATGACGATATTTCTGAACACATGCATAAATATTCCACAAGCGCACGAATATATCATTGTAGCATTTCACCCGAAAGTATTCGAGTATCGTTCATTTATATTTTTCAAAGGAAGGCATGGTGTAAAAGTCTCTAGTAGGGACATGAACAAGATAACATGACTGTATAATAGACCAAAGTTCATAACAGGGGTAAGCCATGATAAATGTTGGATAGTGTGACACACATACTCAAGCCAATCTCAAGGATAAGGATAAAAGAAAGAATAAAGAATGAAAGAATAAACCTAAACTGGAGCAGGCCTATCTTGTATAGCTATGCTAATATTAGCAGATCATACAAATACATGAATTTCTAATGGTAGAGATCCTAAGTTAAGTTAGATTTGGTCACTATAAACTTACTTCGGGCACCGACTTACAACTAGTCTGCTAGTCGATACCGGCATACGGCTCTACGCCGTATCCGAACGTGGGGGATTACGAAGGACGGACAGGGCTATCACCACCTGCCACCTACCCCTCAACCGGAGGATACAAGGCAAATGAAGGTAACTTCTAACGTAGACACCATGTCTACGTTATCGGTTACTACTCTAGCGGTGGCCAGGAACTTCTGTCTTTTTTAGGAGTCCTCTTACTAGAGCATACGCCTCGGGGACGGATGAAGAACCCGCAAGAGTATAATGACCAAAACTAATCTTAAAGTAGAACCTACTACCTTAGTTTAGGTCTTGGTCTAAACATGTATGTTATATGAAAGATTAAGCATAAAGTTCTTTGTGCACAAGAACTTAGCTCTAATTTCATAACATAACTATAATGATAGGATAAGAACAAGAACGAGATGAAGAACATGACATGAATTACAATGAAGAACATTGTATTGATCATACCAAATATCTTCAAGAGGCTCTTGATCTTCAATTACAAGCTTTGCCAAGCTCCCAACTACACTAAAAATAGTAAAAATACAAGTGGAGGGAGAGAGGCTCAAATGTGGTGTATATTCAAATGAGAGGCCTCCCCCATCTATTTATAGCACTAGAATGGTCAGTTTGGAGGCATATTCGTTGCATGCCCACATGCAACCATCATGGAGGAGCCACCAGGGAGCACCACGTGGAAGGAGGAGGCAAGGCAGTGCGGTGGGGTGTGGGCGCACCTGGTTGGTGCCTCCCCATGACCACCTTTCGCATGGCGGTTCCTTGTTGGGCCTGGGATTTAGTTGTGTCGGTGGCCCAAATCCCTCCGGAAAATTGGCCTTCTCCTTATTTGCTTGTGTTTGTGCTTTCCTGGTTGCACATTTTGACTCCATTTCCATGTGTTTCATGTATATGTCCTGTAAAACAATGTTTCTCCAATACATGTGGAAAATAGGTCAATATTAATAACATATGTGAGTAATCATGCTAGTTTATCCTTGTTTGTGTCTTAATTGGCGGTCAGATATAGCTGTTAAGGACTGCCAACAATCCTATTATGCATGAACTATATGCACTAACCGCATACTAGTAAGGGAAGAAAATGATCATGCACAATACAATGATACCTTTGCTATCTTAGAGTAGAGGATAGTCACATAGATTCCAATACATTTCTCCAATGACAATGTGAAGTCCAATTATTAGCTTGGTGAAGACCAATCATCAATAATTAAATTCAATCTTCACCCATATGAAATGTGAACCACTAATGATCAATTACACTATCTTGTTGTGGTTGGCTTGCTTCATCCTCTATCAATGCTTGCTTGAGAGCACCAAATGTGAGAAACCACTTGAATTCCAATGATTTGCTTTCTTTTGGGTGTTGCTTGCTTTATAGATCAACCTATTTGATTTCTTCAACTAAGCATCTCAAATGTCCTTTAGATCACCGCTTCTATTTTAGCCTTCCAAGCACCATGCTCGGTTTACCTACAAAAGGTGGCAAGTCCCTACACTAGGAAGAAGTGACCTCCCTCCAAAGAATCATTCTTGATACTCACTTAAAATAACTTGATTGATTGATCCAAGTGATGAACTTAATTTGATGAGTAACCATGAATCCTTCTTTAAGTTATTTTCTTTCTACTTGTTTAAGTCCTTTTGTTTCTACTAAAAGATTTTCAATAGTCACTAGAACTTAAACTTCATCTTCATCTTGAGTTTGACCTTGATCTCCAATTTGAGTATCAAATGTGTGCCAAATACACTCCACAATCAAATGGCCTTGTACTCTTTTCTTGTCATGCTTCTAGATCAATCCAAAACCAAATCTAGATACCTTAACCACTTATAAACATGATTCTAACTTTAGGACCTTTTAATCAAAGTGACTCTTGAACAATCTAATAATTGTCATTTTTCTGGCAGATTCTGTACCCATCAATGAATAATCTATATCTTCCAATGTACAAATCCAAATACCACAAAATTTGGTGAAGATGTACTTCACTAAGTCATCTAGCAGTTGTAAAAAATTTAAGCTTCATTTGACTTCTAGATTGCTATCAGATTTCAATTCTTTCACACTGCTACATGCTGAAAACTGCTACACTATAGCTGACAAGATCTACTCTAAAACCGAAGCATCGCTTATTCAATTCTCATGAAATTTGTACAACACTTAATACCATAAGTCTAAAGCATACATACCAAATTTTAAACCAATCCAAATAGATTTGATCACTCAAACTCAGACTTGATCTCAGCTAGCTCAGTTTTTAAATTTTGGACAGATTTCAATCAATTGAGCTATACTTCATCAAATGTGAATCAAACTTAAAACTACCTTGTTTGAATACTTTCACAAGACATATATCCATTCAATCCACTTACTAAATGTCATCTTATGAATTTATCCAACTTAAATCAATCTAACTTTGATTACTAATCAATTAGTCCATTCAAACATCTCATAGCAAGCAACATTGCATATTTATCCAATTCAATAAACTCATATGCACCCAAATAAAATGATCAACAAGAGATATACCTTGGTTAGCTCATGATCATTCAATAGCAAGGTTCAACTAAAATATTTTGCAAGCCACCAAATAATTCCAAATCACCACAACTTGATGAATTGCACTTGTGTGTCGATAGTACTTGGACTTCACTCAATTTTCACTTGGCATTGGGTTTGGATGTGCACTAAGTGTCGGTGTTCGGACCCGAGGGGGTCCTAAACCAACGAATAAATGCTGCGTGTCTCTTTTCTAGATGATGATGCAAGGAGAATACACGGGGGTTTATCCTGGTTCGGGCAAAAGAAGGCCCTACGTCCAGCGGGGGGAAGAAGTTTGTATTTCCTTGCACCGAAGTGCTCGTGTAGGGGTTACAAGCAGGCGAGAGAGGGCACCAAGCCCAAGTCTCAAAGAGAGGAAAAAAGGACAAGGATGGTTGCTTGAAGTATCGATCTCTTGTTTTTTCTTCGTTGTCTGTTGTTGTGTGGTCGGGTGCTTCGTCCTCCCCCCTTCGTAGAACCCTGGCCTGCCCTTTTATAGGGCGAGAGGGGGCCAAGACGACGGGGGGTGATGTTTGGTCGATTCCTGTTGAGTTGACTGTAGCGACGTGCCCTGGGAATGGCCGGCCATCCCTGGACACCATGGCGTCGTGGGAGACGAGACGGCGAAATGACCCGGAACGCCGTGCCATACCGTCCTTCCCTTGCCGTTGAACTGTGCCGAGCGTCGAGGTTGGGTCGAGGCCGGGTCGAGACCGGATGGATAAGGCCGAATCCCCGAGATTGCGGGGAACGGGCCTTGTCTTATCCTCCCTCGAGGGTGACCGATGGTAAACAGTGTGCGGTAAGGTGGGTATAGTGACGGGTTTCACCTCCCATCATGGGATGGATGGTAAAATAGTGAGACCTGACACGGGCATTGTTCTCACGTCGATCCTGGTCGCAGCCATGCCGGTAGGTGATAGTAGGTAACCGCATTAAATGTTATGACTTTTATCCTGGGGTAGGTAAAGAGAAGGAGTCGAGGCGCTCGACCCAGGCTCACGCGAGTCGGAGTTTTTCCCAGTGGGCGGACGAGCTTCGCGCGGGTCGGAGCGCCGTCAAGGTAGCTTGCCATACGCGATGGGGCGCGGTCGAGGCGCCCCATCGAGCGGGCCTCGTACGAGTCGGAGCCAGAGCGCGGTCGAGGCGCCCCGTCGAGCGGGCCTCGTACGAGGCGGACAGGATGCGCGGTCGAGGCGGGCTGTCTTTTATTGCGGTGCCAGTCGTTTTAGTTTTTTACTAGCGATGTGTGTGGGTACCCCCGTACTTTTGGTACCGACACTAAGCTTCAACACTTGATTCAACATATGATGAACAATAAGATCTGCCATGTTATGGTCACACCGATTCGTTGCCTGGACTGCGGTTGCGGCAGCGGGGGCAGCTTACTTGCAAGTTGAATAAGCTTGTTGTTAAACAGGAAAGTTCTACTAACCTCGTCGAACAAGTGGATGAACTAAAGAGGAAGACAGAAAAGACTGAAAGGGAGTTTGAGGAGTTCAAGATACAACAACAGCAAGAGTACAACAAGCTACGTGAGGATATCATGCGCTTCAGCTCTTCTTCTGGTAACTCTCAATCGTCAAATCTATTGGCTTGATGCAGTGAACATTTGTGGTTTGATGTGTGTACTTGTGTGCTGGTTTGATGTGGTGAAACTATCAGTGGGTTGCTGCTGATGTGTAAACAGTAATTTATTGTATTTGATTGTCATGCTGAATAATTATGTAGACATTTATCAAATAATTATGTAGTCAATCTATGCAGCAGTGACGATCTAGAATTACTTTTGTAATGAATTGATTATTGAGCATGTGGTAGAACCTGAGCAGGCCACGTGATCAAATAAAAATGTGACACGTGGACGAACCATTGCATGACACGTGAAATAGTCATGACACAACACATGGGCTAATAAAAATCCGACACATGGAAGGAAGTTGTCAAGCCACGTGGCCGAATCAAAAAATGAAACGTGGACGGATAGCACCTTGACACGTGGTCAAATAAGAAATGGCCACATCGACCAATAAAAATAAGACACATTGTCCAATGAAGAAGTGACACATAACTCATCGGCAACACAACACGTGTGCCAATAGAAAACCGACATGAAGAACAACAGGGACCCGACACGTGGTCTATTAAGAACCAGAAACGTGCAAGAACCAGAGATGGCCACGTTGTCCAATAACAAAGTGACACGTGACCCGAACCATCTCCAATGGAACTGGCTATAGCATGTACACGTGGAAAGCATCTCCAACGGAAGCAACTGCCAGTGTGGCTGCCCTATGCCACGTATGCTAAAACAGTTCTATGACAGTGAATTTTTTGTCATAGATGAAGCCACTTCTATGAAGAATTTCTAGATTCGTCACAGAAGTTTAAGTATGACGCGACTTCTATGACGAACCGTTTTTCGTCATACATTCATCATAAAACTAAAATTATGACGAATTTGGCTCCTTCAGTGATGAATGTTGTTCATCATGAAAGTGGATATTCCTAGTAGTGTTGCCCAGCGGTCCTTGGGCCGGAATGGCGATAGTGCGGGGAGCAGAGGTGGCAGCCCATTTGGACTTGGTGTCATGGCTAGCCACTGTCAGACATCGTGGTGGTGTGGGCAGGTGCGCTGGTTGTGCAATGTCGGCGTAGTGGTGGTGTGGACGGCGATGTCTTGCTCATCTTTCACGTCTACGTCGCCATGACGGCAAGGCAGGCGATGGTCGAGTAGGGCACACCAGTCTCTTGATGGCAACCAACAGCGGGAGCGAGGTAGGCTTCACCAGCATGGCGGTGGCTGGCGCAGCAAATACGGGCCTTGGTCACTGACGCGCATGGGTTGAGGTGCCATGGCGAAAGCTGTGTCGATTTGACTGATGGCGGCGACGCCTTCTAGCGTCGTATTCTTCCTTGGAAGCGTCCATCGATTGGCCCTCTCACCTTTGTGCAGCGTGCTCTTCCTGGGTGTAAAACCTTGACCTTCTGGTAATGCAACGGTGGTGCCGGTGGTGTCACATTCCTCCTTGGAGACATCATTTTGGAAGCTCGTGCATTTTAGTCTATGATAGCTGCCACCATCGTGGTAAGAAAGGTGGAGGCCTAGCTGAGGAGTCGAGTTTCTAGTGTCAACTGTGGCAGAACATGGTCGGGAGGAGGCCGTTTGGCGCGGTGATTAGAGCATTTCGCATCTGTTTGGTAGTTTGGTGTGTTGCAACGATGAAGTTGGTGAGGATGCTGGCGTGGGAGGCACCCACGGAGTTGGCGAGGAGGCCGACGTGGAGGTGGTGGCCAACAAACTTGCATTGCTAAGGTGACCTGCATGGTGTGGCGGTGGGTGGTCTCGCTCAACGTTTTCTGTTTCGGCGCAAGGAGGCTTCTGACCGGCATCCATAGGTCATGTGTGGCACTTCTACCTTTGATGAGATAGCTAGGCTACTGGAAGCTGTAGTGTGTGTGTGCGGATCTCGGTGGGTGGGGCTGGCTTGGTGTGTGCTTGAGGCATCTCCTCTCACGTCGGTTTGGCAACTTGTAGCTAACTACGACGGTGAAAGCCCTAGTTTGTTTTTCGCTAATCGATGAAACCTAAGTGTACTAACCTTTATCATTAGTGGTGTACATGAGATAGGTTGGTACACACCATGGGTGGAGCTAGATGTTGGTGTCCATGAAGATGGAGATGGACTAATGATGGATCAAGTGCTCCAGCATGGAAAAAAGAAGAAAGTGAAAAACAAAAATCCCAAGGAGATCAAGGCAAAGGTATTGATAGGGATTTTGTTTTTTTTCCAATCAAAACACTATAGAGGATGTGATTGGATTTAGGATAGATAACCGTACTATTAATAGGGGTAATCTCGAGGTGATTGCGGTTATCTAAGTGCCATTAGGTGAATTAACTCCATGCATTTGCATTAGGACCTAGTGAGTGCTAACACCCCAAGTTCTGCTAGGCGGTTCTGGGTGGCCGACTAGGCGGGACTAGTCGCTAGGCAAAGGCCTTCGTTGTGACTAGGGGGGTAGGCGATGACCTGGACGCTAGGCAGAGCTAGGCGGCGCGGAAGCAGCGTTAGGCGGCGCGGAGGCGCGTGAGGTGGCGCGGAGAAAGACGCGCACGTGGGCCCACGGAAAAATTGGCCCACCCGCGTGCGCACGTGAGTTCCCGCGCCGATTCCGCGTGCGTGCGGTGATTTCCCACGCTCGATGGCGCTCGCGCGGTCACGAATCGTGAAATTAGAGGATAAGAGGGAGAGATAGTGCTACCTGGCCGACATTTGCTCGTCCCCATCGTTCGAGCTCCTCTCCACCGGCGCCAGACCTGCTTGACCCCGCCGGCCCGCTGTCCCCGCTCGTGGCTGTCGGAGGGAAGGTGCTCTTCCCCACCGGTCGCCGGTCTTGTCTTCGGTCTTCCCCGCCTAGAAGCTGCTCCCCGCCGATCTCATCTTCCCCGCTTGGAAGCACCTTCCCGCCGGCCACCGGTCTCCTCTTCCCCGCCTGGAAGCTGCTCCCCGCCTGCTCCTCTTCCCCGGTCACCAAGGTCAGTTCCCCTCGTCTGCTCCTCTCCCCTCCGATAGCAGCTCCCCTCCCCTGCTCCTCTCCCTCCCCTGTTACTTTCTCCTGCTCTTTGTGAATAAGAATGCCTGATCTGTAGTTCTGTACTCTAAAAATAAGAAGATAGGAATGCCTGATCTGTACTCTGTTATTGCCTTAATACTGGTGTTACTCTGTTAGATAGGAATGAATAGATATGAATGCCTGATCTGATCTCTAAATCCCTGTAAATGCCTGGTGTTGGATCTCTGAATGTCTAAATGTTAGATCTAAACTCTGAATGCAAGACAATGAAACTGATCTGAACTTGTAATGCTTGCTCATTTGAAAGGATCAAGATGCCCAAGAGGGGGGGGGTGAATTGGGCTTTTCTAAAAATTAATTGCAAGAATTAAATCCTACAAGCCAAACTTCACCCCTAGTGCCTACTAGTGTTCCTTGTGATTCTACCGGTAAAAGTTTTGCACCCTAAGTTTCAATCCTAGACTAGCATGGCAATTCTAGGAAAGTAAACAAGCAATGAAAATAGTGCACGAAAGTAAATGCTTGAAAGTAAGGGTTAGGAACACGGTGATGTTTTGCCGAGGTATCGGAGAGTCGCCACTCCCCACTAGTCCTCGTTAGAGCACCCGCGTAAGGGTGTAGCTCCCCCTTGATCCGCGCAAGGATCAAGTGCTCTCTACGGGTTGATTCTTCAACACTCCGTCGCGGCGAATCACCCAAAACCGCTCACAACATGAGTTGGGTCACCCACAAGCTCACCGGATGATCACTAAACTCTCAATCACCACCAAACCGTCTAGGTGATGGCGATCACCAAGAATAACAAGCTAGAACTCTCACTTGACCACAACAAGCCTAATGAGAAGATGGATGCACACTTGCTACACTCTTGTCACTAGTGAGGAATCTCAAACTTTGATTCTCAAATCACTATCCTCACTAGGCTCTTGCACTCCCTTGCACTCCAAAGATGTTTCTCAGCTGAACAAATGAGCAAGAGACCTCTAAAAGAGGTGGAGGGGATGTATTTATACACCCCTCAGACAAATCCAACCGTTACCTACCAAATCAGCAAAACTCGTACTGACCGGACGCGCTGGTCGACGTGACCAGACGCGCCGGTCGAGTGTAACGGTCAAAAACCGAAAGTCAGCGCTGAGTGACCGAACGCGCCGGTCAGGGATGACCGGACGCGCCGGTCAGGGATGACCGGACATGTCCGATCATGCAAGAACCTAACTAAACTTTGACCTGATGCTCGACCGTGTCCGATCATAGATGACCGGACGCGTCAGGTCAGCTTGGGACCTTACTGGAACGTGATCGGACGCGTCCGATCACTTCACAGTCGCGTCCGATTACACATTTACCCTCTGAAAACACGTGTCAGACTAACCACCGCGTCTGGTCCTCTCAAGGACCACGTCCGATCAATCAGTTAATGACGCAGTGACTTGTTAGCACTGACCGGACGCGTCCGGTCATGACAAAGACCGCGTCCGGTCAAGGGTAAACTGCTCAAACGACTTCTAAACGCGACGCAACTTGAACCAAGTTGCTTCCAACTAAACTTTGAGCTTTTCTAGAGCTACCTAGTGCTAAGTTTGACAAGTGTGCACCACACCTAAACAAAAAGACTCACCTAGGTCAAGCTACTCGCTCATGCCCCCCTTTATAGTACGGTCAAAGGAAGAAATAAAGATCCTAACGACTATTCTGGATGTAACTCAACACCTTGACATCCGGAACTAACCGTCCTTAATCTTGTCGTTGATCCTTTGAAAACCGAAACGATTTCCATCAAGGGACATGAATACCATAGTGCCCAAAGCAGTTATCAACTCCATGACCTAACTTACCAACGTTTCTACAAAACACACGTTAGTCATGGTAATAATGCGTTGTCATCAATTGCCAAAACCAACACCGGGGCCTAGATGCTTTCATCATTGTCTTGTGATCTTGTCTAAATGTAGGATGGCGACCTCTGAGGAAGCACCCGCTGAGGCAACAAATGCAAGTCTCTTGAAAAGGAATTCGGATGATATTGGATGGGAACATGGGGTTCTGATTCTTCCTAACAACAAGGACATTACTAGCTGCTGATATGATTTGCACATGGATGGGAGGTGGCTGAAATCATTCAGATAAGTGACAACTTGGTGTTTTTTTGATGAACAACTTGCTGTCCATTCAATATATAGTACTTACCAACTGTCAAAACATGTTGTAGGAGCTAGGAACATGAAAGAATAAGCCAGCAAAGAATAAGGTAAGTCTACTAGCCCTCTTTTTATATTTACTGTAACCTATATATTCAGAATTATTGCTATATATATATATATATATATATATATATATATATATATATATATATATATATATATATATATATATATATATATATATATATATATATATATATATATATATATATATATATATATATATATATATAACGCCTAGGAAAACGCCTAGAATCGCCTAGGCGCGATTACTCCTGACTAGTCTCTAGGCTGAGGGTCACCGCCTAGAATCCGCCTAGCGCCTAGCGAAACTATGCTAACACCCCTTGAAAAACATGTTTGTGAAATGCTAACTCACGTACACAAGTGTTGGAAACTTAGTGGATTTAACACATTTGCACAAGGGATAAAAAGAGAAGAGAAGAGGGGTAACTGAACTGATCGGACGCTGGCTCTGGACTGACTAGACGCGTCCGGTACCTAACCCTAGGTGCGGCCACGTTTGCTGGCCAGACCTGACGCTCGTGCTGAGGAGCGACCGAACGCGCCGATGGTACGCTGGTGGTAGAGCGACCGGATGGTGAGGTGATTCCGATCAGGGGTGACCGGACGAGTCCGGTCATGAAAATACCGCTCTAGGAGCTCTCTGTTCGCGACCAGAATCTGAAGCGAGGCGATTCCGATGTGGCTCCGGATGCCAAGAGGCGCGGGCAGTTGAGTGGCAATGGTAAAATTCAAATGGTCGACTGATGACGCGCTGACACATGGCACACTGGATACTGGGCAGAGCGTCCGGTCGGTGCTGGAGCATCTGGTCCGGACGCAGACATCCCATTAAGGGGGCCAACGGGTATGTGACTTTGTGGGGGCTCTATAAATAGATGTTGGCTGGCTTGGGCTCACTCTCTTGGTGTAACACCCGAGAATACATCGCATAAATATGGATTTTTAATATGGATTATGTAATTTATTTAGTGAAGATTGACCGGCTCAAACGGGAGCTCAAATTTTGACTTTTTGATCCTTCGCTCGGATGGATGAATGGAGACCACTGGTGCGTAGAGCTCATTAAATGCTTTCCGTTTGACTACTTATTCACATTTATCAGACTTTGGATGACTAAGTTATGTTACTTGCTAGTTTTTAAAAATAAAAAAGAAAGAAAAAATGGTGTATGGAAATATACGTACCTGGCTTGGAGTCTCACCTGCCCATTCATCTCCTGGCCGCTAGTTCTTTGTCCTCCACGGGAAAAAGGAGACAGAACAGAAAAGAGGAAGAAGGGACACGGGAGAAGAAGAATGAGCCTAGGGTTTTGCCGGTGCCGCCGTCGTCGGTGCTGTCCATGGTGCCCATTCTTCCTCCCACAAAACCGGTTAGGATCTACCTCGTATCTTGGCTATCCCATCGATCTCTTGCTTCTCTTGCTGTCCATGAGGGCTTTGCCATGTTTGGTGTAGATTGGAACGGCGAGACCTTCGTAGTGGCAAGGATCGTTGCGCGTTGGAGACAACGGGAAGGTGAATAGAAGGGGAGGAAGGACTAGCCGCCGGGAGTTTTTCGGCGTCGTACTCGATGTGGTTTCCCTAGGTGAGAATCCAAATATTAATCCCATCTTTTGATCAAGTTTTGTGGATTAAAGCACTCGTTTGGATGGGGTTTAGTGGAGTAATACTCGAAATCAATTTTGTCCATGTTCTGAAATTTCCATCAAACTGAGCAGTCCCTGTTCATCATTATATTTGGGCATCTTAGAGGCTTTAATATTTTTTGGGCCTGTATATAAGTTGTAGAGGGATTCAATATCTTTCTCTGGACGCCAAGAACACTGTCATAGCCCCTATATTCTGGGAGATATCGCTTTTACAAGTAGACAGTTTTTGGATGGCGAAAATCTAGACAGTTTTAGATCTAAGCAGATTTTGACCTTTGAAATGAAATCATTAGATCTTTTGATGTGAACAAAAGTTGTAGGATTTTTGTTAAGCTTTCCAGATTGGTAAAGCTTATAATTGTTGAATCAGTATATCTCCAGTTATAAATTTTTGAAGTTTGATGTTCTGTTTTGGACATTAGAAATATTCAGTTATGTTCCATGGTTAATTGCACCATTTTGGAGACCTCTTATGCGAAACCTTACAATAAAAGTTGTATATAATGGAGTTTTACATACTCTAGTAAGTTTTGGGAGATTTTGGTTATGTTGTCTAAAGTCTACGAAAAAGAGAAGAGTTAGTGCTGCTGTCTTGATGGGTAGTGCAAACGGTAGATGCTTAAATGTGAGGTTTGGGGCGCTCTAGTGCGTATTTGTTGTTGTACTTGCTTGTATCTTTGTGCTTGTACTAAGTATTGCTTGTGATCAGGTGGTAGCATTTCAGAACATTGCAAGTGCTTTTGATCTCCTTCGGTAAAGAGGCAATTGATTGTAGTTGTGGTTTGCTACCGTTTTGGCTTGTTATTTTCATCATGTATAGCTTAATGTCTGTAATAATGTCAAACCACTAATAATCAAAACATGTGATATTGGTTTACTCAACCTTATTTAATTGCAGTCTTATTTATTTATTTATTTATTTATTTATTCATGGTGATGTTATTATTCCATATTGCTATATGTGGTTAGCCCATAGCCTTGAAGATGAAGTTGGATGTGGTTATCCCATAACCTTAAAGATGAAGTTGAAGTATATATCATTGGTGGTGTATGTTAATTTTATTGCAGCTTGCCAAGTGCATTGCATCGTTGATTTGCATTGGAAGTTATGTCATTGACCTATGGTCATGATCGTACCGGTACAACATCATGTGATGTAGCTCCACACCTTGTTGGGTGTGCAGGCAGGAGATATTTCGCATTGCATTCATATGCATTCAAGAAGTATATTGAAGTGATCTGTCCATGTTATTATGAAGCTCTATGTTCCAAATTGGAAGTATCTCATTTTATTTTGATATCATGTCAAGTGGAAACTCCATGTTAAATTGATGTCTAATTCAACTAGTGATTTAAATAGCTAGTCAAAACAAGTTTGCTTGCTGAGATGTTTCATCTCACCCTTGCTTTACTCAATTCAGGTACTCGATGCTTTTGCTTGGAAGGAAAGGGGATTAGCTACACGTCACAAACTTCTTTTAGAGTCTTCATGTTTTAATACAAAATAATTTGGTTATGTTCATAAGACTTGAAAGTGAATGTTTAAAGTGTAGTTTTTAAACTTTCTTGTTGGAGTACCTCATATTTGTGTTAGGATGTTCATTAATGCTAGTTTGGTTCTTTTGGTTATATCTATGTCTTGCTTTCGTGCTATTTTTAAATACAAAAGAAGTGCTGCCAAAATCTTTATTGATTATGTGTGGTTGTTGTTTGTGAAGTTTAGTGGCATCCTAGGGTTTCTGTGGATTGCGAGGTGTTACAGCTGGTATCAGAGCAGGTTTTAGATTGTTGGAAAATAAGGATTAA
Source organism: Saccharum hybrid cultivar R570 (assembly GCA_038087645.1). NCBI lineage: Eukaryota > Viridiplantae > Streptophyta > Magnoliopsida > Poales > Poaceae > Saccharum > Saccharum hybrid cultivar. The sequence goes on along the minus strand of JAQSUU010000474.1, from coordinate 4,224,828 downwards.
TTTGACACACTTGCACTTTTAGGATGGGAGTTGGTTTTTTTTTGTTTATGTGACCATTTATTACCTTGTTTTGAATGTACATATATTGGTTATGTTTATCTGTGACTTAGCTATTTGAGGTTGTTCTTTTAGCTAATATAGTTATCTTTTCTTTAGTAGTAGATGTTTTTGCATTGTTGTTGTTTTGGTCTATAGGACTTAAGAAGTTTGGAATCCTGTAGAGTAAGTTTTGTATAGCTTTGCAGATGGGTCTGTCCAGGTGTTATCAAAACAACAACAATGCAACTTTTTATATTCAAAGAACAACCTCACAACATCTGGACAGACTCACTTAGTATAGCTAATATAGTTATCAACTATTTTCTCTTGATATATCAAATGAATGGGTGCCTTGTCCTATAGTTTAGAGCGATGATGTTTCATCCTGACCTTAGTCTGGTGTAGGTTTTTTCCACAACTAAAATTCTGTCTTTGTGGCGGTCGTCAAGATACGGTGAGAGTAGACTCAAGCAGAGTTTCATGATGAGTTTCCAAGGGATGCTTACATCCATGTTGCCAAAGAGTGGGTGCTAGTTGTTTTGTAAGACCTAGTTTTTTAGTTGGCATTAGTTTGGATGCTAAAATGTGACTTGAAGTGGAAAAGGCTTTGTAGTTTTTTGGATAGTATATGTGTTTTAGTGGCCTTAAAGGTTGTGATGTGGATCTAAATGGTTTTGTTTTGCCTTTTTAGCCTAATAGAGTGGTCTAGATGATCTAATAGTAGGAGTGTACTAGATTCCCCTGTTTGCACAAGTTTAATGACATTTTCTATTATCGTTCAAGGGATCTATTTGTGAGTATCATGGCTTACTATTGTTCTATGCTTGTGCCTCTTGGGCCAAGTCAGACTTTTTGTTGTTGAATAATGGTACATCCTTAGCGAACCTATCATAATTGACACAATGCTTGTTTTCTTCGAAAACATGGAGTTACTATGCACAACCCCTAGTGTTGGGCATTGTTTGGATTTTTCTTCAAGGTAGAAACCAATGGAACTAAGATGTGATGCAACATATATAGGTCAGTGTCTATAAAGATAGTGGTTGTTGACCTAGTGGTTCTTGTCCTTTGAATGATGCTCGAGTCAAGGGAAAGTCTAAGACATTCTAGATTTGATGTTGGAGGAATTGTTGTGGAGTCACTTTTGGCAGTTCTTAATGAGACTTAAGTTAAGTGCTTTGCTTTTCTCTCCTCTTTGCTCTCATGGATCGAGTGGAGTTAAGAAAGTGAAGCTAGTTCTTAGCTTGAAGTTTTAGGTTGTAGTGGAGGTATAAGTAGTTTTTCTAGGATTTTGGATGAGAAGGTTAGACCATGTATTCCCAATAATTAGATATTTGGATCAAAGTTTTGATGTGCAGTTCAATATACCTGCTAAGTGAAGTGTTTAACATGATTGTTATACGAAAGAGGTTTGTTCATTTGACAATGTGAGATCATGTGGTTGGAGCTGCAGTCAAAGAAAGCATAATGTTTAGCTAGTGATGTCCCAATGGATCCATATGTGATTCCTTAGTTGGTTTTGTGTTTGCTAGTGGTGAAGGAGATCTGTTGTTCTGTCATTTTCTTCAATAAGGTCAAAGGCGAGTTTTGGAGAAGAGATACTCTTATCCTAGTTATAGTAACCATGGCATGTTATACAACATGTTGACAAGCATGTGTGGTTGTTATGCAATTTTTGTCACATAAGTTATGTTTGACCCTTTGGCCAAGGTTTGAAGGTGGTCCATTCTTCTGGAATGAGATGTTATAGTAAGAGAGAATACATATTTGTGCCAAGATGAAGAAGTCTGCCTTCTAGTTTTCTGAAGTTTCCTTTCTTGTCCATTTGTTTAACTAGGATATTATCACTGTTAGTCCTAAGAATGCTGCTTGTGTGGTCATGGTAGAGACCGACTACTATCATGGATGTTCATAATTTCTCTACTACTTCAATATGACAAAATTAACTATGAAGGGTGCTCCTTTTGTTTGGACTGCTGAGTGGGAGCCATGCTTTCAAACCCTGAAGGACAAATTGTTTAATGGACCTATTTTTAATGGCCTTGCTTGAGACTAGTAAGCATTTTATTGTATATAAGGATTCCTGGTGTATTGGTCTTGGTTGTGTGCCCATGTAGGAAGGTAGGGTGATCACTTGTGCTTCTAGGCAATTAAGGAGGCATGAGGTGAAATATCCTACACATGATTGGAGTTAGCAACAGTGGTTTTCGCAATGGAGGTTTGGAGGCATTATCTTTGTGGTGAGTCTTGTGATATCTTTACAGGCCATCAGAATCTCAAGTATATATATTTACTCAGAAGGAGCTAAACTTGAGACAGAGGAGGTGGCTAGAGTTGATTAAGGATCATGATTTGGCTATTCAGTATCACCCTAGAATGGCAAATGTAGTTGTAGATGCTTTCAGTAGGACATATGTTCCTAAAGCATGCATGGCATTGGTTAGAGACTAGGACCACATGGGTAACTCTCTTTTCTATGCTGGTGTTGCACCTGAGGAGACCCAATTATTGGTTTAGTCACCTTTGCATGAGAATGTGTGAGTGGCTAAGTTGCAAGATCGGTTACTCCAAGCTTTTTGTAAGCCCCCGTGATTTTTGTATGGAGGTCGATGGCACTATTTGTTTTAGAGGCCACTATGAGTGCCACAGAAAGCTAAGGTGAAAATAGATTTCTTTTAGGGAAGCTCTTCTCACTCCATATACAATACATCTAGATGAAACTAAAATGAATCAAGATCTGAAGCAGAGTTTTTGGTGGAAGTTGATGAAAGTTGATATTGCTAAGTATGTAACTTTGTGTGGTATTTGTCAGAAGGCAAAGGCTGGGCTTCATAGGCATGCCGGTTTGCTATATCCATTGGAGATCCCTAACTGGAAATGTGAGAATATTACAATATATGGACTTTGTGGTTGGATTGCCTCGCTCTCCTAGGGGCAAAGATGTTTCTTCGGGTGTTAATGATTGGCTAACAAAGTGGCTCACTTCATTCCCATGCTGGTGACTAATTTAGCTGTAGATTGAGTTTCATTGACGAAAGTTTTGAGATTGCATGGTGTGCCCAAGTCTATTGTTTCAGATTAGGACTCCAAGTTTGTGTCTAATTTTGTGGTGAAGTTTGCATAATGCTTGGGCATGAAACTTGAGATGTGTTCTGCTTTCCATCCTTAGACAAATGGTCAGTCTGAGTACACTATTTGGACCTTAGAGGATATGTTGCAGGCCTGTGTGTTTTCATAGAAGGGAAATTGCGAAGATCACTTGAGGTTTTCTTACAACAGTTACCGGGCTAGTATTGAGATGACACTATAGGAAGTGTTGTATGGGTGTAGATATATTTCTTTGCTTCGTTGGGATGTGGTTGGTGAGTGAACTTTAGCTAGTCCAGGTTGGGTACAATAGATACATAATAAAATACGTGATATTCAACAAAACTCCTTGACTACTTAAAGTTAGTAGAAGAGCTATGTAGATGTTAGAGGGAGGGCTTTGGAGTTTGCAGTGAGAGATGAGGTGTCCCTAAAGGTTTCACTAACGAAGAAAAGCTTAGCTCAAGGTACATTGGACCTTATGTGATTACCACCCGTGTTTGTGCATTAGCTATCAGCTGCAATTGCTAGAGTCTACGGCAGGAGTACACCCAGTGTTTCATGTCTCTATGTTGAGAAAATACCTAAAACACCCAAAGCAGATGATGGAAGTTGGACTGATCATCACGGAAATAGATATGACTATTTAGTGTTGGCCAGTGCAAATGTTGGGGTTCTATGAGCGTGTGACTTGCAATCGGACTACCAAATATGTCAAGGTCTAATGGTCAAATTAGACAGAGCGAGAAGCCATATGGGAGTTGGGGGACCACATGCAAGAGCTATCCATAGTTATTCAAGCATGATGAGTTGTATTTTTAGCATATGGATCCATTCCTATTTTTGTTTGTAGATGCATTTGGATGAATTCAGGGACGAATTCCCTAAAGGAGGGGAGACTGTAACACCTGAGAATACATGGCATAAATATTGAATTTTAATATGGATAAAGTAATTTATGTAGCAAAGGTTGACTGGCTCTAACGGGAGCTAAAATTTTGAATTTTTGATCAATCGCTCGGATGGATGAATGGAGACCACTGGTGCGTAGAGCTCGTTAAATGCTTTCCATTTGACTACTTATTCGCATTTATCAGACTTTCAAAAGAAAGAAAAAATGGTGTATGGAAATATGCATACCTGGCTTGGAGTCGCACATGCCCTTTCATCTCCTAGCCGCTAGTTCTTTGTCCTCCACGGGGAAAAAGAGAGAGAATAGAAAAGAGGAAGAAGGGAGAAGGGAGAAGAAGAATGAGCCTAGGGTTTTGCCGGTGCCGCCGTCGTCGGTGCCGTCCGTGGTGCCCGTTCTTCCTCCCACAAAACCGGTTAGGATCTACCTCGTATCTTGGCTATCCCATCGATCTCTTGCTTTTCTTGCTGTCCATGAGGGCTTTGCCATGTTTGGTGTAGATTGGAACGGCGAGACCTTCGTAGTGTCAAGGATCGTTGCGTGTTGGATACGACGGGAAGGTGAACAGAAGGAGAGGAAGGACTAGCCGCCGGGAGTTTTTCGGCGTCGTACTCGATGTAGTTTCCCTAGGTGAGAATCCAAATATTAATCCCATCTTTTGATCAAGTTTTGTGGATTAAAGCACTTGTTTGGATGAGGTTTAGTGGAGTAATCCTCGAAATCAATTTTGTCCATGTTCTGAAATTCCTGTTCATTGTTATATTTGGGCATCTTAGAGGCTTTAATAATTTTTAGGACTGTATACAAGTTGTAGAGGGCTTCAATATCTTTCTCTAGACGCCAAGAACATTGTCATAGCCCCTATATTCTGGGAGATATCGCTTTTGCGGCGAAAATCTAGACAGTTTTAGATCTAAGCAGATTTTGGCCTTTGAAATTAAATCATTAGATCTTTTGATGTGAACAAAAGTTGTAGGATTTTTGTTAAGCTTTCCAGATTGGTAAAGCTTATAATTTTTGAATCAGTATATCTCCAGTTATAGATTTTTGAAGTTTGATGTTCTGTTTTGGACGTCAAAATATTTAGTTATGTTTCATGGTTAATTGCACCATTTTCAGCGTCGGTCCTGACGATTTTTGGACCTGGAGCCCAACCAAAACTCAGGGCCCTTTAGAAACATCAAAAAAAAAACTCAACATGTATATATAAATTTTTTGAACTGAAAAAAGTAGCACATACAAAATAATATGATCTGTTAAAAAAACACAAATTCCTCATTTATGATTAGTGTACGCTAACGAATGAATTTAAGTATCAATTGATAGATTAAAAAGAAGCAAAGAGAACCTACGGATTCAGTACGCCGCAGAAGCGTCGGGAGCGGTGAGCCGGGCAGCCGGCGACGGCGTACTCCGGCCAGGAGTCTGGCAAACTGCGGAACTGGCGGCAGTCCGCAGTCGGCGGCTCGTCGAAACTCAGAATTGGAAATTGGAAAGAACCTGTACGCACACGTAATAGCCGTCTGTTCATTGCTGAAGCCGAAGCGTTCGCTTGTGAAGTACCGTCGCTGGGCATCGTAGGAGGCCTCCTGGGCTGCTCTAAGCCTATTAGCTTTCTTCTCAGCTAACGTGTTGCTGTTGCCTTCTTGTTCTTTGGACTTTGGGCCAACTAAACTAAACATACTAATACTCCTAATACTCGACAACATACGTATATGGGAAGGGGCCCAAGCAGCGTCGAGGGCCTGGAGCAGCCGCCCCGTTTGCCCCTCGTCAGGGCCGGCACTGACCATTTTGGAGACCTCTTATGTGAAACCTTACAATACAAAAGTTGTATATAATGGAGTTTTACATACTTTGGTAAGTTTTGGGAGATTTTGGATATGTTGTCTAAAGTCTATGAAAAAGAGAAGAGTTAGTGCTGCTGTCTTGATGGGTAATACAAACGGTAGATGCTTAAATATGAGGTTTGGGATGCTCTAGTGCGTATTTGTTGTTGCATTTGCTTGTATGTTTGTGCTTGTACTGAATATTGCTTGTGATCAGGTGGTAGCACTTTAGAACGTCGCAAGTGCTTTTGATCTCCTTGGGTAAAGAGGCAAGTGAATGTAGCTGTGGTTTGCTACCGTTTTGGCTTGTTATTTTCATCATGTACAGCTTAATGTCTATAATAATGTCAAACCACTAATAATCAAAACATGTGATCTTGGTTTACTCAACCTTATTTAATTGCAGTCTTATTTATTTATTCATGGTGATGTTATTATTCCATATTGCTATATGTGGTTAGCCCATAGCCTTGAAGATGAAGTTGAATGTGGTTTGCCCATAACCTTGAAAATGAAGTTGAAGTATATATCATTGGTGGTGTATGTTAATTTTATTGCAGCATGCCAAGTGCATTGCTTCATTCATTTGCATCGAAAGTTATGTCGTTGACCTATGGTCACGATCGTACCGGTACAACATCATGGGATGCAACTCCACACCTTGTTGGGTGTGCAGGCAGGAGACATTTCACATTACATTCATATGCACTCAAGAAGTATATTGAAGTGATCTATCCATGTTATTATGAAGCTCTGTGTTCCAAATTGGAAGTATCTCATTTTATTTTGATATAATGTCAAGTGGAAACTCTATGTTAAATTGATGTCTAATTCAACTTGTGATTTAAATAGCTAGTCAAAACAAGTTTGCTTGCTGAGATGTTTCATCTCACCCTTGCTTTACTCAATCCAGGTACTCGATGCTTGCTTGGAAGGGAAGGGGATTAGCTGCACGTCACACACTTCTTCTTTTAGAGTCTTCATGTTTGAATACAAAATAATTTGGTTATGTTCATAAGACTTGAAAGTGAATGTTTAAAGTGTGGTTGTTAAACTTTTTCGTTGGAGTACCTCATATTTGTGTTAGGATGTTCATTAATGCTAATTTGGTTCTTTTGGTTATATGTATGTCTTGCTTCCGCGTTGTTTTTAAATACAAAGGAAGTGGTGCCAAAATCTTTATTAATTATGTGCAGCTGTTGTTTGTGAAGTTTAGTGGCATCCTGGGGTGTCTATGGATTCTGGGGTGTTACACTTGGACATTTTGATCATTGATACATCCTTGTGAGCTAAGCCAAACACCTCTCACTCATCTCCTTCATTGATTCATCATCCAAGTGAGATTGGGATTGATTCTAGTGCATTTTCTTAGAGTTTGAGCATCTAGTGGCACTAGTGATCGTGCGAGCTGTGGGATTGCTTGTTACTCTTGGTAGTTGCCGCCACCAAGATGGCTTGGAGGAGCTTGAGGAGTCTTGGCACGAGTTGGAAATTGTTCGTGGCCACTCCCGGTGATTTGTGAGGGGTTCTTAGGCTTATTCCCTGGTGGAGCGCCAAAAGCCACTCTAGTAAATTGCTCGTGATGTTGAGTGCCCTGATCTTGTGTAGGTTTTTGCAGCGCCTTTGTGTAAGGCTAGGCTTGTGATGCCTGTTAGCTCACGAACCACCAAGTGAACCGGCTTTCACAATGGGGACTAGCTTGCCGGCAAGGAAGTGAACATCGGGAGAAAAATTATGTGTCAATTGTCGCCTTGGAATTCTTATGGTATTCATTGATTGTTTCTTGCCAGCTCAGTATACTCCCCTCTACACTTGTTTTTACATTTGTTATTACTTTTGTGTAGTTAGTTCTTTTGTGTAGCTTAAGAGTAGTTAGCTAGCTAGTGGTTTAGTTAGTAGTAACTAGTTCTTGCTAGCTCACCAGTTTAGAGAAGTAGAGACATAGCTCTTTTGTGCCTAGAGATCATACTCAACTAGAATTGTGGCAAGGTGGCTTGCAACTCTATTAGAACTAGAGCAAAAAGCTATTATTTCCATTTAGCTATCTAACCATTTGCTCTAGTATTTTGTAGGGATTTTTTTATAGGATATTCAATCCCCCTCTAGCCATTTGGGACCTTTCAAAAGGGTAGCCTTGCTTTGCAGTGGCTACTCCTGTGTGGGACAACGTCTTCACAGACGGTGCAAGCGAATCTAATTGCGGATGGGCTACACGGCTTGTAGTGGAATACAACGGCTAGGCTTGCTTAGCAGCGGGCTACTCGGTGTGGGACATCATCGGCAACGACGGCACAAGTGGTGATGAGGGCGATTTTGTCTTGACGGCTTTGTCTTTCGGGTGGTGGTGGTGTAGTGTAGTGACTAGTTCGTGGTGGTTCAGCGGTGGTGAAGCGTGTGTCTTTGTTGAGTTGTAGCTCATGTTGATGTCCCATTCCGACCAGCTAGAGTAGTTTTTTCTCTTCTTCTTTGAGTTGGGGTTTCGGTGCATGTTGAGGTCCCAATCCAACCGATCGAAGTTGTATCTGCTTGTTTTTGCCCAGTCTGGGCTTCATCTTCTTTTTAGTATAGTCGGCAGCTCTCATGTCTGATACGTTTCAAAAAAGAAAAAAAATGATAGAGTAGAGTAACGAGTTTGCAGGATATGCCCATAATTAGGATCCATAAAGATTCAGAGTACGTGAAAAATACAAACACCTTCAGTAGATAATACATAATGTATTTAACAAAGCCACCACCTAGGCTTCATTTAGCATGCATGCCCCATTGTAAGGAATCCTATTTTATGTTCATTCATAATTCATAACTAGAGGTACAGAGTAATTCATAACAAGATAATGTCAGCATAGCTAAAACTGAAGAGGACATGTTACATAGCGTGGCGCTTGGATCTCCTTCTATGTCAGTATTAGCTCTCTGGGCATAGGTAATCTGCAGAAGAGCCTTATGTACGATCTTCACAGGAACATGATGTATTGCTCCTCTGATATCTTGTGTAGGAAAGAATGGATAATTTGGGGCCCAACACTAGTCCCCTCATGTAAATTTGAACACAAAGGAAACTGAAAATTCAGAGCCACAGTTTGCGAGCTGTGCATACTGAAGTGTAGTAGGGACATATTTTTGGTGATGAGGTTGGCCCTGCTGTTTATACTGTTGTCTGATCTGGAACCCATGATATGATGGAATGCTTACTGATGGAGATTGAGGTAAGCTTCTTTTGCAAAGCAGGCAAGCATCAGTTTGCAAATTATGAAGTGAATGAATAACACAAAGTGTGCACTATCTCCTGAATATCTTTCTGAATGCTATGGGCTTCTTTCAGATTTGATGTTTATATTTTTCTTCTGAGTCAGCATTGTGTTCTAGTATTGACAAGCGTTACTTCGCTTTACATGACAAATTTCATGACTGTTAATCAGTATCTGAATTAGTAATGCATGCAGTAGCGCCCGATATATGCATGTGCTAGTCAGTAATCAGCATTCATAGATCGAATAAAAATCTGATGAGAAAATTAAATGAACCGTAGTGCCCGATCGTGTGCCTCTGGTGCAGGCAAGGTTAAATGGCCACCACATAGCCAGTCCATCTATAAGGACAATACTAGAAAGCTTGCCGCATCTCCCTACTCCCAAGAGTCACAGAGGGTTCTCACTTATTATATGAACAATACTAGAAAGCTTGCAGCTCCGATCCACCTGCATGGTTAAACAATAGAACAGAGAATTGTGAGGCATCGGGAGATTATACGAGACTATAGGCGATGTTGAGGGCACAAGCAACGTGGGCAGTACTTGTTGGCTCTAGCCTCTAGGACAAAAAGAGCAGTACACGTAGACATGGGTGGTTTGAGGACAACTGGACAATAACGCCACTCTTTCTTCAGTCACTCTCTTTTCGCTCCCATCGTTTTTATTTCTCTATTTTTGCTCTTTGACCACACCCTCTCTTCTAGAGTACAACAGCCCTGTAGAAGAAGTACCGTCACTCTGCAGCCACTATTCTTTCTCTAGTTGGCATCAGATCCTACATGGCCTGATGAGGCAACTAGTTGAATCACTACCTCCTGAGCAATGCTCCAAACTCTAAATGGTGATGGCCATACTTTTATGCGGAGATCATGTTGTGTTTATTAGCTACTCTTGTATGCTTATGTCTGATATGATAATTTGCACATAGACAGCACAAAGGATTATTCCCTCTTATTTTGATTTCAGTTGTACAGTGGATGATTTGTCTGCCTTGGATTAATAAGCTTGTCAACGATTAAACAGTGATGGTCTGTGCACATCATTGTTTGGTGGAGAAGATTTTATAGTTGGCAAATGACTGTTTAAGCCCATGTCCGCCCCTGAAATATCCTTTTAACTTTATAAATGTTTCGAATGATTCCAGGTGGAAGGTTTTCTGATTCCCACAAGAATCAACCTGAGCGAGCTTTTTGTACCGATAGTTGAATTTATTTTAGCAATAAAAATCTGAAGGCTCAACTTTTTGTACCATGAATTGAAATCCCATGTGGGCCAGTTATTCCTTTTTTCCCACCCAGTTCTATCAGTCTATCTCTGTTACTTTTTTTACACGATGTTTACCTTTTCCTCATTCCACCGTAGAAGAAGCAAATGAGGCTAACGTGCTATGCACACATACAGGTTAATTAAGTGACAAAGCAATAGAACTAGGACTTAAAAGTCCTTTTGGTTTCGTGGTATCTTGTTTCTCTCCATGAAACGAAGAATAATGACAGTGAACAATTGAGTAGAGTAACAAGTTTGCAGGATATGTAATGTGATTTGAAGTCCGTTAATCAGTATCTAAATTAATTATACATGCAGTAGCGTCCCATATATACATGTGCTAGTCATTAATCAGCATTGATGGACCGATTTAAAAAATCTGATACGAAAATTAAATGAGCTGTAGCGCCCAATGGTGTGCCTCTGGCATAGAGCAAGTTAAATAGCCCCACATAGCTAGTTGTCTATAAGAGAAACACTACAAAGTTTGGAGCTCCCTACTCCCAAGAGGAACACATGTGCTACTCAGAAGTCATATTCTCCAATCCACCTGCACGGTTACACTTACAAAACGGGAGTGGGAGATAGAGATGATACGCGTAAGCCTGGGATTGTGAGGCATCGGGAGACGATAGGAGATTACCACTACACCATGACACACATTTGCCTACACTTATCTGTGGGCAAATGGTTGGTTTTGACTACACACTATGTGTTGATAATTGTACAACCTTTTTAAAGTCACGTAAATGTCGGCAATGATGTTGTATGGCTACAGATTAACTGTAGGTATTTCTCTTGGGACAATCAAACTGACGACAAATGTTTTTAGATGGAATAAGTGTTGGCGTAGCCTAAACGAGCCAACTATCTAAGTGCCGGTGAAAGTGTATATGGTCTTGCCCAAATTATACTCCGGCTCTATCTTTTGGTGAGATGCACACGTGGGAGTAAGAAAGCTTTTTTGGGGCAAAATCTATAGCCCGCGCAAAGTGAAACCCAATCCAAACCTCTAGTACTCTCCCTCTCCCCCTCGCGCATATCCAGCCTGCCGCATCAAAAATATCTAGGACCGTGCTAGCGCCCAGGACCCGCGCCAGCGCCCACTGCCACCGTCTCCCACGCTAGGGCCCACACCCGCCGCCTCCCACGCCATCGCCCGTGGCCGCCGCCTCCCACGCCAGCGCCTATGGCCACCGCCTCCTACGCTAGCGCTCGCCACCGTTGCCATACACAGCGCCACCGCCCGCCGGAACCCTAACCATGCCAGCCCCTACCGGCCACCCCCACACCAACCCCTACCCCGCTGGTGAAGAAAGCTGCGGTCATGGGCCGCCCGCCAAGGAGGGGTGCATGGATCCACCGACCACAGCTACATCTCCAGGGAGGGGCGCATGGATCCGGCCTCCCGGTCCCCACCGGCTCTCGCGTTTGAACGCGGTCGACCACCTCCCTGGCAAGCCTCTAAAGAAGAGTGAGATGGTGCCAAGAAGCAAGACGTATTCCTAGTAGCCATGGCGTAGTCTTAAGAAGGCGTTATTTACATTTCTGTATTGTGGGACCCGATGGTCAGAACCCTTATGTAATAAGACCTGAACTGGAATCGGGCAGAACAATTCCTAATCTGAAAATACAGAACTGAGAACAGAGGAACCTTCCTCGTCTCGTTGTCACCGACGTGCCATGTTCGATCTCCTCACGTCCCGGCGATCGCCGGTGGCCATGGGGCATGACAACTGGTATCAGAGGCCAGCTCTTCCTCAGCTGTGCTTCCCCGAGCTCGCTCTCTTCGATCTTCAGTTCGTAATCCCGGTGGGCAGGTCGATCTCCGTCCGCATCCTAGTGGTGTTCGACGCGAGGTCCCAAAGGTCCCTCCTTTGGTTGAACTGGGTCAGCGACGGTGTTGGCTACCTTGAGCTCCACTCCTACCCCCTCAACCAAGCCCCAATCCACCACCACTCCGGCTCGGATCTACTTCTTCTTCGGCAAAACAGCTCAACTAGGGGACTACATCAACACAGATTGGTTTGGCGGCGTGAACCATGGTGAGCACACCCTCCAACATGCTCCAGATTTCATTAATCACGTAATAGGGGCTAGCTAGGGTTTCGGGACAGTTCCGTGTAAAATTCCGGCGCTACCTTTACCGATTGCAGGGTGGGAGGTGATGGCATGGAAGTGTCCACTTACTCGGGTTGCGGGACTCTGTTTCCATGTAAAATCCCTTGGTAGTGCCTCACTTCCAGGTGTAGTTGGTGATGGGGTGTAGCAAGTTTGTGGGGAGGTGTATACCGAACCGATTGCTTTACCAGATCTCAGCTTGTCTTCCAATTTGGTCATCACGGCTCCACCCAAGCCATCCAAACAAACGCAGTTTGTTCTCGACGCCATGTCGAAAACTTCAGATGAGGAGAAGGGCCGATGGGAGCAGGTGATGGAAAGTTTTGATTTGCTATTTTCTCAGATGGACGATATTGGGGTGATTCAGCAGGAATTGAAAAAGGAATTGATAGCAACAAAAGAAGATCAGAAGCTGATAGCCAAGCAAGTTTAGGCAAATGGGCAGGCAGTAGCTAATCTGACCCTGTGGCTTATGGAGAATGAAGCTTTGACTGATAATTCTAAAAACAACTCAGTTGTCTTTGATGATGATGATGAACCCACTTTCCAGAATGTTTTTGCAAAAGGCAAGAAAGAAGACAAGGTTAGCACTTCCAGGCAGCCAAGGCACACTCGAGAGGAACCAAGGAGAGAGCCCTTACCCCATCATACACTGCCCAAGATACATTTTCCTAAGTTTGATGGAGCCAACCCAAAGATATGGTTTGATAACTGTGTCAACTACTTTACCATATATTCCATTTGGAAGGCGCATCCAAGTGGTGGCAGGCATATAAGCAGAACCATGCTATACCCAACTGGAAGAATTTCTATGAAGTGATCCAAGAGAAATTTGGGGCTGATGATTACAGAAATGCAATCAATGAGTTGCTCTCTCTCTCTCTCTCTCTCTCTCTCTCTGGCAAACAGGAACTGCTGAGGAGTATACAGCAGCATTTCAAGCATTACAGTATGATATCACCATGCACAACAGTCATTATGATGACATCTTCTTTGCTTCCACATATGTAGCAGGTCTCAGAGATGACATCAAAGCAGTAGTTGAGCCACATGTACCAGTCACAGTTGACAGAGCTGTGGTAATTGCTAAGATCCAGCAAAGAACTTTGGAGAGAAACAAAACTAAAGCTACCAGACCCCATGCTGCATTTAGAAATCAGTTCCAAAAAGCTGAAGTGCCTACCAGCAGCCAAATACCAATCTCCAAAGGATCAGGCAACTAAGAGATTACAGGAAGGCCAACAATTTATGCTTTAGTTGTGGAGAGAAGTATGGTCATCAAGAGGTATGTCCAAAATGTCAAAAACCACACATACATGCATTAGTGGTGAATGACTTCGATAAGGACAAGGAAGAGATTACTGAGGACATGCTCAATCAGTTAGCAGTGGAAGATGCCTTAGCTGAAGATTTCTATCAGTTATCCCTTAATGCTCTCTCTAGTGCTGACAATGACAATTCCATCAAGCTGAAATCATTGGTGAAGAACAAAGTGATGCTGATCCTGCTAGACTCAGGGAGTTCACACAGTTTTGTCAGCAAGCAGTTTGTAGAGCTCACAAACTTGCCAACCACTCCAATACCACCAAGAAAGGTTAGATTGGCCAATGGGCAATGCCTTACTGCCACATCAAGGATTGAAAATTTGCAGTGGTATATACAGGGACACACCTTATCCAGTGACATGGTGGTCCTAGACATGGCACCATATGATGCCATACTTGGTTTTGATTGGCCTACACAGCCCTATGGAATGTGATTGGAAGAACAAGATCTTGAAATTCCAATTAAATGGGAAGCAGGTGAAAATTCAGGGTCTCCTTACCCAACCACTGCAGGCAACACTTGTATCAGCCAACAAACTATATAATTCAGCCAAAGGCAATGACACATGGGCCTATGTCATTGTTGATCCTCAACCATCCCATATACATTCTACGGATCCACCACCCCCACCACCACCCCCACCACCACCTTTGTAACTTAAAAACCACTAAAAATTTAAACTTTTTAAAACTTTGCATAGGAGCTAGCATATATAACCAACATAAGTAATTTTTACAAATAAATTAACATAGGAAAATAAAACTTGATGTGTGACACTTGGTGTGTGAATGTTTGCTTGGCTTGTTGAACTTATGGTGGTACACTCTCGCATACTCATGCATTCAAATTTGAATTCAAAATCATTTAAACATGTGCATACATAAGCAGGGAAAAAGAAAAAGGAAATAGAAATAGATAAAGCCCCACGGGCTCATTTCCTCCCCCTCTCCCCTTTCGGCCCGCAGCAGCCCACTCCACCCCTCCCCTTCTCCTTCTCCTTCTCCTTCTCTCCCTGCGTGGGCTGGCCCAACCGGCGCAGCAGTAGCCGCAGCCCAGCACCGGCCTAGCCTCGCCCACGCCCTTCCCTTCTCCCCCTCTCTCTCACTGATGCCCAGGTCCCATCCATCAGCTTCGTCCTCCACCTCAAGCTGACAGCCGTACACGGCACAGCGCCACACGTTAACGCCCGCCAGCGCCACCCCATTGCCAGCGAGGGTCAGAGGTGACACGACGAGACCTCAGGACCCCACGGCGCCCTCCTTTCTTCTCCTCTCCCCTCTCCTCCCTCACAGTGAGCTCGTCAATGCCGACGCCATGGTCGACTCCGCGCTGAGATGTCGAAGTAGCCGACAAAGCACTTCGACGTGCGTGTGGGCAAGCTCCAGCTGTGACGACGTGACCCGACGAGGTCAACCATGAGAGCACGTGGTGGATAAGCACGGCCGGGAAAAATCTCACCGCCGGGACACTGACCTAGCTGGCCTATAAATAGGCCCGACCAGCAACGCTCTCGCCCCGCCCTCTCCACCATTCGCTCCGCCGAGGGAGGGAACACACCATCTCCTCCTCCGCTTTCCCTTTCCCTCCTCCTTTCCACTTTCTTCCATTTTCCCCAAATCGGAGTTCGCCGGCGCCATAGGTGTCGCCTCCTCTCTTCTCCTTCCCAGCTGCGACATTGGCTGATTGGAGTGACCGGTGAGTTCTAGAGCCCCTCCTCTATCTCCCTTGCTAGTTAGTTGGTTGTGTTTCTCTCTGTGAAGCGCTCCCACCGTGCTCCCAGCTCCACCGAGCCGCCATGGCCGTCAGCCATCACCGGCAAGGGCACCCCGGGGCACTGCACCACCACCACTACACTCCTCACCCGCTCGCACACACGTACACATAGTTAGTTGTTTAGGATAGCGCCTCTTGGACCGAGTTCACCGCACGACACCATTGTGACCTCTCCGACGAGCCGCCACTGCTGCCACGGGCACCCATTGCTGACGGCAACCCCACCATCGGCCGTGGCATGACCCCGTGAACACCGTACCCCTATCACATGCCACCACCGAGGACCGACACCAACGACGGGGCCAACTCTGGCGAGCCAGGCCTCCTCCTTCCCTGTTTTGATGATGCGGCGGTCACCCTCGCCCGTCGCCGTTCCTTCTCTCCCCTTCGTTGTCTCCGCCATGTGGGACAGGCATGGAACGGCGTTGCCGTTACCGTTAGCCCCGTCCGTCTCTCTCTCTCCCTCTTTCACTAACATGTGGGCCCATGGCCATATCCGTTGTCGCTGCTAACGTAGGTAGGGTGGCCCACCTGTCATCCGCACACACACACATCACACACAGCGTGGCGTACGCTTTAGAAAATGTTGGGTACACCCGGCTAATGTACATAGAGAGTTAAAAATACATCTTCCTAGCTTAGAAAAATTCCTAGAAAATTTGTAAATAAACTAGATGCATTAAGGAATTTAATCATGTAATTTGCACATATTTTCATGCACTAGAAAATGCATATAAAATTCCACCTAGTGAAATAACTATAGGATAAACTTCTAAAATATATAACTTTTAAGCCCTAACTCCTTTTTACATGAAACCACCTCTAAAATTCATCTAAAATACAACTCTACCATTTGCATCTAGTGCCACCATATAGTTCTATGTTTGCTTTGCCCCTTCTTTTGTGGTAGCAGTAGTCTTATTTCAATCGATACGCCTGACAAATGATGGTAATCATTAGGAGGACGAGGACCTGAATTTTGTAGACGTGCTAGAAGGTGACAATGACGAAGGCAAGTCCTAGCTACCCTCCCTACCATCTTGCTTTAAACCATCGAAATGCTAAAAACCTGACTATAAGATTATTACCCTAGAATATGAGCTCGGTCATTGTGATATGATGATAGTGGAATTAAGATAAATGGTTATCTTGTTATTTTATGAGCTCCACACCATGAATAGAATTAGTAATAATAATGGAACTTAAAATTTGTTTAACCTAAAACTAAACCCCGACATGGGGTGAGTAGTGGTAAACTATGGAGGTAGTTTACCATGGCAGGGATGCCTGGAGAGGATTCCCGTGGGAGATACTCGCCTCGATCACATAAGGACCGGTTTGTAGTCTATCTCGCCTAGTGAGTTAATATGTACAACCACATGTCTTTATGGGTAGGCTTGATCTCACACCCCGTTAGATAGAAGTATAATTTCTACTAGAAGGCCGGTGTAGGCAACAGAATATCAGGAGCCGACACGGAGGATAGGTTTTCTTCCAAGGTCCGGTTGGCATGGATGCTATGTGATCTTCCATGTTAAGCTTTTGGTTTTTGGCTGCGTTCGAGCCCTTGATTTTATTGGCCATGTTCGAGCCATGTTTTCTTTGTGATGATTTGGTATCATAACATTGGGGGGATTTGGTATCTTCCCGGTTTTGTGTTTTCAACCCCTGAGAAGCCGTAGTAGAGTTATATGGACATCTAAGATCGTGTACATTCGGGTACGAGGTCTCGTTAGGTCTATTTCATCCACTGATCATGGATAAGATTGCACCTATCGTGTGGAGAAATTTGTACACCTCTGCAGAGTTACTTAAACCAATTCTAATAGCCACATCCTTGGAATGCACAAATGCTAGGATGGGATACTATGATTAGTTTTACTTTATGTGTAATAAAACTGGTAATGGAATTGATGCTAATTCGGGTATTAGTGGGAATGGTAATACTCTGCTAGGACCCAACCCTTAATTATAATCACCACTACACTTCTATTTCCACCCTATGGTTAGGGCTTGCTGAGTACGTATGTACTCACCCGTTGTTGACACACATATCTCGGCACGGAAGAAGACTATGACTTCGACGAGGAAACGTACCTCAAAGATTAGGATTCCCACAAGGAGATACGTTCATAGGTGTATGACATCGAGGCAAGAGTTTCGGCCGCATTCAAGTTTCCTGTGGAATAGGACACCGCTTTGCTGTGTAATAATCCTGCTCTAGAGACCACCAATAATGTCATTTCACGGCCGTAGTCTTCCGCTAGATATGTAGCCTATGATCGTGCCCCTTTGGGCCGCTGTTGTAAGACCTTATTTCTAGATATCAATAAAGCTCGGAACTTTTATTACATATTTGTGTACCATTCTTGTGATTTGTGCATATTTGTGCGTGATCCTGGCGCAAATACGGATGCACTAAGGACTCTCAAATTGAGGGTCTGACAACGTCCCATCACACAGATTCTATCCCAATACAACAGTGTTTTTTAGGATCCTAAAACACTGCCACCTCCCAGATGTTATGATCATGCCATCCCTCTTATACCTAGAGCCATACCTATCAATGCTAGACCTTATCATTATTCACCTCAGCACAAAACAAAGATAGAAGCACAAGTGAAACAACTACTTGAGTTTGGTCTTATTACTCACAGCCATAGCCCCTTTGCTTCCCCTATCCCGTTAGTAAAAAAAGATGGCACTTGGAGATTTTGTGTAGATTACAGGAAGCTTAATGATATGACCATCAAAAATAGGTTTCCTATGCTTATAATTGAGGAGATCTTGGATGAGTTTGTAGGAGCTAAGTATTTCACTAAATTGGATATGAAGGTAGGCTACCTCAGGTTAGGATGCTACCTGAGGATGAGTTCAAAACAACTTTCAAAACTCATCATGGTCACTACCAATTCAAGGTAATGTCTTTTGGTTAGACTAATGCTGCAGCAACTTTCCAATGCATTATGAACCACATCTTACAACCATTTCTGAGGAAATTTGTGCTAGTTTTTCTAGATCATGTTGATTCATATGATGAGGTTATTAGTAGACTTGCTAGCATGACCATGTCTTTAGAAAATGAGAAAGCTAAAACAATGAAATTAGAAAAAGAAAACTCATTTCTAAAGAATTCATGTGAAGATCATAAGCACTTACTTGATGTTCTTAAATCTTCACATGATGAGCTAAAATTGACTCATGAGACACTACTTGCATCTCATGAAGAATTATAAGATAATTGTTTTCAAAGAAAATTAAAAAGAATGAGAGTTCATCATATGAGTCAAGTGATCAATTGCTACATGTGACTAACTCTTGTGATGTAGGGAAGAAGCATGTATCCACCTCTTGTGATGATTTATTAGATATGCCATGCTCTTCACATGTAGATGCTTGTTCTACTTCTATGTCTTGTGAGACTAACCTTTTGAAGGAGAACAATGAGCTCAAAAGAGAAGTGAAGAACTTGAGCAACAAGTTAGAGAGGTGCTACATCTCTCAAGTCACCTTCGAGCATATGTTAAACAACAAAAGAAGCTATGGTGACATGAGTGGCATTGGCTTCAACAAGAGCAAGATCAAAGGCAAGAGATGGGGCAAGAGAGAAGATATGAAAGAGAGATGAAGAATCAAGAACAAGAGAAGGTCTCTCATTTCATATGCTTCAAATGCCATGAAGTGGGACATCTTGCAAATGGTTGCCCCAATGAAGAAAAACTCAAGTTGAAGAAAGAAGAAGAGAGGCTCAAGCATGTCAAGTTCTTCAAGCGCCACACTTGGGGTCACCTCACCTCAATGTGCCCAACCAAGCAATTGGTGAAGCAACAAGAAGTGCCTCAATGTCACACCCATTTAATGACCAAATGGAGTGCATACCCTTATGTGTGCCCAGAGATCAATCACACATAAGTTAACAAATTATAAAGGATGTATCATCACAAATGTTATTACATCACGATTAATAACACATAGTCTTTACAATAATATAGCGAATGTAAAATATAAAAACTCTCATGGTAGCTCCAATCACAGCCACATTGACTGGTTGACAGCAAGTCTAGTAATCTTCCGAGAAGTAGAAGTAGTCACTACTTGCACCATCTGTTACCCATCCGGTATTTTTATCCAAGTAAGAAAAATAAACAAGCGTAAGTACATCTCGTACTCAACAAGTGTAACATGGGGTTCATGAGGCTCAAAGGCATAACATAGGTTTATCAGCATGTAGCTTTTAATTAGCATTAATTCAATATATCAATGATATCAAAGTGTCTCAATGTAAACAATAAACATATGATCCATGTGAAATGATTAACGAATAGCAAAAACATATTCATTATAAATGATCCACTATTCCATAAGGGTCCAAGGCCACTCGTGACCGTGAGCACGACTGTTATAACAGTTTTACACTCTGCAGAGGTTGTACACTTTCACTATGAGTCGTGATTTACCCTTTCGCCCGAGGTAGCAAATCTCTTGACCCACTAACAAGAAAGGTCAGCAGGGTTCACTATGAAGTCTTTCGAAGGTTCGTCTAACAAGTTAGGGCCGCTAGGTTTCCAAAGTCAGTCTGTGTGATTCACCACGTAGGGATCCACGGTCTGCTCTACCCTATTTGCGCCACAAGGGTAACCTCTAACAAGCTAGAAAAGGTCCTTCTATATGACTAAAGCCAGAGCCATTTTAGCCCTCACAGTTGTACTGTAAATCCTGGATTTTCGCTTATAGATGAGTCCTTATGGAGAGTAACAAGAGCACCAAAGTAACCCCATGCTCTAGTACCCTTTAATAGTAATAAAATCATCTTTTAATGTTTATTGCATATTCCATTAGTCAAATTACATGATCATAGTTCATGTTGAGTACTAGCAATACTAATCCATGCAGTATAATAGGTATCAAGGAATAAGATCAACACTAAGTCATCCTTAACAAGGAATATATGCATAATGATATTATTTGCTTAATGTGAATAGGACAACAAGGATAATCCCATGCTATACTTGCCTTGCTCAAACTGGTCCTAGTGATCTTGTTCGTAGTAAAACTCCTGATCTCCAACGAATTGCTCACCGTCTATACTCGATCAACAATAGCAACAACATTCATCCAGAACAATCATGCATAGACAAACAAGACTATAATTAGAACAGTACACCAACAGTAATAAAATAAGATAAAAAGTTTTTAAAACGAATCTACAACTCGCTAGGATCACACAGACGCAAAGATCACGAAAAACGGAGCTAAAACGATAAAGTTATGAATTTACGAAGATTTCCTATAGAAAAATAAATACTTTAATAAAAACTCGAAAATAAATTAATCCAAACCTACTATACAGTTCTATAGTCACGTGGAGCTCACAAATATGAATCTAACGCAACTTGAATGGATCAAATCGGAGTTAAAACGGAGATTCTACGACTAAAACAAACTCAGTGGCAAAACTGTAATTATCTGAAAATGTATTTTTCATTTACCGAAACGAAATACGTTTTCAACCGACCAAAGCGTACTCTGAGCTTTACATTTTAGGACTGCGGGTTCGATATACTAAAAACTCAGGGTCTCTTTTACAAGATTGCGAATGAACCAGTATCTTCTAATTACAACCGTTGGATTCAAAATCAACGATCCAGATTGGATCGGGGAGAGAGAGAAGAGACGCCGGCGGCGCTCCGGCCAATTCCCGGCCGTCGGCGAGCTCCCACGGCGGCGCCATCATCGGAGAAGGCCAAAACACAACTCCGACCACCAAACGATGAAAGGAGAACACCGGGAGATCGAGAAGCTCACGGCGAACTCACCCCGCGCGAAGATAGGACCGGAGGATGACCGAAAAATGGCGGCTAGCTCGCGATGGCGGCTATGGCGGCGGTGGTGCTTGCGGTGGTGAGACTAGGCGACTACAACAACTCCAAAGGGAGAGAATGAGGGCGAAATAGTGCGGGGGTCTCGTTTTATAGCCCGTAGGCCTCGGTATACAAGGAAAGGAGGGAGATTTGATGCGGATTCGGATCACCGAATCAAAGAAGGAGGAAGGCGGTGCTCACGGTTGGAAAGAACCTGAGGAAGGAGAAAGGAAAGGGAGATGTGTCGCTGACCGGTGGGACCGGCTCGTCAGCGGCTCGGGTGCGGGACACGGTCGCGCGCGCGAAGACGGGCCGGCTGGCCGTGGTTGGGCTCGGCCCAAGAAACCGGAGGCGGGCGCGGGGGAAGGGAAAAGGAAAAACGGGCCATCGCTGCAGGCCGGAGGGATGGGCTGCGGGAGAGAATGCGGCCCGAAGAAGAAAATTTCCTTTCTCTTTTTCTTTTTCAAATTTTTCAAAGCCAATTTTCAAAGGATTTTCAAATCCAAATTGAATTTGATTTAAACCACTCATTACAAAATCCCAAATGCAGCAGCATGAATGCTCAATCATATTTCTACCCTTATATTTGATTTTAAATTTATAAAAATTATTATCCTAAGTTTGCATGCTCACAAAAATAAATAAAAATCATATTTCTCCTATTTTTATCCAAAATTTTAGGGTGTTACAATTCTACCCCCCTTAAGATGAATCTTGTCCCGAGATTCGGGTGATGCTTACTCAAACAGTTGCGGATAAGTTTTCCTCAGATCCTCTTCTCTTTTTCAAGTGGCCTCACCCTCTGTGTACCGATTCCACTGAACTTTACACATCTTAATAGTTCGACTTCTCGTAACTTTTTCAGCAGACTCTAGAATTTTAACTGGAAACTCTTCATATGTAAGATCCTCTTTAACAGTAAGCTCTTCTAATGGAATCTGCTCCTCTGGTACTCGCAAACACTTCTTAAGTTGAGACACATGGAACACATCATGTACACCTGCCAAACTTTCTGGTAATTCCAACTGATATGCCACTTCACCACGTCTCTCTACAATCTTGAAAGGTCCAATATACCTTGGTGCCAATTTCCCTTTCATGTTGAACCTTTGCACACTCCTCATTGGCGATACTTTCAAATATACATAATCCCCTACTTCAAAGATTAACTCTCTTCTCCGAGTATCAGCGTAACTCTTCTGTCTGGACTGAGCTATTTTTAGATTATCCCTAATCATTCTTACTTTCTTTTCAGCATCCTTGAGTACATCAGGCCCAAACACTTGACTTTCCCCTGTCTGATTCCAGAACAACGGGGTTCTACACTTTCGTCCATACAGAGCCTCAAACGGTGCCATCTGAAGACTCTTCTGATAACTATTGTTATAGGAGAATTCTGCATAAGGCAAACTCTTATCCCAACTAGTACCATATTGTAAAGCACAAGCTCTCAACATATCCTCCAATATCTGATTAATTCTCTCCGTCTGTCCATCTGTCTGTGGATGGTAGGCTGTACTAAAATTCAGCTTGGTTCCTAGTGATTCATGTATCTTTTGCCAATAATAAGATGTAAAATGGGTACCCCGATTAGACACAATTTTCTTAGGAACTCCATGTAGACTCACTATTCTTTCCATATACAATTCTGCCAACCTTGCACTACTATATGTAGTCCTAACTGGCAGGAAATGAGCAACCTTTGTTAGACGATCTACTATTACCCAAATTGAATCATACCCTCTCTGAGTACGTGGCAATCCAACTATAAAATCCATACCAACTTCTTCCCATTTCCATTCGGGTATCTGCATAGGTTGTAACAATCCTACAGGTCTTTGATGTTCAGCTTTCACCCTTTGACATGTGTCACACAAAACAACATACTTAGCAACATCTCTTTTCAAACCATACCACCAATATTTCTCTCTCAGATCCAGATACATCTTAGTACTCCCTGGATGTATGGAATAAGCTGACTCATGAGCTTCACTCAAAATTGCCTTTCTGATAGTCTTATCCTCTGGCACACACAGCCTTTTTCCAAACCATAATGTACCCTTATCATCCTTATGGAATCCTGGTGATTTGCCCTTCACTATATTCTCCGCTATCTCTCTCAATTTTGCATCTTTCATCTGACTCTTGCGTATCTCTTGCTCTAGAGTAGGTTCTAGTACCAATTCTACTGCATTGATGGTAAACCCTAAGTTCAGATACTCACATTCAGCACACAACTCTCTTGACAAAGGCATTACTTGTATTTCATTAGCGTAGCTTCTCCTACTAAGAGCATCAGCAACGACGTTAGCCTTTCCTGGGTGATAATGCACCTCTAGATCATAATCCTTTATCAACTCCAGCCATCTACGCTGTCTCAAGTTCAGATCTGATTGAGTGAAGATATACTTCAGACTCTTGTGATCAGTGTATATATCACTCTTATGTCCAATCAAATAGTGTCTCCATATCTTTAGTGCATGAACCACTACAGCTAATTCTAAGTCTTGAGTAGGATAATTTAATTCATGCTTTCTCAACTGTCTCGATGCATATGCCACAACTCTACCTTCTTGCATAAGAACACATCCTAAACCCCAAACGAGATGCATCACAGTAAATAGAGAACTATTTACTCAGATCTGGCAAAACTAATACTGGTGCAGTGGTCAATCTTTTCTTTAATTCCCCAAAATTAGCCTGACACTTCTCAGACCACACAAACTTGGCATTCTTCTCCAATAGTGCAGTCATTGGCTTGGCAAGCTTAGAAAATCCCTCTATAAATCTTCTGTAATAGCCTGCTAATCCCAAGAAACTACGGATCTCACTTGCACTGGTTGGTGGCTTCCAGTCCAACACGTCTTTCACTTTGCTAGGATCTACTGATATTCCTCCATTTGAGACAACATGACCAAGAAAGGAAACTTCCTTCAACCAAAACTCACATTTACTCCGCTTAGCATATAACTGGTGTTCTCTGAGCTTTTGCAAAACAAGCCTCAAATGTTCAGCATGTTCCTCCTCAGTCTTAGAGAATACTAGGATATCATCAATGAATACCACTACAAACTTGTCCAGATATTCCATGAATACCTTATTCATCAAATACATAAAGTATGCAGGAGCATTAGTCAGACCAAAAGACATCACTGTATACTCATACAACCCATACCGTGTGGTAAAAGCTGTCTTTGGTACATCACTAGCATGAATCTTCAACTGATGATATCCAGAACGAAGATCAATCTTGGAGAATACACAAGCACCTCTTAACTGATCAAACAAGTCATCAATCCTGGGCAACGGGTACTTATTCTTGATGGTAACCTCATTGAGAGACCGATAATCTACACACATCCTCTGAGTACCATCTTTCTTATCCACAAAAATCACTGGTGCTCCCCAAGGTGAAGAACTAGGACGAATGAAACCCTTATCATGCAATTCCTTAATTTGTTTCTTAAGTTCTTCTAATTCATCTACTCCCATTCTATATGGACGCTTAGCTATGGGTGCAGTCCCAGGTAATAATTCAATAATAAATTCAATGTCACGGTCTGGCGGCATACCTGGCAATTCCTCGGGAAACACATCGGAGAACTCTTCCACAACCTGGTCCTCCTTGTTGGCACCATCAGTAAGCTGATTCACTATAGCGGTCTCTTGTTTCTGCACTTTCACATCAACTCTGATCCTATCTCCCTTTGGTGTTGTCAACACTACTGATTTCCCTTTGCACTGAATCTCTGCTTGTTGTTGAATCATCCAATCCATTCCCAAGATAAGATCAATCCCAGCTGTTCTCAATACTATAGGACTCACCTTAAACTCTACCCCCCTTAGAATGAGACTAATCTGTAGGCAACGATAAGATGCTGACATACTTCCACCAGGTGAGTTTACTAATATAGGATTCTTCATGGCACACAAATGAATTCTATGTATTCTAACAAATGATTGTGATATGAAAGAATGTGATGCTCTAGAATCAAAAAGAAGAGTGGCGGGAGTGGAATGGACATCGAACGTACCAAGCATAACTTCTGGTTCCTCCACTGTGGTTTCCTGGGACAAGTGGTTCACCCTTCTAGTATTAGATGCAGACTTCTGGTGACTACCCTGCCTCTGTGGAGTCTGCTGATTGATCTTCTCAGGGCAGTTGTAGGACAAGTGACCTTCTTTTCCACATCGGAAACACTTGTTGGGGGTATTGGGAGCACTGGTCTTCATTGGAGGATTATTGGAAGGACCCTGGCGCTGAGGTTGATTCCCATTCTGCTGCGGAGGGTGTTGGTTACCATTCTGCGGCTGGAATGGGGGACGTTGCGGAAACTGATTGCGGAAAGGGACCTGACCACGATTCCACTGACCAGAAGGAGGCCTCTGTTGATTAACCTGCTGGAATCCAGTACGAGGATGAGTGTTACTACCAGAAGTCTATCTCTGAAGCCTTTTCCTCTTGGCATCCATCTCCTTGCGCTTGTTGTCCACCACGATAGCGCGGTTCACAAGCGTCTGAAAATTAGGATAAGTATTGGACATCAGCTGTAGTTGTAATCCATCATACAATCCCTTCAAAAAGCGGCGCTGCTTATCATTATCATTGGCCACCTCATGTGGTGCATATCGTGACAACTGGGCAAACTTGTCATGATACTCAGCTACAGACAATGACCCCTGGGTCAAATTCCGGAATTCCTCTGCCTTCAGTTCTATTATTCTTGCCAAGTGACTGTGGGAGCATTGGCGGGACGACCATACTCATATGATTCCCACTAGTCCTGAGCTTCTCCCTAGAGTTGTCCAGAAGCAAACAACACCTTCTGACGGTCATCACATTGAGCAATGTTGAGTTGCTTTTCCACGGCACGGAGCCAATCATCCGCTTCCAATGGATTAGTGGCATGCGTGAACACCGGGGGATGACCCTTCAAAAACTCACCACGCTTATCACGTGGTGTCACTCCAGCAACTGGATGATTATGTTGGTTCTACACCAATTGTTGCATGAGTTGTGTCTGCACTGCCAGAAGTTGCTCAATAGTTGGTAGCGGTGGTGGTGGTGGATTCGGGGGAACACCTCCACGACCCCTGCCTCTTCCTCTTCTGGCCATCTGCCATCCATAAGAATGCAAACTTTGAGATTTCCATGTTATCAACCACTTATAAGATAAAGAATGATATCTGAAAGTTTTCTGGGCGAATATCAATGCGATCAGTTCAGTAAATCAATCATATCTCGAACTACAGAAGTCCAATAGAGGCGTGCTTTATATGGTTGGAAAGCTTCTGAAGTTCCCCACAACTTCTATTTAGACCATAAGACCAGATTCTGTCGTTAAGTTAATGAAAATTAAGGCACAACAGAAACTGTTCTAGATTCCAGACTGTGCAAAAACTTTAACTTGTAACAGTTATATCTCTCGAACCAGATCAGATAAAAAGGTGATTCCAGTGGAATTTGAAAGGTTCTTAAGCCTAGATTCTCTCATAAAAATTTCATAAATGTTGCACGAACCGTTTTTGAACCATATCAGAAATATTGCAGACTGCTCTAGAAAACAGCAAGGACAGAAACGAGACAATACCAAACCCAACTATTATTCCCTTGACTAATAGACTTTTATTCTTAGAAATGGAACTTGTAGACATGCCTACAAGCCCCAGCACTCATAACAAAAATCCAACTCACACATAAGCATAATGATAAAGCAACTATCACACCAAAGTTCAAACCACACGACAGACTCGAAGACTCAACTGACGTTACTAAGAATGTTCTTATTACATAAATGACTCCTATTTTCTACTGGCGTGGCTCATGCTCTAATGTCTCATAAATCTTTATCATGCCTTGGTTTGCTCGGAGTTCATCAATCATTGCTTGGCACCTCTTGATGGTCTTCCACTGTGCCTTCACCATCTCATCTAACTGCAGCTTCCTCTCCATCATGTCATAGACAAAGTTCACCATCACCCGAGGAAGTGGTTCCAACTGCACTGGATCCATCATGGCCCATCCAAGGTTGGGGTGTGCACAAGGGAGGTAGCGGTGGATATCATGCTTCATGTTGTCAAAGCGAAGGTAGCGAAGGCCCATACATGCTTCAAAAGCAGCATCTTCAATACTATCCTCCATGGTAGCTCGACGACCCATGTGAGCATACATCCTGTCCAGCTGGTATGCTCCTTTTTCTTCATCCTTAGGAAAAATGCTCGCTCTTGCCTTCTAGTAAGTGTCCTCCAGCGGATGGGTGTACTCCCAACAGACGTACTCCATAGCTGGGTGCCAATCAGCGAAGTAGGCAGAGAGCATTCCCACAAGTCGATGGTGAGAAACAACATTTCCTCCTGCCTTGTGGTAGATATTCACAGTCCAACCCATTGGAGGGGGTGACACATCCTCAGTAGCTGACCAGGTGGGGGAGACGAGGGTTGCTCTCCTCCATTGGCTTCCTCCTCTTCATCATCTTCAATCTCGATGATCTCAGGGTCTTCTTCAGGCTCGGGTTCTTCCTGAGGAGGTGCTGGCACTTGGATTGGTACTTCAGGGGTCTGCTCATTCTCCTGGGGTACTTCCTCTTGTGGCTCTACAGGTGCAATCAAAGCACGAGGTGGGTAGTGTCCTCCAGTGGTGATGCAGGCAGTCTTGCGGCCACGAACCATCTACAGAGTTTTTAGATGTAATTAGAATAGAGGCAAAATTTTGTAATAGAATGAGACATAAGAAGCATAAAAATTTATCAAATAACAAGAGCAAGATAATGAGCATAAAAATAGTGAAAAGATGACACTAAATCGACCATTTCTATCTAGGCTTGCGTCCTACAGTCAACAATAGCTCCGATACCAATTTGTCACACCCATTTAACGACCAAATGGAGTGCATACCCTTATATGTGCCCAGAGATCAATCACACAGAAGTTAACAAATTATAAATGATGTATCATCACAAATGTTATTACATCACGATTAATAACACATAGTCTTTACAATAATATAGCGAATGTAAAATATAAAAACTCTCGTGGTAGCTCCAATCATAGGCACATTGACTGGTTGACAGCAAGTCTAGTAATCTTCCGGGAAGTAGAAGTAGTCACTACTTGCACCATCTGTTACCCATCTGGGATTTTTATCCAAGTAAGAAAAATAAACAAGCGTAAGTACATCTCGTACTCAACAAGTGTAACATGGGGTTCATGAGGCTCAAAGGTATAACATGGGTTTATCAGCACGTAGCTTTTAATTAGCATTAATTCAGTATATCAATGATATCAAAGTGTCTCAACGTAAACAATAAACATATGATCCATGTGAAATGATTAACGAATAGCAAACACATATTTATTATTAATGATCCACTATTCCATAAGGGTCCAAGGCCACTCGTGACCATGGGCATGGCTGTTATAATAGTTTACACTCTGCAGAGGTTGTACACTTTCACTGTGAGTCGTGATTTACCCTTTCGCCCGAGGTAGCTAATCTCTTGACCCACTTCCAAGGAAGGTCGGCAGGGTTCACTATGAAGTCTTTCGAAGGTTCGTCTAACAAGTTAGGGCCGCTAGGTTTCCAAAGTCAGTCTGTGTGATTCACCACGCAGGGATCCACAGTCTGCTCTACCCCATTTGCGCCACAAGGGTAACCTCTAACAAGCTAGAAAAGGTCCTTCTATATGACTAAAGCCAGAGCCATTTTAGCCCTCACAGTTGTACTGTAAATCCCGAATTTTCGCTTATAGATGAGTCCTTATGGAGAGTAACAAGAGCACCAAAGTAACCCCATGCTCTAGTACCCTTTAATAGTAATAAAATCATCTTTTAATGTTTATTGCATATTCCATTAGTCAAATTACATGATCATAGTTCATGTTGAGCACTAGCAATACTAATCCATGCAGTATAATAGGTATCAAGAAATAAGATCAACACTAAGTCATCCTTAACAAGGAATATATGCATAATGATATTATTTGCTTAATGTGAATAGGACAACAAGGATAATCCCATGCTATACTTGCCTTGCTCAAACTGGTCCTGGTGATCTTGTTCGTAGTAAAACTCCTGATCTCCAACGAATTGCTCACCGTCTATACTCGATCAACAATAGCAACAATATTCATTCAGAACAATCATGCATAGACAAACAAGACTAGAATTAGAACAGTACACCAATAGTAATAAAATAAGATAAAAGTTTTTAAAACGAATCTACAACTCGCTAGGATCACACAGACGCAAAGATCACGAAAAACGGAGCTAAAACGACAAAGTTATGAATTCACGAAGATTTCCTATAGAAAAATAAATACTTTAATAAAAACTCGAAAATAAATTAATCCAAACCTACTGTACAGTTCTATAGTCACGTAGAGCTCACAAATATGAATCTAACGCAACTTGAATGGATCAAATCGGAGTTAAAACAGAGATTCTACGACTAAAACAAACTCAGTGGCAAAACTGTAATTATCTGAAAACATATTTTTCATTTACCGAAACGAAATACGTTTTCAACCAATCAAAGCGTACTCTGAGCTTTACGTTTTAGGACTGCGGGTTCGATATACTAAAAACTCAGGGTCTCTTTTACAAGATTGTGAATGAACCGATATCTTCTAATTACAACCGTTGGATTCAAAATCAACGATCCAGATTGGATCGAGGAGAGAGAGAAGAGACGCCGACGGCGCTCTGGCCAATTCCCGGCCGTCGGCGAGCTCCCACGGCGGCGCCATCATCGGAGAAGGCCAAAACACAACTCCGACCACCAAACGATGAAAGGAGAACACCGGGAGATCGAGAAGCTCACGGCGAACTCACCCCGTGCGAAGATAGGACCGGAGGATGATCGGAAAACGGCAGCTAGCTCGCGATGGCGGCTATGGCGGCGGTGGTGCTTGCGGTGGTGAGACTAGGCGACTACAGCAGCTCCAAAGGGAGAGAATGAGGGCGGAATAGTGCGGGGGTCTCGTTTTATAGCCCGTAGGCGTCGGTATACAAGGAAAGGAAGGAGATTTGATGCGGATTCAGATCACCGAATCGAAGAAGGAGGAAGGTGGTGCTCGCGGTTGGAAAGAACCGGAGGAAGGAGAAAGGAAAGGGAGATGTGTCGCTGACCAGTGGGACCGGCTCGTCAGCGGCTCGGGTGCGGGACGCGGTCGCGCGCGCGAAGACGGGCCGACTGGCCGTGGTTGGGCTCGGCCCAAGAAACCAGAGGCGGGCGCGGGGGAAGGGAAAAGGAAAAACAGGCCGCCGCTGCAGGCCGGAGGGATGGGCTGCGGGAGAGAATGCGGCCCGAAGAAGAAAATTTCCTTTCTCTTTTTCTTTTTCAAATTTTTCAAAGCCAATTTTCAAAGGATTTTCAAATCCAAATTGAATTTGATTTAAACCACTCATTACAAAATCCCAAATGCAGCATGAATGCTCAATCATATTTCTACCCTTATATTTGATTTTAAATTTATAAAAATTATTATTATCCTAAGTTTGCATGCTCACAAAAATATATAAAAATCATATTTCTCCTATTTTTTTATCCAAAATTTTAGGGTGTTACACTCAACCAATGCCACAAGTTGAGCAAGAAAAGACACCCCCAAGAGCAAATCAAAGATCAACCATGAAGATGGTGGTGACTTGATGATGAAAAGAAGAAGACAAGAAGGGATGGAAAGGCAAGGCATCCAATGCTAGATCAAGATGCCAAAAATGATGAGCAAGACACAAGATAAGAAGAAGGTGTATGCTCACATCAAGTGCTTCAAGTGTGGAAATACGGGACACTTTGCCTCGCAGTGTCCTACCAAACTTGAGAAGAAGGCTCAAGCAATTCATGAGAGGCAAGACAATGAGAAGCACCACATGAGCAGTGAAGAGAGGGCTCAATCAAAGAGGAAGTGCTACTCATGCCGAGAAAGGGGACACATGGCTCATTCATGTCCCCTAGATAATAATTCTAAGCATATTTCAATTGATGATAATATTGTGCTTAGAAAGGATGGCAATAGTACCTCATTGGTTGCAATTGCAAAACATCTCGCTATCCATACTAAGGCGATGCCTAAGTATGTTGCTCCTAACTTGAGAGGACCCAAACTTGTTTGGGTACCATCAAAAAGTGGATGAATGTATGTAGGTACCATGGCATTGGAGGCTTTACTCAAATTGATTTCATATTGATCATTATATGTTGAGTCAAGTATTGAAGCTTAATGCAATCTTATCCCAATGCCAAGTCAAGAATGAGTGAAGTCCAAGCGCTACAACATACAAGTGTCATATTCAAATTGTGGGTGATTCATTGGAATTATTTGATGGCTTGTAAATTATTTGAGTTGAAGCTTGCTATTGGATGATCATGAGCTAACCAAGGTATATCTCTTGTTGATCATTTCATTTGGGTGCATATGAGTTGATCGAATTGGATATATATGCAATGTTGCTTGCTATAAGATGCTTGAATGGATTAATTGCTAAGTAATTAAATTTGGATTAATTTGTGTTGGATAAATTCATGAGATGACTTTAAGTAAGTGGACTGAACGGATATATGTCTTGTGAGAGTATTCAAACAAGTTAGTTTCAAGGTTGATTCACATTTGATGAAGTATAGCTCAAGTGATTGAAATCCGTCCTTCTTTTTGTAAGATCTGAGTGAGCTGTGCTCTAAGCCATGTTTGAGTGAACAAATCTATTTGGATTGGCTTAAAATTTGGTATGCATGCTCTAGACTTATGGTATAAGATGCTGTACAAATTTCATAAAAATTAGATAAGAAATGCTTCGGTTTTGGAGTAGATCTTATCAGCTATAGTGCATCAGTTTTCAGCATATAGCAGTGGTGGGAGTATTGAAATCTAGTAGCAATATAGATGTCAAATGAAGCTCAAATTTTTACAGCTACTAGATAACTTAGTAAACCACATCTCCACCAAATTTCATGGTATTTGGATCTGTACATTGGGAGATATGAATTTTTTATTGAAGGGTATAGAATCTGCTAGAAAAGTGACAATTATTGGATTGATTAAGAGTCACTTTGATTGAAAGGTCCTCAAGTTGGAAACATGTTTATAAGTGTTTGAGGTACCTAAGTTTGGTTTTGTAGTAATCTAGAAGCATGACAAGCAATGAGTGCAAGGCCATTTGATTATGGAATGTACTTGGTGTACATAATTGGTACTCAAATTGGAAGATCAAGATCAAACTCAAGGTTAAGATGAAGTTTAAGTTCTAGTGATTATTTGAAATCATTTAGTAGAAAGAAAAGGACTTAAAGAAGGATTCAAGGTTGCTCATCAAATTAAGTCCATCACTTGAATCAATCAACAAATTCATTTCAAGTGAGTGTCAAGAATGGTTCTTTAGAGAGAGGTCACTTCTCCCTAGTGTAGGGGCTTGCCGCCCAATGTGTGGGTAAACTAAGTGTGGAACTTGGAAGGCTAACATGGAAGTGGTGATCCGAGAAACATTTGAGATGTTTAGTTGAAGCAATCAAAAGGGTTGATCTAGAAAGCAAGCAACGCCCAAAAGAGAGCTAGTCATGATATTTCAAGTGGTATTCTCACATTGATGCTCTCATGCAAGCAAAGATGAGATGAAGAAGCAAGCCAACCACATCATGATAGTGCACTTGATCATCAGTGGTTTTCAAATCATATGGGTGAAGAATGGATTTCTCTAGTAATGATTGGTTTTCACCAAGCTATAAATTGGACTTCACATTGCTATTGGAGTAATGAATTGAAACCTATGAGAAAATACTCCAACATAGCAAAGGTATCATTGTAATGTGCATGATCATTTCATCCCTTACTAATATGCGGTTAATGCATATAGTACATGCCAAATAGGATCATGCATGACAAATGAAAATTTAAATTCATAGCTTACCACTATTGCTTGAATGATTAAATGATCTAGTGGTATGTATATGAGTTTGTTCATGAGCTAGTGAACCCAAGTACTTGATTTAATTTAGATTGCTAACAAGTGACAAGTACAACATTGGCAAGATAACCCTTGAAGAAGCTTGTCATTGGTTCAAACCGGACTTGAAAGCTTAGGCAAATTAATTTAGTTCAAGTCAATAAAAGCTCATGATAGTGATAAGAGTACAAGAACAAGAAAACAATGCAAATGGATATCTACTTTGGTTGTTTCAAGTGATATCTAGACTCTATTGATTTAACAAGTGGTATTCACAAATGGTGTCTAGATCAACTTACAAGTGATATCCTACAAGTGGTAGTCATGAAAATAGCAAATGTTCAAGAAATGGTTTTATTGACAAATTCAACAAGTGGTTCCATGCTTGAAAATTCCTCCAAGTGGTTTCACATTCATACACATGGTATTCCTACATGTGGTATCAATCATGCAAGATGACGGTTCCACAAGTGATCCTCAACTTTAAGTGATCATCAAGTGAAGCAAGTTCCCTCATCTACAAGAAGCTCAAGATTATCAAGTGAATGACACATGCTATGACATAGGGGGAGGTGCCCCTCCGAGTGGTATCAAGGTCAAAGGTCCTATTTGAGATCTCAAGGCCTACAAGTGGTGTTATTCCAACATTTGTGGTGGTGTCCATAAAAAAAATACAAGAGTCAAGTGTCAACCATCTACTCCAATGTAATCCTTTGTATCAATAAGATGCTCACCTTTTATGGAAATTGATGACAAAGGGGGAGAGATTGTACAAAGATATGAAGTTGGAACAAGATATGATCAAGGGGGAGAGATAGATGATGTTGACATGAACAAAGAGGGAGCAACATTGAAGAATGTAAGGGGATCAAAATGCTTAGACAAAAGAAGCACACAAGTAGGGGGAGCAAGCTCATGAACTTGGTTGTTTGCATTTAATATGTGCATATTCATGTGCTTGCTTGCATTGCATAAGTTTTTTAATTCAATATGTATGCTTGTGTGGTGTATGCTAGTTATAGAACTTGAATGATGAAATGAAAACTATCATGCATAGGATGGTAGGTAGACTTGTGTTCTCACACGTGGTACTAGAACTTTGCTTATAATGTTGATCTCATGGGGTTTCTAGTGTTTATGTTGTCTAGCTACTCATGATGCTAAGGATGGTGTTCAAAATGCAACTCCAATTGATATCACACTTCAAAGGTTATTCTATACACCTTAGCATCACTTAGTAGTGGTAACACTCCCATAAATTTCATATTTATGCATATGTGCAAGTTTGAAACCAAACCATTTAAGCACATATGTAGGGGGAGTTATCACTACCAAGTCAGGTTTTATGGTGCTTATCCAAATCTTGTCATAGAGCTTAAATGTTGGATAAGTAACATAAAATCCAAATCAAGTTAGCAATTTACACTTGTGTGAAGTGCTAGCTTGATAAGAGCTTAATTTCCATATCTTTGTAGAGTTGTCATCAATTACCAAAAAGGGGGAGATTGAAATGTCCTTGCTTGGTTTTGGTAATTGAGTGATAACCTAGGTGGACTAATTGTGTTTGATGTGAGATACACGGGTGATTAGTCCATAAATACATGTGTGCGAGCAACATATGCCATGATAGTGAAGATGGCTTGAACTTGGTGCAAGGCTCACACATGTGATGATAAAGGAGTTCATTGCACATGAGACATGACATTGAGTCATGTGATCAAGGTGGAGAAGATTAAGATGTGACTTGGCTCGATGGGCCGGTTGCAAGCGTGAAGGACAAGTCGGAGGCTTCGAAGCGAGGGAACGCATGTGACAGTGAAGCTTGAGCAAGACTTGATGCCAATGGACCGACACAACGGTGAAGAGCAAGTGAGGTCAAGATCGATGAACCAATACAATCACGTGATGATATAAAGTGGATCATATCATTTATGATTGGTTGGTGCATGTGTTGCATCAATGATGGAGGAGATGAAATGGAATGCACAAGGCGAAGGTATATTTATAGGGCATTTCATTTCACCAGTCATAGGTGCGTAGAGAAGTTTATGACCGGGTTTAGGATAGATGACCGTACTATCAAGAGGGACAAACTTATTTGCATATCGGTCATCTAGTGTCACTTGAGTGATCTAACTTTGCATACGTGTTAGGATTGAGTGGCGTGGTGAAAAGAGTGGTAATCCTTTGGAAAAATGTTTGTGAAAAGCTAACACACGTGCACATGGTGGTGATCACTTGGTGGTGTTAGCACATTTACAAAGGTGAACAAGTTGGTGAAGAAGAGGAGGCGAAACCAGGCTTGGGGTGCTGCCTGGGTGGCACCGCCACCCTTGTGATGGTGCACCGCCACCCCTATGGCGGTGACCGGCTGAGGAGGCCAAGAGCGAGCAGTTTGGGCTGGCACCGCCACCCCTAGGGTGGTGCCCACCTGGACTTGGTTTTGAGCAGCAGTAGAAGGGCTATCACCGGACGTGACTATGTACACCCCCCTAGCGCGATGGTGCACCGTTAGGGGGTGTCCGATGCCACTGTCCCATTTTTCCAGAGGCTGGGGATTTCGCGGTGTTGGTCATGGGGGTCACCGCCACCCCTATGGCGATGCACCGCCCCTACCTGTCCGGTGCCAGGTGCTCAATGGCTAGTTCAATCTAGCCGTTGGGGGCACCGCCACCCCTAGGGCAGTGCCACCACTGCCGTGTCCGGTGCCCTCATAGGAAAGGGATCTTTGCTCCAACGGCTCTATTTGGCTTGGGGGCTATAAATAGAGGTGGAGCTCGGGCATTTGGCTAGTTGAGCACCCTTGGGATTGAGTGTCCATGCTTGGGGAGTGCTTGGGAGCCCTCTAACTCACTTGTTCTTGCAAGAGTGTGATCCGATTGCGAGTGAGTGTGATTCTAGTGCGTTGCATCGTGAGGTTGCATCGAGTGGCACTAGGTGATCGAGTTGCAAGCTGGTGGTGCTTGTTACTCTTGGAGGTTGCCACCTCCTAGATGGCTTGGTGGTGGTCTCCATCGAAGCCCGCGAAAAGATTGTGTGGTGCCCCGGAGAAGAGCTTTGTGAGGGGCATTGTGCTCGCCCCGCGGGAGCCGCGAAGAGCAACTCTAGTAAAGCATGTCATTGAGCTACCCTCACTTGTGGGCAGGTTCTTGCGGTGCCTGACGTGCGGGCTTGGCGGGTGATGCCAATTAGCCGCCGAATCACCGAGTGAGCGGTAGACACAATGGGGACTAGCGTGTTAGCAAGCATGTGAACCTCGGGAGAAAAATTACTGTGTCATCCTTGTCTTCCCGTTGGTTTGCATCTCTGTTACGCAAGCTTGTATTTACTTTCATATACATTGTGCTTGTGTAGTTGCTCTTGTAATTAGTTTTGCTTGTGTAGCTTGCGAGTTACCTTCTTGCTTGTGTAGCTATAAGTAGCTCCCTTGCGTGGCTAATTTGGTTTTAGTAACCTTGTTAGTCACATTGCTTAGTTTTGTAGCTAAGTAATTTGGGCTCTCTAATTTAGCTTGTGTAGCCTTGTTATTGAGCATTGCTAGTGAGCTTAGGAGCTTTGTGTTTTTGGATCACTAGTTGTGTAGGAGCTCCCCCGGTTGGGAAAGTACTAGCATCTAAAAAAAGGTTGGGAAAGTACTAGTTGCATAGGTTTGTTAGACCTTGCTACTAGAATTGTTTAGGTGAGCTCGTGCTAAGCTTGGCACCTTAGTTGCTTAATTAGTATCTTTGTAAGGTGCTAGAGAACTTAGATAGAGGGGTGTAGTCTTGGCTAGACCGATAGTTTTAATTCCGTATTTGTTTTGGTTAGCCGACACAATTAAGTTTTAGAAAGGACTATTCAGCCCCTTCTAGTTCGCCATCTCGACCCTACACTTGCCACCGCCCGCCTACCTAGGGCAAGCCTGGCCCCAACCTCGCTCCTCACATGCCACTGCATTCGCTGGCCCCATGCCTGCCCGCCGTGGCCGCTCGACGAGGCCGTCCCTGGCCGCCATGGCCACGAGCTTCGACAAGGCTGTGCTAGTCGCAATGGCCCGCGCTCGTCGGCCCCGCGCACCCGCGCTTGACTGCTGCTGCAGCCGTCGAGCTAGAGCTCCGCCATGGCTGATCCGCATGTGTGCAATGTGCTCTGCTCGATAGGAAGAGGAGGAAAGAAGAGATGACATGCAGGCCTAGGTTGGAAGTGAGATAGATAGAACACTGGAGCCCAAGGGCAATTCTTGCCATTCCATCGAAAACGCTGTTACGTGGATTTGGAGCTCTTGAATTAGCAAAATAGTTTCTTGGTAGATCCACGGTGGATCTTAGATCCATGGTGGAGCTGATCCATGGTGATTTCAGATCCAGTTTCACTTTTCCAGCGGTGAATCTCTACTAAACAGGCCCTTACTATACCGTAGGATGCTAATCTTTTTCATGTTACTCTAGTACACATCAAGGTTAATTGGCTCGTGGAAATTATGTTGTCTATATCTACCTTAGAAGCGCACAACTTCTAAGGCACTAGTGGCAGCCACGTCACCAGATTAGTGATGACCATCTGATCGCCAATCCTACGATTGATACTGCTTGAAGCCCCTTGGAGCCGCTTATATCTGAAGCAGCTTCCGGTTCTTCCCTGCACCAAAATATCTATCCAACTTTACCCCAAACTAGGCTTCTATTCGCTCCCGTGCGATGCTGCCCGCGCCTGCTGCCTCCCCCACGACCACCCTGCCCCGCCCTAGTAGAGCGCCACCCCTGCCCCCACCCTGCCTCTGCTGAGGTCGCGCCCCTGAGCGCCGTCACCATCTCTCACTGCGAGGGCCAACGTACCAACCTCGACTCTTCCCAGTACGGAGAGCGGCTCCATGCCGAGCACCACTCCCTCCCCTGCCGAGGCGTCTTCAAGGATGGGGAGCACGATTTGGTGGTAGAAAGGCCTAGTGCCACTAGATCTGGGGCTTTCGCTAGCACGACCGGTAAGAAAATTGGAATTTTTCCCTCATGCCAAATGGTTTCACTCAAATGCCATCAAAGTTGTGGCCTTTGCCTAAATGCCTTTAAGAAATGAGTGCTTCACACCAGAATGCCATTTCGTTATACAACATTGAATGAATGGTATGTGCGTTGTGGATGGCTGGTTGGTTATTTCGTTATATGCTGCACTACATGTACCTCTCCCGCGTCATAGCAAGTTAATTACTAATTAACTCTCTCCTGCAAAATAAATTGTGCACACCTACAAACGCAAAACAAAGCTTATAAGTTAGAGCTCTCTCAAGTCACATACATTCTACCTTCTGGCTAAGTCACCCTAGCTACTCACTTTTACGCACTTAGCTACTCTACCTACACGGCTACACCCCATGGAAATTATTAAGTTGCATGCGCCAACCAGTTCAACCCAAAAGCTTAAGCTGATAGGAAAAGGTAGGCAATTTACTTATATTCCAACACTCCCCCTCACGTGGAGGCTCTCTCAGGCCTTAGATGTGGAATAGGAGTGAGCAACAATTATTTTATTTAATTGCGCTAACCAGGATTCGAACTCAAAACCTCTGGCTCTGATACCATATTAAGTTGTATGCACCGATCAGTTCAACCCAAAAACATAAGTTTACAGGGAGAGATGTGCAATTCACTTATATTCCAATAGAAATCTCTTAGTGGTTCCATATTCCTTTTCTCCACAAGACATGTGAGATGCATACACATGGGCCTATGAGGCAACAGGAGATGATGTTCTCGCCCACTGATCAATTCATGTTTTGTCCGTGCACCATCTGCGTCTGACAGACTCAGTGTTGCCACCAGAGACAGCACACAAACAACATCCACTCTCATCATATATAGTGAGATGATCACATACGGTGAGAT
Organism: Saccharum hybrid cultivar R570; assembly: GCA_038087645.1. Classification (NCBI taxonomy): domain Eukaryota; kingdom Viridiplantae; phylum Streptophyta; class Magnoliopsida; order Poales; family Poaceae; genus Saccharum; species Saccharum hybrid cultivar. The sequence continues at coordinate 4,185,570 of JAQSUU010000474.1, read as the reverse complement.
GAAATACTCTGCACAGAGAGTGTGCGGTCAAGGAAGATTTGCTGTACTCAAGGGTCGTAGATTCTGAGACTCAATTTGTTTTGGAGAGCTCCAGCTCGATCCAAAAAACAACTCTAGAGCGAGCACCAACTCTATCATAGAGTAGCTCCACCATGGATCAAGGCTCTTTACTATAGACTTGGATTCATATGCAATTATAAAAATTATTCAGGAATTAAAATAAAAAAAGACAGAATGCCGGCAGAGAGCCAAGTAGTAATCAAAATGCCTCATCAAAATAATCAAAACCATATAATTGAGATAAAAAGTGTCCATGTTGATTGTGATTTCAAGGCAAGTAATTGATAGTAATAATAATGGCTAAAAAACAGCCCCAGTGGAGTTCCACAACAATAATTTTTGTTTGTTAATCGTCATTTCCTAAATCATGCATTCTAGATCATGAGGCGCTATCCTGACATGCTCTCTGATTAACGGAGGTGGACATATTTAGGGTCCATCTCCATAAATGACGGGCATCCTCCAGAAAAATGTCTAGCTCCAAAAGTAATTTATATAGGCAAGCGTCCTAACATGACAACCACTAAAAATCGTCAATTAATAGAGGTGGTCGTATTAGGATGCCCATCTCTGTAAATCAATTTTCAGAGAGGGTATCTTCTCTAAAGATCACTATTAACAGGGATGAGCATTATAAGCGTCCATCCCAGAAAATCAATTTTCAATTTTCATCTCTATAAATAGTTGCATACAAAAATAATTCACATCTTTTTCATATGAACTCGGATGAGGACAAACTTTTTATCAAAATTGTATCTCTCGACACGATCAACAACTTTGTAGTTGACAAGTTTTGATTTGAAGCTGTTTGGATACCATTATTTTAAGTTCACAGATTTTGAAATCTGAAATTTGAAATTTTGAAACAACCTCAAATATTGATATGGTCTATACCAAAGTTGTTGTTCTCAATACTATGAACAACTTTATAGTTGAAAAGTTTTTGATTTGAGATCATTAAAGTCCCAAATATATTTTCTAAGTTCATTGATTTTGAAATTCAAAATTTAGAATTTCTAAATGACCTTGAATGTTCACATGTTTCTGTTGATAAGTTTTTTCTTTGAAGTTTTTTAGTGTCTCAAATATTTGTTTTAAATTCACATATTTTGAGAGTCAATTTTTTGAATTTTTTAAACAATCTAGGATGGAGACACATGCTATACCAAAGTTGTAGTTCTTGACAAGACTTAAAATTTTGTAATTGAAACTTTTTTCATTTGAGTTTATTTATTAGCCAAAATATTTAATACATGATAACAAAATATTTGTAAAAAAGATAGAATCCTGTATAAACTCACGAGTGATGGTGTTGATACTAAGTTGTAGCTTGTGGGTTCAATTCTTGAGAATGACATAATTTTTTGTTTTTTAGATTTTCTGGAAACTATTAGCGGAGGCGGACATTCAGAGACGAGCACCTTAAGGTACGGTGCCCACCTTCGTTGATCGATTTTTACAGACAGATATTCTGATCGCCTCTTAAAATGACAATTAACAATGGCGTTTGTTTAGAGACCGACAACCTGCCCGCCTAAAAGTAAGAAATGTCTGTCTCAAATGTGTTTTAAGTGCTAGTGTCATGTGCTTGTGGCGCAGAGCAATGTTAATTGGCTCCTATGGACACTCAACGCAGTCTATATAAGAGCAATACTACAATGCTTATTACTCCCAAGTCTCCCAAGAGTGACAGTGGTTTAACTATTCAGGATCAGAAGTTGTATCCTCTCATCATCTTTCATCACCTACATGTACTTATACCGCTACACGGTTCTATACGTGGGGAGATAGACGTGTAGGCCTGGGAGTGCGGGGCATCAGGAGATGATGCTAGCTGAGCAATGCTCCATTGTGCATTGTCTGATCTATTTGCACATTTGGAGCATCGCCAATCTACTGCATCCCAAACTGTCCAGATGTCAAATAATGGCACCGGGAGATCCAGTCGATGCTGTAAAAATGATCATTGTTGGAGAGAAGATCAGTGTCCTCAAAATCACAAGTCGAAGACAAGATGGATCCGCAGATGTGCAACAGTTTTTAAGGAAACAGGAGGGATCCACTACAGGAAACTGGCTCTTTGCCGACTATAATTTTCTTTGCCAACTGTTTTTTCTCGACACTCGGCAAAGAGGTCCCTTTGCCAACTGGAATTTCCTACAGTCGGCAAAGCAGGATTTGCCGACTGCCTGGCTTTGCCGACTGCCAGGCAGTTGGCAAAACCATGGCTTTGCCGACTACCAGACAGTTGGCAAAGAATTACAGTCGGCAAAGGCAGGCCATGGTTGACGCCATCCACACCGTCACCTTTGCCGACTACCACTCCGTCAGCAGTCGGCAAAAGCGCAGGCTTTGCCAACTGCCATCCTCCCTGGCAGTTGGCAAAGATTTTTTTTTTGATTTTCGATCCCAGTTTTTTGTGTTGCCTTGATACAGTAAGTACATGATATATTTCAAATTTGGGATCATTTTGATTTATTTTGCTATATTCCGTAGATTTGTTTTCTGTTTGGGCAAGTGAGGTTCGAACCTGTAACCTGTAAAAAACTTGAAAAGTGAGGAGCATATATAGGAATCGAACCAGGCACCTTAGGAGCAAAATGAAGCAAGCAAACCACTGGGACATACACCTCTTAGTGAATAAAGGAGTGTTCTATCTTATTTGTTCATTCTGGACTGCCGAGAGAAAGGAAAAAACCTGCCCAAAACTTGAAAAATTGTGGCTCTCGTGGGAATCGAACCAGCCACCTCATCGGTAATCAGTAACCAAACCAAACGAGCAAACCACGGAGCCAACCAAACCTCGATCCCTCTCCGGCTCAGTTGGCTGCGCACACGCACACCCGCTAGAAAACGGTCATTGCTGGGTCCCAAGTTCGTATATAAAAAAAAATAGAGCTGTATATGCCCAAAGTATATATAAAAACTACACGGCCATTGCTGAAAACAGTCGATTAGCTCAGTGGCAAGTTCCGAACACTTTGATGGCTGAGTCTTGGGTTTGAACCCGTGCAGAACCAATTTTTTTAAATGTATAACCAAAATTTTTATATGTTTTCCAATAATATATTAGTGCTTCTAAGTCATATATGTATTTTATATCCTATTTCTTTTTTAAAAATTAGACAAAGATCAATTTACTTATTCTATTTATCTATTTATTTGTAAATTAGCCAAAGCACAAGATTATTGCATTGGATGTCTAGCCCGTTCTAATTTTTTAGAAGAAGAGAGGAGTTGTTATAATCCTAAGCAATAATCTACTTGATACAGACCGGCACTCACTACTACAAAAACGATTTGTAGCAACGCCTCCTTTTTTAGGGGCGGCTCTATATTGAGCCACCCCTACAAATGGTGGCCAAATGAGCCGTCATTACAAATATATTTGTAGGGGCGGCTGGTGCGCATATTTAAAATTAAGTATTAAAATTTAAATTTTTTCAAATGATCTCGGATGAAGATATGATCAAAATAAAAGTTGTAGATCTCGAAAAGTTATGAAACTTTGTTGTTTACAACTTTTTCATTTGAAATGATTTACTGCTTCGAAATGCTATTTGAAATTAAAATTTGAAATTATTGAAGAACTCTGATTTCTCTTTTTAATCTCCGGCAAAACCTTGTAACTAGTTTTTCTCTCTCATACTAACTTTAAATTTGATTATTTTTTTTCTTAAAAATTTTTAAAATCATGCTCTATCAATTATAAGAAAGATATGTAAGATTTGTGAAAAATATTACTATCACAATCTCGGATGAACAAATGACCAAAATAAAAGTTGTAGATCTCGAAAAGTTATGAAACTTTGTAGTTGACAACTTTTTCATTTGAAATCATCTTGTCAATGTTAACTACATTTGAATTTCTCAAATTTGAAATTCAAATTTTATAAACGACCTCGGATGGAGAAACTACCAAAATAAAAGTTGTACATCTCGAAAAGTTATGAAACTTTGTAGCTGACAACCTTTTGATTTGAAATCATCTTATCAAGAAAAACTACGTTTGAATTTCTAAAAATTTGAAATTTGAATTTTTTAAACGACCTCAGATGGACAAACAGCAAAAACAAAAGTTGTAGATCTAGAAAAGTTATGAAACTTTGTAGTTTATAACTTTTTTATTTGAAATCAACATGTCATGGAAAATTAGGTTTGAATTTTTCAAATTTGAAATTCAAATTTTGTAAACGACCTCGGATGGAGAAACTACCAACATGAAAGTTGTAGGTCTCAAGAAGTTATAAGACTATGTAGTTGACAAATTTTTCATTTAAATTTATTTAGGTTCTCAAATAATGTTATAAAGATTATCTAAATAATACTAAAAACCATAGCATGGAGGCAAGGCAAGGCTCGGTGAGAACACGTGCAGACCAAACTTCCATCACGCCAAAACCTCGAAACCCCACGCGCTCCTCGATCCGCCCTCCCGCTCGTGAGCCAATAGGAGTCGAGCCCTTACCATCCAACCGTCCACGCTGCACCTCGCGCCCCTCACGCGGATCGTGCCCAATCCAACGCCTCCCACTTCGCCTCGCATCTCCATACTGCTCCTCGCCAGCCGTCCCCATCCTCCATCCCATCCATCAGTTCCCAAGCTCCACCCACACCAGAAAAATCCCCAGTTGAGAAGTGGGCCCGTGCGAGGCGGCGGCGATGTCGGGGCGTGGCAAGGGCGGCAAGGGCGGAGCGAAGCGCCACTGGAAGGTGCTCCATGACATGGATCGGCGACAGTGCGGCTTACATCGCGCGGATGCCACTGGCGACGATGCGGCTCGCGTCCGCGCCCACGGCACCCCCGGCGATGGCGTGGCCCGCCCCATGCGGATGGCAGCCCTGGCGGTTGCTTAGCCCGCGCCGGGCAGATGGTGCTCTTCGGCGGTGTCGTCCTGCTCCCGACGCGGATTTGCCTTAGGGATCCGTGCGGCAAGGTTCGGCGAGGCACGTCCTCTCCGTTGGCCCTACAGCCACCGCCTCCCTATGACAGCTACGGTGGCGGCGCGGCCTGGTCTGCGCGGATGGCGCACCTCGGCGGCGGCACCGCTCGGTCCGCCACGGCCCGCTCGTGTGGCTCTAACAGCGGCAGCACTCCCTTCCTCACATCGGTACGTAACGCATCCGCATCCTTCTTCCGTGATCTGGATGTTAAGCCACTCCATCATCCCTCCGATTTCCATTTTTTTGCACAAATTTGCATTTGATGTTGATTTATGGACTTATGGTCATGCCAGATCGAGTGAGGGGACCTCCTTCTCTACCCACGACGATGGGTAGATGTCCAGTGACGAAATCACCTAGTCCACTCCAATGGCCCCATCGTTGGCAGTGGCATTGCACAAGGTAATAAGTGGCCTCAGGCCTCAGCAAGGTGCCATAACGTGAGTGTGTCTGCTAGCCTCCAGGTGATTCCACATTTCCACTACCAGCTTGATTACCACCGTATCGTCGAAGTTGTTGTAATGTATTTCTTTTCTTCGTTACGGACCTAGACTTGTTATGTTGAACTTCGTGTGATGGACGTCGACTTGTGGTGTTCGACGTGTTGGACTTCAAGTGATGGTTGTAATGCACTTGTGTGGTTGTTATTGTGACATATATGTGAGATATATGTGATGTTGTGCGTTATTGTGATATATGTGGTGATGTTGGCGACAAATGTGATGAAATTGTGATATAAATGGTGCTACCGGTGCTTCTGGTGAAATTGGATTATAATTTGTGATTTTGCAGGGTTTTGATGCAAGAAAATAGAAAACAAAAGCAAAAAAAAAATAAATTCCAGCTTTGTCGACTGTTTAGTCGGCAAAGCAGGGCAAAAAAACCCAGGACAGAGTCTTTGCCGACTGCAATGGGAGGTAGTCGGCAACGAGGTCAAATCTTTGCCGACTGTAACTCCGAAAGCAGTCAGCAAAGAACATTTCAAAAAAAAAATATTTTCTTTCTTTGCCGACTGCCGAGGTGGAACCAGCAGTCAGCAAAGCCTGCCGTCAGGGATGACGGCGCCACGTGGCTATGCCGACTGCTGGCGTGGCAGTTGGCAAAGGATTTGTCGACTGTGTGCCACGTGGCAGTCGGCAAATCCGCCTTTGCCGACCCAGGCTTTGCCGACTACTCTTTGCCGACTGCCACGTGGCTTTGCGGTCGGCAAAGCCTTTGCCGACTGGGTTTATGCCTTTGCCGACCGGGGCAAGCAGTCGGCAAAGAGGCGTTTTCCTGTAGTGATCGAAGGCCGATCCCTACTGAAATATATTAAAAGCAATAACAACAAGAGTACAGGGCAGACAAGAGAGGGTGCGACAGTTCGTTGCCTCTTGTTAAACTAGATGAACTGAAGACTCAGCATGCCCGCCATTTATCCGACGGCGGCGTCAGCAAACGATGAAAAAAAAACAACTGTATTGCAGACATCCAGTTCATGCAATATTCAATTCAGCCCACTCTGCTGATGAGACCCACATGTAGGGGAACCGACCCAACACTGAATGCCCGTCTACGTGAAGAGGTCACATCTCTCTTGTCCGTGAAAAAAAAAAGGTCTCAAACACTTCAAGAAATCTCTAGTTTTTAACAAGCGTCAAAGATTATAATGCTGTCATGTTTATTTTGACATCGACTTTAAAACAAGACCTTGTTATGGTAACATTTCTAATAAAAAAGTGCTGCACGTACAGAAGTTGTGTTTGGGGTTGTGATTAGGCGGGTCGTTTAAGCATTATGATTATCGGTCGGCAGAGACTGTGATAAGGGATCACGTGGCATTGTGTGATTATGGTTTCTGGTCCTACGTTACAGTACGGATCATGTGTCCACGGTCCAGCCTACTTCTTGTAAGAAACAAAAAAAAATATTAAGAGCCTGTTTGATACACATAGTACGGTTTGCATGGATCATGTGTCCACGGTCCAGTCTACTTCTTGTAAGAAACAAAAAAAAAACAAATTAAGAGCATGTTTGATACTCATAGCTAGTTACTAGTTTGGGCTAAAAATTAGCCCAAATTAACTATGGTTATTGGCTTACTAGTAGGCTAACAACTAGTTGAAGACTTGCTAAAAAATTAACTTATCTATTAGCTCTACTGTTTGGATGCACTAGAGTTAAATTTTAGCTAGCTAGTAATTATCTTTGTATCCAATTAAAAAGGTTGTGCGTGTGCATAGCCTACTTTATGTATGGCCCGCCGACCGCAGTGCATTAGGTGTGTCTTTAAAAGGTTGGTTTTTTTTGTAGGCATTAGATTTTTCACAATGCACTATGTGCAGTACATAATTAAACATTGGTCGGTTAAATAAAGAATTTGGTACCAATAATATACTAAGTAGCTGTAACCCGTAGAGCCTGACCATGTGCCAATGCAAATGGAGAACATATGCCACACTAATTAAATGCATCATGTGTGCGTTGTGTGGCTGGCTCCTTCGTCAATTATTTCACTATATGATGGATGCTCATGCTCCCCATGTAGGAGTACCTCTATATATAGCGTCGTGACACAAGTTAGCGCTCTCTTGAGTACAGACGTTCTACCTTTCTTGCTTCTGGCAAGGGTCACCCTTCTCGCATAGTTCCTCTACTACGTCCCTCGGACATCCCTCTCCTTGGTCTTCCATTTGTCCATTGGACATGGGAGACAAATACATACACTTGACCATGCGAGGCATCAGGAGACCATGTTGTCGGCCAAGTATCCAGAAGCATTTTGTTAGTATACCATCTGCCTTGTACCGGCCGAGTGCCACCACGGCATCACTCAGTGTTGCCACAAGGGAAGCTGCTGTGATGATGTTCGCTCCTATCATACATAGTGCGATCAAACAAGCGAGATGAATGATAACCTACAGACAGAGAGTGCTCAAGTTTATGAGAAAGGTTGTGGAATCTCAACGCTCATGTAGTTCATGTCTTGGCTATCCTACCACTTTGTATTGTTTTCACAAGCGACGTTCATCTATCTTTTGAAAAAAAAGAACAAGCTAGACAATCGGTGAGCAGACACACACTTTTGCTGATTCAAAGGGTAATACATATATAGTGCAACAACACCTTCATAAAACAGAGAATGTATCATCTATTATGCGAGCCAAAAATGGCAGATGTTTTCTCCACGAAGCCATGAAAATTAATTATCGATTTGGTGGAGCAGGATTAACATCTCAAATTCTGGATCAGGTCCTGCTAGCAGGATCATATCTGTTTGCAATTGATGATCAGCAGCAAACAGTAAAAAACTGGATTGAAATTTGTACAAGGAAAGCAAACCGTCTAGAAATTGGCACTCCCCTGGTATGGTGGTGCCCAACCAAGTTCGACAGTGTGGCCTCTAGCATATATCAGGCAAATAAACAATGTGTAGAAAAAAGATCAATAGCTAAACATGGTCCAGCCTTATTAACATAAGGATCTAGCTAGCTAATAATAACTGCAGCTATCTCTTCCTCTTTCTGGTTTCTTGTAATTGCTAAGGTTCCTGAATGCTTGCAACTGGTCCTGAGTTCATGTATATCTATAGTCCAAGAAGGCTTCTTCAGACTGATGTACTACTGTTTCCTTTTTTTTAATGGAATATCTGCAGTGTCTTAGTGTCTTACTCCCTCCATTCTAAATTATATTTTAAGACGTTTTGGCTTTTCTAGATCACTTTTGCTATGTACTTAAATACTCTTGAGAGACTGACTTTGTAATGTCTCTAGGATATATGAATTCTCAAAAGCTACTTTGATCACTTCATAAGGACCTTCCCAACTTGGAGATCACTTGCCGGACTTGTAGCTTTATTTTTATCTTTCTTGTTGTATGTTCAGGCAACATGAGCCTTTTTCCATGTGCTAGTAATGTCCTCAATTTTCTTTTTGATAAGTTTGACCAAAGTCTTGTTACTTTCCTTACTTTTTTTTATGAAACAGGAGGGGTTTAAACCCTACTGGAAATTTTATTAAAAACAAGGGGAACAAAAATACATACATATCCTCACAAAGTCTTGTTACTTGCCGCAGCTTAACAATTAACTCCTTATGTGCCACAGCATTTAGCTCACCTTGTAAAGTAATCTGTAACAATCAATACGAAGTAATGCCCCTCTGGATCTCTGATAACGGGGAATAAATTATTTGACCAATGAAGACCCCCATCCTTGGAACGGTCATGGCTCGATAATTTGATGTATCATTGTAGCAAGCACCAACTATCTTGTCTCCTCTTTCTGGTTTATTGTAATTGCTAAGGTAATTCCAGAAAGATAATTGCACAGCGTCATGAAAGCTTCGCACAGTGTACTGTACTATAATGTGAAGAAGTTGGAAAGATAATTCCGTGGCTGCTCAATAAATATGCATCTAAGCGGGCTTAGTAATAAGTTGGGTGAAAACAATTATCGTTTTTTATTACCTGTCAAAGAAAAGCCATCTTTTCTTAAGAATTCAAGCCAAACTTTGGAACATGTTCAAAGAAAGAAAAGTAGAGTCAAGAGATTCAGCAGAAAGAAACTATAGCTGTAACTGTAACCAATATGAATTTTCCTCACAGTCTTCACAGGAGAAAGAGAGAAAGAAAGTGCTAACATATGAATATTGCAATCCGCACAAATGAGAAAAGCGGCAATTTTGAAAGACATTTTCATTTCGAGGAAAATATTGGAAACCCGCTGCCGAACTGGACATTTGATCCCTGGCGAGCTAGAGCTCAATCGAACACAGTAAGCACACACTGGCGCCGCCGTTGATCACTCTGTCCACCGGCGGTGGGGGATTCCCATTTCCCTTCACTGTCGTAGAAGCAATTTTACTGGAATCACCAAACTATTTAAGCTGTGGTCAGAATGTATTTTTTTTCTTTAGTTATTGGCAGTGCTCGCTACGGTTAGTTGTGGGGCTGCTGCTGCAGCTGCAGCAGCTTAGAGAACAGCAGCCTGTAGTGTGCAGCAGCAGCTGCAGCTACGTCTACTGGGTGGCGTGGAGGTGAGGAGGCGAGAGAGGGGACGGGGGACTGCTGAACTGAGTCCAGACTTGGACTCCCCAATTCATCAGATTTGGTAATTTTTTTCAGGTCCGAGCTCGACCGAGTGACACGTTTCATCTCAACAAGTCTATGATAAAATTTCCTGTTATGAGTCATGTGTTTAGTTAGAAAGAGCCTCTGGTAGCTTATTATTAGTGACTCATTTTGTTTTCTAGCCATGGGTGACACCTCCTGAGTGACGTGTTTTGTTTACCCGAGTCACTGATTTTACATTAGTGACACGTTTCAATTCCATATCACTGATTAAGGTATCTCCTTTGTGTAGTTTTGGTGTAGTGAAACTAGCTAAGCCTAAATTAGCTGAGGTTGGCCAACTAGTTGGCTAACAACTAGTTAGAATCTTGGATAAAAAATTAGCCTACCTATTAGCCCTCCTATTTAGATGAGTTAGAGCTAATTTTTAGTTAGCTAACAATGAGCTCTTTGTATCAAAAAGACCATTTATTCTTCATGGATATCGATAATATCAGATACATAAGCTTCTTTTGCAAAGCAGGCAATCAGCAATATGTAATAATGATAATGTCATGTCTATAAAGAATGCGCACTATCTATTTAGTTACTTTCCTAATGCTATGGGCTTCTTTCAGATTTCATTTTGTCTTTCTTGGTCTGCATTGTGTACATCCTACCAACAGGCAATAATTGTAACTTCGTTTTTCATCAACAATTTTTTTTGAAAGAGCAATAAACAATGGACTTGTTACACTATAAATGAGTTGTAGTACTTGCTGAATGTATGCTCTTGCAACCTTGGGTTGCTGGTTATTGTGTGATTCTCTATAAATGCTACTTTAACTTGTGTGCCTCTGGCGCAGATCAAGGTTATAATGGGATCCCATGAACAATTGAACACTATATGTCCTCTATATAAGACCAAAACTACGAAGTTTGCAACTTCATTGAGTCACAAAGGCTTAGCTACCCGTGATCAGAAGTTGTGTATCCTCCCATCATCTATCATCAGTTCATCACAACATCACCTACATGGTTCCATACATTTTGGGAGGTAGACGTTGGCCTATAGCAGTGCGGGGCATCAGGAGATGGTGCAAGCTGTTGAGCAATGTTCCATGAAACTCTTCCTTGTGCATTGTCTGATGTAACACTCTAAAATTTTGGATAAAAAAAGGAGAAATATGATTTTTATATATTTTTGTGAGCATGCAAACTTAGGATAATAATAATTTTTATAAATTTAAAATCAAATATAAGGGTAGAAATATGATTGAGCATTCATGCTGCTGCATTTGAGATTTTGTAATGAGTGGTTTAAATCAAATTCAATTTGGATTTGAAAATCCTTTGAAAATTGGCTTTGAAAAATTTGAAAAAGAAAAAGAGAAAGGAATTTTCTTATTCGGGCCGCATTCTCCCGTAGCCCAGTGCTCGGCCTGCAGCGGCGACCCATTTTTTTTCCCTTCCCCCGCGCCCGCCTCCGGTTTCTTGGGCCGAGCCCAACCACGGCCATCGGCCCGTCTTCGCGCGCGCGGCCGCGTCCCGCACCCGAGCCGGTCCCACCGGTCAGCGACACATTTCCCTTTCCTTTCTCCTTCCTCCGGTTCTTTCCAACCGTGAGCACCGCCTTCCTCCTTCTTCGATTCGGTGATCCAAATCCGCATCAAATCTCCCTCCTTTCCTTGTATACCGACGCCTACGGGCTATAAAACGAGACCCCCGCACTATTCTGCCCTCATTCTCTCCCTTTGGAGCTGCCGTAGTCGCCTAGTCTCACCACCGCAAGCACCACCGCCGCCATAGCCGCCATCGTGAGCTAGCCGTCGTTTTCCGGTCATCCTCCGGTCCTATCTTCGTGCGGGGTGAGTTCGTCGTGAGCTTCTCGATCTCCCGGTGTTCTCCTTTCATCGTTTGGTGGTCGGAGTTGTGTTTTGGCCTTCTCCGATGATGGCGCCGCCGTGGGAGCTCGCCGACGGCCGGGAATTGGCCGGAGCGCCGCCGGCGTCTCTTCTCTCTCTCCCCGATCCAATCTGGATCGTTGATTTTGAATCCAACGGTTGAAATTAGAAAATACCGGTTCGTTCATAATTTTGTAAAAGAAACCCTGAGTTTTTAGTATATCAACCCGCAGTCCTAAAATGTAAAGCTCAGAGTACGCTTTGATCGGTTGAAAGCGTATTTCGTCTCGGCAATTGAAAAATACGTTTTCAGATAATTACAGTTTTACCACTGAGTTTGTTTTAGTCGTAGAATCTCCATTTTAACTCCGATTTGATCCATTCAAGTTGCGTTAGATTCATATTTGTGAGCTCTACGTGACTATAGAACTGTACAGTAGATTTGGATTAATTTATTTTCGAGTTTTTTTAAAGTATTTATTTTTCTATAGGAAATCTTTGTAAATTCATAACTTTGTCGTTTTTACTCCGTTTTTCGTGATCTTTGCGTCTGTGTGATCCTAGCGAGTTGTAGATTCGTTTTAAAAACTTTTTATCTTATTTTATTACTGTTGGTGTACTGTTCTAATTATAGTCTTGTTTGTTTATGCATGATTGCCTCTGGATGTGTGTTGTTACTGTTGTTGATCGAGTATAGACGGTGAGCAATTCATTGGAAATCAGGAGTTTTACTACGAACAAGATCACCAGGACCAGTTTGAGCAAGGCAAGTATAGCATGGGATTATCCTTGTTGTCCTATTCATATTAAGCAAATAATATCATTATGCATATATTCCTTGTTAAGGATGACTTAGTGTTGATCTTATTCCTTGATACCTATTATACTACATGGATTAGTATTGCTAGTGCTCAACATGAACTATGATCATGTAATTTGACTAATGGAATATGCAATAAACATTAAAAGATGATTTTATTACTGTTTAAGGGTACTAGAGCATGGGGTTACTTTGGTGCTCTTGTTACTCTCCATAAGGACTCATCTATAAGCGAAAATTCAGGATTTACAGTACAACTGTGAGGACTAAAATGGCTCTGGCTTTAGTCATATAGAAGGACCTTTTCTAGCTTGTTAGAGGTTACCCTTGTGGCGCAAATGGGGTAGAGCAGACTGTGGATCCCTGCGTGGTGTATCACACAGACTGACTTTGGAAACCTAGCGGCCCTAACTTGTTAGACGAACCTTCGAAAGACTTCATAGTGAACCCTGTCGACCTTCCTTGGAAGTGGGTCAAGAGATTAGCTACCTCGGGCGAAAGGGTAAATCACGACTCACAGTGAAAGTGTACAACCTCTGCAGAGTGTAAAACTGTTATAACAGCTGTGCTCATGGTCACGAGTGGCCTTGGACCTTTATGGAATAGTGGATCATTAATAATGAATATGTTTTTGCTATTTGTTAATCATTTCATATGGATCATATGTTTATTGATTATATTGAGACACTTTGATATCATTGATATACTGAATTAATGCTATATAAAAGCTACATGCTGATAAACCTATGTTATGCCTTTGAGCCTCATGAACCCCATGTTACACTTGTTGAGTACGAGATGTACTTACGCTTGTTTATTTTTCTTACTTGGATAAAAATCCTGGATGGGTAACAGATGGTGCAAGTAGTGACTACTTCTACTTCCCGGAAGATTACTAGACTTGCTATCAACTAGTCAATGTGCCTGTGATTGGAGCTGTAACAGAACCGACCAAATTATAAGAGCACAAGTACGAAAACAAGCACCGAAGCGCTCAAATTTTCAAACTTGAGCCCATATAATCCTGGTAGTCAATCGAAATCACGAAGGATTTCAAACCAAACTGCTTACAACCAGGATCGCATCATTCAACATACACATCGTACGTTACATTTCACAAGTAGTTCCGAAATAAGTTTACACCACGGAGTAGCAAATATTACAAACTAAGTTTGAAAGTAGCGGAAGCATAACACACACACTAGTTAATTAAATACTGCCAGTCTGGATGATCGACATCCCGCAAAAGCATGAGGAAAGTACATAAAGACGATCACGCCCTTGTGATCTAGTCATCATCACCCGCAGGGTGGAGACACGTCTTGCAGAATCCCTGATAAAGCATGTCATCTGCAACAGGAGGGAATAAACCCTGAGTACTGGAATGTACTCAGCTAGACTTACCCGTCAAAAACCAGAAATAAGATGACACCAAGGATTATGCAAGGCTTACACAAGAGGCTAGCTGACATAACATTTTGCATAAAGGCATAAGTAATTGAAACTCTTATATCCTGTACTAGCAGTTATTTTTAGCATTTACCTGTCATCTATCTTAGCACCTGTACTAAACATGCACTTGATTATAATCAAACAACATTATTATTATATCCATAGCAGGTATATCATTATGGCAACATTGTATCATTCCCTTAACCACCAGTTCATTTAATGAGTTCTACGTTACCGCTGCTCAAGTCAAGTGCTCACTAACCGGGAGCGACGGCGATTCGAATCGAATTCCTATCCAGCTGGAGGGGTATTTTTAACACTCACCGCGCAGGCCCCTGCCAGGGTCGCACAAGCCACCTTTTCATATGATTCAGGAATCGCGGGTCCGAATGATGTCGCGACCCCAAGGGCGACACTCTGCCAGGTGATAGGGACTCTAACCCCCCCTTGGTCTCACGCCAATGTCCCCAAGCACATCCTTTCTCTCCTTCAAGAAGCAACCTACCATTCGATTCCCGGCCTGAACCACATTACTCGGCTTCGCGGTCGGAACGACTTATCCGGCCAACTAAGTGTTAGACTGCGTTCAACATGACTCAAGGACGTACAGCGAATCGGTCCTTAAACGACTCAGACGGGCATAGCTCCACACCCAAGACGTGAAGTGTCTTGCGGCTGTACTATCGAACTCCCGCCCGGTCTCAATTTCATTTTTAAGCATGGTTCCATCCACGATAGCCATAAAGCCACTCGTGACTCCTTCCTACATCTCGCGGATGACCGGAAATCACCCGACTTCTACCGTACTAAGCAGGGCTAAGCATTGACACGTGCCTAGACCTAATATAGGATTAAGTACGATATCTGGACAAGGACAGGTATAATGCAACAAGTGTTTTCATATAACTCCTACAACTTAATGCAGTAAACAATTAAAAGTACTCAAGATTAATTTATAAATCAGTAGGTTCAGCATGCACCGGGGCTTGCCTTTCAGAAAGGTCGAAGGCCCGTGGTCAGGGCACTCAGGTAGGTCATCTGCGGGCACTCCTTCGCCTGCTGGATCCTCGGGCTCCTGCTGCTCCTAGTCCTCCTCCGGAATCACAGGCTCGAATTCGAGGAGAGTTACCCCCTCCGGTACACCTATTGCATGAATGCACAATAAATATAATGGATGCATAAATGGGTGCAACATGCTCGGAATGAAATGCATTTCAGAAATAAAATACTCTATTCAAGTTATTTTATTAGTACGTGCAAATCTCTTCTCCGGTGGAGAAGTACTTACCTAATCTACCCAACCTAAGATATAGTTGTTCCTCTTCGGTTAAGGCCCTAACACCTAATAAACACAAGAGTAACATTATTTAGGTTACCACAGTAAGTTATTCTGGACAGCAGCTCAAAGATCCTGACATAACTGGAGAATCCCAACTCCAAAAGATATGATCTAAGACAATCTGGAAAGCTTATGAAATGCACCACAAAATGTTTTCAGACCACAGCACTTAATTCCAAAGTTTACCTAGTCGAAATTCCAAAGTTCCAGAATCTGTTCTCTCTAAACAGAGAGCAGTCAATTCTGGACTGTTACTTAAAACAGCAATGACTCCCAAACTACTAAGCCAAATGCTCCCAAATTTTGACACAAGCTCATTTATAAGTTTTACTACAACTTTGGTATTTACAAGTTTTTCAGCAACCACCTTTATCCAAGGTCAAACCTAGAAATACTATCAACTGTCCAGAAACCTAAAATTGTAAAGGTTAAATATTTATTGATGTGACAAACATTCTCTAAGACCAAACTAATACTACTACAAGTTCACAAATGTCACAAAAACACCAGAAAGTAAGGTGTGCCCACCTAGAATGTTTATTTAAACTCATTTCTTAATTTACTTAAGTAATTAAGTGGAATTTCAAACATATATGTAAACTGCTCCTAAAATTCTACAAAAATTACAGGGGACTCTCTGACCCAAAAAGAGACTACAGTAAAAATTTGAACTCAATTTATTCACAGAAACTCTCTGAACAAAATTCACAAGCCCAAAAGGCTGATTTTTGTATAAATAACAAAGCATAGTAAAAAGTGTCAAACAACAGATTTCTTAATTTTTTTGGACACTCTATGGTACCAAGACATTCTCCAAAAATTTATATGAACATTGCACATGTAGAAAAATTACAAAAATTCATTTAAGTATTTCCTAGAATAACAAGATAGCATTATAACTTGGAAATTACTTAAGCACTGATGCCCAAATTTTTACCAGAGCTAGGGCTAGCATAGAGTAACCTACCCACCAAATTTCATGATTTATGGAACACTACAGCTCAAGTTATAAATTTAACAAATTTGCATGCATTCCAAAACACATTTAAAGGATCTATTAAATTCTTATAGAATTTAAACATCTCATGCCAGATACATATTTTTCTAAAATACTACACATCATGTAGACCCTAACAAAATTTATCTCATGATTTTTGGATCATTAAAACCCTAGATCTATATTTTTCCAACTTGTACAAAAATCAGTGACAAAATAATAAAATGAATTTCATTTCGGATGAACTGGGCCGGCCCGGAAAACTCGGCCCACACACTCGCACGCGCGCGGCCCGCTCAGCGCCCCCGCCCGCGCGCGACACTGACGGGCGGGCCCCCGCGGTCAGTGACCGGAGGCAGGGGAGGCGGAGACCCGCGAGCTCCGACGAGCTCGAGCTCGCCGGAGAAGAGCTCGCTCGGCCAATCGAACACCGCCTCGTGTTCTCCGTCACCCGGTGCATCGATTGGTGCTCGTGGAATGGATGGGGATGGGGTGGAAGGGGCTTGTCACCGCGAGCGGCGGCCGGTGATGTCCGGTGGCGGCGCACCGCCGCCGGTGAGGATGTACGGTGCGGTCTAGGCTCGGTACGAGCTTCACCGAAGCTAGGCGGATCCATTTTGATAGGAAGGGAGGATGGAGAGAGACCCGAAGCACCCCGACCACGGTGAGGTCCCATGGCGGGCTCCGGCGACCTCTCGGAGACGGGGAAGAAAGCAATGCGGCTCACCTTGAGTCAAATCGCGGGCTTCGGTGGGTCAAGGGGATGGAGGGTGGTGAGGCGGAGGAAGTGGCGAGGTCTGGCGGCCGGTGATGCGGTGTAGCTCGCGCTTGAGCTCGCCGGAGAAGAACGGCAATGGCGGCTCGGTTTCGGTGTTTTTGCAACTGGAAGAGAGGGGGCGGAGGAATGGAGGCCGGCTCGCGCGTCGTGGCGTCTTGAAGGCGTCGCGGCCTGACTGGTGGGGCCAGGGCCGGCATACGGGCGCCACCGCGCCTCCATGCGTCGGCGAGACCCTGTGGCCGGTCGGCCACTCCCCCTGCTGACGAAACTGAATCGCGGTGAATGGTGACATCGACGACCGACTGACAGAGCGACTTCCACGATGATTAACTCCCAAACCAGTGAGAACTAGACGTGGGTGATGTTGTCAAAGTTGTAGAGCTACATGAGGACTACAAGTTTGTCAATTGGAGTTTGGGATGGTTCGGCCTAGATTTGAAACTACAAGGCTCCAAATTAGTGCCCCTTGAAACTGAAACTTAGTTTCAGTCACTAAGCCGACTGAAACCCGATTTTCTAGACACCATATCTCCTAAACTATTGAGAACCAGGTGATGGTGATATTGACAATGTTGTAGAGCTATGTGTGGACAACAACTTTGTCAATTGGCTCCAGGACTGGTTTGGCCTAGTTTGTGAGTTACAAGTTGCTAAAGTGAGGTACAGTGAAACTGAAAAGTCCAATTTCCAGACTTAGAATTTTTCTAAGTGTTGATCACCACTCAAGCTGACTTGTGGGCCATTTTTGAGCATGTTCTGGTCATTTTCATGAGATGGCCATATTAGAACTTTTGTTCCTCATGAAATTCTCTACAACTTTGCTTAAGGTTGCTCCTCCATGCAAGATTTCTAAGCTGGACTTTTTAATTGGTCAAACCAGATCACTCTAGGGTTCCAAACTTGGTCAACAACATTTGGAAGGCAATTTGGTAATTTTGGTCAACATGAACATTGCTCCACTACTTACCCTAAATGTAATTAAGGTGTTATAAGACCTAATTAGCCACCCTACACATTGGTTGCACAAAATTCCTAGTGTCACATACTTTGGCACAAGTAATTCAACACTTTTACCCAAATGTTGCAAACTCATGTTGCACATGTTGCATGAGTGTGTTGCACAACATTTGCTAATTATGTTACACTAAAGTGGTTGACATATCTCACAAAGGAAATTGCACATAAGGTACTTGTGTGTTGCACACTACTCACTTTTTCTTCACATGAAATATAAACATATTATAAGCTTATGCATGAAATGAATGATGCTTGCTTATGCTCATGCAAATGCAATGCCATTAAGGAGCTAAACACCTGGGGTGTTACAGCCCTCCCCCCTTATAAAAATCTCGTCCCGAGATTTGGAAAGCGTACTATTTTTCATAGAATTCTTTATAACCATCCCGCAAATAATCCTCCCGTTCCCACGTAGCATCACTCTCACTTCCCTGATTACTCCACATCACTTTGTACCACTTAACCACTTTACTTCTAGTTACTCGTTCCTGAGTATCGATCACTCGGACTGGCTTTTCTTCATAGGTTAGGTCGGATTCCAGCCTGATATCACCTAAAGGAACTTGTTCCTCAGGAACTCGAAGACACTTTTTAAGCTGAGATACATGGAAAACGTTGAATATGGCTCTCATCTTAGGAGGCAACTAGATTTTGTACGCAACAGCTCCACTCTTGCCTATGATCTGGAAAGGACCCACGTATCTTGGTGCAAGTTTCCGCTTAACACCAAAACGTTGGACACTCTTCAATGGAGAAACTTTCAAATAAACGAAGTCTCCAACTTCAAATTCGAGTGGTTTTCTACGACGATCCGCATAGCTTTTCTGTCTCGCTTGTGCTGTAGCCATGTGTTTCTGGATGGTACGGACTTGTTCCTCGGCTTCCTGGACAAAATCAATGCCATAATACCTTCTTTCCCCAGCTTCTACCCAGTTTAGTGGAGTTCGACACTTTCGACCGTACAAAGCTTCGAATGGGGCCATCTCAATACTCTCTTGATAACTGTTATTGTACGAGAATTCGGCTAAAGGTAACCATTTTTCCCAAGAACCCTTGGATGAAATGACGCATGCTCGCAACAGATCTTCCAAGATTTGGTTAACTCGTTCTGTCTGACCCGATGTCTGGGGGTGATAAGCAGAGCTTCTCACTAACTTGGTTCCCAGAAGGTGATGCAAATGCTCCCAAAAGCGAGCAGTGAACTGGGGACCACGGTCAGAAACGATAGTACGAGGTATCCCATGAAGCTGGACTATCTGATTGAAGTATAACTCAGCATAGTCAGTGGGACGATAGTCCACTCTCACTGGGATGAAGTGAGCTGATTTGGTCAAACGATCAACAATTACCCAAATAGAGTTATGATTTTTGACAGTAGGAGAAAGTCCGACAATGAAATCCATACTTATCTCTTCCCATTTCCAGCCTGGAATGGAAAGTGGCTGAAGTAGCCCAGCTTTCATGTGCACAGCTTTAACTCTGCAACAGGTGTCACATCTAGCAACATATGCAGCTATCTCTTTCCGCATCTTGGTCCACCAATAAAGTGGCTTCAAATCATAATACATCTTATTACTACCAGGATGGATGGACAACTTGGACGAATGTGCTTCGGACAGGATCTGATCTCGAAGCTCTCGGTCCTTAGGTACCACTAACCTATCCTTAAACCACAGCACACCTTCGTCATCTAACCTGAAATGCTTAGTCTCTCCTTCATTCATCTTCCGTTTTATGTGAAAGATACCCGGATCAGTCTTTTGGAGCTCCATGATTCTATTTCTGAGAGTACCACTGACAGTGATGTTGTACAAGACTACCGGATGTAACAGGCGAGATCGGTAAAAATCAGTTTCAATTAAGGAATGGCAATGAGACTTACGGCTTAAAGCGTCCGCAACCACATTTGCCTTGCCTGGGTGATAGTGTACTTGAAGATTATAATCTTTAATCAACTCGAGCCATCTTCTCTGACGCATATTTAGCTCGGGTTGGGTGAAGATGTATTTGAGGCTTTTGTGGTCTGTATAGATATTGCAGACATTGCCCAGCAGATAATGCCGCCATACCTTCAAAGCATGAACAACTGCGGCCAGTTCTAAGTCATGCGTTGGATAATTCACCTCATGCTTCCGAAGTTGTCGGGAAGTATATGCAATTACTCGGCCTTCCTGCATCAAAACACCTCCCAAACCTATGCCTGAGGCATCACAGTAAACATCAAAAGGTTTCTCGATATCCGGTTGTGCCAAAACCGGAGCCGAGGTTAGGAGGGTTCGCAGTTGGTGAAAAGCCGCATCACACTCAGGAGTCCAGACAAACCTGGTGTCTTTTTGCAGCAACCGAGTCATGGGTTTGGCTATTTTTGAGAAATCCGGGATGAAGCGACGATAATAGCCAGCCAACCCAAGGAAACTCCTGATCTCGTGAACCGAGATAGGAGTCTTCCAGTTCAGTACTTCCTGTACCTTGGCGGGATCCACCATAATTCCTCCATCAGACAACACATGCCCCAGGAAAGGTACTTCACGAAGCCAGAATTCGCACTTACTGAACTTTGCATATAGTTGATGTTCACGCAGTCTTGTGAGGACTATACGCAGATGTTCAGCGTGATCCTCCTCATTCACAGAGTATACCAGGATGTCATCAATAAATACCACCACAAACTTGTCCAATTCAGGCATAAACACCGAATTCATCAAGTACATGAAGTGTGCGGGGGCATTTGTCAAGCCGAAAGACATAACAAGATACTCATAAAGACCGTATCTGGTAGAAAAGACTGTCTTTGGAACATCTTCCGGGCGAATTTTAATTTGATGGTAGCTAGATCTTAGATCGATCTTGGAGAAAACTTTAGCTTTAGACAACTGATCGAATAAGATGTCGATTCGCGGTAGAGGGTACTTATTTTTGACAGTGACTGCATTGAGAGGTCTATAATCTACGCACATCCGCAATGACTGATCCTTCTTCTTTACAAAGATAGCAGGACATCCCCACGGCGATGAACTAGGACGAATCAACCCCTTCTTCAAAAGTTCATTCAATTGTACCTTAAGTTCAGCTAACTCATTTGGAGGCATCCTATAGGGTCTCCTAGAGATGGGTGCGGTGCCAGGCAACAACTCGATTTTAAACTCCACATCCCGATCCGGAGGGAGTCCCGACAAATCATCGGGAAAAACGTCCAGAAATTCATTTACTACGGAAATTTCAGCCAACGCCTTTGCTTGCACAGCATGAATTTCCCCCGACAATTCAACCTTTCTAGGAAGTTGTACTAGAAAACACTTTTGATCTGTAGGATCTCTGAGCATAACTACCCGAGCGGATGTGTCAATGAGTACCCCATTCTGACTCATCCAATTCATGCCCAAGATAACATCTATGTCTAAACCAGGTAAAACCAATAGGGCAAGCGAATGACTTCGCCCTTCTATCTCAAACTTAAGGTTCCCCACTACTTTGTTTGTGGAAATATTCCCACTTGCAGCACTAATACAATAACCCACACCTTCAACAGTATGCAATTTGTGTGCAAATTTGGATGCAAACTTAGGACTGATAAAGGAATGCGAAGCACCTGAATCAAAAAGTACCACTGCGGGGTGTTGGTCAACTAGAAACTTACCAGCGGTGACCACCTCACCAGATGGAATTTCCTCAATGCTGTTATAATGGGCGTGTCCCTGACGACTACCTTGGTTGACATTTTTCTTAGGGTACGGACAGTTCCGGGCCCAATGACCTGGCTTGTTGCAATTCTAGCAAGGCATATTGCTGGGAGGAACACTAGAGCTGCTCTGTCCAGAAGTCCCCTTTGGCAGAGCGACGGTATAAGCCTTACGGAACCCCGTTTTTGCAGCAGGCTTCTTCTGCGGCGGACGGAACTTTGTATTCTGAACAGGTGGGCGAGGGGAAGACCTCGGTGCCGCTGAGGCCCTTGACTGAGAAGCACTTGCCTCAAGGGCCCTTTTACGGCTCTTAGAGGCAGAATAAATAGTATTGTTGTTCTCCTGGGTCAAAGCATCGCTGATGAAATCATTGAAAGTAGTACATTTGCTAGTGCCCATAGTTTTCATCAGTTTT
Organism: Saccharum hybrid cultivar R570; assembly: GCA_038087645.1. Taxonomy (NCBI): domain Eukaryota; kingdom Viridiplantae; phylum Streptophyta; class Magnoliopsida; order Poales; family Poaceae; genus Saccharum; species Saccharum hybrid cultivar. The sequence goes on along the minus strand of JAQSUU010000474.1, from coordinate 4,163,136 downwards.
GGGCCGAGGCCCCTTTTGAAGCTAGCAATCTTTTTGGCATCGGTATCCACAAACTCTGTGGCATACCTTGCCAGGTTGTTGAAGGACTGCAAGTATTCAGTCAGGCTTTTGTTTCCTTGCGACAGCCTCATAAACTCTGTGTGCTTGATTCCCATAAGACCGGGAGGGATATAATTTCCCCAGAATGCCGCCTTAAACCGATCCCAAGCAATCGGGACATTGGCAGGCAGTGTGGAACGATAGTGGCTCCACCAAATGCCCGCCGGACCATGCAACTGATGGGAAGCATACTCAGTTTTCAGCTCATCAGTTAGACATAGCAGACGAAACTTTTGTTCAATGGTATTCAACCACTCGTCAGCCTGCAGTGGTTCTTCCGCTTCCTTGAAGAGCGGGGGCTTTGTATCCAGAAAGTCCTTGAAATCGCTGTACTGATTTGGCTCTGGGCCCTGGCGGCCATGACGAGCCTCTCGATTAGCCAGTTGGCGCATGGCGTCAGCCAACATACGCTGCCCCTCAACCACTGATTGCATCAACTCGGCCGGAGTAGGTGGTGGCGGAGGGGGTGGCTGTTCCTCATCCTCATTGCCTCGACCCCGACGAAGATTGTACGACATCTGCAAAATGCATAGCCAATGAGCACTGACGATGTGGGAAATTTGTAGATGAATTATTGTAAATATGTCAAACTGACTTCATGAAATAGACTTCTCAATATACTCTTGGCACAATAATTCATCACAACCGCACAATCCATTCAAGCAGATCAAATGGCGCAATCATGCGAGAGAATCCAACAAGATGTTCTTTGATAAAGGCTCACACACGAGGAGCACAGCAGTTACTGAACCGTTTACGTTAAAATCTACGTGATTTTTGATCTTTTGCCCGGTACTTGGATTCAGTTTCAAAGTGTTTAGTTGACTGAGAAAGGCTACTTCAAACTGATCACAAAGAGACTTCTCAACGGTAGAGTTCCATGGTGGATCATGACTAGCCACCTCGATACCTGCGCGTGCCAAGCAGCACAGCCTTATGTCGCGCGCCATAGGAGGCCCTCGGTTTCGTCGCGGCACCGAAGGGTGCTAATCGTGACACCATCATCGAACGCAACATAATAAGACATCAAGTTGTGATCGAAATTAACAGGTTCAACTACATTCAGGAAACATACGGTTCAACCTTACATCCCAAAGTCAAGTTATTACAAGGCCTCACTCCTTCATAGGGAGGGCACAAAAGACGATCCTAACATTATAGGCACGTGATGACTACTCTAAGCATCATCCTCCGAGTCAGTGTCAAGGATCTCCCCGCCGTCCTCATCACTGACAGGCTCTAACTCCTCGTCTTCTTCTTCTTCTGGCTCTTCCTCTGGTGCTTCTGCAGGTGGGGCATCCTATGGTCCATCAACCTCCACTTCATCATCATCCTCAGCCATGAAGATTCCTGATCCCATATCTTCATCTACATTGTTGTTTCTAGGTAGCAGGGGATTAAGCTGGTTATTCAGACGGTGCACTTCTTCATGAAGGTTGTCATTGTATTCTTCAGCATTTTCTAACTGTTGCTCGAGCTCAAACTGGCGAGCCCTCAGAACATTCTCTTCGTGCCAGGCTTCATCCCTCTGTTCCATCACACGGACCAACATGCGTTGACAGTTGCGATTTGCCACTGTCAACCTCTGGACTGCAAGCGTTTCTTGATCACGATCATGAATCACTTGTTCCAGTTGTTGACGTGCTGCATTCCTGGCAGCAGTCACTTCAGCCAACTCTGCCCTCAGCCTTTCCACCTCAGTAGGCTCAGGGCGGGGCTCACGTGGAGCGAGCTGGTGACGCGGTGCCCTGCCCCCAGTGGACTTTACGAGCGGTCCTCTTGGTACGTGCCATCTGTAGCAACAAGATAAGATACGACTTAAAGTGAGGATCATTTAGGGGATACGAAATTTACTTTAGTCGAGAGTATAGAAATTTTTAAGGAGGGAGTAAATGATATGTATGATATAATTAAACATGATGCATGCACGTTCCGTACGCCCTCTCACCTTAGTAGAAACCTAAAGTTCTAACGCTAGGCGGTGGCATACATACGTTCTCTCATATAAGCGAAACTATCGGTCTACTCGTTACGCTGTTAGTGTACCTGCAGAAAACCTCATTTCAGCCCAACAGTTTCCCAATATAAGCACACAAGAAAGCGGTAATTTAAATACTTTCCATATACACATCCCCTGATGGATATACTTCAGTATCAAAGCTACCCGATATAAAGGTTCCCACAATTAAGTGCTTACGTAATTACATGGTTTAAACATGTAAGTATGCAAGTCACCAAAACTACTCTCCCCTAGATCGCCGGTTGGACGATCATGCTCTCACAACTCACACTTACCAGAGCGTCGAGGCAATTGATCCATACATTACCACCCAAGTGGATGGCATCCATACAATATCACGCCGTATGGACGACGAAACAAAAACAAACAAGGCCCCCAAGTTAGTCTTTATAATAAGCCACCTAAGAGTCCTTATTTGGGCTAAGGGATGTGATCACTGGCATACCTAAAAATAACTTTTAGTGTTTTAACCTTTTTTCATAATCAAATATTTTTGTTTTTAAATACTCGTATGATGTTTTTAATGTTGAATTATGCTCCGGTACCAGCTGTAACAGAACCGACCAAATTATAAGAGCACAAGTACGAAAACAAGCACCGAAGCGCTCAAATTTTTAAACTTGAGCCCATATAATCCCGATAGTCAATCGAAATCACGAAGGATTTCAAACCAAACTGCTTACAACCAGGATCGCATCATTCAACATACACATCGTACGTTACATTTCACAAGTAGTTCCGAAATAAGTTTACACCACGGAGTAGCAAATATTACAAACCAAGTTTGAAAGTAGCGGAAGCATAACACACACACTAGTTAATTAAATACTGCCAGTCTAGATGATCGACATCCCGCAAAAGCATGAGGAAAGTACATAAAGACGATCACGCCCTTGTGATCTAGTCATCATCACCCGCAGGGTGGAGACACGTCTTGCAGAATCCCTGATAAAGCATGTCATCTGCAACAGGAGGGAATAAACCCTGAGTATTGGAATGTACTCAGCTAGACTTACCCGTCGAAAACCAGAAATAAGATGACACCAAGGATTATGCAAGGCTTACACAAGAGGCTAGCTGACATAACATTTTGCATAAAGGCATAAGTAATTGAAACTCTTATAGCCTGTACTAGCAGTTATTTTTAGCATTTACCTGTCATCTATCTTAGCACCTGTACTAAACATGCACTTGATTATAATCAAACAACATTATTATTATATCCATAGCAGGTATATCATTATGGCAACATTGTATCATTCCCTTAACCACCAGTTCATTTAATGAGTTCTACGTTGCCGCTGCTCAAGTCAAGTGCTCACTAACCGGGAGCGACGGCGATTCGAATCGAATTCCTATCCAGCTGGAGGGGTATTTCTAACACTCACCGCGCAGGCCCCTGCCAGGGTCGCACAAGCCACCTTTTCATATGATTCAGGAATCGCGGGTCCGAATGATGTCGCGACCCCAAGGGCGACACTCTGCCAGGTGATAGGGACTCTAACCCCCCTTGGTCTCACGCCAATGTCCCCAAGCACATCCTTTCTCTCCTCCAAGAAGCAACCTACCATTCGATTCCCGGCCTGAACCACATTACTCGGCTTCGCGGTCGGAAAGACTTATCCGGCCAACTAAGTGTTAGACTGCGTTCAACATGACTCAAGGACGTACAACGAATCGGTCCTTAAACGACTCAGACGGGCATAGCTCCACACCCAAGACGTGAAGTGTCTTGCGGCTGTACTATCGAACTCCCGCCCGGTCTCAATTTCATTTTTAAGCATGGTTCCATCCACGATAGCCATAAAGCCACTCGTGACTCCTTCCTATATCTCGCGGATGACCGGAAATCACCCGACTTCTACCGTACTAAGCAGGGCTAAGCATTGACACGTGCCTAAACCTAATATAGGATTAAGTACGATATCTGGACAAGGACAGGTATAATGCAACAAGTGTTTTCATATAACTCCTATAACTTAATGCAGTAAACAATTAAAAGTACTCAAGATTAATTTATAAATCAGTAGGTTCAGCATGCACCGGGGCTTGCCTTTCAGAAAGGTCGAAGGCCCGTGGTCAGGGCGCTCAGGAAGGTCGTCTGCGGGCACTCCTTTGCCTGCTGGATCCTCGGGCTCCTGCTGCTCCTAGTCCTCCTCCGGAATCACAGGCTCGAATTCGAGGAGAGTTACCCCCTCCGGTACACCTATTGCATGAATGCACAATAAATATAATGGATGCATAAATGGGTGCAACATGCTCGGAATGAAATGCATTTCAGAAATAAAATACTCTATTCAAGTTATTTTATTAGTACGTGCAAATCTCTTCTCCGGTGGAGAAGTACTTACCTAATCTACCCAACCTAAGATATAGTTGTTCCTCTTCGGTTAAGGCCCTAACACCTAATAAACACAAGAGTAACATTATTTAGGTTACCACAGTAAGTTATTCTGGACAGCAGCTCAAAGATCCTGACATAACTGGAGAATCCCAACTCCAAAAGATATGATCTAAGACAATCTGGAAAGCTTATGAAATGCACCACAAAATGTTTTCAGACCACAGCACTTAATTCCAAAGTTTACCTAGTCGAAATTCCAAAGTTCCAGAATCTGTTCTCTCTAAACAGAGAGCAGTCAATTCTGGACTGTTACTTAAAACAGCAATGACTCCCAAACTACTAAGCCAAATGCTCCCAAATTTTGACACAAGCTCATTTACAAGTTTTACTACAACTTTGGTATTTACAAGTTTTTCAGCAACCACCTTTATCCAAGGTCAAACCTAGAAATACTATCAACTGTCCAGAAACCTAAAATTGTAAAGGTTAAATATTTATTGATGTGACAAACATTCTCCAAGACCAAACTAATACTACTACAAGTTCACAAATGTCACAAAAACACCAGAAAGTAAGGTGTGCCCACCTAGAATGTTTATTTAAACTCATTTCTTAATTTACTTAAGTAATTAAGTGGAATTTCAAACATATATGTAAACTGCTCCTAAACTTCTACAAAAATTACAGGGGACTCTCTGACCCAAAAAGAGACTACTGTAAAAATTTGAACTCAATTTATTCACAGAAACTCTCTGAACAAAATTCACAAGCCCAAAAGGCTGATTTTTGTATAAATAACAAAGCATAGTAAAAAGTGTCAAACAACAGATTTCTTAATTTTCTTGGACACTCTAGGGTACCAAGACATTCTCCAAAAATTTATATGAACATTGCACATGTAGAAAAATTACAAAAATTCATTAAATATTTCCTAGAATAACAAGATAGCATTATAACTTGGAAATTACTTAAGCACTGATGCCCAAATTTTTACCAGAGCTAGAGCTAGCATAGAGTAACCTACCCACCAAATTTCATGATTTATGGAACACTATAGCTCAAGTTATAAATTTAACAAATTTGCATGCATTCCAAAACACATTTAAAGGATCTATTAAATTCTTACAGAATTTAAACATCTCATGCCAGATACATATTTTTCTAAAATACTACACATCATGTAGACCCTAACAAAATTTATCTCATGATTTTTGGATCATTAAAACCCTAGATCTATATTTTTCCAACTTGTACAAAAATCAGTGACAAAATAATAAAATGAATTTCATTTCGGATGAACTGGGCCGGCCCGGAAAACACGGCCCACACACTCGCGCGCGCGCGGCCCGCTCAGTGCCCCCGCCCGCGCGCGACACTGACGGGCGGGCCCCCGCGATCAGTGACCGGAGGCAGGGGAGGCGGAGACCCGCGAGCTCCGACGAGCTCGAGCTCGCCGGAGAAGAGCTCGCTCGGCCAATCGAACACCGCCTCGTGTTCTCCGTCACCCGGTGCATCGATTGGTGCTCGTGGAATGGATGGGGATGGGGTGGAAGGGGCTTGTCACCGCGAGCGGCGGCCGGTGATGTCCGGTGGCGGCGCACCGCCGCCGGTGAGGATGTACGGTGCGGTCTAGGCTCGGTACGAGCTTCACCGAAGCTAGGCGGATCCATTTTGATAGGAAGGGAGGATGGAGAGAGACCCGAAGCACCCCGACCACGGTGAGGTCCCATGGCGGGCTCCGGCGACCTCTCGGAGACGGGGAAGAAAGCAATGCGGCTCACCTTGAGTCAAATCGCGGGCTTCGGTGGGTCAAGGGGATGGAGGGTGGTGAGGCGGAGGAAGTGGCGAGGTCTGGCGGCCGGTGATGCGGTGTAGCTCGCGCTTGAGCTCGCCGGAGAAGAACGGTAATGGCGGCTCGGTTTCGGTGTTTTTGCAACTGGAAGAGAGGGGGCGGACGAATGGAGGCCGGCTCGCGCGTCGTGGCGTCTTGAAGGCGTCGCGGCCTGACTGGTGGGGCCAGGGCCGGCGTACGGGCGCCACCGCGCCTCCACGCGTCGGCGAGACCCTGTGGCCGGTCGGCCCACTCCCCCTGCTGACGAAACTGAATCGCGGTGAATGGTGACATCGACGACCGACTGACAGAGCGACTTCCACGATGATTAACTCCCAAACCAGTGAGAACCAGACGTGGGTGATGTTGGCAAAGTTGTAGAGCTACATGAGGACTACAAGTTTGTCAATTGGAGTTTGGGCTGGTTCGGCCTAGATTTGAAACTACAAGGCTCCAAAGTGGTGCCCCTTGAAACTCAAACTTAGTTTCAGTCACTAAGCCGACTGAAACCCGATTTTCTAGACACCATATCTCCTAAACTATTGAGAACCAGGTGATGGTGATATTGACAATGTTGTAGAGCTATGTGTGGACAACAACTTTGTCAATTGGCTCTAGGACTAGTTTGGCCTAGTTTGTGAGTTACAAGTTGCTAAAGTGAGGTACAGTGAAACTGAAAAGTCCAATTTCCAGACTTAGAATTTTTCTAAGTGTTGATCACCACTCAAGCTGACTTGTGGGCCATTTTTGAGCATGTTCTGGTCATTTTCATGCGATGGCCATATTAGAACTTTTGTTCCTCATGAAATTCTCTACAACTTTGCTTAAGGTTGCTCCTCCATGCAAGATTTCTAAGCTGGACTTTTTAATTGGTCAAACTAGATCACTCTAGGGTTCCAAACTTGGTCAACAACATTTGGAAGGCAATTTGGTAATTTTGGTCAACATGAACATTGCTCCACTACTTACCCTAAATGTAATTAAGGTGTTATAAGACCTAATTAGCCACCCTACACATTGGTTGCACAAAATTCCTAGTGTCACATACTTTGGCACAAGTAATTCAACACTTTTACCCAAATGTTGCAAACTCATGTTGCACATGTTGCATGAGTGTGTTGCACAACATTTGCTAATTATGTTACACTAAAGTGGTTGACATATCTCACAAAGGAAATTGCACATAAGGTACTTGTGTGTTGCACACTACTCACTTTTTCTTCACATGAAATATAAACATATTATAAGCTTATGCATGAAATGAATGATGCTTGCTTATGCTCATGCAAATGCAATGCCATTAAGGAGCTAAACACCTGGGGTGTTACAGGAGCTACCACGAGAGTTTTTATATTTTACTTCCGCTATATTATTGTAAAGACTATGTGTTATTATTCATGATGTAATAACAATTGTGATGATACATCCTTTATAATTTGTTAACTTATGTGTGATTGATCTCTGGGCACACATAAGGGTATGCACTCCATTTGGTCATTAAATGGGTGTGACAAATTGGTATCAGAGCTATTGTTGACTGTAGGACGCAAGCCTAGATAGAAATGGTCGATTTAGTGTCATCTTTTCACTATTTTTATGCTCACTACCTTGCTCTTGTTATTTGATAATTTTTTATGCTTCTTATGTCTCATTCTATTACGAAATTTTGCCTCTATTCTAATTACATCTAAAAAACTCTATAGATGGTTCGTGGCCGCAAGACTGTCCGCATCACCACTGGAGGACACTGCCCACCTCATGCTTTGCTTGCACATGAAGAGCCACAAGAGGAAGTACCCCAGGAGAATGAGCAGACCCCTGAAGTACCAATCCAAGTGCCAGCACCTCCTCAGGAAGAACCCGAGCCTGAAGAAGACCCTGAGATCATCGAGATTGAAGATGATGAAGAGGAGGAAGCCAATGGAGGAGAGCAACCTCCGTCTCCCCTACCTGGTGCAGCTGCTGAGGATGTGCCACCCCCTCCAATGGGTTGGACTGTGAAGATCTACCACAAGGCAGGAGGAAATGTTGTTTCTCACCATCGACTTGTGGGAATGCTCTCTGCCTACTTCGCTGATTGGCACCCAGCTATGGAGTACGTCTGTTGGGAGTACACCCATCCGCTGGAGGACACTTACTAGAAGACAAGAGCGAGCATTTTTCCTAAGGATAAAGAAAAAGGATCATACCAGCTGGACAAGATGTATGCTCACATGGGTCGTCGAGCTACCATGGAGGATAGTATTGAAGATGCTGCTTTTGAAGCATGTATGGGCCTTCGCTACCTTCGCTTTGACAGCATGAAGCATGATGTCCACCGCTACCTCCCTCGTGCACACCCCGACCTTGGATGGGCCATGATGGATCCAGTGCAGTTAGAACCACTTCCTCGGGTGATGGTGAACTTTGTCTATGACATGATGGAGAGGAAGCTGCAGTTAGAGGAGATGGTGAAGGCATAGGAGAAGACATCAAGAGGTGCCAAGCAATGATTGATGAACTTTGAGCAAACTAAGTCATGGCAAAGATTTATGAGACATTAGAGCATGAGCCACGCCAGTAGAAAATAGGAGTCATTTATGTAATAAGAACGTTCTTAGTAACGTCAGTTGAGTCTTCGAGTCTGTCGTGTGGTTTGAACTTTGGTGTGATAGTTGCTTTATCATTATGCTTATGTGTGAGTTGGATTTTTGTTATGAGTGCTGGGGCTTGTAGGCATGTCTACAAGTTCCATTTCTAAGAATAAAAGTCTATTAGTCAAGGGAATAATAGTTGGGTTTGGTATTGTCTCGTTTCTGTCCTTGCTGTTTTCTAGAGCAGTCTGCAATATTTCTGATATGGTTCAAAAACGGTTCGTGCAACATTTATGAAATTTTTATGAGAGAAAGTAGGCTTAAGCACCTTTCAAATGCCACTGGAATCACCTTTTTATCTGATCTGGTTCGAGAGATATAACTGTTACAAGTTAAAGTTTCTGCACAGTCTGGAATCTGGAACAGTTTCTGTTGTGCCTTAATTTTCATTAACTTAACGACAGAATCTGGTCTTATGGTCTAAATAGAAGTTGTGGGGAACTTCATAAGCTTTCGAACCATATAAAGCACGCCTCTATTAGACTTCTATAGTTCGAGATATGATTGATTTACTGTACTGATCACATTGGTATTCTCCCAGAAAACTTTCAGATATCATTCTTTATCTTATAAGTGGTTGATAACATGGAAATCTCAAAGTTTGCATTCTTATGGATGGCAGATGGCCGGAAGAGGAAGAGGCAGGGGTCGTGGAGGTGTTCCCCCGAATCCACCACCACCACCGCCACCAACTATTGAGCAACTTCTGGCAGTGCAGACGCAACTTATGCAACAATTGGTGCAGAACCAACATAATCATCCAGTTGCTGGAGTACCACCACGTGATAAGCGTGGTGAGTTTTTGAAGGGTCATCCCCCGGTGTTCACGCATGTCGCTAATTCATTGGAAGCGGATGATTGGCTCCGTGCCGTGGAAAAGCAACTCAACATTTCTCAATGTGATGACCATCAGAAGGTGTTGTTTGCTTCTAGACAACTCCAGGGAGAAGCTCAGGACTGGTGGGAATCATATGAGTATGGTCGTCCCGCCAATGCTCCCGTAGTCACTTGGCATGAGTTTAGAGAGAACTTCAGAGCTTATCATATACCAGAAGGAATAATAGAACTAAAGGCAGAGGAATTCTAGAATTTGACCCAGGGGTCATTGTCTGTAGCTGAGTATCGTGACAAGTTTGCCCAGTTGTCACGATATGCACCACATGAGGTGGCTAATGACAATGATAAGCAGCAACACTTTTTGAAGGGATTGTATGATGGATTACAATTGCAGCTAATGTCCAATACCTATCCCAATTTTCAGACGCTTGTGAACCGCGCTATCGTGGTGGACAACAAGCGCAAGGAGATGGACGCCAAGAGGAAAAGGCTTCCGGGACAGACTTCTGGTAGTAACACTCGTCCTCGTACTGGTTTCCAGCAGGTTAATCAACAGAGGCCTCCTTCTGGTCAGTGGAATCGTGGTTAGGTCCCTTTCCGCAATCAGTTTCCGCAATGTCGCTCATTCCAACCGCAGAATGGTAACCAACGCCCTCCGCAACAGAATGAGAATCAACCTCAGCGCCGGGGTCCTTCCAATAATCCTCCAATGAAGACCAGTTACCCCCAACAAGTGTTTCCGATGTGGAAAAGAAGGTCACTTGTCCTATAACTGCCCTGAGAAGATCAATCAGCAGACTCCACAGAGGTAGGGTAGTCACCAGAAGCCTGCATCTAATACTGGAAGGGTGAACCACTTGTCCCAGGAAACCACAGTCGAGGAACCAGAAGTTATGCTTGGTACGTTCGATGTCCATTCCACTCCCGCCACTGTTCTTTTTGATTCTGGAGCATCACATTCTTTCATATCACAATCATTTGTTAGAATACATAGAATTCATTTGTGTGCCATGAAGAATCCTATATTAGTAAACTCACCTGGTGGAAGTATGCTAGCATCTTATCGTTGTCTCCCGATTAGTCTCATTCTAAGGGGGTAGAGTTTAAGGTGAGTCCTATAGTATTGAGAACAGCTGGGATTGATCTTATCTTGGGAATGGATTAGATGATTCAACAACAAGTAGAGATTCAGTGCAAAGGGAAATCAGTAGTGTTGACAACACCAAAGGGAGATAGGATCAGAGTTGATGTGAAAGTGCAGAAACAAGAGACCGCTATAGTGAATTAGCTTACTGATGGTGCCAACAAGGAGGACCAGGTTGTGGAAGAGTTCTCCGATGTGTTTCCCGAGGAATTGCCAGGTATGCCGCCAGACCATGACATTGAATTTATTATTGAATTATTACCTGGGACTGCACCCATAGCTAAGCGTCCATATAGAATGGGAGTAGATGAATTAGAAGAACTTAAGAAACAAATTAAGGAATTGCAGGATAAGGGTTTCATTCGTCCTAGTTCTTCACCTTGGGGAGCACCAGTGATTTTTATGGATAAGAAAGATGGTACTCAGAGGATATGTGTAGATTATTGGTCTCTCAATGAGGTTACCATCAAGAATAAGTACCTGTTGCCTAGGATTGATGACTTGTTTGATCAGTTAAGAGGTGCTTGTGTATTCTCCAAGATTGATCTTCGTTCTGGATATCATCCATTAAAGATTCGTGCTAGTGATGTACCAAAGATAGCTTTTACCACATGGTATGGGTTGTATGAGTATACAGTGATGTCTTTTGGTCTGACTAATGCTCCTGCATACTTTATGTATTTGATGAATAAGGTATTCATGGAATATCTGGACAAGTTTATAGTGGTATTCATTGATGATATTCTAGTATTCTCCAAGACTGAGGAGGAACATGCTGAACATTTGAGACTAGTTTTGCAAAAGCTCAGAGAACACCAGTTATATGCCAAGCGGAGTAAATGTGAGTTTTGGTTGAAGGAAGTTTCCTTTCTTGGTCATGTTGTCTCAAATGGAGGAATATCAGTAGATCCTAGCAAAGTGAAAGACGTATTGGACTGGAAGCCACCAACCAGTGCAAGTGAGATCCGTAGTTTCTTAGGATTAGCAGGCTATTACAGAAGATTTATAGAGGGATTTTCTAAGCTTGCCAAGCCAATGACTGCACTATTGGAGAAGAATGCCAAGTTTGTGTGGTCTGAGAAGTGTCAGGCTAATTTTGAGGAATTAAAGAAAAGATTGACCATTGCACCAGTATTAGTTTTGCCAGATCTGAGTAAACAGTTCTCTATTTACTGTGATGCATCTCGCTTGGGTTTAGGATGTGTTCTTATGCAAGAAGGTAGAGTTGTGGCATATGCATCGAGACAGTTGAGAAAGCATGAATTAAATTATCCTACTCATGACTTGGAATTAGCTGCAGTGGTTCATGCACTAAAGATATGGAGACACTATTTGATTGGACATAAAAGTGATATATATACCGATCACAATAGTCTGAAGTATATCTTCACTCAATCAGATTTGAACTTGAGGCAGCGTAGATGGCTGGAGTTGATAAAGGATTATGATCTAGAGGTGCATTATCACCCAGGAAAGGCTAACGTCGTTGCTGATGCTCTTAGTAGGAAAAGCTACGCTAATGAAATACAAGTAATGCCTTTGTCAAGAGAGTTGTGTGCTAAATGTGAGTATCTGAACTTAGGGTTTACCATCAATGCAGTAGAATTGGTACTAGAACCTACTCTGGAGCAAGAAATCCGCAAGAGTCAGATGAAAGATGCAAAATTAAGAGAGATAGCGGAGAATATAGTGAAGGGCAAATCACCAGGATTCCATAAGGATGATAAGGGTACATTATGGTTTGGAAAAAGGCTGTGTGTGCCAGAGGATAAGACTATCAGAAAGGCAATTTTGAGTGAAGCTCATGAGTCAGCTTATTCCATACATCCAGGGAGTACTAAGATGTATCTGGATCTGAGAGAGAAATATTGGTGGTATGGTTTAAAAAGAGATGTTACTGAATATGTTGTTTTGTGTGACACATGTCAAAGGGTGAAAGCTAAACATCAGAGACCTGCAGGATTGTTACAACCTATGCAGATACCCGAATGGAAATGGGAAGAAGTTGGTATGGATTTTATAGTTGGATTGCCAAGTACTCAGAGAGGGTATGATTCAATTTGGGTAATAGTAGATCGTCTAACAAAGGTTGCTCATTTCCTGCCAGTTAGGACTACATATAGTAGTGCAAGGTTGGCAGAATTGTATATGGAAAGAATAGTGAGTCTACATGGAGTTCCTAAGAAAATTGTGTCTGATCGGGGTACCCAGTTTACATCTCATTATTGGCAAAAGATACATGAATCACTAGGAACCAAGCTGAATTTTAGTACAGCCTACCATCCATAGACAGATGGACAGACGGAAAGAATTAATCAGATATTGGAGGATATGTTGAGAGCTTGTGCTTTACAATATGGTACTAGTTGGGATAAGAGTTTGCCTTATGCAGAATTTTCCTATAACAATAGTTATCAGAAGAGTCTTCAGATGGCACCGTTTGAGGCTCTGTATGGACGAAAGTGTAGAACCCCGTTGTTCTGGAATCAGACAGGGGAAAGTCAAGTGTTTGGGCCTGATGTACTCAAGGATGCTGAAAAGAAAGTAAGAATGATTAGGGATAATCTAAAAATAGCTCAGTCCAGACAGAAGAGTTACGCTGATACTTGGAGAAGAGAGTTAATCTTTGAAGTAGGGGATTATGTATATTTGAAAGTATCACCAATGAGAAGTGTGAAGAGATTTAATATGAAAGGTAAATTGGCACCAAGATATATTGGACCTTTCAAGATTATAGAGAGACGTGGTGAAGTGGCATATCAGTTGGAATTACCAGAAAGTTTGGCAGGTGTACATGGTGTGTTCCATGTGTCTCAACTGAAGAAATGTTTGCGAGTACCAGAGAAACAGATTCCGTTAGAGGAGCTCACTGTTAAGGAGGATCTTACATATGAAGAGTTTCCAGTTAAAATTCTAGAGACTACTGAAAAAGTTACGAGAAGTCGAACTATTAAGATGTGTAAAGTTCAGTGGAATCGGTACACAGAAGGTGAGGCCACTTGGGAAAGAGAAGAGGATCTAAGGAAAACTTACCCGCAACTGTTCGAGTAAGCATCACCAGAATCTCGGGACGAGATTCATCTTAAGGGGGTAGAATTGTAACACCCTAAAATTTTGGATAAAAAAAATAGGAGAAATATGATTTATATATATTTTTCTGAGCATGCAAACTTAGGATAATAATAATTTTTATAAATTTAAAATCAAATATAAGGGTAGAAATACGATTGAGCATTCATGCTGCTGCATTTGGGATTTTGTAATGAGTGGTTTAAATCAAATTCAATTTGGATTTGAAAATCCTTTGAAAATTGGCTTTGAAAAATTTGAAAAAGAAAAAGAGAAAGGAATTTTCTTCTTCGGGCCGCATTCTCCCGCAGCCCAGTGCTCGGCCTGCAGCGGCGGCCCATTTTTTTTCCCTTCCCCCGCACCCGCCTCCGGTTTCTTGGGCCGAGCCCAACCACGGCCATCGGCCCGTCTTCGCGCGTGTGGCCGCGTCCCGCACCCGAGCCGCTGACGAGCCGGTCCCACAGGTCAGCGACACATTTCCCTTTCCTTTCTCCTTCCTTCGGTTCTTTCCAACCGCGAGCACCGCCTTCCTCCTTCTTCGATTCGGTGATCCGAATCCGCATCAAATCTCTCTCCTTTCCTTGTATACCGACGCCTACGGGCTATAAAACGAGACCCCCGCACTATTCTGCCCTCATTCTCTCCCTTTGGAGCTGCCGTAGTCGCCTAGTCTCACCACCGCAAGCACCACCGCCGCCATAGCCGCCATCGCGAGCTAGCTGCCATTTTCCAGTCATCCTCCGGTCCTATCTTCACGCGGGGTGAGTTCGCCGTGAGCTTCTCGATCTCCCGGTGTTCTCCTTTCATCGTTTGGTGGTCGGAGTTGTGTTTTGGCCTTCTCTGATGATGGCGCCGCCGTGGGAGCTCGCCGACGGCGTCTCTTCTCTCTCTCCCCGATCCAATCTGGATCGTTGATTTTGAATCCAACGGTTGTAATTAGAAAATACTGGTTCGTTCGTAATTTTGTAAAAGAAACCCTGAGTTTTTAGTATATCAACCCGCAGTCCTAAAACGTAAAGCCCAGAGTACGCTTTGATCGGTTGAAAGCATATTTCGTCTCGGCAATTGAAAAATACGTTTTTAGATAATTACAGTTTTGCCACTGAGTTTGTTTTAGTCGTAGAATCTCCGTTTTAACTCCGATTTGATCCATTTAAGTTACGTTAGATTCATATTTGTGAGCTCTACGTGACTATAGAACTGTACAGTAGGTTTGGATTAATTTATTTTCGAGTTTTTATTAAAGTATTTATTTTTCTATAGAAAATCTTCGTAAATTCATAACTTTGTCGTTTTAGCTCTGTTTTTCGTGATCTTTGCGTCTGTGTGATCCTAGCGAGTTGTAGATTCATTTTAAAAACTTTTTATCTTATTTTATCACTATTGGTGTACTATTCTAATTATAGTCTTGTTTGTTTATGCATGATTGCCTCTAGATGTGTGTTGTTGCTGTTGTTGATCGAGTATAGACGGTGAGCAATTCGTTGGAGATCAGGAGTTTTACTACGAACAAGATCACCAGGACCAGTTTGAGCAAGACAAGTATAGCATGGGATTATCCTTTTTGTCCTATTCATATTAAGCAAATAATATCATTATGCATATATTCCTTGTTAAGGATGACTTAGTGTTGATCTTATTCCTTGATACCTATTATACTGCATGGATTAGTATTGCTAGTGCTCAACATGAACTATGATCATGTAATTTGACTAATGGAATATACAATAAACATTAAAAGATGATTTTATTACTGTTTAAGGGTACTAGAGCATGGGGTTACTTTGGTGCTCTTGTTACTCTCCATAAGGACTCATCTATAAGCGAAAATCCGGGATTTACAATACAAATATGAGGGCTAAAATGACTCTGGCTTTAGTCATATAGAAGGACCTTTTCTAGCTTGTTAGAGGTTACCCTTGTGGCGAAATGGGGAAGAGCAGACTGTGGATTCCTGCGTGGTGTATCACACAGACTGACTTTGGAAACCTAGCGGCCCTAACTTGTTAGACGAACCTTCGAAAGACTTCATAGTGAACCCTGCCGACCTTCCTTGGAAGTGGGTGAAGAGATTAGCTACCTCGGGCGAAAGGGTAAATCATGACTCACAGTGAAAGTGTACAACCTCTGCAGAGTGTAAACTGTTATAACAGCCGTGCTCATGGTCACGAGTGGCCTTGGACCCTTATGGAATAGTGGATCATTAATAATGAATATGTTTTTGCTATTCATTAATCATTTCACATGGATCATATGTTTATTGATTATATTGAGACACTTTGATATCATTGATATACTGAATTAATGCTATATAAAAGCTACATGCTGATAAACCTATGTTATGCCTTTGAGCCTCATGAACCCCATGTTACACTTGTTGAGTACGAGATGTACTTACGCTTGTTTATTTTTCTTACTTGGATAAAAATCCCGGATGGGTAACAGATGGTGTAAGTAGTGACTACTTCTACTTCCCGGAAGATTACTAGACTTGCTGTCAACCAGTCAATGTGCCTATGATTGGAGCTACCACGAGAGTTTTTATATTTTACTTTCGCTATATTATTGTAAAGACTATGTGTTATTATTCGTGATGTAATAACAATTGTGATGATACATCCTTTATAATTTGTTAACTTATGTGTGATTGATCTTTGGGCACACATAAGGGTATGCACTCCATTTGGTCGTTAAATGGGTGTGACATCTGATCAGACTACTGTACTACAAACACCTACTGTAGAGGCGGCCGGGAGCATCACCAACAATGTGCTGCAATCCAAGCTGTCCAGATGTCAGATGATGGCACTATTTTTGTTGGAAACAATGAAGACCTATGTCCTAGGTCAAAGATAAGATGGACTGGAGGGGGTGCAACCAAAGAGTTGACTCTTTTAAAACTAGGCAAAAACTTGCGCACAGTACGCTGCTTGCATGCATCAGATGGTGTCAGCGCGTGATGGAAAGAGACCAAAAGTGTGGTGCGACAGGCAATTCACGCGACACGGGAACTGACCATCAGTGTGAATGCCCTGTATGTGGAGAGCTCACATATTCTTGTCCGCAAAAAATGGGTCTCAAAAACTTCGAATAATCTCTAGTTTTTAACAAGCATCAAGATGTAAATGCTGTTATGTGTACTTTGACATCGACTTTAAAGACCATGTTTCGATCAAAAAATTCAAAAAATCAGAAAGTGCTGCATCTGGGTTGTGTTTCGCATCAATGGGGTTGTGATTAGGTGTGATTGATAAGGGATCACGTGGCACTGTGATTAGGGTTTCTAGTTCTGGCCCTACCATTTGCACAGATCATGTGTCCCACTGTTGATCACCACTGTCCTTGGTCCGCTCTACTTTTCAGGTAGAAACAAAAATGTGACCAAGAAGAAAGTCATGTTAGTTGCAATAATATATTAAGAATTCAATATGAACTTAAATGAGTTGTAGTGCCCGATCATGTGTAAAAGCTGAGCAAATATGCCACACTAAATGCACTGTCCATTGATGCACCTCTGGTGCTATGACAGATCAAGTTAAGTATGATCTCCCATGGAAAATGCGCTTGTATAAGAGCAAGACAAAGTTTAGAAGTTGGAGCACTATCAAGTTGCAAACCTTCTCTCCCTACCTTCTCACAAGGGTCACTCTTCTCACTTTGGCAATTAGGCACTTAGGCCCCATGGATCAATCTTTCATTTTTTATCTCCATGGGATATAGGAGAGACGTACACATGGGCATGTGAGGCATCAGGAAACAATGTTGATAGCGTACGATGCCATTGCGTTTCTTCAGTGCAGCATCTTCCTTGTATAGGCTCAGTTGTGTTGCCACTGGGCTTCTAGGCTCGATCAAGGTACTCTGTAGAGAGATCGTGCGCTTGGCCACATGTCCAATGGTTGCGGATTCTCATACTAGACTAGCAAGAGCTGAACCCAACAGAATTATAAAGAGTACTATAATGGTCAAATGCAGAGACCAGACTAGCAATGGGGCAGTATTCATTCAAATGTAATGAGGCTCAGAAATTCAGATAAACTTCGGTGCTGGCAGTCCTAGCTACTCTCATATGGTTTTCCTAGCTACTATTTCATATGCCTAACCAGCCCCATTTATCCATTCCGAGTGGATCAGAAAATACTTCCATCATACCCAGGCTGGGCATAGCTGTACATGATCTAGTTGATGCAGTTAAAAGCCATGTTTATCTGCCTATTGAAAAATAACAAATCAATGCACTAATTGTCTAGAAGAATATAATCTGGTAATATATACATGAGTCCAATATTTCTAGCTAGATCCCTAGGTAGACAGAAATTTGTTTCATTCTGACCATGTTCAAATAAGCCTACTTTATCATATATAACTAACATCTAGATACTAAATAGCAAATGAAACTTGAACTATCCCATAGAAATGTATCACTGTATCATTAAAGACGTAGTTAACATGTGAATCATGCATCCTTACAGGTAGACACCGTGAGCACACATCAGTGCACAAAGAGTATCCACACTCCATTCCCTTTGGATGGCCTTTATATGTGCCCCTGCCTTGCAAATGATGAGATGCACGTTCATCTTGAGCATCCTCATGGTCTCCAATTTAGAGTACCGCAGACAAATAACAAGAGATTATTATTAAAGAATAGATGAACAATTTATTCCTATAAATTATTGTTACTTAGAGAGCTTCGCAACATGGATTATATTATATTATCATGATCCAAGAGAGAGAGAGAGAGAGACATATTTTGCAACTCGACCAAAGTCCTTGTCATCAGTATAAATCCTATTAATTGTTACTTATACTGCTGTGCAATGGCCAATGGGACTGGGATCACTGCCATGATCTTGGAATGGAGAAATAATACTTCGCAGCTCAGCTAAAACCGTTGTCATCCTGATAAAAGCAGCAAAAGTCAACATCGCTAGCATTAGAATGTTTGTGTGTTCTGCACCCCCAACCCCCAAAGAGCTTGGTTCTTCATAAGGGTTAGCTTTCTGGCAATGCCCTGTATATGTGCAGTACAGTCCTCTCACATTAGTCTGTGAAATTAATACATAATTCGGTATGAATATTAAGTGAGCTAGCTGTAACGCCCGACAGTGTGTGCAGTGGAGGAAATATGCCGCACTGAATGAATCCGTTTGTATGTGTGTTGTGGCTGGCTGGTTGGCTATTTCACTAGATGCTGCACGTGTACCTCTCTCATGCCATGACACATCATGGTAATTAATAATTAACTCTTCTTCTAAATAAAATGTGTGCCTACGAAAAAATCAAAACAAAGCTTACAATACAAGTTAGAGCTCTCTCAAGTCACAAATGTTCTACTGTACCTTCTAGCTTTATATGTCACACTACTCACTTAGGCACTTAGCTACTACTCTACATGGCTACACACCTTGGAATTAAATCTCTCTTCATTCCTTTTCTCCGTGTGAGACATCATGGGCTGGCCGGCCTGCGAGTGCGAGGCATCAGGAGAAGGTGTTGTTCGCGTGAAGCCTGCTCCATGGCGAGGTCAGCTGCCACCGCCAAGGGTTTCTCCCCCACGGACTCTTGGAGACGCACTGGAGGTTGCTCGGAGAAGCAAATCCCCACCTCGTAGGAGTGGCTCTCGTCATTCATCAACACCGGTGTTGCTAGCCGCAGCTACCAGTTCGTCAGATTCTGGTTCATGCGTGATCCCAAAATTACCGTTCGTCGTCGGTTTCGGCAATACGGATGGTGTGCCGAGAATTACGCTGGGGAATTCAAAATCAAATTTGGAGCCAAGTCTGGGCCGAGATTTGGTATGTATTGGGCCTGGGAAGTGGTACCACCCTGTGGAGGGTCTTATTGATCTCTTCTCACGCACGGGAACCAGAATACGGCACCCTAATTCCAGCCGCCAATCGTATACTCGCCCATCTCATTCCTACGCCGACGTCGTGCATTCGTTCCGTCCCCCGGCAATGGCTGGACGTAGCGGACATCCACCGGGTGCCCAACTGGCATTGAACCAAAACCAGCAGCCACACCAAGCTTCACCGACAAACCATCAGCAGGCGATGTACTCTCAGGGCTTCCATGGTGGCCAATCCCAATGTTTTAATCCCAGTTTTAACCCGGGGTTTAATCCGGGGTACGGTGGCCGTGGTGGTGGCTTCCAGTATGGTGGTGGTGGCCGCGGATACAATGCGCACCGTGGTGGTTTTGGTGGCGGTCGCTGGGGAAGGAGAGGCCGTGGAGGTTTCAGTGGTGGCCGTGGCAGCCATGGCTATGGCAACAACAACGCTTCTGGCTTCGGCGGTGGCAGGGGCTACCAAGGAGGCTTCGACTCGTACGAGCCTACAACAATAGGCTCTGGCCATGCTGGGACTAGCAACGTTGTTGGGCACGGGGCTGCACCAACCCAACCCGAGCAAGTTCAACAAGAGGTGACGGCCAAGGCTAATCTTCTCCCAGGTACTAGCACAGGGGTTACAGGTATGCAAATTGACAATGAAGCAGGTGCTATTGCTCCAAAGAAAGGGAGTGGAAAGAATAAACCCTTTTGCTATCGATGCCTGACTAAAGGGCACGTAATGAATGACTGCAAAACACCAATCTGCTGTGACATATGTGATAGTGATGCTCACGTCACGAAAGCTTGCCCTTCCATGAAGGGTGCAAAACCTACAGCAGAGTTATGTGGCTATGCAGTTCCAGGTTTGGGGTTTTATTATATCCCTTTTTCAGGTAACCAAAAGGCAAAAACTGATCCTACAGAGGCAATAGTGAAGGTCTCTGATGGTTCTCTTACGGTGAAACAAGTCACAGTAGAGCTTGAGAGACTCGTACCAGGCTGGAAATGGGTTGTGGAAGAAATTAATGAAAACTCCTTTGCCACAACTTTTTCCATCTAGTGCTGAGCTAAAACGTATGGATGACTGGGTCCGGTGGAAGCAAGGAGTGCAAAAGCAAAATTGACTATTTCAGAGAAGAAAGATGCAGAGGTGTACAAGTATGAAATTCCTAAAGTTTGGGTTCAGTTCCGTGGTCTCCCGAGCGACTTACGGACTTTTCCTATCATCTGGGCTGTGGGTACTATTCTTGGTAACACAAAGATGGTGGACATGAAATTTACCAAGCGATTTGAAAGACCAAGGCTGAGAGCTGCTGTACTAAGTCCGGAACTAATTCCAGATTTAGTTGACATTGTAATTGGAGAATTTGTGTATGAACTACAATTCCGGCTAGAAACAGAAGAGGAGGAAAATGACCCAAGACCAATTGACATGGATAATCAGCCAGGTGAATCCGGCAAAAAAGATGACGGTTTGGACAAACTCAACAAAGACCAAGCACCTAATGCTAAGGAATCAGACTCCAACAAGGAGAACACAAAGAAAGATGGGAGTTCCTCTGCTCCACCAGAAGGAAAAAATTCAAGCAAAGGGACACATGCTGCTGTCCTTTCACGACCCATGTTGGAACTGAAGTCGACCGGGTTATCTGACTCAACCAAGGCTTGGGTAGTCAAAGCCTTCGATGGGTCTTTGAATTCAAAACCCCCTGCACAAACCCCTGCTGAGAATACCACGCCTACCCGTAGGAGCAAGCGCAATGTGGCGATAGGCGACCAAGACTCTACTGAAAGAGCGGCCAAGCTAAAGGCACGCAAAAATTTGGAGGAACCTAACAATTCAGGTAACATTTTGAACACATCTTTCCTTTCATTCTCTAATGATGAAGTTGCTCATAATATCAGTAAGGTGGGGGTTTTGTTAGGTTCAACTGATACTAGTGTTAGTAAATCGATTAACAACCTTAAACATGTGGAAAGGAGCAGACTGCATGTGTTGCCTAAACAAAAGGAACTACATGCTAGTAGCAAACAATTGGATTATGACTTAACAGATTCAGAGGATGAACTTGATCTCTTAGCTATTAACCAACTTTGTGGTGAGATAGTAGAGGGTATGAGTGAAGGGGAAGCCAATGATCTATGTGATCTACAGGTGGTACCCAAAAAAATAAATCAAGTTCAAAAAAGAAAAAGAAATTAGGCAAGAAAAAACAAAAAGAGAACCTTTAGTTTAACAATGAAGGGCATTTTTTGGAATTGTAATGGGTTAGGTGACCAAAAAAAACATAGATTTGTGTCTGACTTGGTGCAGGAAAAGGAGCTAGGTTTTGTTGCCTTATCAGAAACTGGTAGGAGGGACTACTCACCAAAATTTTTGAAAAATTTGTGTGGTGGCAAGAACTTTTTATGGCACTGTAAACCTCCTCATGGCAGATCAGGTGGCATGCTAGTAGGTATAAACCTTCTAGAGTTCAACATTGGTGAGATAGAAGAAGGAGATTACTTTACAAAATTGAAATTGAGAAATAAACAGGATGCCTTTCAATGGTTGCTTGTGTCTATATATGGGGCAGCTCAACATCATCTTAAAGAGGCATTTTTAATAGAGTTAGTCCAACTATGTTCTAAAGAAACCTTACCTATTTTAATAGGTGGTGACTTTAACATCATTAGAGGGCCACAAGAGAAAAATAATGCTAATTACAATGATAGATGGTCATTCTTGTTTAATGCTATCATTGATTCCTTTAACTTAAGGGAGTTGGAACTTTCTGGAAGACAGTTCACTTGAGCTAACAACCTAGAAGTTCCAACATTTGAAACGTTGGATAGGATTCTTTCTTGTACGAAGTGGGAATTAAAATTCCCGCGTACCACTGTCCAAGCTCTATCAAGAGAGATCTCTGATCATACACCCCTATTTATTAATACAGGGGAACCTACATCTAATAATAATCAATCCTTATTTAAATTCGAGTTGGGTTGGTTGTTAAGAGAGGGGTTTATGGATTTAGTTACAGATATCTGACACAGTGTAGATGAGGGGCATAACTCTTTAGAGCGTTGGCAGGCTAAAATTAGACGTCTGCGTCAATACTTGAAAGGGTGGGCCAAAAATACAAGTGGTGCTTACAAGAAAGAAAGAGAAAAGGTTGCTAGAAAAATTGGATGAATTGGATAAAAAAGTTGAATCAACATTATTAGATCAAAATGAGTTGAATCTTAAGCATGTCTTGAATGAAAGATTGTCCGAACTGCTACGAGAGGAAGAAATAAAATGGTACCAACGTGCTAAAGTAAAGGATTTATTAGAAGGGGATGCCAATACAAAGTACTTTCAGTTAGTAGCAAATGGGAAACACAGGAAAACTAGGATATTTAGGTTGGAGCAGGAGGAAGGTTTAATTCAAGGTGATGCTGAACTTAAAAAATATATCACCACTTACTATAAAAAATTGTTTGGGCCATCTGACCATAACAATTTGGTAATGGATGAGTCATATCGTGATGACATCCCTCAAGTTACAGCTGAGGAAAATGAACTCTTGATTGCTGAGTTTACGGAGGAGGAGATTAGAGGTGCAATTTTCCAAATGAACCATAATACGGCTCCAGGTCCTGATGGCTTTCCTCTAGAGTTTTATCAGGTATTCTAGAATGTGATTAATGATGATTTGATGGCTTTGTTCACAAATTTTCATAAGGGAGAATTGCCTCTACATAGCCTTAACTTCAGAACAATCATTTTAATACCAAAGTCTAAAGAAGCTAAACAAATACAACAATATAGACCTATCTGTTTGTTGAATGTTAGTTTTAAGATTTTTACTAAAGTGGCTACTAACCAAATTGTAAAGATAGCTGAGCGCATAATTAAACCTTCCCAAACAGCATTCCTACCTGGGACGAATATAATGGAGGGTGCAGTTATTTTACATGAAACCCTACACGAGTTACATAGAAGGAAACATAATGGAATTATCTTTAAGATTGATTTTGAAAAGTCATATGATAAGGTGAATTGGAATTTCTTACAACAAGCACTAAGAATGAAGGGTTTTCATCCGGTGTGGTGTGATTGGGTCGAGACTTTTGTTCAAGGTGGGAACGTGGGCATTAAAGTTAATGATCAGATGGGCTCATATTTCCAGACCAGGAAAGGTCTTAGACAAGGTGATCCACTGTCACCGATCCTTTTCAATATTGTTGTAGATATGCTAGCTATCATTTTATCTAGAGCCAAGGAGGAAGGCCAAATAAAAGGGGTTGTTACACACCTAGTGGAAAATGGTTTGTCTACCTCGCAATATGCAGATGACACAGTTCTATTTTTTGACCATGATATTGAACAGGCAAAAAACTTGAAACTTTTGCTTGGTACTTTTGAACAATTATCAGGTCTAAAAATCAACTCCCATAAAAGTGAATTATTTTGCTTTGGCCAAGCAAAAGAATCTGAGGAGCAATACTCATATCTATTTGGTTGCAAAATGGAATCATACCCTTTTTGATATTTGGGTCTTCCTATGCATTACAGGAAGTTAAATAATAAGGATTGAAAATTAATTGAAGAAAGAATTGAAAAGAAGTTATGTGGGTGGAAAGAAAAACATTTATCATATGGGGGTAGATTAGTATTGATCAATTCTATTTTGTTAAGCTTACCTATGTTCATGATGTCTTTCTTTAAAGTGCCGAGAGGTATTCTAAAAAATATTAAATATTTTAGATCAAGGTTTTTTTTGGCAAAATGATGAGCACAAAAAGAAATATAGACCGGCGAATGGAATATTTTGTGCCAACCAAAAGAGCAAGGTGGTTTAGAAATTCAGAACCTAGATTTACAAAACAAATGTCTTTTGAGCAAATGGCTTTTCAAACTTTGTAATGAGTAGAGCACTTGGCAAGAATTAATAAGGAACAAGTACCTAAAGAACAAGACTCTAAGTCAATTTGAAAAGAAAAATGAGTTTTCTCATTTTTGGAATGGTTTGTTGGGAGTCGAAGACATTTTCTTAAGTCTTGGGAAGTTTAAACTAGACAATGGAACTCAAATTAGATTTTGGGAAGATAATTGGTTGGGCTCCCAACCCTTAAAAATCCAATACCCGAATTTATTTAATATAGTGCAAAAGAAACAAGCAACAGCGGCTGATGTACTTCGTTCCATCCCTCTCAATGTGTCTTTTAGAAGGGCACTATGTCACACCCATTTTTAAGGACAAAAATAGGATGTATAAAAGACTCATGTGCGCCCTAGGAAACGGTCGCACACATAAGTAAACAAATTACTTAGTATCATCACAATGCTTATTACATAGCGAATAAATATTTAACACATAGCCTTATACAATAAATTGTAGCAACTAATAGTAGATCTCCAGCGGAAACTCCAAACATAGGGACACGGTTGACTGGTTGACACCAAGACTAGTACTCATTTTGATAATCATCTTCATATTCATCTGTTATGGTGGAAATAGCAAGAGTGAGTCCATGTCGAACTCAACAAGTATAACACAGGGTTCATGAGGCACAAAAGGCTAGACACTGTTTGACTGCATTTAGCTTTTAATCATCATATATTTAGCAATTGAGTAGCATCAAGATGAACCAATTCCCATTAATGAACCAATGATCAATTGTAATAAGGATGATGAATAGTATTAACATGAGCAAAATAATAACAACAGTAATTAAGCATGATATAACAATGGTGATCATCTATCCGTAGATGTTCTAAGGCCGCCCGTATCCGTGGGCACGACTAGTATACCAGTTTTTAACTCTGCGCAGAGGTGTACACTTTCACTGTGAGTCATGAATTCCAAATGCGTGGGTTTGCAAGGCCTAAAACATCGGAAACCATATAAAGCCATTCAAAAGTTCGTCTAACAAGTTAGCGCCATAAGATTCACTCGACAGGCAGATGTAGGAACCCCGCTTTTCAAATAGCATAATTCCTTCTCGGTTATACTCATAGATTAGAGGCTGTCTTACACCCAACGTGTCAAGCCATTCTTACACCAATTAAGGTAACCGCTAACAAGCTAGAAAAGGTCTCTTAAACAACTAAAGCCAGAGTCATATAGCCCTCACAGCTGTACTGTATGTTCCGGATGATCACGTACAGATAAGTTCTTATAGAGAGAAACCAGAGCACTAATATAATCCCTTGCTCTAGCCCCCTTTTCAACAGTAATAAAATCATCTTAATGGTTGGTTGCTTAATCCATTAATCAAATTACAAGATCATTGTTCATAATTAAGCACTAGCAATAGCTATCCAAATGCACAACCCATAGGTGACAAGGAAACAAGATAGCAATAGCTAAGTTATAATCTCTATGGTTGTCAAGGAAGACACATGCATATATATGATAATTTCAGTGAATAGGACAACAAGGATGGTCCCATGTTATACTTGCCTTGTTCAGAGCTTTCTTGATGATACTGCTGATCTGGCTCAAAATAATACTCCTGATCGTTAAGAAACTGCTCACCGTTTATACTGAATCACCAAACATCAACACACAATCATCCGAGCAATCATACACGAAGCAAACAAAGAAACATAGTTAGAACAGTAAACCAACAATAGCAAAACAGCATGAAAAGTTTGTAAAACTCTTCTACACATTACTACGATCACACAGACGTAAAGATCACGAAATTCGGATTTAAAACATGAAAGTTATGAATTTTCTAAGTTTTCCTTTAGATAAATAATTACTTTAATATAAACTCAAAAATTAAATTTCTCAAACCTACTGTATAGCTACACTAACATGTAGAGCTCGCAAATACGAACCTAACGCAACTTGAACGGGTCAAATCGGAGTTAAAACGAAGATTTTATGATCAAAACAAATTTAGTGGCAAAACTGTAAATACCAGAAAATGTATTTTTAAATTACCGAGAAGAAATACATTTTCAAAGAAACGTAATTCCTGGATTACGCCAAGGACCGCGGGTTCTATTTCATAAAAACGCAGGGGCTCTTTAAGAAAACTCACGGCCGAAAGGGTATCGGCCTCTCCTGGCCGTAGATCTGATGATGTAGGGTCAGAATTAAAAGAAGAAAGGGGTGGGGCGGCGCCAGCCACCAACAGTAGCTCCACGGTGGCTCTTTCACCGGCGGCGACCTATCCATGGCGGCGCACACTCAATCCGACGTCTCAGTCCACAATTTAGCAAATCAAAGGTACCGGAGGGAAGAGGGGATGAAGGCGAACTCACCAGTGAAGAAAACCAAGGGGGTGTCGGCTCGGAGAAGAGGCACAGCTGACAATGCCCGGCGGTGGTGCCTTACAATCGCCGACACTATGCTGTGAGCACCTCAAAGCAAAAATTTGATGGAAAAAGGAGCTTATGAACTTCAGTAAACCATCCCCAACTCGTCAATTTGCTTACCAAGGTGATTGAAGCGGCCACCGACGAGACCTAGCAACGGCGGCGTTGGAGCTTGCGGCGGCTCAGCTAGGGCAAAGCTACGACTCAAAACCCGGGTAAAACGGAAGGAGGCAGGCTCGGCTCTAGCTTATATAGGGTTGGGACACCTCAATTTGGATTGAAATCCCGAGAAAATCGGTTTCGATTCGGTTGAGATCGAGCTCGTCTCCGACAAGTGGGACCTGTTCGTCAGCGAGACCAGGAAGAGAAACGCGCGGCCACGGCTGCTCCCTGGGCCGGCCCACGCGGGCGCGAGAAGAAAAGGAAAGCGGCTCGGTTAGGCTCGGCCCAACAGTGAGGGAAAGGAGAAGCAGGCCGACTCGGGTGGGCTTCCAGGCCGCCAGCTGCACAGATAAGTTCTTCCTTTTTTACATTTGTTTTCCAAACCATTTAAATAGATTTTGAAATCCAAATCAAATAAAATCCAAACCAAACCACACAATAAAACAAATGCAATAGCATGAATGCATCACCAAATATTCCACCTAATATTTTAAATTTTAATCCCCTTAAATATTATCTAAATTATTTAAGCTCATAACTAAATCTCTTTTAACTCAAATTTTATCTAATTTCAAAATTTTAAAATTTTTGGGTGTTACACACTAGTTGGGAGCAAGTTGTTGGAATGGCAAAGTCTAGTTGCGAGAGTTGCTTTTATTAACTTAAATGAAAGTCGGGATACTTTCATCTGGAACTTAAATAATAATGGCTTGTTTTCTGTTAAATCCATGTACAAATACCTAGTTAATAATGGGATTAAGGTTACCCAGAAAATTTGACATATGAAAGTGTCACACCCGGTTTTCTAAAGAACAAAACCAGGCTAATCATATGTGTGCCCAGGAAGTCCACATATATGCCAGAATGAAAAAGTATCAGAAACAATGTTATTATATAACGTATACATAACTATATTAACACTTACATTAGAGTATCGCGGAACGGTGACTAAACTTCGGGCTCCATTCTTCTCAGGGACGGCTGACTGGGGGTAACATATGCCTAGCACTTCTACTAGTCTTCTGGAAACTCCACTACACCTTTGTCCTTTTTCCGAGTAGCATCTTACTACACACTGGAGTGTTGGGAAAATAGTAAGAGTGAGTCCATGTCGAACTCAACAAGTATAACACAGGGTTCATGAGGCTCAAAAAGGCTAGACACTGTTTAACTGCGTTTAGCTTTTAATCATCATATAATTAGCAATTGAGTAGCATCAAGGTAATCCAAATCCCATTAATGAATCAATGATCAATTGTAATAAGGATAATTAATAGCATTAACATAAGCATAATAATAATCAACAATAATTAAGCATGATATAACAATGGTGATCAACTATTCTGTAAGAATCCCCAAGGCCGCTCGTATCCGTGAGCACGGCTAGTATACCAGTTTTTAACTCTGCGCAGAGGTGTACACTTTCACTGTGAGTCATGATTTTCAAATGCATGGGTTTGCAAGGCCCAAAACATCAGAGACCATATAAAGCCATTCAAAAGTTCGTCTAACAAGTTAGGGCCATTAGATTCACTCGGCAGGCAGATGTAGAACCCCCCTTCCCTGTGGCACAACAACCGCAGCCTATACACACTAGGCCAGGGGCTCGCACTACACCCAACGTGGCAAGCCATTCTTACGCCATTTAAGGTAACCTCTAACAAGCTAGAAAAGGTCTCTTGAACAACTAGAGCCAGAGCCATATAGCCCTCACAGCTGTACTGTATGTCCCGGTTATCACTTACAGGTAAGTCCTTACGGAGAGTAACTAGAGCATCAAAATAACCCACATGCTCTAGCCCCCTTTCAACAGAAATAACATCATCTTAATTGGTTGATTGCATAATCCATTAGTCAAATTACAAGATTATTGTTCATAATTAAGCGCTAGCAGTAGCTACCCAAATGCATAACCCATAGGTGAAAAGGAAACAAGATATCAATAGCTAAGTTATAATCTCTATGGTTGTCAAGGAAGACACATGCATATGTATAATAATTTCAGTGAATAGGTAACAAGGATGGTCCCATGTTATACTTGCCTTAATCAAAGCTTTCCTGATGATACTGCTGGTCTGGCTCAAAATAATACTCCTGATCGTCAAGAAATTGCTCACCGTCTATACTCGATCATCAATCAACAACACACTTGCATCCAATCAAACATACACGAAGCAAACAAAGAGATACAATTAGAACAGTACACCAACAATAACAAAACAGTAATAAAAGTTTATAAAACTCTTCTACACGTTTCTACGATCACACAGACGCAAAGATCACCAAATTCGGAGTTAAAACGTATAAGTTATGAATTTTCTAAGATTTTCTATAGATAAATAAATACTTAATTATAACCTCGAAAAATAAATTATCAAAACTAACTGTACAACTACACTAACATGTAGAGCTCGCAAATACGAACCTAACGCAACTTGAACGGATCAAATCGGAGTTAAAACGAAGTTTTTATGACCAAAACAATTCTAGTGGCAAAACTGTAATTTCCTGAAAACGTACTTTTGACTAAACCGGAAGAAAATACGCTTTCAAAACGCGAAACCGTATTTCCAGCTTTACGCTTTGGATGGCGGTTTGATTACTAAAAAGTTCAGGGTCTCTTTAGAAAGATTACCCCGCGAAGGGGTATCTTCTAATCCGAGCCGCTGATTCAAAAACGGACGGCTCACATGCATCTTCAACCTCACAGTGCACATCCGGCCTCCTTCCTCAGGTCCGGCCGGCGGCTTCCCCATGTCCGGCGGCCCCTCCATAGCCGGAGATGGTGAACCTCCCCACCGAGACCACCATTCGAGCCCGCGTTTGATCCAACGAAAAGAGAAGCTTCGCGCGAACTCAATCTACTCAATAGAACTAACCACGGTAAGCCATACGCAACGCGCAGCCACAAGAGGGCGGCGGCGCCATTACCGGCCACTGTGAGCTCCGATTCTACGGTATAAAGCACAAAAGCTCCAATGGAAAGCATGGGGAGTAAGAGGAGAAGACGACAAACTCACCCAAGCGAAGAAATCGGCCTTGAATCCACCCTAGAACCCCTAGCCGACCGTCCGCTCGCCTCCACCAACTTGAACCCTAAAAACCCTATTTCACGTGATAGAACTCGCAACTTAGGGGGAAAACAGAAAGAGGAGGGTCACGGCATCCTATTTATAACCCCAAAACACCGAATTCGGGTAGGAGTCCCTAGCTAACACGGCAAGGAACGGCGGCTTCGTAGTGTCCAGTTCGGTCACGAGGAAGAAGATGACCGACAGGTGGCCCCCACCCGTCAGCGAAAGGAAAGAGGGAGAGAGACCGCTGTTGGGATCGGCCGGACTGGGCCGCTGCGGTGCGGTCCGGCCCACGCGGTCACGGCGCGAGATGGAGCAGAGAACTTTGGGCTCGGCTAGCTGGGCCGCCGGGCCAACAGGTAAGAAGGTAAGTTGCTTTTCTTTTTTTTTTCTTTCTTTTCTTTATTAGTCTATTTTCCAAAACCTTTTCAAATAAAAATTTCTAAGCCAAACAAAATAAAATAAATCCACACCACAAAATAAATTAAATGCAACAGCATGAATGCAACACCACATATTTTTTTAAAAATTTTAATTCCCTTTCTCTAAATTATTTAAAATTTATTACTCCTAAAATTTGGGTGTTACAAATTCTACCCCCCTTAAAAGAATCTCGTCCCCGAGATTGGACTGCTTACTCACACAATTGCGGATATGATTTCCTCAATTCAACCTCTCTTTCCCAAGTTGCCTCTGCCTCTGAATATCGATTCCACTGCACCTTGCACATTTTAATAACCCGACTTCGAGTAACTCTCTCAGCAGTCTCTAAAATCTTAATCGGAAACTCTTCATATGTAAGATCCTCCTTAACAGTCAACTCTTCTAAAGGTATCTGCTCCTCAGGCACACACAAACACTTCTTAAGTTGTGAAACATGGAACACATCATGTACTCCAGACAAATTCTCAGGCAACTCCAACTGATAAGCAACTTCTCCACGTCTAGCAATAACTTTAAATGGTCCAACATACCTTGGTGCTAATTTGCCTTTCATGTTAAACCTCTTCACACTTCTCATAGGTGACACCTTCAAATAGACATAATCACCTATCTCAAAAACTAAATCTCTTCTTCTATTGTCAGCATAACTCTTCTGACGAGACTGCGCTACTCTCAAATTCTCACGAATCACTCGCACTTGATCTTCTGCGTTTCTAAGAACATCTGTACCAAACACTTGAGATTCACCTGTCTGATCCCAAAACAATGGAGTTCTACACTTACGTCCATACAAAGCTTCAAACGGTGCCATCTTAAGACTCTGTTGATAACTATTATTGTAAGAAAATTCTATATAAGGCAAACTCTTATCCCAACTAGTTCCATATTGCAATGCACAAGCTCTCAACATATCCTCTAATACCTGGTTGGTCCTTTCAGTCTGTCCATCTGTCTGTGGATGATATGCCATACTAAAATTCAATTTTGTTCCCAATGATTCATGCACAGCTTTTCAAAAGTGCGACGTAAACTGCGATCCTTGATCAGATACAATCTTCTTTGGAACTCCATGCAAACATACTATTCTTTCTATATACAAGGTAGCTAATTATACTCCTGTGTAATTTAGTCTCGACTGGTATAAAATGAGCAACTTTAGTCAATCTATCCACTATCACCCAAATAGAATCATAACCTCTCTGAGTACGCGGTAACCCTACTATAAAGTCCATACCAACTTCCTCCCACTTCCATTCAGGAATCTTCGTTGGTTGCATAATCCAGCAGGTCTCTGATGCTCTGCTTTCACCCTCTGACAAGTGTCACACAATGCCACATACTCAGCCACATCTCGCTTTAATCCAACCCACCAATATTTCTGTTTAAGATCCAAATACATCTTAGTACTACCAGGATGAATAGAATAAGCTGACTCATGAGCTTCGCGAAGAATTGCCTGTCTAACAGCTTGATCCTCAGATACACACAGCCTCTTTCCAAACCACAAAATCCCATTATCATCCATTCGAAAACCCTGGTGACTTACCAATCACTATATCTTCTGCTATCTTCTTCAGTTTCTCATCCTTCAACTGACCCTTGTAAATTTCTTACTCTAAAGTAGGCTCTATCACTAATTCCATTGTATTAGTAACAATTCCTAAATTCAAATATTCAAATTCAGCACATAACTCACTAGTCATAGACAACGTCCGTATCTCATTGGCATAACTTTTCCTACTAAGAGCATCAGCTACTTTATTAGCCTTACCAGGATGATAGTGTATCTCAATATCATAATCCTTAATAAACTCTAATCATCTGCGTTGCCTCAAATTCAGATCTGACTGAGTGAAAATATACTTCAAACTCTTATGATCAGTGTATATATCACTCTTATGTCCAATCAAATAATGTCTCCCAATCTTTAAAGCATGAATTACAGCTGCTAACTCCAAATCATGTGTAGGATAATTCAACTCATGCTTTCTCAACTGCCTAGATGCATAAGCCACAACTCTGCCTTCTTGCATAAGAACACATCCCAAACCTTGACGAGAAGCATCACAATAAATAGAAAATTTCTTACTCAAATCTGGCAAAACCAAAACATGCGCTGTAGTCAACCTCTTCTTCAATTTCTCAAAACTAGCTTGACATTTATCCGACCACACAAACTTGGCATTCTTCTCTAATAGAGATGTCATAGGTTTAGCAAGTTTAGAAAACCCTTCAATGAACCGTCTGTAATATCCAGCTAATCCCAAGAAACTACGAATCTCGCTAACGTCAATAGGTGGTTTCCAATTCAATAGATAAGCAAAATCTGATTTCTCTGTGCAAATTCTAATTTCAGTAACTCAGTAAAACTGTTATATCTCGAGCTACAGACGTCCAATTCAGATGATCTTTATATGGTTGGAAAGCTTACAAAATTATCTACAACTTTTATTCACAACCCTTTTTCTGATTCTGTCAATAATTGGCCAAAAACTGAACTTAACCGAAACTGTTTCAGAATTCCAGACTGTGCAGTAACCCCAACTTGGAACAGGTATATCTCTTAGCTCTTAATAGATATTAAAATAATTCTTGCGGGGTTGGAAAGATATAGAAGTCTAATTATTCTCAGTAAAATTTCTTAAATTTCTCATGAACGGATTTTAAATTATTTCTAAAACATCCCAGACTGATCTAAAAATCAGCAAAGGACAGAACTAAGTTAACCTCATATTCAACTAATATATTTTGATCAAACTTAATATTCTTAACCATGGAACTTGTAGGCATGTCTACAAAACTCCAGCACACATTACAAAGATCCAAATCACACATTATCACATTAACAATCCATCAATCACACAATTGTTCACACCACAAACTGACTCTCAAAACAATTCAACTTAAAATTGACTCGCAACTACTATCGTTCTTATTACATAGGGATTTTTCCTATTTCCTAGTTAAGCTTCTCATAAATCTTGGGACGACCTAACTCCGCCCTTAATTGGTTAATCTCCTTATAAGCTTGCTCCTTAAGTTCTTTTTCCTTCAGCAACTCTTATGCAATGATGATGCCACAAGCTCATAACCAACTTTATAAATGTCTCCTTTAGACCCTTACAATCCTTGTAGATGGTTCTAACAGATTACCACTCTGAGAAAAGATACTGACGCTTGATAGTGACTTTGCAACCATGTAGATAGCTGATGCTTCCAAGTGACGAAATAGAACATATAAAACCTCCATCTTGTGTCGTCTTTTAGCTTGACAACTCCCCTTAAGAAGAGATCAACTAGAGAACACCGAAGGATAACTTGCATTTGTTTCTGAGTGATAACTACTATCGTGTCCTTCTATCATGTCAAAGAGACTCATGAGCATATGCAAGAACAAGTAACCTGCACTTCCTCGCGAGCAGAAAAATAGCAGTGCAGAAATACAGTTATATCTCGAGTTCTACGAATCTAATGATATTGTAGCTTATACCGTTGGAAAGCTTATCAACTTTACTACAACTTCCTTATAGAATTCTTCTCCAGATTCTGCAGTTAAGGTAGTCGAAAACTATGCACAACAGAAACTATTCCAGATTACTGACAGCACAGATGCGTCACCTTGTGATTTTCATAAATCCCAAACCATAATAGATATCAGGGTGGTTCTTATGGTCAGAGAAAGATATTAAAGTCTACTATTGTCCAGAATTTATCCATGATTTTTGGGCATCCAAAAATAGAGATATAAGCTAAGAAAGATAGACTGTTCTAAAAAAAACAGGATAAGGCAGAAACGAGATTCAAAGACACTAGAGAGATAGATAACACTAATCTTCAAGTCTTCATGCTTCTTTGCTTTATGTTGATGAGATATAAGACATGGATCGAGGATAGCCAAAAGATGACAAGAAAGATAAGGTTTGATCTTGAGTTCTTTGTACCTCCTCATGCCTCGTCGCTTGAGATATTCAGGACTTGCTGTTGTTAATAGCAGATGCTACCCCACTTAACAAAGATCTTGTTTCACCTGACGATATCATTGAAGGCAACACTTTCTCTAAGGCTTGCTGCTAATGATAAGTCCTTCATGTGTTGATCATCCATTAAGATGAGATTAATAAGGTAGCATGACAACCAAGGGTAGACAGGAACGGTGTAAGAGAAAATGGCAAGAATTAGGATCGATTGAAAGATAAGTAAGATACAAGATGTCACTACCCCACTTAACATAGATCGAGCTACTTCTCAAGACTTATACCTTCCGGGCCTACCTTTGAAACACGAGAACAAGAACAACACACAAGCAACACATCAAGCAAAACAAGCACACATCACATCATCGGTACTACACGTGCTTCTTCAATAATGGTGGTCATCCTATTGGCACATTGGAGATGATGAAAAGCCATCGAACTTTTGAACAAGGTAAGATCAGAAAACTTTTAGTAAAAACAACATAAAACAAAATCCAAGGGAGTAAGAAATAATAGCTCAAAGGAAAGCTATCAAGGAGAGGATACAACAGGACAAGGAAAAGGAATAGTCAAAATCAATGAGTCAAGGGATGACAAAATAGTTTTATCGTAAAATAAGTTTTAGAATACGTCCAGTGCTACTTGGCATACGTCCTACAGTCAACACCGCTCTGATACCACTCTGTCACACCCGGTTTTCTAAAGAACAAAACCAGGCTAATCATATGTGTGCCCAGGAAGTCCACACATATGCCAGAATGAAAAAGTATCAGAAACAATGTTATTATATAACGTATACATAACTATATTAACACTTACATCAGAGTATCGCGGAACGGTGACTAAACTTCGGGCTCCATTCTTCTCAGGGACGGCTGACTGGGGGTAAAATATGCCTAGCACTTCTACTAGTCTTCTGGAAACTCCACTACACCTTTATTCTTTTTCCGAGTAGCATCTTACTACACACTAGAGTGTTGGGGAAATAGCAAGAGTGAGTCCATGTCGAACTCAACAAGTATAACACAGGGTTCATGAGGCTCAAAAAGGCTAGACACTGTTTAACTGCGTTTAGCTTTTAATCATCATATAATTAGCAATTGAGTAGCATCAAGGTAATCCAAATCCCATTAATGAATCAATGATCAATTGTAATAAGGATAATGAATAGCATTAACATAAGCATAATAATAATCAACAATAATTAAGCATGATATAACAATGGTGATCAACTATTCTATAAGAATCCCCAAGGCCGCTCGTATCCGTGAGCACGGCTAGTATACCAGTTTTTAACTCTGCGAAGAGGTGTACACTTTCACTGTGAGTCATGATTTCCAAATGCATGGGTTTGCAAGGCCCAAAACATCAGAGACCATATAAAGCCATTCAAAAGTTCGTCTAACAAGTTAGGGCCATTAGATTCACTCGACAGGCAGATGTAGAACCCCCCTTCCCTGTGGCACAACAACCGCAACCTATACACACTAGGCCAGGGGCTCGCACTACACCCAACGTGGCAAGCCATTCTTACGCCATTTAAGGTAACCTCTAACAAGCTAGAAAAGGTCTCTTGAACAACTAGAGCCAGAGCCATATAGCCCTCACAGCTGTACTGTATGTCCCGGTTATCACTTACAGGTAAGTCCTTATGGAGAGTAACTAGAGCATCAAAATAACCCACATGCTCTAGCCCCCTTTCAACAGAAATAACATCATCTTAATTGGTTGATTGCATAATCCATTAGTCAAATTACAAGATCATTGTTCATAATTAAGCGCTAGCAGTAGCTACCCAAATGCATAACCCATAGGTGACAAGGAAACAAGATATCAATAGCTAAGTTATAATCTCTATGGTTGTCAAGGAAGACACATGCATATGTATAATAATTTCAGTGAATAGGTAACAAGGATGGTCCCATGTTATACTTGCCTTAATCAAAGCTTTCCTGATGATACTGCTGGTCTGGCTCAAAATAATACTCCTGATCGTCAAGAAATTGCTCACCGTCTATACTCGATCATCAATCAACAACACACATGCATCCAATCAAACATACACGAAGCAAACAAAGAGATACAATTAGAACAGTACACCAACAATAACAAAACAGTAATAAAAGTTTATAAAACTCTTCTACATGTTTCTACGATCACACAGATGCAAAGATCACCAAATTCGGAGTTAAAACGTATAAGTTATGAATTTTCTAAGATTTTCTATAGATAAATAAATACTTAATTATAACCTCGAAAAATAAATTATCAAAACTAACTGTACAACTACACTAACATGTAGAGCTCGCAAATACGAACCTAACGCAACTTGAACGGATCAAATCGGAGTTAAAACGAAGTTTTTATGACCAAAACAATTCTAGTGGCAAAACTGTAATTTCCTGAAAACGTACTTTTGACTAAACCAGAAGAAAATACGCTTTCAAAACGCGAAACCGTATTTCCAGCTTTACGCTTTGGATGGCGGTTTGATTACTAAAAAGTTCAGGGTCTCTTTAGACAGATTACCCCGCGAAGGGGTATCTTCTAATCCGAGCCGCTGATTCAAAAACGGACGGCTCACATGCATCTTCAACCTCACAGTGCACATCCGGCCTTCTTCCTCAGGTCCGGCCGGCGGCTTCCCCATGTCCGGCGGCCCCTCCATGGCCGGAGATGGTGAACCTCCCCACCGAGACCACCATTCGAGCCCGCGTTTGATCCAACGAAAAGAGAAGCTTCGCGCGAACTCAATCTACTCAATAGAACTAACCACGGTAAGCCATACGCAACGCGCAGCCACAAGAGGGCGGCGGCGCCATTACCGGCCACTGTGAGCTCCGATTCTACGGTATAAAGCACAAAAGCTCCAATGGAAAGCATGGGGAGTAAGAGGAGAAGACGACAAACTCACCCAAGCGAAGAAATCGGCCTTGAATCCACCCTAGAACCCCCTAGCCGACTGTCCGCCCGCCTCCACCAACTTGAACCCTAAAAACCCTATTTCACATGATAGAACTCGCAACTTAGGGGGAAAACAGAAAGAGGAGGGTCACGGCTTCCTATTTATAACCCCAAAACACCGAATTCGGGTAGGAGTCCCTAGCTAACACGGCAAGGAACGGCGGCTTCGTAGTGTCCGGTTCGGTCACGAGGAAGAAGATGACCGACAGGTGGCCCCCACCCGTCAGCGAAAGGAAAGAGGGAGAGAGACCGCTGTTGGGATCGGCCGGACTGGGCCGCTGCGGTGCGGTCCGGCCCACGCGGTCACGGCGCGAGATGGAGCAGAGAACTTTGGGCTCGGCTAGCTGGGCCGCCGGGCCAACAGGTAAGAAGGTAAGTTGCTTTTCTTTTTTTTTCTTTCTTTTCTTTATTAGTCTATTTTCCAAAACCTTTTCAAATAAAAATTTCTAAGCCAAACAAAATAAAATAAATCCACACCACAAAATAAATTAAATGCAACAGCATGAATGCAACACCACATATTTTTTAAAAAATTTTAATTCCCTTTCTCTAAATTATTTAAAATTTATTACTCCTAAAATTTGGGTGTTACAGAAAGTGTCCTTGAAGATTAAGATTTTTCTTTGGTTCTTAAAGAAGGGGGTAATACTAACAAAAGACAACCTTGCTAAAAGAAATTGGAATGGTAGTAAGGCTTGTTTTTGTAGCACACCTGAAACTATCCAACACTTGTTTTTTGATTGTCATTATGCCAGATTTCTTTGACGTGTTGTGTTTGTTTTGTTTGACA
The DNA here is from genome assembly GCA_038087645.1 of Saccharum hybrid cultivar R570. NCBI lineage: Eukaryota > Viridiplantae > Streptophyta > Magnoliopsida > Poales > Poaceae > Saccharum > Saccharum hybrid cultivar. The sequence continues at coordinate 4,124,621 of JAQSUU010000474.1, read as the reverse complement.
CTAATCCTCCAAGGAACATGAACCATCTTTTCAATAGTTGGTCAAAGCTAGGAGCTTCCAATCATAATTATCTTTTATTGACTGGGGCTGCGGCTTTTTGCTGGGCAATATGGATCACAAGGAATGATGTGGTTTTTGATAAAGGTCACCCAAAAATATTTTTGCAGGTTCTTTTCAGGGGAACACACTGGCTACGATTTTGGGCTCTGTTGCAGCGCTCGGATGACGACAAGGAACGGATTCTTGACGCTTGCAAGCTACTAGAATCGGGAGCCATGAAGTTCTTCACATCGCATGGATGGTCCTTTATTTACCGTCTTGAACTTTAGTTCTGAATTTGTAATAAGTTTAAATTGTGTGTGTGCTACTGTAATAAGTTTGGACTGATGCTTCTTCTTCTTCGAAGAAGGCTGAAGCCGGATATTTTCCATTATCTAAAAAAAAGGAGAAGGTGTTGTGGCCCAACGAACTACAATCATGCATGGTGAGCTGATCATACATATACAGTAGTGACATGAAGATTCTCTGCAGAGAGAGCGTGCGCATGCTCGAGGAAGATTTGCCATGCTAGCTCAAGGGTCATGGATTATGAGGCTAATACCAATTAATGTCTGATCCCAACAGAACTACAAAAGAGGACAAGCATTTATAGTACCATAAGGTAGTATTGATCCTTCAAATGTAATCAGGCTTTTGACAAGAAATTCAGATAATCTCTTGTGCTGGAAATCTTACTCCCATATGACTTTGCTTTCTTGAGATCAGAATTTTAATTCATTTCTCATGCGTAGCAAACCCGTTTGATCTGAACAAACTATGGCAGTCATACCCTGGGTGGGCAACTGGGCATAGATATATGGTCTGGTTGATGCAGTTGAAAGCCATGGTTATCTGCATACTTAAAAACAACACATCAATGTACTAGTCATCCAGGCCAGAAGCATATAATTAAAATGGTACATACAAGTCCAATATTTCTAGATCTCAAGGTAGACAGAAATTTCTTCTGCTCTAACCATATTCAATTAGCCTACTTGATCATAATTGACTAACATCTGAGGAACTAAATAACAATGAAACCATGAAACAGTTAAATAAATCAGTCATAGCAACTAATTGATGGGTTCTGTAATTGAACATGGATGATTTGTTACACTATAATAAATGAACTGCACTAATTTAACTTAGTGAATGTATGCGCTCGCAGCCTTATTTGTAGCTTTCCTGGTTGTTATGTGTTGTGACTCACCATATATACCACAGGATGCTAATATGTACTCGAATGCCTCTGGTGCAAAGCAAGGTTAATTGGCTCCCGTGACACCGTGCGTTGTCTATATAAGAGCAACAACACCACCCAGGAGTTACATCCTCACAAACAAGGCGCATGGATCATGACTCGTGAGAGGTGCAACCATTGCCTCATTCTTAACTGGATCCGGATCGGATGCAGCTGCTATAGTGACTACAACTTTGGCAATAACATCATCTTAGTTGCCCAAAACAAATAATAATATTGCCTAGACGTCAGCTAATGATCGATGCAAAAAAAAAAAATGCATGCGACTATCTAGTCCACTCTGCTGATGGGGTCCACATGAAGGGGAACCAACCAACATAGAACATTCGCTTGAAGCTCACTGCTATTCCATTCGTCTGTCCAAAAAAGCAAAACTCAACAACTAAAAGTTCCTTCGTTCCTAAACCGAGCATCAAAATTAAAATATAATCACGGTTATATTTGTTTTGACATCAACTTTAAAACAAGATCTTAGTTCGACAATATTTTTCGAAGACTCAGAAAGTGTGTTGTGATTAGGGCCTAGGGGCCATTAAGGATTACATGATTATAGCTGCACTGGGGTTATCTTTAGGGCAATAAGGTTGTGATTAGGAGTTTGGTAAGGGTTTTGATTAGGGGCCAGCAGAGATTGTGATTAGTGGTCGGGTATGCATTGTTATTAGAGTTACAGGGTTCTGATCCTACGGTCTGCATATTAATTACTAGTAGCTAAAGATATTTTAATGCATTGTAAATATCCAAATTCATGAATATTGATAATAGCGGATATTCATCAATATTTTTGGAACATGATGTGAATTTGGATAGAAAAAATAATAAAAACATGCCTAAAAAGGTTGTGCGTGTGCATATACCTACTTTATTTACCGTCCGCCGTGCATTAGGCGTGGCTTAAAATAGTTGGTTATTTGTAGGCAATAGATTTTTTCACAACGCATGTGCTGCATTGCGGTCTGGTAGTCTCATTGGTCAGTTAAATAAAGAAATCAGCATTTTTCACAACGCACTATGTGCAGTTATAGGGCAGTACAGTCTCGTACAATTAAATTGGTGGATGAAATAAAGAATTCGATATGAATAATAGTATACATTAAGTGAACTGTAGCCCGTAGCGCCAGAGCATGTGAGAAGTTGAGGAAATATGCCGCACAGAATGCCCATGCAGCCATTATCGTCATGACACAACAAGTTACTATAATTACAAGCTCTCCTATAAAATGTGTGCCTACAAAAGCAATACAAATCTTACAAGTTAGAGTTCTCTCTGAGTCACAGACGTTCTAGTTTGTTGGTTCTTGCGAGAGTCACCCTTCTAACTTAGTCACTCTACCTATGCTCCTCGGAAATCCCTCCTTGGTGTTTCATTTGTCCAAGGAACAAGGGAGATATATATACATACACTTGGGCATGCGAGGCATCAGGAGACCATGTTGCTAGCTAATGATCTAGAAGTGTTTTGTCAGTGTACCCTCTGCCCTGTACGGGCTCAGTGTCGACACCGTGTCAAGATGACTCGGTGTTGCCATAGGGTACGGGGATGTGACAGAAGTGAGATCATCATCACACAACTGAGGTCAAAGATACTCTGCAGAGTCTGATTGTGTTCAAGCTTCTGAGGTCAGAAAGGTTGTCGAAGCTCACTTCTCATGTAGTTCGTGTCTAGGTGATCATGCCACTTCATTTTCACTAGTGCTGCCCATCTATTAAAAGACAAAAGAACAAGCTAGACAATAGGTGGGCAACTCTTTTGAGCATGCAAGAACTGTTTGAACAGTGTACCATCTACCTTATACGGGCATAGTGTCGCCACCGCATAACTCTGTGTTGCCACCGATGATGGGGATGAGAGGCAGCAACAATACGTACTGGTGCGGTCAGCTGACTCCTGGCCCGATGGACTTTTGCAATTTCAATAGAACATCACTTGTTTGCACACTTGTAAAGACGGATGACCTTATACTATAATATTGAAGACAGTGTTGATTCTTTCGGTTGGGTTAGACAGTGTATGTTCAAGATTCTGAGGTGAGAAGGATTGTTGAATCTCACTGCTCATGTAGATCGTGTCTTGGTGATCCTGCCTATATTGTTTTCACAAGCGCTGCTCATCTATTAAAAACAAATGAACGAGCTAGACAATCAGTGAGCAAACAAAATTTTGCTGATTCAAAGCATAAAACTAAAAGTTCGTTCAACGACAACTTCATAAAGCAGAGGATGTATTTTTTGATAATTATGCAAGCCGAAAATGGAAAATGTTTTCTCCACGAGCCATGAAGATCAATTCCTTAATGGTAATTATCGATTTGGTGAAGCAGGATCAACATTTTAAATTGTGGATCGGTTCCTGCTATCTCATTCAGCTACTTGGGTCTAGTGTAGTTTGATGGTCAAGGTTGTTTACTGTTTGTAGTCTTTGATGAGCTTCTTTTTTGTGTGAGTGTTATGTACGTGTGGTGCTGTTTGGGTGGTGTTGTATGGATTCTAAACTCCTTTCTTCTTCTTATTCTTATATTAGTATATTGATTCGCAGCTCTCCTACACATTCGAGAAAAAAAATCTTCTCAATCGTATGCCATTAATAACATCAAAATTAATATATTTAGTCACTAGTCAGATCTAAGTTCAATACAACACCGTTAAATGACTAAAACTCTAACATAGGTTCAATACATGCCCGGAGACTCCCAGTTTTGGGCTAGCCTCATGAAGGTCAAGAGGGAGTTCCTCTCGTTGGGCAAGTTCGATTTAGGTGACGGGTCTCAAGTATGATTCTGGGAGGACTCATGGATAAGACCACGTCCATTAAAATTGGATAATATTGTTAGGAGAAAAGGCGCGTCTGTAACAACGGTGTTGTCTATGACACCATTAAATATGGCTTTTCAGGAGATTCCTGGTAGGGGTTAATTTACAAGCGTGGCACGAGGTGATTGCTATGGTTGCAGATATACAGTTAATAGACCAGAGGGATCACTTTGTATGGGGCTATATCAGAATGGATCTTTTTCAGTCAAATCCATGTACAGAGCCTTATTAGGAGCCGAAGCTATACCTTATGACACATTAATATGGAAACTAAAACTACCTCTCAAAATCAAGGTTTTTTTATTTGTATAAAGGAATAATCTTAACAAAAGATAATTTAGCAAGATGATAGTGGCAAGGAGATAGAAAGTGTTGTTTCTGTTCTTCTGACGAGTCCATACAACATCTACTCTTTGACTGTCATTTTGCTAAATTCGTGTGGTGAACTGTTCATGTTTCCTTTAATTTAACACCTCTAACTAGCGTACACAATTTGTTTATAGGCTGGATAGACGGGATAAATAGGAAACTGAAATCTAAGATTCTTGTGGGTGCAAGTGCGATTTATTGGGTGAATTGGTTAACCCAGAATGATATAGTTTTTGACAAGATCCCAGCATCATCTTATTTGCAGGTTATCTTCAGGGGGACTTACTGGATCAGGTGTTGGTCCCTATTATAGAAGGAGGAGGATCGCCAAATGATGAAGATGGGTTGCAGGAATTTTAAGACAACCGCGATGGAGGTGTTTGCAAGACACGGTTGGAGATTTAGCAATAGAATTGTTTGGTAGATGTCCTCTTTGGAAACTTTTCCTTTTTCCTCTTTGACTCAAAACTTTGTTTTTGAGATTGCGTGGACCTTAGTGCATGTGTTTGTAATAAGAAACAGTTATATGCATTAGTCGATGCAGAAGTTGGGATATTAATATATATTCCCTTTTCTAAAAACTAGTCAGATCTAAGCTTCTTTTGTGAAGCAGGCAATCAGCAATATGCTATAATGCCATGTCTAATAAAGAATGCCTACTATCTGATTCAGTTACTTTCCTAATACTATGGGCTTCTTTTAGACTTCATTTTGTCTTTCCTCTGCGTCTACATTGTGTATGTGTCCCACCAACAATCGTTCTTCTATATACACAAACAGGCAATAATTGTAGCTTCATTTTACATCAACATTTTTTTCAGAGAATCATAAACAATGGATTTGTTACACTATAAACGAATTGTACTGCTAGCTGAATGTAAGCGCTTGCAGCCTTGTGGGTTGCTGGTTATTTTGACTCACTATAAATGCTACTCTACTCATGTGCCTGTGGTGTAGACCAAGGTTAATTGGGTCCCATGGACACTGTGCGCGGTCTATATAAGAGAAATACTACAAAGCTTTGCTACTCCCATGGACACTGTGCGCGGTCACAAAGATTTAGTTCTCAGAAGAAGAAGTTGTATATTTGTATCCTCATGGTCTTCACTTTGGAGTACCATAGACATAGAAAAATAACAAGAATTTGTTATTAAAGAACAAATGAACAATTTAATCCTACAAATTATTTTTACTCAGAGAGCTGATTGAGCAACGTTGGATTATTATTGCCATAATCCTAGATATTGAGAAAAAAAAACATACTTCGCAACTCAACCAAAGTTCTTGACATAATTGTTACTTAGACAGCTGTGCAATGGCCAATGGGGCTGGGATCACTGCCATAATCATCGAGTAGAGAAAGACTACTTTGCAACTCAGCTAAAATCATTGTCACGAGGATAAAAGCTGCAAAAGTCAAGAGATCACTAGCATTAAAATGTTTGTGCTCTGCACCCCCAACCCCGTAAAAAGGTTATTTCTTCATCAGCGTTAGCTTTCTCGCTAAGCACTATGTCCAGTACAGTCTCACATTAATTAGTCAGTGAAATACATCATTCAGTATGTGAATGTTAATGAGCTAGCTGTACGTCGTAGCGCCCAACCATGTTTGAAGTGGAGCAAATATGGCACACTAAATGAATCACATGTGCGTTGTGCCTGTCTGGTTGGTGATTTCACCAGATGCTGCGCATGTACCTCTCTCGCATTGTGACACAGTAAGTTACTTACTAATTAACTCTCATGGAAAATAAATTGTGCACCTACAAAGCACAACAAAGCTTGCAAGTTAGTGCAATCTCAAGTCATATATAGACGTTCTACCTTGTCGCTAGGTTACCCCACTGACTTAGGTACTTAGCTGCACTCTACCTACATGGCTACGCCCCTTGGAAATCATTAAATCTCTCCTTGGTTTCATTCCTTTTCTCCATGAGCCATGGGAGATACATACACATGGGCCTATGAGGCATCAGGAAATGGTGTGGTCGCCCAACAGTACAATTCTGTTTTGTCAGTGCACCATCTACCTCGTGGAGATTGAGTGTTGCCAATGGAGATGGCACAATAACAACATCCACTCTGGTTATGCATAGTGAGATGATCATACATAGTGAGATGAAGATGCTCTGCAGAGAGAGGATGCGCCCAAGGAATTGCCTTGCTCAAAGGTTGTGGATTCTGAGACTAATAGCAATGGTTGATCCCATCAGAACTACAAAAGGCGACAAGCATAATACCATAAGGTATTGATCCTTCAAATGTAATCAGGCTTGACAATAAATTCTGATCACCTCTTGTGCTGGAAATCCTACTTCCATATGCCTTTTTGCTTTCTTGAGATTGGAATTCTAATTCATTTCTCATGCGTAACAAGCCTGTTTTGTTCCAAACAAACTGTGCCTCTATCATAGCTGTGGTGGGCATAGCTATGATCTGCTTGATGCAGTTGAAAGCCATGGTTATCTGCCTACTGAAAAATAACACGGAAATGTACTACCAGAAGAATATAATATAGTAACTTACTAGTCCAATATTTCTAGATCGATCTCGCAATAGATAGAAATTTGTTCTGCTCTGACCATGTTAGCTTCATTATTAGCCAACATGATCATTCTAATTAACATCTGAGAAACTAAATAAAAATAAGAACATTAAATCGTCATAGTGACTGACTGACCAGGTCTGTAATTGAACATGGATTTATTACACTATTATAAATGAATTGCACTTAGTGAATGTATGCGCTTGCAGCCTTTTGCTTGTGGCTTGCTGGTTGTTGTGAGTTGTGACACTACATATACCACAGGATGCTAATCTTCACTCGTGTGCCTCTGGTGCAGAGCAAGGATAATCGGCTCACTGTATGTTGTCCATATAAGAGCAATAGCTCCCAAGTGCCAAGGATCACAAGGGTTTATCTACTGAGTTGTATACATCCTCCCATTCCCATCTATATATTGCATATTGCGAGATAGACGTCGTAGGAAGTAGGCCTGCAACTGTCTGTGCCTCTGGTGCCGAGCAAGGTTAATTGTACCATGGAAACTATGTGTCGCAACACCACCCAAGAGTAACAAAGGTTTATATTATCTACACTAAGATTCCCTATACCCACCCATACACCTGCATGGTTACATACATTGGGAGATAGACATAGACCTATGTCACACCCGGTTTTAAGGACAAAACCAGACATACACCATATGTGAAATAAAGAAGACAAATCTCACATATAGCCACAGATAAGTGTAATATCAAAAGACAAATGCTTAATATACATAACACAATAGTATAAAATATACCTTAAAGAGCAACACAGCGGAAAGACAACTCCGAACACCGGGTGTAGACCTCACTCCAGGATCAAACTAACTGGTTGATCACAAGCCTAACAATTCCAGGATCTAACAGTCTGGTACCCTTCCTGAGATGTGGGGAAATAGCAAGAGTGAGTCCATGTCGAACTCAACAAATATAACATGGGGTTCATGAAGCTCAAAAGGTTTGACACGAGTTTACTGCGATAGCTTTTATTATGTCATCTTTTAGCAATTGAGTAGCAACAAGTTTACCATAAACCCAAATAACCTCATGATCATGTAAACGAGAATAATGTATAGCAAGAAACAATAATCATTAGTGAGCATCAATATCATCAATATTATCATTATCATCAGTGTTCATCATTTATTCTGTAAGGGTCCAAGGCCACTCGTGACCGTGAGCACGGCTGTTATAACAGTTTTACACTCTACAGAGGTTGTACACTTTCACTGTGAGTCGTGATTTACCCTTTCGCCCGAGGTAGCTAATCTCTTGACCCACTTCCAAGGAAGGTCGGCAGGGTTCACTATGAAGTCTTTCAAAGGTTCGTCTAACAAGTTAGGGCCATTAGATTCACTCGGCAAACAGATGTAGAGCCCCCCTTCCAAATGGCACAATAACGCGCAGCCTATACACATAAGGACAGAGGCCGCACTATACCCGATTCGTCAAGCCGTTCTTACGCCATGAAGGAATACCTCTAACAAGCTAGAAAAGGTCCTCATACTTGACTAAAGCCAGAGCCATATAGCCCTCACAGTTGTACTGTAAGTCCCGGATGTTCGCTTACAGATAAGTCCTTATGGAGAGAAACTAGAGCACCATAAAAACAACCAAATATGCTCTAGCCCTCTTGAGCCATATTGCTTTAAAGCATCATTTAAACGTTTATTGCATATATCATTAGTCAAGTTACAGATCATGGTTATTTATCTTGAGCACTAGCATAAATACTACCCAATGCAATGTCCCATGGTGTCAAGGCACAAGATACAAAAACTAGGATATCCTTAATGGTAACAAGGTAGACACATGCATATGAATTAAGTATATTAAAGGTGAATAGGAAACAAGGATGATCCCATGCTTTACTTGCCTTAAATCAAGATCCTTTCTCTGATCCAAATCTTCAATTAATAGCTTCTTGAATCTCCACGTAAATCTCACCGTCTAGACTTGATCAATAAAGCACCACACAAGCATCAAGCAATCATACACGAAGCAAACAATGAATAATAATTAGAACAGTACACCAACATCAAGAAAACATGTTTAAAAGTCTATAAAAATATTCTACACGTCACTACGATCACACAAACGCAAATTTCACCGAAATCGGATTTAAAACGCAAAAGTTATGAATTAAACCATATTTTCTTTAATAAAATAATAACTTAAATCTAACCATAAATTTTAAAAGTGATAAACATGTATAACAGTAGAAAAACACATGTGACAAGCTAAATGTAAGCATTTACTATTCATGTTTAAACTAAGAAGTCATAATTGAAAATGTCATTTAAGTTGATATTGATCATATCAACATCTATTATAGGATACCAGAAATTATACCTAAGTTGTTTTTAATAAATTAATAGTCATTAGATAAACATTAATCAACTTAATTATATGTTTCATATTTAATTAAACAAATTATAATTAACAAAGAAATATTTAAGTTGTTATTTTCCAAGTTATCATTTTATTATTTATAAAAGACAGGAGATAAACCTAAATTAACTTTAATTCAAAAAAAACATTGAATACATATTAATAAAAGTGCATCTAAATTGAATTTATATGAATCATGTTTAACTATGCAACTTATAGTTAATAAATACATATTTAAGTTGAAAGATGATCATAAAAGATCGATATTGTCCTTTATTGCTTTTATTTAGAAACAAATTTGTATAATCATTAATCAAATTAATAGGATTAATTTAATTAACAAGTGGCATGGTAAATATTGCCGCTAGCATGTAGGTTACATCGACACGGTTGCGTCACAACGATAACGAGATTATAACTCTATGTTGTTTTTAACAATAAAAATTATGCGCATATATTAATTAATTAAATATTCAAATATATATTCAAAAACATGTGACACAAAAAAAAACAATGTTACTACTATGTAGAGCGCGTCGACACAAATCTAACGCAAGTTGAATGGGTCGAAACGGAGTTAAAACGTAAATGATATGGCCTAAACAAGATTATATGTATATACGTATTTTTATCGTATTTCAAGATTTGTTTTTCTAAAGGAAAACGGCCATAATGTGTGGGTGATGTCATGACGACATCATCAAGCTAGCAAGATGAGAACTGTGCACGCATGGCTGCTCTGCTGGCTCTGCTTGCACGCGGTGTCGCGGCTGGCATGCTCGTTCAGCTGACTTGGATTCTAGTGTGCAGGTGGCGGCGCCATGGACGGAAGCTCGGCTCTTCTTTGAGTTCGGCAAAAACAATATAGAAGCCTCGGGTTTCTACGGAAGAGCACTGGAAGACAGATAGGAGGACGGTGATCTCACCACGGCACTTTGCATGGACGGACACGGAGCGGAGGCAACGCGAGTCTCGGCGGGGCAGACGGTGGCTCGCGGCGAAGGTTCTCGGCGGTGTCGTGTCTTCACGGACAAAGAGCTCCAGCGATGAACTAGAAGATCAATGACGTACAGCTCGACTTGGCGGCAACGGGCTTTCCTCGAGGCAGCAAACAGCAGCAGCGGAGCACGGGATCGATCAGCGGCGGCTCCTAATTCGGTTCGATCCCGAGCTAGGCGTAGGGCGCAGGGCTAACTAGGGCAAGGGCGGCGTGCTCTAGCGAGACGGCGGCTGGCACTGGGCTCGATGGATGGACGAGCTCGGCTACTCGGCAGCGGCGGCGTTAGGGTTGTGCGGCTGATGTGGCTATGCGAGCTAGGCGGCTGCGCTAGAGTTCAGGCTGGGCGCCGCGACACAGGGGTTCGACCTTTATAGGCCACGCAACTTGGGCTCACGTCAATCCCGCAAGAATCGGAATTCGTCGCTGGAACAGAGTCCTGCTCAGGAAAGAGAAAAGGAAGAATATGGCAACTAACCGCTGGGTCAAAGAAATCGGCGAGAGAGAGCAGGTCCGGTCGTCAGACAACCAGATACAGGGAGCGAGCGTCCGGGCGGGCTTCCAAGCTGGTAGGCCGGCCTGCTGGGGTGGCAGCGCATGAGAGGAGTTTTTTTTTCTTAAACAATTTCCCAAAAACATTTCAAAAAGAGTTTTGAATCTTTTGAGTTTGAATTAAAACCACTCGTCACAACAAATAAAATGCAACAGCATGTATGCTCAATCATGTTTCTAAACCCTAAGATAAATTTTAATTCAACGAAAATTTTTATTTAGCCATATTCTCATGTGCACGAAAATTCAAAAATAACTCATTTTCCACCTATTTCAAAAGGAGCAAAATTTAGGGTGTTACAATTCTACCCCCCTTAAGATGAATCTCGTCCCGAGATTCGGAAGATGATGATAAAAGAGATAATGACACTTTGTCTTTATTTGATCCTCATTTTTTTCAAATTACTCTTTCGTTCAGAGTCATAAGACAGTTTCTCATATCCCGACTGACTAATCTGCCTAAACATGATCATCTCTCCTATTGAGCTCCTCCAAAGTTATTTGTTCCTCTGCTATGACTTCTGTAAACTCATGGTCCACTTTGCTACCCTCGGTGTACCTATCTTCTAATTGATCATTCTCATCTCCCTCAGGTAAAAGTCGACCACCTTGATACTCAATTCTTTTCCCTGACGGTGTTGTTAAGAGCATTGTGCACCGAGTACCATGAATCACTCCTTTGTGTGCACAGAGCCATCCATTACCAAGAACCACGCGAATTTTAAGTGACTCCAACACAATGAGTGTCGCGGTGAAGTTTTCTTTGTTTATGACAAGACTGACATTCGGGCATATCTGATCTGCCTGCATTTCTCCCACTGGGGTTTGAACTAGCAAAGGCCTCCTCATTGGACACTTCACCATCTTGCACGTCTCTACCATGTCGGTGGAAATGAAAGAATGCGAAGCACTAGGGTCAAATAAAGCAAAAACTTGTACTGAGCTTACTTGAATATAACCTCCCACTACTTTGGTAACTCCATGAATTTTATCCATATCCACATTGCTCAGTCTCCCATTGACATAGTTTTGCTGCGCTTTGCTTCCTTGAACAGGCTTCTTATGGGCTTTCCTTTTTCGCTTTCGTTGTTGTGGATTCTGACTTAGTTCACTCCCAACTTGCTCTTCAACATTGTTGTTTTGATAGTGCTCGGCTTCATCATACCCATAACATCCTTCAATGGCAGAAACATCAATCTTTTCCCACATATTAGTACGAGACGTCATATAGGGCTCCTGAGTCATGAGACACTACACTTCCTGTCATCAAGTGACCAACATCAGCAACACGAGCAAGTATAGATGATCATAATCATGAACTATCCAAAAGGACAACTCTTGTCTCCATGGATCCAAAATTATCAACCTTGTTCACAGAACATTTTTGCTCAAGAGTGGCAACTCAATCATGGAGACTAACCAATACTTCCAACTAAAGAGTTCAATCTTAATAATCCTTCTTTACATTGGCTACCCCCCTTAAAAGAAGAGACACTAAATAGGGTAGCTTTGAACCTTTTTCTTCTAGATGAGTTAAAAAGTGTTCTGACATCCCAATGATACTTTTGTGCATGGGTAAGAACAAGAAATCTTAAATTTCGCACGAGCAGAAAATCAGCAGTGCAGTAAAACAGTTGTAACTCTCATTCTGTTAATTCAATGAAACTGTAGTTTACACCGATGGAAAGCTTATAAAATTCTCTGCAACTTACTTATAGAACATACTTCCAGATTCTGTAGTTAATGTAGTCGAACACAGTACATAACAGATTCTGTTCCAGGTTTCAGACAGCACAGTTGCATCGTCTTGTGATTTTTGTATCTCCCAATCCAAAATAGCTATGAGAGTGGTTCTTGCATTTAGAGAGAGATGTTGAAGTCCACTCTTGTCCAGAATTTTCTCATGATTTTTGGTCTTTCAAGAACAGAGATATAAGTTGATAAAGACAGGCTGCTCCGAAAAACAAGATTTAGAAAGCAGGAGATAACCAAAACCTAGCTATTTATTTCATTAATCCTTATATCTTATACATATAAACTAAATGAAATCATGGTCAAAGCCCACGAGATCATTCCACTCATTACAAAATTTCAACTCAAGCATAAACATAAGCACAAAACAACTAAACACTTAAATGTTCATTAGCCACACATTAAGACGACTCAACTTGGCTACTAACGGTTTTATTACACGGGACATAACTCCTATTCCTTAAATATGGTGTGATTGTAGCAGCTTCCAGAGTAGATAACGTCTCTTACATTCCTTATTGCTTTATATGGACATCTGAATTTCTGCATCTCTCTTTACCATTCTTATAACTCATACCTTAAGATGGGTCAACCTGGTATCCCTCAGGTGTAGATTTAATACCCTCATACTCAATCCTTTCTCCTGAAAGTGTAGTTATAAACACTGAACATTGGGCATACTCAATCACTCCTTTACAAGTAGATAACCAGTCTATTCCAAGGATAACATCAATGTCCCTTAATTCCAAAACAATGAGGTTTACCTTAAAATTTACCCCCTTTATGTCAAGATTAACTTTTGGGCATACGCGGTCTGCCTTTATTTCACCTCTTGGAGTTTCAACCATAACTGTTTTCCCCCTTGGAAGCATAAGTATGTTATGATCTTTTGCATATTGTCTAGATATGAACGAATGTGAGGCACTGGGGTCAAACAAAACCTTGGCATTTCCTGAACTTACTGGAATTGATCCAAACACGACCTCCTTAGCTCCAGGAATGGTGGAAATATCCACATGTTTCAACTTTCCATGGATGTAATTTCTCTTTAATTTATTTCCCTGCACATGCTCCTTTTGGACATCCTGTCCTGGGTCTCGCTGTTGTTGATTCTTCTGTGGGCAAGATTTGATATAATATCCTTCCTGCTGGCAATGATAACACTTTCTCTTAGCTGGATCTTTTGTGATGTCATACTCTACGGAACTGTTGTTTGGTATGCTGCTATCTTGCTGGCCATAAAAGTTCATCTTCGTCCCTTTGGCTTGTTTCCTAGCTTGTTTGGCCTTTCGGGGTTGATACTCCTTATAGGTAATTGTCCACCCATCTATGACTACTTCATGGGGAGTAGTTTTAGCGGAAGGGGCTTCTAACTCTTCAGGGTTTGGATTTGTTTGACAGGGGATCAGGGCTGCATGTGACAATGTAGTAGAACTCGCTTGCTCATTGCTTTTCACTAGTGGTTCTAATGAGATTGTCTTTCTCTTCTTGTCCATGTTGTTCTCAAAATTTGGATCCACCTTGACTTTCCCCTTATTAGACTCATTTCGAAGACAGGGAAAATCATAATGCTTACAGCAGTGACATTGTTCCTGCTCTCCAAATGCCTTATTATCAACATCTTTATTGGATTTCATATTCTTCCAAACTTCTGCTACTTGTATCTTCTCTGGCCCCTTGGATATGTTGGCTTGACCTTGAGATAAGCATCGTTGAGAATTCTCATGTTGAGCCATTTCTTCTAGTAATTGGTTTTGCATCGCTAATGGTTTCTTGTCAAAAGTGAGCAAGAGCGACACAATTCAGTCTTCTTAACCTCTGAAATCCATAGTCTTCTCGTCATGAGCCGTCTAATAGACAAGGAGAAAAGGTTCAAATAGAGACAAGATTTTTATAACAGAACGGGGATAGAATTAAGCATAACTGTGAGAAAATAACAAAGTTAAAGAGAAGCAAGAAATAGGCAACAATGAGAACATGCTAAACGTCCAGTTCTAACTAGGCTTGCGTCCTACAGTCAGCATTGCTCTGATACCAATCTGTCACACCCGGTTTTAAGGACAAAACCAGACATACACCATATGTGAAATAAAGAAGACAAATCTCACATATAGCCACAGATAAGTGTAATATCAAAAGACAAATGCTTAATATACATAACACAATAGTATAAAATATACCTTAAAGAGCAACACAGCGGAAAAGACAACTCCGAACACCGGGTGTAGACCTCACTCCAGGATCAAACTAACTGGTTGATCACAAGCCTAACAATTCCAGGATCTAACAGTCTGGTACCCTTCCTGAGATGTGGGGAAATAGCAAGAGTGAGTCCATGTCGAACTCAACAAATATAACATGGGGTTCATGAAGCTCAAAAGGTTTGACACGAGTTTACTGTGATAGCTTTTATTATGTCATCTTTTAGCAATTGAGTAGCAACAAGTTTACCATAAACCCAAATAACCTCATGATCATGTAAACGAGAATAATGTATAGCAAGAAACAATAATCATTAGTGAGCATCAATATCATCAATATTATCATTATCATCAGTGTTCATCATTTATTCTGTAAGGGTCCAAGGCCACTCGTGACCGTGAGCACGGCTGTTATAACAGTTTTACACTCTACAGAGGTTGTACACTTTCACTGTGAGTCGTGATTTACCCTTTCGCTCGAGGTAGCTAATCTCTTGACCCACTTCCAAGGAAGGTCGGCAGGGTTCACTATGAAGTCTTTCAAAGGTTCGTCTAACAAGTTAGGGCCATTAGATTCACTCGGCAAACAGATGTAGAGCCCCCCTTCCAAATGGCACAATAACGCGCAGCCTATACACATAAGGACAGAGGCCGCACTATACCCGATTCGTCAAGCCGTTCTTACGCCATGAAGGAATACCTCTAACAAGCTAGAAAAGGTCCTCATACTTGACTAAAGCCAGAGCCATATAGCCCTCACAGTTGTACTGTAAGTCCCGGATGTTCGCTTACAGATAAGTCCTTATGGAGAGAAACTAGAGCACCATAAAAACAACCAAATATGCTCTAGCCCTCTTGAGCCATATTGCTTTAAAGCATCATTTAAACGTTTATTGCATATATCATTAGTCAAGTTACAGATCATGGTTATTTATCTTGAGCACTAGCATAAATACTACCCAATGCAATGTCCCATGGTGTCAAGGCACAAGATACAAAAACTAGGATATCCTTAATGGTAACAAGGTAGACACATGCATATGAATTAAGTATATTAAAGGTGAATAGGAAACAAGGATGATCCCATGCTTTACTTGCCTTAAATCAAGATCCTTTCTCTGATCCAAATCTTCAATTAATAGCTTCTTGAATCTCCACGTAAATCTCACCGTCTAGACTTGATCAATAAAGCACCACACAAGCATCAAGCAATCATACACGAAGCAAACAATGAATAATAATTAGAACAGTACACCAACATCAAGAAAACATGTTTAAAAGTCTATAAAAATATTCTACACGTCACTACGATCACACAAACGCAAATTTCACCGAAATCGGATTTAAAACGCAAAAGTTATGAATTAAACCATATTTTCTTTAATAAAATAATAACTTAAATCTAACCATAAATTTTAAAAGTGATAAACATGTATAACAGTAGAAAAACACATGTGACAAGCTAAATGTAAGCATTTACTATTCATGTTTAAACTAAGAAGTCATAATTGAAAATGTCATTTAAGTTGATATTGATCATATCAACATCTATTATAGGATACCAGAAATTATACCTAAGTTGTTTTTAATAAATTAATAGTCATTAGATAAACATTAATCAACTTAATTATATGTTTCATATTTAATTAAACAAATTATAATTAACAAAGAAATATTTAAGTTGTTATTTTCCAAGTTATCATTTTATTATTTATAAAAGACAGGAGATAAACCTAAATTAACTTTAATTCAAAAAAAACATTGAATACATATTAATAAAAGTGCATCTAAATTGAATTTATATGAATCATGTTTAACTATGCAACTTATAGTTAATAAATACATATTTAAGTTGAAAGATGATCATAAAAGATCGATATTGTCCTTTATTGCTTTTATTTAGAAACAAATTTGTATAATCATTAATCAAATTAATAGGATTAATTTAATTAACAAGTGGCATGGTAAATATTGCCGCTAGCATGTAGGTTACATCGACACGGTTGCGTCACAACGATAACGAGATTATAACTCTATGTTGTTTTTAACAATAAAAATTATGCGCATATATTAATTAATTAAATATTCAAATATATATTCAAAAACATGTGACACAAAAAAAAACAATGTTACTACTATGTAGAGCGCGTCGACACAAATCTAACGCAAGTTGAATGGGTCGAAACGGAGTTAAAACGTAAATGATATGGCCTAAACAAGATTATATGTATATACGTATTTTTATCGTATTTCAAGATTTGTTTTTCTAAAGGAAAACGGCCATAATGTGTGGGTGATGTCATGACGACATCATCAAGCTAGCAAGATGAGAACTGTGCACGCATGGCTGGTGTCGCGGCTGGCATGCTCGTTCAGCTGACTTGGATTCTAGTGTGCAGGTGGCGGCGCCATGGACGGAAGCTCGGCTCTTCTTTGAGTTCGGCAAAAACAATATAGAAGCCTCGGGTTTCTACGGAAGAGCACTGGAAGACAGATAGGAGGACGGTGATCTCACCACGGCACTTTGCATGGACGGACACGGAGCGGAGGCAACGCGAGTCTCGGCGGGGCAGACGGTGGCTCGCGGCGAAGGTTCTCGGCGGTGTCGTGTCTTCACGGACAAAGAGCTCCAGCGATGAACTAGAAGATCAATGACGTACAGCTCGACTTGGCGGCAACGGGCTTTCCTCGAGGCAGCAAACAGCAGCAGCGGAGCACGGGATCGATCAGCGGCGGCTCCTAATTCGGTTCGATCCCGAGCTAGGCGTAGGGCGCAGGGCTAACTAGGGCAAGGGCGGCGTGCTCTAGCGAGACGGCGGCTGGCACTGGGCTCGATGGATGGACGAGCTCGGCTACTCGGCAGCGGCGGCGTTAGGGTTGTGCGGCTGATGTGGCTATGCGAGCTAGGCGGCTGCGCTAGAGTTCAGGCTGGGCGCCGCGACACAGGGGTTCGACCTTTATAGGCCACGCAACTTGGGCTCACGTCAATCCCGCAAGAATCGGAATTCGTCGCTGGAACAGAGTCCTGCTCAGGAAAGAGAAAAGGAAGAATATGGCAACTAACCGCTGGGTCAAAGAAATCGGCGAGAGAGAGCAGGTCCGGTCGTCAGACAACCAGATACAGGGAGCGAGCGTCCGGGCGGGCTTCCAAGCTGGTAGGCCGGCCTGCTGGGGTGGCAGCGCATGAGAGGAGTTTTTTTTTTCTTAAACAATTTCCCAAAAACATTTCAAAAAGAGTTTTGAATCTTTTGAGTTTGAATTAAAACCACTCGTCACAACAAATAAAATGCAACAGCATGTATGCTCAATCATGTTTCTAAACCCTAAGATAAATTTTAATTCAACGAAAATTTTTATTTAGCCATATTCTCATGTGCACGAAAATTCAAAAATAACTCATTTTCCACCTATTTCAAAAGGAGCAAAATTTAGGGTGTTACAACCTAGGTGTGTGAGGCATCTAGAGATGATGCTAGCGGTTGAGAAATGCTCCATATAACTCTTTTTTGTGTGTTGCATTGCCTACTGTTGTATCCTGAGCTATTTGAATATGAGATGATGGCACCCGGCAACCCAATTGATACTGCCATGACGGTTTTGGTGGACAAAAGAGCTACTTCCACACAAACAAGACGCATGGATCATAAGATGTGCAACAGTTACCTCTTTCATAACTGGATCTCGATCGGATTGGATGCAGTGCCTATACTGCAACTTTGGCAGTCACACCATCCTAGTCACCCAAAACAAATCAAATGGCCTAGACGTCATCTAACGATGCAAAAATAAGTGTGGTGCAGGTGTCCCATTAATGCCACTATCCAGTCCGCTCTGCTCATGGGGCCCACATGAGGGGCTACCAACCAATACTAAATGTCCCTTGAACTCACTGTTGTCCCATTGTTCTGTTAAAAAAACTCAACAACCAAAAGCTCTTTAGTTTCATTTAAATCCATCATAAAGTTCTATATTTATTTTGACATCAACTTTAAAACAAGATCTTGTATTTCAACAATATTTTCGAAGATGCATTAAGGATTATGATTAGAGCTGCACGGTGGCTATCTTTAGGGAAATGGGAAATAGGGTTGTGATTAGTAGTTAGGTAAGGGTTATGACTAAGGGTCAGCAGAGACTGTGATTATGGGTCGGGTAGATATTGTTTTTTGTTTTTTGAATGTCACTGGGGGATTACTCCCACCTGAATGTATATTGATATAGCCCCAAATCGGCTCGTGTTATGTACTACAAAGTTGAGGAAGAAGAAGAAGAAGAAGAACAACAACAACAACAACAACAACAACAACAACAACAACAACAACAACAACGCCCAAGCACCAGGGCGAGGAGTGGCATAAACCACAAATAACTAGTGAAATGCAAAAACTACCACAAGACATAGGATCTCTTCGACGATGCCTCTAGGGAGGTGAATGACGCCAACATGTAATCATCGTCGGCAAAGTAGGAGCTTAGCGAGGTTTCACTAGAGCCTTCTGTCGAGGGGTAGCTGCACCATGACGGAGGGGGTGCCGGCCGCTGCCACACTGCGCAAAGCCGTTCCCGAACTCGCTCGCGACGTTGGGAGGCGCGCACCGGCAAGTGTCCACGACTAGACAGAGGGAGGTGGGTGATGCCGGCTGCCGCCACATGGCGCGGAGCCGATCTCAGACTCGCCCGTGACGATGGGAGGCGCGCACCGGCAAGCGTCCGTGCCTGGACAGAGAAAAGGAGGTTGCCGGGCGCCGCCACACCTTGCGGAGCCGTTCCCGGACATGCCCGCCTTGGTGGGAGGCATGCACCGGCAAGCGTCCACGCCTAGGGAGGGAGGTGGGGTTATGTAGGCATATAGACCCTGGCTATATACTTGAGAATTGTGATTAGGGTCAAAAGGTGTTGTGACTAGGGGCCAATAGGGGTAGCGATTGTGGGGTTATGTAGGCATTGTGAATTGGGTTATGTGGTTATGGCCCTCCCGTATGAATGGATTATAACTTCTAGTTTTCTTCACCATAGATCTCGTATACCCATTCATTGTGATTGAGGGGTAGCACATGTGTTGTGATTAGGGGTCACACATGCTTTGTGATTTTGGATGCATGATTCAGCCATTGTGGTTAGGGATGTGGGGTTATAGCGCTAACATCTACCCAACTTTTTAGTTTTCCTCTCACTATGAACCATATATACTCAGCCTTTATCATTAGGGTCAGTGGGTGTTTTGACCAGGGGTCATGCTGGGCTTATGATTAGGGGTCATCAGAGATTATGATTAAGGGTCACGACAAATATTGTGGTTAGGGTTATGGGTTTTGACCTGCCGTCTACACGTATTGCTATTTTTATTTTTCCACATCACATGTGCCATATATTTGGTTGTGATTAAGGGTCAGTAGGGCTATGATGATGGGTCGTGTTGTGATTAGTTGGTCGTCACTTGTAGAAGTTGTTATTAGTAAGGTCTAGCGGACGCTAGGTCATGATTTGGTGTCCACAGGGTTGCAGTTATCGGTTGTACAAAGGTTATATGTAGGGTCATTACTATAGAAATGTTTTTATTTTGCAACAGAGGTATTTTGGGCAGAGGTGGCTCAAATAAAATCTGCCTCTTAACTGGTTTCTGAACCAGCCTGCCTGTAGAAATCGTTTTCTACACATGACTATATTTTTAAAGGTGGCCGCCAAGCCAAACCGTCTCTAGAGAAATGGTATTTGTAGGGTGGTTTGGCTTGTCGGCCGCCTCTATAATGTGCTCCACCTATTTTTAGACACAGACCAAATTGTTAGCCTCTAAAAATAGGTGAAGTACAGTAAAATTCATAACTTTTGCAAATCAAAGTCAAATGAATACCAACTTTATATCACAGTTGTAGCTAGTACTCAAAGAGGTCTACAACTTTGTAGTTGGTGAAATTTTTATTTGAAAGCATTTAAATCCTAAAAATGTTGATTTAAGTTTTATAATTTAAAATTCTTTAAAATGTTTTAAATGATTTCGGATGGAGAAATGACCTAAACTAAAGTTGTAGTACTACACGGATCTGCATATTTTTAGTTGCCTACCTTTTCATTTGAAATAATTTAGTACTAGGAAATTTTATTTTAAGCTTTTATATTTTGAAATTCATTTTTCTCAATTTTTCAAAGTACCTTGTATGGAAAAATGACATAAACCAAATTTGAATTACTCTAAGGCCCCATTTGGATCCTTGGAATTGAATTAACTCTAATAATTATAATTTAGACATAGATTAATTAAGCTAATATGGTTGTATATGGAATATATCTGTATATTATTGTTAACCATACAATGGAGATACTTATATGTTGCATTTCTACTATATGGAAGCAAGTTGAAGAGCGTGCTATAAGTTGTACAGCAGAAACATAGCATGGTGATCTATAGAAATAATTTATATCTCCCACCCTATGAATTTGAGATAGGCCTATATATGAACTTGACAAAGTTGTGGAATGTCAAATTCCAAGACAAATAGCCTAATCCATCAAGTGATTCTAATTCCTCCAAAATCAGAGGATCCAAACGGCCCCTAAGAGATATGCAAGTTTGTAGTTAACAACTTTTGCATTTAGAATCATTTAGGGCCTAGAGATTTTGTTTCAAGATTAATGATTTTGAAATTCGTATTTAAAAAATCAAATGGCGTCATATGAAGAGGTCTAAAACTTTTCAGTTCAAACTTTTTTATTTAAATTCATTTAGGGTTTCAAATATGTATTACAATATTCACTAAGGTGAATAAAAATGAATATATCGGTCACCACTTAAGCACAAGTGCTTCGAGGTGCAGTGGTAAGGAAGTAACATGGAGGCTAGGGGTATTGAATTCAAACCCCATGGTTGCACACGCATATATTTCACGTGATGACTTGTAAGTCTCCCTGTTTAAAGAAAATTGCTATATTTTTTGCCCAAAATTGCAAATTTTGAAAAACGATATGTAGAGGTGCCTGGATATCCACCTCTAGCAACCACAGAGTTCTAGAAACAGACAGGTAGCCTCTACAATGGTTTTCAGCAACCTCTAAAAAACGTGTCCCTAGTAGTGGGTTATTAGGGTCTCGTTAGAGACATATGCACTTTTGGTATAGAAACTCCAAACTATTTAAATTATTATCAGAATGTATTTTTACTTTGTTATTATAAGCAATTTGTCTCTATACAAAAATGAATTAAAATTATAGGCAAGATGGATTCACAAATCAGTGGAAACAACACACATGGAATCTAATACAAATGTTACTGATTTCCATACATTTTTTGAATATGGATACTGATTCAAATATTTTAGATCCAAATATAAATCGAATAGGTTAGATTCACATTCGATAGTAGTCATAGAGATGAACTTATAAATACTTTCAAAATGATAATTAACAGACTTTCAAAACAAATATGAATTAATGACACAACATTAAAATTGAATGACAGATATATAATATATCAATGATCATGTTAATTACTACTTACATAATTGGTTGTATTTAAAATGAATAATGTTGTTTAATTATGTTTATAATATATATATATATATATATATATATATATATATATATATATATATATATATATATATATAATCTTTAAATATCATCAGTACTATTAATGTAAACATCAATAATCATTAGTCATGGAGATAGCTTTTAAATATTTTCAAATGGTACATCATTAATGATATAAGATTAAGATCTTTAGTCATTATTCATAGATATATATTTTCAACAGGAGTTTATTCTTCGTGGATTCATCTATATTTTGGGAACATGGATACGAATTCAGAAAATAAAAAATAGATGTTAATATTTCTATTTTAGAATCTAATACGAGTACGGATATTGTATTGATGTTTTAGCGGATATGGATATCTGTCATCGTTTTGACCCCTGCTATTCTATATATATGCATCACCTTTTTTTTACTACGAAAATTAGTGATGTAGGGGGTGTGGGCAAAATATTTCCTAAACAGGTTGTGCGTGTGCATGGCCTACTTTATTTACGACCCACCCTGCAATATGCATGTCTTTTTTTTTCACAATGCATTATTGCAGTACAGTCTCATACAGTAACATTAATCGGTGAAATAAAGAATTATATATCTCTATCTCTGCATCTTAAAAAAACTCTAAAGTAATCTACCCGGTGACACAAAAAACCGTATACTATCCGGCCACAAAGACTACACTACCCAGCCAAAAAAACACTACTAAATACGTATACTCGAGTCCACAAACATGTACAGAGTCCATGCCGGAGGAGTTTGCGTCAGAGACGGCTGGCAGCCGAGACCTCCAACTACAAGATTGGCAATAACCAAGCGCCGGTGACTTGATGCGTGGTGACCGACATCCATGCATGGCCATGCGGATGTGAGGACATCTGATGTCATTGTGATGTCACAATGACTAATTTTAACTCACAAGATAATTGAAGGAATACACTCGTATACGTACATGTATGTGGATCTATAAAAAAAATAAACATAAACTGATTTTGACATTCAATCTGTAGCCCCTGTAACATCCAGTCCCGGCATACACGGCCCAGGCCCACTCTGCCGAGGAGTGGTCGCACCTGCGTAGCAACCCGCTTGAGCTTTCGTCCTCGCTTCGCTTAAAACGGTTAACCAAAGGTTAATACGCATCTCTGGCTCTGGTATTTAAGTCGGTTGGACTCACCTATGATTCACAGTATGATACTAAATTTTTGGGAACCGTACCCGAGCTACAGTATACCGAAAACTGGTTTGGCCCAATTCGGTGAACAGTAACGGGCTCGCACATGCACCCTCGCCCTCGACACTGTGTCCGTTGCTCCTCGCGTCTGGATGGACGGCCGCGCAGCCCGCCCCCGCCTCACACGAGCACCTTGTTCCCCTCTGTGCCCCACTCTTTCCCCCTGACCTTATCCTCTCTCTCTGCGTGGGCGGGACCTGAGAAAAATAGAATAAAAAAATGTATCACAACTAAAAAAATCTTTAGCCTCGGTCACCAACCACTTATGGCTGAAAGAACCTCTTTAGTGCAGTTTCTTTCAAATGCCCCCCTGAAAGAACTTCTTTAATGCATATTCTTTCCATTGCCGGAGTGATGAAATACCAGTTCTTATTGTGATAGTGGAACCAAAGATTATAACCATGGCAATCAAGAATATAAATTGAAAGAAGCTGCTATAAATTTATTAGCTAGAATTGGCATTTCATCTAATAACACTTAAAGTGCTAACAATAACGATACAGAGTAGCAAGCCTGGGATGCTCGGCGCCAATTATTATGGCGCTAAGCTTGGCGCCGTCATTATTGGCGTCAAGCTCTTTCTCACGCAAGCGCCACGTCTACGTCGATGCCAACGTGGGCAAGGACTTTAGCGCTAAATGCGATGGTGCCAAGACGTGTAATCTTGGCGTCAATAACGACGGCGCCAAGCTGAGGGTCTATTTTCTGAAATCTTACTAGCAGAGGTGTATTTGTGAGAATCTTTCAAAAAAAAAGGGCTAAAAACAAAAAAGACAGACCTCTGCGTCACTCTGAGCTTCAAGCTCAGTGCTGGCGTCGTGCTCCATGTCGACAAGCATGTCCAAGTAACAAGCAGATGCTACACTAAAAGCGCATGTAACAATAGTTTGTTTCAAGCGTTTCAGATGTTTTCGAGGTATGTTGCGAGTGTTGTATATCGATGTTGCAAAAGTAGATCGAGATGTTGCACATGTTGTAATGGCTATACACGTATGTTTTAAATATATGTTCCAATGTTTCATCTATTCTGACAAATGTTATAAATGTTTTATCTGGATGTTGCAAAAGTAGATCTTGATGTTGCATATACATGCATGTTGCAAGCATATGTTTTAAGCATTTTCAGGTGTTTCATACATATGTTTGCAAGTGTTTCATTTGGATGTTGCATATGTTTGCAATGACTTTCAATTGTTTTCAGGCGTTTTCGCAAATATTTCATCTGTCTTCTTTTTTTTAGAATTACACAGTACAACGCAGATGCCCACAACACGCACGCACTCTCAACCCTATAAACGCATGTACGCAAACTCTATACTTATGAGCACCTCTGAATGACTGAGCCGGCAGATCTTAAGATTCATGAAATCACACCACTAGCGTCTCGCTATCGACGGGGACGTCGTCTACCACTAAAAGCATAATGCCGTTAAATCTTAGAATAAATCTAGAAAAATACGAGCACTTGTGCCAAGTCAAAAACTTGAACCTATGTAAGCAGGTTCCACCACAAGAAACCTAACCAGCTGATCTATTTATAATCAGTTTGCTTCATCTGTCTTCTATTGTATGTTGCAACTTATTCCATCGGGATGTTTTAAAAGTAGATCGGGTGTTGCACATGAGGTGAGCATGGAAAGCGGCCGGTGGCGCAAACAACGTCCGGGACAGCGTGGGCGACGTCCGAGGCGTTGCGGGACCACTATTGGTGCACTCTCTCATGAGCCCGACTCCCTAGGCGCTCGTTCGCCCCTGTGCGAGCAGCGTTATTACGCTAGCGGCCGGTTCGGACGTCCGGGCGCTAGCAAGTCTGTTTCTTTTTATATGAAAATAGATTACTTTACTTAGGCCCTATTTGTTTCCGTGACCGCCCAACATGCGACTGCGATTAAGTGAACACGGCTCCGAGGCCGCGTTTTGGGAATTGCCCAGCCGCGTTCGTTTTTCTTCTGCCAGATGCGCATTCGTCGCTGACCGTTTGGCAGGATTATTTCACGTTTTTCGCTGAAACGCGCCACCGACGTGGAACCAAACAGAGCCTTACTTGAGTCAGATAAAACACTAGCAATGAGACATACAGAGGTGACACATGAACCGGTACATATGTGAAGGATCCAAAGCATAGTTACCTCAATTGAACTTGCAAAGAAATCACTATAAATATAAGAATTACAACAAAGTCCGTCAAGATTTCTATGCTTTCCATCGGGGACGTGCACCGTGCCTCTTTCAAGGAGGCAACCGGAGACCCAAGATCCATATCTTGTCGTTGCAAGACCAACAGCCTCTCTTCTAGATGCAAATAACCAGATCACCGCCGAAGTACCGGACAGCATCAGACTCCTATACAAGAGCAACCTGAAATGGATACCTCCACTTAGGCACCGGACTCTCAAGACACAATCCTCGTAGAACCTTCTGTCGAGATGGGGATATATAGGATCAAAGGGACTTACTCTGTAGAGGGTGACGATACCACCACCTCACCCTCACTGCCCCAACACTCTAACCTAGATAAACTAGGACCTAATCCACACCAACAAGCGGAGAAACACCGATCACCTACACATTTGAGGCCGAAACAGCCATCAGAGGCGGAGAGTACCGGTGTTCTTGCTAGCTGGAGCACACATGCCTTGGCCCGCTCCCTTCTGGCTTCTCTCTATTATTCAAGGAGGCTTCCACTCAAAAACAAGTTGTACTACTATCTTGCAACTCTTTTATAATACCTTATCTAAAAGTTGAATCATTACTTCTACACTACAACGATTCTTATATTTTATTACATAATTTTATACTGATATGAACCTACTCTTTTTATTTCTGAAAGTTTACAAGGATTTTTCAAGATATTTAGTAAAATACAGAATTATGATCTTCAATCCTTTTTACTATATACTAAGCAAATATGCTTGTGCGCTACAACGAAAATCAATACGTCCTGAAATCAGATTCCATATTATTGTTGGATGCAAATTGTTTTAACTTATATGAGCATGGTGGGTGTTTGGGTCACGTATACAAGACATGGAGGGCACGTGAGTATTTTGAAAATTAAAAAAGTGGGTTGAAAAAAAAACCTTCACTCTTTAAAGAGTATATATTAGATAGAGAATAGAGATTTTACACAAGCAATAGAAAGGGAACGAATGCAGCTTGTTGAAGCCGTCGTTCGAACGCCATCGGGTCAGGATCCACCGCCAATAGAGAAGCTGGTTTAATATGAAATTTTATTAGGCCAGTCTCAGTGGGGATTTCATGTCACTGTTTTCAATACATCCAGACTTTGGAAACAGTGCAGAAGAGTTTCATCCTCATGAAACTTTCTCTATTCTCATGAAACTCTTATCATCTCTCTTTTCATTAATATGGTGTCACATCAGCATAATTAATGCTTATGAAACTCGGATGAAACCACATTCATTAATATGGTCATGATGCTTGTGCCATCTTTTCACGTAGTCCCACACTACACGGGATGCTGCCATGTAGAGCAAGCTGTCGCGGTCCGTTGCTCACAGCCACCCCGACAAGCACGCGACAACTCGTGGTTGCTTGCTTAGATATCCATTGCTGATGCCACCACCACTTGCACGGCCACCACGGCAGCGTCACTGAGCCTCCGCAGCACTAGATGGTTTCCACACCTCCACAACATTACGTCTCCCCACACCACATCCACCATAGAAACACCACAACATGTGTTGCCACATGCCAGGACGACCCTCGGGCCTCCATCATGGCTGCTATCAGCTTGCCGCAAACCGTTCACCATTATGCAATCGGCCGTCACGACTTCAAGGGCACGTGCCCACTTGACACCATTGTCAGGGCCTGCCCTTACTGCCAACCACCAGCAGCCGTGTGGGCTGCTCCTACGCGTAGCTGCAGCCTCTACTGTCGTGGATCTATCCCTTCGCACGCCACAAACAAATCCACCGGGGGAAACCACACCAACGGACCAGGAAACACCAAATCCGGGTGTGCCAGGCAGAATTCGACCGGGCAAGGCCAGCGGCAGTGGCTTGTAAGAAGGACCCCATGACTCATGGGAGCACGGGCGTGTGTTTGTAAAAGCAATAGCAAATCGCTAGACGCCAACAAAGTTACAAAGAGAACAAATAGTGTTTAGCATTATTGATGCACTGCTTTAATTTTTTTGGTGAAAATTAAA
Organism: Saccharum hybrid cultivar R570; assembly: GCA_038087645.1. Taxonomy (NCBI): domain Eukaryota; kingdom Viridiplantae; phylum Streptophyta; class Magnoliopsida; order Poales; family Poaceae; genus Saccharum; species Saccharum hybrid cultivar. Next base: position 4,096,771 of record JAQSUU010000474.1, on the reverse strand, counting down.
TGTACTACTTTAATTTCAAGAACATTGTTGTAAACAAACTACTGTGGCCTAACTCAACAAAAGTTAGTCTTATATCTAGATAAATGCATAAAAATATCAGGATTCAACTAGCTAGAGCATTAAAAGGTTTCTTCTTTGTAAGCAATAGATTATATATCAAGCAATGCACCATAAGCTTTTTGTCCCAAGGTGCCAGGATTAGACGAGTAGTTGCTGAAATTTGGAGCAAACCAGCACACAATCAAAACAACTTACTAAAGCTCCATGTCAAACTGTCCAGAATAGCCCCTGCCTTGAAGGAATAGAGAGGACACAAATTCAAGAACAAAAACTCAATGTCTATATATATTGCGATGGAACTCCAGCAAACACTTGATGAGGTAGAATAACATAGTGTTGACGTTGGATGTGGTCCGAATCACACATCAGAAAGGGCATTGGACGCCCGGGCCACCACGGACCGAAGAACGTAGCGAGGATATCACTCTTACGTGGTGAAGCATGGAGAAGTTTACAAGCAAACCACCAAAGGATAACCAATGTGCTTGCGTGACGAAGAACCGGCTAGTTTTTAGGCAAACTAGCAAAGGAACCATGGAAGCTCTCGCCCAGGAGGGATCCCGTCAGGGCAAGGACGTCGCCGGGTTGCCCTAGGTCGGCCGGCGAGCCTAGGGCGCCATCCTTGGTCATGGATCAAGGGATGAACAGCATTGAGGTTGAAGGAGAGGAGAAAAGGGGGTAAAATGAGTAGATTGATTTGTTTGTATGTCGATTGGAAAGATGGAAACTCAATCGGTCATGATCCTCTCATATATATAGAGGGGGTGGTATTATCCCAATAGGAAACCTCTCCCAGGCTTATTTTCTTAGTTTACCATGTCCCAAAACCGATCTAGAAACAGATCGGTTCGAGATCTGAGAGTTAGATTCGGAATAAACACCTACCGGAAGTTCCGGTCCTCACCGGAAGTTCCGGTCCCCACCAGAAGTTCCGGTCTCAGATCGGAAGTTCCGGTCCCCAAACAGATATTTTCTCGGAGGCATAACTCCATCATCCGGACCCCAAATTGGACGTTCCATATATGTTTTTCGACCATCTCGACGAGAGGAACACAATGGTGAAGTCCGTTACACATTTTGACAACTTTACAAAATGAACATTTTTTGTTGTCAACACATAGACCATTGAAGAGGGCACTAGGTTCCTTGGTGCTTCCCCATCAAGCTAGTTGATGCCAGAATTTTGTCTTCTTTCCGTTTCCTTATATGAAGAAAAACAAAATAGTTTAACAGGAGCTTGCAAAAGACATTTTGATCCAAACCTTGCAAGGCAAGATCACCACAAGAAGCCAGATTGAAGAATTCGTCTCCCTCGGGATTTGGTACAGGATGACCTCCAACTGGAGCGGCAGAAGATAAAATCATTTCGAAATGGACAGCATGCAGATGGACAATACAACTCCAAATCAGCTTATAGAGCATAATTTGGGCACATACCGATGCTACAAAATAAACTCCTTTTGGAGGGCTCACACGGAAAACAAATGCAGACTCTACGCCTATATCCTCATTCAGAACAAGATCCTCACGTCTGATAATCTCGAGCTCCGAGGCTAGCCACATCACCATGCTTGTGCACAGTGCAATGGCCCGCTGGAGACTAGCTACCACTTATGCTTGGCTTGTCCCTTTGCCCAAGGGGTCTGGAGCCTTGTTACCTCTTGGGAGCACTTTCCCACTTCTGATGTGGCACAACACGCAAAGTTCAACATTCTAGCAGACTAGTGGGAGCACTCCCTCCGCTTCATCCTTAAAGATCGCAAGCAAGCTTTCAATGTCCTAGATATCTATATAATGTGGAACCTTTGGAGAAAGAGAAACCACAGGATTTTTGAGAATACTCATGCCAACAGGACCCAAGTCTCAGAAGGATCAAAGAAAGCGTGGAAATCCACAAAAGGGCACATTGTATACAAAATCAATAGTAGTTGGGTTTAGTTTCCCCTTGTCTAGGCTCCTTCGCCGGTTTGGGCATGCTTGTTTGGCTCTCTTTCCCTGTATATAAAACTCTCCATCTTAATTGATAGCTAGAGCTCCTGCCATTTATGTTTAAAAAACATAGACCTTTGGAAAAAAAAACAAAAGGGAAAAATCATGTTTGGCAGTCTGGCAAGGGGAAATGTGAAATGTTTCAAGCATGTGACAAGACGAGAGAGGGGAGGGCGTGAGGCAAAGTGTTGCTGCCCTTGCTGGGTCGAGAGCTAGTTGTTGTGCCGTTCTCTTAGGAAGTGAACTTGCCACAATGGCGGCCCATATCCTAGCGGATGAGGTACATGAAAGCGGCGTTTGCGACCTACAAAGGGGAGGCACACTAACAGCGGCAGCGGGGTCCATGGTACGTTGGTGACTGTGACTGTTCACTTAGAATACTTGGGTCCTATTGGCGTCATTGCGCAAGTTGGATTTGGGCTATATATCCATGCCATGGTAGAGGTATGCTTCCATATGTCAATTTACATCTTGGCCTCTGCGCCACCTCCCTTCTTTTTTTCATGCATATGGAAGAGAGCTTTAGGAGGATTTGTTGATGTGTGCTTGTGTTTTCCTTTCGAGATGTTTCATGCTTAGATCGGAATTTGGCTTGCAAACATTGCCTTTAACAGTATGCACAGCACCATCTTGAATGGTGCATACAACATATATGCAACCACAAAAGTAATACCACATGGTTATAAGTAAATTGTAGTACATAGAAAATTGTATTCTTATTCCTCCGTTGCTAAGGAACCTAAGTCTTGTAATAAACTCCATATAACATAACTGTGGGTTACTGACTTTTTTTTATAACCACACATGTGTACGGCATACCTCGCCATAACTAGTAGCATTAAGAAGATTTTGCCTGTTCTGAGTTTTGATAAAGTTATGATCTAGTACAATCACATTCATACACTTAATCAAAACTCTCGATATGAATATTAAATTAGTTGTATGTAACACCCTAAAATTTTGAAAAGAAGAAAAATAGGAAAATACGATTTTTATATATTTTTTTGTGAGCATGCAAACTTAGGATAATAATATTTTTTATAAATTTAAAATCAAATATAAGGGTAGAAATATGATTGAGCATTCATGCTGCTGCATTTGAAATTTTGTATTGAGTGGTTTGAATCAAATTCGAAATGGATTTCAAAATCTTTTGGAAAATGGTTTTGAAAAACTGGAAAAAGAAAAAGAAAAGGGAAATCAGTTTCATTCGGAATTCGGCCCGCTTCTTCTGCAGCCCAGCGCACGCGGCCCGCCTCTTTTCCCCGCGTCCGCCTCGGCCTGCCAGCGCGCGGCCCACCTTCCCCTCTCCCGCGCCCCGCTCCCGCTTGGGCCGAGCCCAAGTCGCGGCCGCTGGCCCAACTCGACGCGCGCGCGCCTTCCTTTCCCGGCGTGACGCTGACATCCGGGGCCCACGCGTCAGCGGCTTCACCTTCATCTTCTTCCCCACGCCGAACGCCGGCTTCTCCTTCCTTTCTTGCCAACGTCGAATCCCTCTCCGTATCCTCCCCCTTCCATACTTAGCGATGCCTTCGGGCTATAAAAATGGAACCCCCGCGTCTCCCCGCTCCACATTAGGCCACAAGACCCTAGCCTCGACGTCCCGAGAAGGCATCGGTCGAAGCTCCGCCTCCACCGCCGCCATCCCGAGCTCACTGTTGTATCCGTCCATCCCGCGCCCTAGTTCTTGTCTTTGGTGAGTTCGCCGTGAGCTGCTCTTTCTCCCGGTGTTTCCCCTTCGTCGATTGGTGCCCGGAGTCGAGTTCTGACGTATCCCGGCCATGGCGCCACCACGGGAGCCCACCGTCGGGCCGGAATCTAGCCGGAGCGCCGCCGGCTTCTCCCCGATCCAATCTGGATCGTACGATTTGAATCCCACGATCTAGATTAGAAGATACCGGTTCGGTTGTAATTTTGCTAAAGAGACCCTGCTCTTTTCTAGTTTAGAACCCACAGTCCAAAACGTAAAGTCCCGAATCCGCTTTGATCTGTTGGAAGCGTATTTCGTCTCGGTAAATGAAAAATACGTTTTCTGATATTTACAGTTTTGTCACTGATCTTGTTTTAATCGTAGAATCTCCGTTTTAACTCTGATTTGATCCATTCAAATTGCGTTAGATTCATATTTGCGAGCTCTACATGATGATAGAACTGTAAAGTAGGTTAGTGACAATTTATTTTCGAGTTTATATTAAAGTAATTATTTATCTATAGGAAATCTTAGAAAACTCATAACTTTCACGTTTTAAATCCAAATTTCGTGATCTTTACGTCTATGTGATCATAGTGACATGTAGAAGAGTTTTACAAACTTTTTATACTGTTAGTGCTACTGTTGATTAGGTTTTCTATCTTTAAGATTCGATGTTAGATTTAATCTATTACTTTACTAAAGAAAATCTCGTTTAATACATAATTTTGTTTTAATTCCGAATTAGTTCGTTCAAATTGCAATGGATTTATAACAATATGAACTACGTAATAGTATTAATGTTTTCTTTATCAAAATCTCTAGAATTTCATAGTTTAGATCTAACTTGATTAATAACTGTGCAACTAGATTTATAAATGAAATATTATTGATTTCTCCTTTAGTTTTCTAAATTTAAATGTAATTTAGCCTAAGTCACTTTTGAATATCTATAAAAAGTATTTTACCCTATATATATGATTTTATATAGTTAAAACAAATGAAACCTATAATTTTCTGTTTTATACAACAAAATCTTTCGGTATATGTATTTCTTTCACCATAGCTCCGATTAGCGTGTTTTTCGCTCCGGTGTGTTCGTAGCAATGCGTAGAACATCTTTAAAACCTTTTCATATATTGTTTCATATGTTTGGTGTACTGTTCTAATTATTATTCATTGTTTGCTTCGTGTATGATTGCTCGATGTGTGTGTGGTGATTTATTGAAAGTCCAGTCGGTGAGATTTACGTGGAGATTCAAGAAACTATTAATTAAAGATTTGGATCAGAAGAAGGATCTTTATTTAAGGCAAGTATAGCATGGGATTATCCTTGTTGTCTTATTCACAATAAGCAAATAATATCATTATGCATATATTCCTTATTAAGGATGACTTAGAGTTGATCTTATTCCTTGATACCTATTATACTGCATGGATTAGTATTGCTAGTGCTCAATATGAACTATGATCATGTAATTTGACTAATGAAATATGCAATAAACAATAAAAGATGATTTTTATTACTGTTAAAGGGTACTAGAGCATGGGGTTACTTTGATGCTCTCGTTACTCTCCATAAGGACTTATCTGTAAGCGAAAATCCGGGACTTACAGTACAACTGTGAGGGCTATAATGGCTCTGGCTTTAGCTCAGTATAAGGACTTTTTCTAGCTTGTTAGAGGTTAACCTTGTTGCACAAATGGGGTAGAGCAGACTGTGGATCCCTACGTGGTGAATCACACAGACTGACTGTGGAAACCTAGCGGCCCTAACTTGTTAGACGAACCTTTGAAAGACTTCATAGTGTTTCCCTGCCTGCTCACCTTGGAAGTGTTTTGGGAGTCGCGATTCCGGGCATATGGGTAAACATGACTCACAGTGAAAGTGTACAACCTCTGCAGAGTGTAAAACTGTTATAACAGCCGTGCTCACGGTCACGAGTGGCCTTGGACCCTTATGAAATAGTTGATCATTAATAATGAATATGTTTTTGTTATTCGTTATTCATATTTACATTGATCATATGTTTATTGTGGGATTAATGCAAATTTGATGCTACTCATGTAATAAAATTGTGACAATTAAAAGCTAAATGCAGTCAAACCAGTGTCTAGCCTTTTGAGCCTCATGACCCCCGTGTTATATTTGTTGAGTTCGATATGGACTCACTCTTACTATTTCCCCCATCTCAGGAAGGGTACTAGACTGCAAGATTCTAGAATTGTTAGACTTGTGATCAACCAGTCAGTTTGTTCCTGGAGTGAAGTTTACACCCGGTGTTTGGAGTTGTCTTTCCGCTGTGTTGCTCTCTAAGGTATATTTTATACTATTGAGTTATGTTTATTAAGCATTTGTCTCTTGGTATTACACTTATCTGCGACTATATGTGAGATTTGACTCCTTTATTTCACATATAGTGTATATCTGGTTTTGTCCTTAAAACCGGGTGTGACATTGTACCACCTAGTTATGTGTGTAACTGAGCATAAACATTTGGCCCTAAATGTACTGCACACCTCTTAATGATTTGCAGCTTGTGGCTGGTAGTTATTTGGCTGCAGGAAGTAGCAGAGCAGCTATGCTCCTTTGTCCTCTTTGACAGGGCATGATAATTATCTCCAACGGAAGATGTGCACCTATAAAGGCAACACAAAGCCTACAATAACCAAAGAGTTGCCTTCTCATTTAGCTACACAAACTGGAAAGTTCTCGTAGACATCGATCTTTCAATATATATACGAAATACACAGCTAGGCATGCAAGGCATCAGGAGGACAAATGTTGGCTGAGCTTAATATCGACAGTGTTGGATTACGGAGCTATGTGTCTACTGAATATTTTTCTCAACGTGACATTGTCCAAGCCAACATAAGATCCTTCTTTTCTTTTGTTTCTTTCTTTTTTGCGTGGAGATCCTTCTTCACTGAAAGTGACATAAGGATATTTTTTAAAGTACTTGGGGCCACCCTGTTTCTCTAATCATTAATGGAAACACAAGCAAAGGTGGATAAATTGCTCTTGTCAAATGTCATGGTCTCATGGCATGACTCTGTTGGATAATAAGGAATGCATGAATTATAATGTCAATACACACTTGTGCTGTACTAAAAAAAAGACAAAGCAGCACAATGCTCTGTCCTTTCTTTTTTTCTTGGAAAATCACAGTGTAAACGTAAACACTTAAAACATGTAAGCACACTCACTGTATTCTTCCAGCATTTATTTTGTACTCTTAAAAATTCCCATTTTCTGAATGATCGTGTTGGACTGGTGTGATTTTGGAAATTAAAGAACCTTAGTAGTGCAAGAAATTCTGCTTCCATATCGTTGTGCATTTCGGTGCAAGTTTTTGTAACGAACCAGGCAATAAGCAAATAATTTGCAAATAAAGTTGTATATAGTGAATGATGTGTCATGTCTTCTTTTTTGAACTTCATGTTTACTTCTCTCTGTTGTCAAGCTTCACCTTACTGTTCTATTGACATCTTTTTTTTCCTAATTTGATTCTTCTTGAGCATGCAATAGCACTAAAAAGTAAGTTCTTCTTACGCACTTGATTCTTGCATAGTGTGCTATATATGAACTTCGCATATGGCCAGCCACAATGATACACTGAATCAGTTGTGTGCAAGCCACAATTAATCGTGCGAATAGCTTTGCAAGAATACTAGATGAAATGAACGCTCTTGATGTATCCACCTGCACTTGCATCCTTCTTCTAATGAATTATGCTCAGCGCTAGCAACCGCATACTATGTCTCAACCATACCTAGGCCTGGGCATTAGCTATGATCTGATTATATTGATGCAGTTGAAAGTGATGATCATTTTCCTACTAAAAAACAACATAACAGTGTACTCCTCATCCTGAAGAAGTGACAGACGTACTTTGGCAATCTCCAGGTATTCTAAACATATGATATATATGGTACTATGGTAATATATGGGAGTCAAATATTTTCCAGATCTGTGGGGTGACAGAAATTTTTTCTGTTTTTCACCATGCCCAAATTAGCCTACTGCCTACTTGACCATAACTAACATTTTAGATAGTCCACTAAATATTAGTGAAGCCATTCCACTAAATATTAGTGTGTAGGGGGATTGAGGAGTGGTTGTAGCGGCAACTGCTTTACGCTGAGAGTGAGAGCGTGTTTGGTTCCCATCCTAGGAAATACGCTTCAGCCAGACATCAACGCCTAGTGTCAGATGCGGCTTGTGGCTAATTGGCAGAGGTCCCAAGACAAGGGTTCCAACCAAATATCCCCTGAGTCTCTAGAATTTTGCACACACTGATTCCCTATAAAACCATGCTCATTTACTAATGAAAAAAAGTTTCCAGCCTCTACATCCGCATAGTCGCATTCAGCCAATGAGTTCTGTTGGTACTATGGTAATATGTGAATCAAATATTTTTGCAGATCAGCTGGTAGACAGAAAATAGTTCTGTTTGTTTACAATACCCAAATTAGCCTGCTTGATCATAACCAACATCGTAGATAGTCTACTAAATATGGATCTCCCTTCAGAAATTTGTTCGCATAGGGATCTCCCTTCAGAAATTTGTTCTGTTTTGACCACACCCAAATTAGCCTACTTGACCAATAACTAACGATCTAACATCTTAGACATGCTACTCAATAGGAGTATTAGCGAAGCCGTGAGCTGGGTATCATCACAGATGGAGTCCACATATGGATCTCCCTCCAAGGAAAGATCATCAACACACATATCAGTGCACAAAACAGGAACTGCAGGGCGTCCACTCTGCTCCAGCAGTCCAGCTCTTTCTGATTGCACCAGATACAGCTCTATATATGTGCTCCTGCCTTGCCAATGAGATGCACTTTCATCCTGAGACACCTCGAGGCTTTCTCCAGCTCAAACAGACAGATATCTCCCAGCACGAGACGATTGTCGCGGACGAATTCAGCCCAGCCACGGGAAATCCTTCGCACACCACGAGAGGTACTGTCACCACCCTGAACGCTCAGCAAGGTGTGCCACTGCTTGCCCCGGCAACCCTCCAGCTGAAGAGTCAGATCTTGGGTTTCTGACGGAAGACATCTTCTAGAATATTCCTTGGTAAATCTCTGTTTATAACAGTGGTAAAGAATAAGTGTCAGATGACAACACAAGAATTCAGAAATGCACATACAAATACCAAATTCAGTAAAGTGATGCATTAACCTAACACAAATCAACCAATACCATTTCCAACCATTGGTCTGTACTACCAAATAACTAATCTACTGCAGGAATGCACAATCTCCACCATCTATTGAAAGTTTTGCATAATTGAGTGGGTATTGGTACCTTACATTTTCTAGATGGATTAGACATATAAGGTTCAGGCAATACCAGACTTATATAATGAGACTCATGGTGCCCTCAAGGGCAAGCCATTCTTTACATGAGTTCCAAAAATGCAGAGTTCTTCAATGTTAGTACCACTACAAGATCAAAAGAGTGGTGTTGTGAACACTCACACACACACACACACACACACACACACACACACAGAGGTAGGTTTCATGCAAGTTTTTTTCTTATAAGAAAATTCACCCATCCAAGAGCAAATCAAAAGGCACAGTACATGGATGTTCAGCAGTCAAACGGGAGAACTAGAGATCAACAACCAAATCCTTACAGGAAGTTGTACACAAGTGACTAGCTATGCTATTAACTTACCATTCTGGAACCTTTCTTTCTTTCAATAGTACCGCTTCTGTTTATTACTGCCACATAGATAGGAAATCTAGATCGGATTGCTTGAACTTTCTCTAATACCATCTTTTCCTGCGCTCTCGATAGAGTTACCTTGTTTGATATAATATAGGGCCCGGTAGGCCCCTCAGAGTTGTTGGAATTGAGGGGGAACCGATCATGCTCTATAATGTAGGCCATATACTCAGTAAGAATAGAGTAAGCAAAAGGAAGAGAAAATATGTATAAAAAATCAGAAATAAAAACTATGTCATGACCTGATTTAATAGATGGGCAGAAAGTTGAAGCCATCCTCCTAGTTTTCGCAAAATAGCCCAATTGCTGCTTGTGGCGCCTAGCTGATTTTGCACTGTATGCTGCCACATTATTCTCATCATCAGAACTGCTGCTCAGATCAATGATACCAACTGTTTTATGGGGTGGCTCAACAATTTCGACTGAATCATCACACATTTCTTGGGTATTGGAAACGTCTTGCATGCCGAACCATGAAGTGGTTTTCTGATGACCACTTGGGTCAAGGATGAAAACTTGAAGGTGAGAGTTCCCTTTGTGTCTGAAAATGATGAGGTCACGCTCTTGGACATGATGAGCAACCACAAAAGCATCCCATCCAGACTGGAGAACTATTTCACCATTGCCCTGCTGGGTAGCTGAAACACCATATACATTGGCATCAGGGGCTTCTAGTTTAACAGTAGATTTAAAAACCTCCTCTCTAACATCTTCCATGAGTATAGATGGAATTCTCTGCAGGAAAAGAAGAAAAATGAGACAAAGTCTTGGCCAGCAAAACTAGACTGTAGTAACTGCAGAAAGCATAATTACAATGATCTGAAAAAAAATGCAACTTACTATAGAGCAACCATTCAAGTCAACATTGCTTTTGTTCATGACTGCCACGTATAGAGGAATTTCAGACTTGATTGTGCGAGCCATTTCCAATACTTTCTTGTCTTGTGCCTTGGTTAAACGAGAACCCCCTGACGTGAAATAGTCAAAACTAGCTGGTGTCTGAACACGCCCCGGATGTGGTATCTCATTTCCTGCACATATAGAACATGACTACAATGATCACAGAATCACAGTACGTAAAATTCTAATTGATTTTACCATTCAGAACGTGATGATCAGAAGTAGTACGGGGAGGAGCATCTTCTAGGATCTTAGGATCTGGATTAACACATGAAGTGATCTTCTGGGAACCACCAGATGAACTGTATATCCGGACCTTAAAGCTCGAGCTCCCACAAAACTTGAACACAAGATAGTCATTCTTTTCCAAGTTATGAGCAATAGCAAACACATTCCAGCCAGACCGAAGAACTATCTGACCCATCTCCCTAGAAACCCCGATATCATAGATGCAACCATTGGGAGCATTTAGCTTGATGGTATCAGAATTGATTTTTCTCAAATAGCTTCCAAACTCCTGAGGTACACGCTGTTGTAGAACAAGAATAAAGTTAGGTTAGGGTAAGAAATTTCACCAATTTAGACTTCTTTTGGGTTTATCATGATATTTGTATACACCATTTCAGATTTCGTTGTCATCCAAAGAACATGGTAAATCAACAAAGTATTTATACATGAAAGATATCCATTTGTTAGATGATGAACAAGAAGGTTAATGCTTGGGAGCACCAGTTATCAAATTTCTTTTTTTTTTGTAGCTTATTAAGAGCTTCATAAGACTTTTTGGTTCAGATGAAGTGCTTGCACTTGAAGAATCGCACAACATAACTAATCATTTGAGAAAAAAAAATGTAGGGCTCATACTAAGGGCATAATGGCTTGGCCAGGAATCAATGATACTCAAGCACCCTGTCCTATTCTCAGGAATATTGGAATGTTTGATACGAGATAAATGTAAGTGTTGAGTAGACAATCATGCAATACAGCAACAGTGTAAACTGTAAAAAGGAAAAGAAAAAAAAAGGAGTGCTATAAGCAACACTAGTTCCAAAGAATTGACCCAAGGAGGTGCATGAAAACTTGAGGAGGCAGTGTTAAGTAGACCTAACTAACCATAGCACTCCTGGAATCTTCATCAGCTACAACATGGAATCTCATCTTCTCATTACTTTTGCAGTCCCTGCCTTGGTGATCCCACCACCTTATGCAGTTGCCACCGGTGTTGCTCATCTATCAATAAAATCATGCCAGGCAGTTTGTGAGGAAACAAAAAAATTCAGGTTCACATCTATAACTCTTATAAAGCAAAACCCCACTACCTATTTCTCTTGACATGCAAGGCGTCCACCTCAGCAGTCCACTGTCATTTGCCATTGGTAATTTCTCTTGACATGCAAGGTGTCCACCTCAGCAGTCCACTATCATTTGCAATTAAAGTTCAGTAGCACAAGATTTATGATTCCATGTCAGCGAGACACATCATCCACTATGGATACAATCTCCACGATTATGCTAATAAATCTATACATATATTATATTATGTTCCTGCATTACCAACACCATACATATACATCTCCTAATTCTTATTAGTTAACATTCTAACCTATTTATATTCCTCCTTCATACCCGCGGAAACGCGCAGGGAATCCTCCTAGTTGTAATAGATAGTGCAAACAACGCCTTCTTAAAACAAAACATGGCTTATTTAATGGTGCAAGGGAAAGAAGGCAGATGTTTTCTCCTCCAGATTAATAGCCCGAGCAGAAAAGAAACTGCTAGGTTAGTCAATCCATGAAGATTAATGCAAAAATGCTAGGTTAGTCAATCCATGAAGATTAATGCAAAAAAGGATTGTTGATTTGATGGAGCAGGATTAACATTCCATAGTCTGGAACGACTCCAGCTGGAAGGCTTATATGCATGGAGAGTTTGAGACTGGTGATCAGTGGGAACCGGTAAAAATAAGATCACACAAATGATTCAGTTTGAGCAGAATTTGAACATGTTATTCGAACTGTCTACAAAATGGCACAACAGCACAACTTTTTCCAAATTAATCAACTTGTGGAGGAAAGGGGTTAATAGTACGTACATAGTGACAAATAAGGTAAAAACATTCAAGAATACAACCTTAGAGTAAGGATCTAGCTAATAACTAATAACTTTTGCCTCTCTGACTCTCCCAGGTTTCCTGTAATTTCTAAGGTTCCTGAATGGTTGTAACTGGCCTTGCATTCATGTAGTTCGGGGCTTCTTCAGGCTGATCTACTGCAGTTTCCTAGTGTTCTGCTAAATCTTAGAAAAGCAATTCCAGAAAGATAATTGCATAGGTACTGGAGGCTTCGCACACTGTGAATTTGTGACACGGAAGATGGTGGCGCCATGGCTGCTCTACACAATAAAAATGCATCAAAGCAGCCTTCTTGTGCCTTTGAGTAAAAAGTTGGGTAAACAACAATTTACATTGTTTGATCCACTGGAAAAATACTCGCCTACAGATTGAGCCTACTTCTACCTTTTTTTTGCCCTCTGCCACCTTCTGGTAGGAAGTTCAAGCCAAAAACTTGTTGCGGAAGCCGAACCTCTCCAAAGAAGGGGACAGCAGAGTTCAGAGATTCTGAAGAAAAAATGTATCTGTATCTCCCCTGATCTTCATAAGAGGAAGCCAACTAAAAAAGAACGTGATTCCTACCAAGTACCAACATGTGAAGAGAAGAAAACAATGCAGTTTGTACAAACGCGAAAAGGAACAATTTTGGAAGACATTTCCATTTTTAGAAAACATTTTGGGAACCGGCGGCGGCACCGGCACTGGACCTTCCCTGCGACCTAGAGTTCAATCCAACACACACTAGCGCCGCGCCGCCCTCGTTCACCATCTCTACCGGCGGCGAGGATTCCCGATTTCTCGTCGCCGACGTGGAACCAAAGCTTACTTTACCCTTCCTTGCCCCAGGAAACGGATCGAGAAGAGAATAAAGCCTAACCTTCCGGCGGCCGAGCTGCCTCTGCTCCTCGTCCGCCTCCTGTCGTCCTCCCCTGCTCACCCTCCTCCAGTCCAGCTCCTACGTCGCGAGTCGCGTCGATCCCACAGTGCTACCCAGCGCTGCTTTCATGAGCTTTGCATTGCAACCCAATTATTAACGAGCATAGCCACAGAGGCAGCGTGCGAGTTTTGGGTAAGTTAGTCCTATTTGTCATAGACAAGCTGTTGGGCTTATGTGTGTTTGCCTGTTGAGGCCTTGGCCCGTGAGCCCAGGCTGCTCTGGTCGCGGACCTTTAGAGTCCTGGTGCGTAACCCTATACATTGCTAAATACGTATGCACTATCGTCCATCGTGTTTTTTTTTAGAATGTCGTCCATCGTGTTAGCACTGCTACGCATCGTCGCCGCCTTGCTTGATATTCATTATTTTAAATTTTTTATACTCAATTATTCATATGTTAGACACTAATAGTTACTATTACTTAAATTTAAAACCGTTAAATGTGATGTACTAATGTGGGAATGGAGATTTTCGTGAGGATTAATTCTCCATGTAGAAATAAGGATGGGAAGAAAAGCTTCCCCATGAACTTTCATGAGGTGAGTGGGAGGGAGAGTTTTCTCCCTGCGGGGACGGGGATGGAGTCCATTCCTCAACGAGGAACTCCCCGTTGTCTTCTCTGCTACTAGTCGCCAATATCCTTTCTATGGATGATAAAATTTTTGCTGGCAACGGTGTTGCACTCAACATATCCTTGTTCGCTTCACTAAAAAGTCAGGATGAAAAGAACTGTTTGCTGATTTGTTGTGAGAAAAAAAAACATTATACCATGACTGATAAGTTCAAGCGAACAGTGCCAAAGCCAAGCTGGCTGCTCAGGATAAGGAACTTAATGTTGTGCTGCTTAGGAGGAACGCACCAAGGCCTCTTACACTACTGCCCTTGATCATGTTGTCGCTATTAAGTGCGAAGCAGCCATTGCAACAAAGGAATGTGCTCCTTCTACGGCTCACATTGAACCCATCGATCCACACTCGAGGACGCGTGCAACATGCATGCCTTGCAACATGATGACATCCTTTTTTCATGAAGCCGCTACCGTCACCAATTTGCATGTTCAGGTTGTGGGAGTTTAGAACGTTTGTTTCGTGCACTACACCACAGCCCAGAATAACGACATACCATCGGTCGGTATAGGTCAATAAAGACACGTTTCATCGGTCAGTATAGATCTATGCGGACACTTGCTTAGAGTCGCTGAAAGTGGTATAACCTATGTTGACCGACATGTTTTTAGCGACCGACAGTCTAATGCCTTAAGGGCTATAAATACGGACACATAGTTTGAGGCTATAAATACTTTTAGCAACTATAGCCCAATGCAAAGTATTCACATAGAAACAATATATATGCTGCTAATCAGCAGTACATAATGAATCCTGAATTATCTATTGTCAACGCACAAATATCAATACAATATACATTAACCATACCAACTGGTGCCAGTCGTCCTTGAAATCACCACTGATGCTCGAACTCCCCTCCTAGGACCAAAACTCCCTTGCCATCTCCTTCAACACCATGTCATTGACTCCACCACCATCCGATGATTGGTACTTCAGTTTCAACGCCACCTCTCACATGACTTTCAATGCTCGTACTCTTTCACACACCTATCATGCACCAATGTCATTTGTGTAAACCTGATGATGTATTATGAGCATTGATTGAACTATAGTTACTCAAATTATGTCATGTACTCATGTTCATCTATTCATGTATCATGTGTGAGCGTGATTGTGTGAACTATGAACTCTAAAAGCGAGGCTTTGCGTAATTATTTTTTAGCGATTGCCACAAGTGTGGTAACTTTGGTCATTTTGCCGATGAATGCATCGAGTCAGAGAAAATGACCAAGGGAATGTCACATCTTGCCATCGCTGATGCGGATGATGAAGAGGCGGCATTGATGTGAAGCCAAGTGAAGGTGCAGGAAATAAAGATAACAAGATTAGGGGGAGATTGTTAGTCCGATTCCGTAAAGAGAGAGATTCGATGTTCACCCCTTTGTCGGACAGTGTGTACTGGTCACTCGGCCAATGCAGCGGGGGCAATGGAGGCCGCTCCCACGGAGACCTCGCATCCCAGCGATCCTTGATCTTCGCCGGCAACCGACGGAGCAGGTAATCGAGACCAAGGTAAGCACAACCAGGGATGTGGGAGAAGGAGATGGGATGGAGGAAGAGGATGGTGGATGGAACACCATCGGTGGCCGCGGTGATCGGATTAATCCCGATCCCGCGGAGGGCCTCCGTCCCATAGGTGTTAAATCAAAGTTCTGGTTCTTGACGGACGATGATGATACTGATGAGGACGTATCTCAGTCGCCCTATACGCCGGGTTTGGTTCGACAGGCAGCCGTCCATGGTTTCACCAAAGAGCATTTGGTTCAAGCGGAGCTAGCGTTGCACAACTCCTCGGTCCGCCGGCGGGTTGAACAAACGATAACTCCGGTGTCCATGGATTTGAAGGTTGCGCATGTGCGTACTGTCATGAAAGCCTTGATCGATGTTCGACGGACCACCATGAAGCCATGGTCCGGCAAACTTCCACGACCAAGGGAGTCCCCGATGATGACCCTTGGTGACTGTGCTGTGAAGGACACGCGCAGCAGACGGTTGAGGACAGGGGGCACCCTCGCCGATGTCCTAGAATCCTCACCGGCACCGGTGACGTGGGATACAAAACAGGCGGCCATCGGTGATCAGCATGCTACGGTTCAAACTCAAAACGGCACCAATCCGGTTTCTGAGGTGCGGCTACGATCCGAGTTGGTCGCAAAGTCGGGCGGACACCCTGACAGGGTTCAACATGGGCTTTGCGTACTCAATGGGCCTGGACGCACACGGTGCCGCAGTGGAAAGTTAGCGGAACGTTTCTTGATCGGCGCCTGTGACCTCGACACCATAAACAAAAAAAACCTAGCCGCCACTCCAAACGCGGTCTCACCATCGTACGTCCAGATCGTGTGTGCACGCATGGCGGCAGTAGGTACGGGTGGTGGGGGGAGCGGCGGCACCGGTTCTAATGGTGGTGGTGGGGGAGGAAGAGGATTTGGAGTGGGCCGTGGTGGAGGACACACAGGAGGAGGTGGAGGCGCTCGCGGCGGCCACCATGGCCACAGCGCCGGGTACGGCTTCAACCACGATGACGGAGTGCACCTCAATGGTCCACGCTTCAACCCCAATCTCGGCGCGCATCCACCAAACTTTGGCCCTGGTTGGGAACACGAGCGGGGACGTAGAGGACGTTTTGGAGGAAATGGGGCTCGCGGTTGGAACACCGGATATCGCCATCCACGAGGCTTTCAAAGACAGCGGATACCGCAGCAGTTTGGGCCCCCGCAGCAACACGCGCCGCCGCAGCCGCCACAGCAACACGTGTCTCAAGCGTCAACACAGTAGCTTGCACCATCTCAGCAACCTGTAGCACCGCAACAGTTTGTGCAGCAGCCAGCGATTCAACAGCAGTCTGCTTCTCAACCTTCTGTGGCTTCGGGCACGGTGGTCCAGACTTCAACGGCACAGCCAGGGTATGGTTTCAGGCAGCAGCAAAATGCCAATGTGGAGAGCCAGCAACTAAAGGAAAAGGGGCAGCAGGGATTGTGGATGGTGTGGACAACACTGTTAAACAAGGGTCTCTCCTGCAGGGCTCTTCTTCGGTTGCTGTACCAAACGAAGTGAGGACGGAGAACTCAGTGAGTGAATTGGCATATACGGGGACTGCGGCTATGACTCAGAAGACAGCCACAGCAAAAGTTTGCAGAAGATGTGGAGTGAAAGGTCACCTCATGTCTGAGTGCACGGCATTAGTTTTTTGTGAAATTTGCAGAAGCTCTGATCATGCTATGTGTCGGTGCCCGGTTCTCAAACAACCGAAACCTGTTGCTCACCTGGTAGGTCAGGCTGCAGATGCACTTGCCGGTTTTTTTTATCCCACATGCACCAATTCAACCGACAAAGAAGGATTCGAGGATGGCTCTCATATCGACTTCTGGTAAGAATCTCACAGAGGAGGAGGTCGCTGATTTTTTGCGTGTGTTAGTCTCCAATACTTTTGCTTGGGATGTCAAAAGGCACAGTGGCTGTGAGTTCAAGGCTTTATTTCCT
Source organism: Saccharum hybrid cultivar R570 (assembly GCA_038087645.1). Lineage (NCBI taxonomy): Eukaryota > Viridiplantae > Streptophyta > Magnoliopsida > Poales > Poaceae > Saccharum > Saccharum hybrid cultivar. Next base: position 4,079,231 of record JAQSUU010000474.1, on the reverse strand, counting down.
ACAAAAGGTGATCTAGTAAAAATGACAAGGTTCAATGCAGACATGAAAGAAGGTGTCACTCTCAAGTTTCAAGAATTCAAGGAAGATGAGGAATATTTTGGGCATGCACTTCCAGTAGTGTGGATGAGAGTGTTAAACCTTTCAACAATTTTAAAAGAGTATCTGGTTTTGTGGGCTTTGGGTTCTCTTTTTGGAGTTACTCAAGATGTAGACATGGTGACTACCAGAGCAAGTACCTTTGGACGGTTTGCAGTGGCAGTTCTAAAACCAGAGACAATTCCGACCAAGCTTGATGTCATCATTGGTAACCGATACTTCCAGTTGTGTTTTGAAGTTGAACCTTTTTTACCAAATATTGGGCTGCGGAATATTTGGAACACTGAGAATAATGGAAATGAAGGTCATGGTAATGGGGCACCAAAGGACAGTGAGATGGGTGAGACACAAAATCTTGGCAATGCTTCAAACTCAGCTGCAAGTGGACCAAATGCAATGATTAGTATCAAATTAGGAAAAGAAGTAAATAATCCAGAGGCTCAGATGGATATAGATCTTGAAGAGGATGATTTATTAGGTGAGGAGAATGATCTCAGTGACATGGTAAGGGATTTTGTGGGAGTCAAGAAAGGTCATTCGGTAGATGTGCGAGTTGCACCTTCACTGGTACCTTCAAGATCGTCAGCTCCAGCGCGAATGCAGCAACGATCATCTCAGTTAGCAAGATCAGGTGGTAAGGCGGCTATGGTGGGGCAGGAGAAGAGGATGACAATGGGCAGCCCACAAACACAGTAGCAGCAGACCTCGACAAGGGTACAGATGGCGGCTGTTATTGGGGCTGCAAGCTCTGACTTGCAGAAAACTCACAACCAGCAGCCTTCCATGTTAGATAAGGAGTCAGTGGAGTCAAGACAGGCTGCTGGGGCAGCAGATGGAGTGTTCGCTATCGAGGATCAGCACCTTGGGGTACTTCTTGATGCCATGGTAGATGCCGGAGTGTCAGCTGATGGTGGGTCAAAGGATGTTTTGGGAAGCGTTATGACGATGGCGGTTTTGTCTGATGGGGAGCTTACTCCAGTGCGGCGCAGCAAGCGGAATACAGACGTCACTGATGTACACTCTCTTGAGAAGGCAGAGAAGAGGATTGCCATAAAAAATCTCGTGGAATCCCATGGTAATGTAAATGCAGCAATTAATTCAGTCTGTTCTTTTTCTAGTGATCGTATTAAACAAAATTTAGGAGGGGTGAAAATCAGTTTGGGTGGTAAAGAAAGTTTAATTGCTGATTCTGTAGCTCTAATCAAAGTTGTAGAAAATGAGAGATTGAAACCTTCTTGTGTTGTTGATTCAATTGATAAAGAGAATGAATCAGAGGAGGATGAGATCGATCCTGATATTTCCACCATCAGTCGACTCTGTGGCGACTTGACGGAGGAGGTGATAGACGATAATAGTGCGGGCCTTGATGGAGTACTTGTTGACATACCCATCAAGGTGGCAAAAATTAGAAAGTCAAAGAAAATCATCAATAGGAAGGTACCTACTAAGAAAAATTGTTCCAATGAAATGGATCTTTTGGAATTGTAGAGGTGTACGTGACTTAGCAAAACATACTTTTTTACATGATGCGACCGAAAATAAGAAACTTGATTTTATAGCTTTATCAGAAATCAACAGAAATAGTTTCTCGACTTCTGTGCTGGGGCTGATTTTGTTTGGCATTGGCGATGTCCTAGGGGTATGTCTGGGGGAATGCTAATGGTAATAAATCAAGAGTGTTTCGAAGTAGAAAATATTGTCGATGGGGAGTACTACATTAAATTTGTCTTGAGAAATAAGGTAGATGGCTTCAGATGGGCCCTTTTATCTGTCTATGGCGCAGCACAGGAAGAGCACAAAGAGAACTTTTTGTCAGAGTTGGTACGTGCTTGTACTAGCTGCGGGGATCTACCTTTTATAGTAGGGGGGATTTCAATATAATCAGAAATACATCAGAAAAAATAATTCGAGGTTTAACAATAGATGGTCACTCCTCTTTAATGCCATTATAGAAACTTTGAATCTGAGGGAACTAGAGATGACAGGTAGAAAGTTCACCTGGGCTAATTATGCTGAAATTCCAACCTATGAGAAGTTAGACCGTATTTTGGTGACAACTGAGTGGGAACAAAAATTTCCGTTGGCCACTGTCCAGGCACTTACCCGGGAAATCTCCGATCACACACCTCTTTTACTGGATGGAGGGGAACCATCTCATAGAGGCAACAGTAGGAATTTTAAATTCGAGCTAGGGTGGCTGACAAGGGATGGTTTTTTTGACCTGGTAAAAGAGATTTGGGAGTCCGAGAATAGGGGTAGAACACCCATGGAAAGGTGGCAATGTAAGATTAGAAGGATGCGACGATTCCTGAGAGGTTGGGCTCGAAACTTAGTCTCCCAAAAGAAGAAAAATAAACTTGACCTAATGGATAAATTATATGTCCTTGATAGAAAAGCATAAACAACTTTGTTGTCATCTCAGGAGGTAGAGCTTAGATATCATCTTAAAGGGCAATTAACTAAGTTGCTAAGAGAGGAGGAGATCTATTGGCTCCAACGATCAAAAGCAATGAAGTTGTTGCAAGGGGATGATAATACTGAGTATTTTCATCTGGTGGCAAATGGGAGACAGAAAAACAAAGATCACACAACTAGAACAGGAAGAATGAATTATTGTTGGGGATGCCAATTTGAAACATTATATAACCGATTACTACAAACGACTGTTTGGACACCATATACAGAATTCTTTCTCATTGGACGAGACTTTGAGGCATGATATACCTCAAGTGTCGGAGGAGGAGAATGAAGTATTGGTGGCTCCTTTCAGTGAGGAGGAGGTTAAAATGGCAGCCTTTGATATGGAACATAATAAGGCATCGGGTCCGGATGGCTTCCCTATAGAATTCTACCAATTCTTTTGGGATGTTGTCAAACAAGACTTGATGAGCCTCTTCCATGAATTCTATATGGGGAGACTGCCTATTCATAGTTTAAACTTTGGGGTAATTACACTATTACCCAAGATCTCCGATGCAACTAGGATACAACAATACAGGCCTATTTGTCTTTTAAATGTATCGTTCAAGGTTTTTACAAAGGTGTTAAATAATAGAATTTTGAAAGTGGCAGATAAACTAATAGGGCCATCCCAGTCGGCTTTTATTCCAGGAAGATATATAATGGAAGGTGTGGTAATACTACATGAAACAATACATGAGTTGCATAGGAAAAAACAAGATGGAGTGATCCTAAAGCTAGACTTCGAAAAAGCGTATGATAATCTTAAGTGGCCTTTTATACAACAAATCCTCAGAATGAAAGGATTCTCACCAGTGTGGTGTGAATGGATTTCAAAAGTCATGTTTAGAGGGAGTGTTGCAATAAAGGTTAATGAGAACTTAGGCCATTATTTCCAAACAAGAAAAGGGGTACGCCAGGGGGACCGTTATCTCCAATCTTGTTTAATATAGTGGTTGATATGTTGGCAATTCTCATTTCACGAGCAAAACAGGCAGAACAAATCCAAGGAGTGGTTCCGCATTTGGTTGATGAAGGACTTTCAGTAATTCAATATGCGGATGACACTATTATCTTTATGGACAACGATCTAGAGAGGGCCAAAACATGAAGCTTTTGCTTTGTGCTTTTGAGCAACTATCAGGACTCAAGATCAATTTCCATAAGAGCGAGTTGTTCTGTTATGGTACAGCTAATGCCAATCAAGCTGAGTATACACAAATTTTCTGATGTAAGGTAGGATCATTCCCTTTTAGATATCTAGGAATTCCTATGCATCATCGAAAACTTATGAATAAGGACCGGAAACATGTGGAAGAAAGATTTCAAAAGAGACTGAGTGGTTGGAAGAGTAAGATGCTTTTAGTGGGAGGAAGGCTTGTACTCATTAACTCAGTTCTAAGTAGTCTTCCTATGTTCATGATGTCTTTCTTTGAAATACCGAGAGAGGTTTTGAAAAGGTTGGATTTTTTTAGATCTCTATTTTTTTGGCAGAGTGATGTACATAAGAAAAAATATAGATTGACAAAATGGAAGATAGTATGCACACCAAAACACTAAGGAGGATTGGACATCCTCAATCTAGGTGTCCATAATAAATGCCTCCTAAGTAAGTGGCTTTTCAAATTGTTAAATGGTGATGGGGTATGGCAACAATTGCTGAAAAATAAATATTTAAGGGACAAAACTTTGACTCGGGTTCAATACATGCCCGGGACTCTCATTTTTGGGCTGGCCTCATGAAGGTCAAGGATGAGTTCCTGTCGATGTGTAGGTTTGATCTAGGTGATGGATCCCAAGTGCGGTTTTGGGAGGATTCGTGGATATCACCACACCCTCTCAAAACGCTCTTCCCGTCATTGTACAATATTGTGAGAAAGAGAAGTGCAACTGTTAGGTCGGTGTTGTCTAAGATACCGTTAAATGTAGCTTTCAGAAGATCTCTTATGGGGGTTAACTTGCAAGCATGGAACAATGTCGTGGCCATGGTGGTGAACGTACAATTAAGAAACCAAAGAGATCGATTTGTGTGGGGGCTTCATCAGAACGGTTTGCTTTCAGTCAAGTCCATGTACAGAGCTTTGTTAGGAGTACAGGCTTTACCTTATAACACTTTTATTTGGAAACTCAAAATACCCCTCAAAGTTAAAGTCTTTATGTGGTACTTGTATAAGGGCGTAATTCTAACGAAGGATAATTTAGCTAGGTGACAGTGGCAGGGAGATAAGAAGTGTTGTTTCTGTTACTCCAACGAGACTATACAACATTTACTCTTTGACTGTCATTATGCTAAATTTATTTGAAGAATTGTTCATGTTTTCTTTAACCTAAAACCCCCAACTAGTGTACATAATTTATTTACAAGTTAGTTGGAAGGACTAAACAGGAAAATGAAGTCTCAAATTCTAGTGGGTGCAAGTGCCATTTGCTGGGCACTTTGGTTAACACGGAATGAAGTTGTCTTTGACAAGATCATAGCACCATCCTATTTGCAGATTATTTTCAAGAGGACGTCCTGGACCAGGTCCTGGACCTTACTTCAGAAGGACAAAGAGGATCGCCATTTGATTAAGGCGGGTTGCAAGACCATTGAGTCAGCCACGATGGAGGTGTTTGCAAGACACGGCTGGAGGTTTAGCAATAGAATTGCTCTTTAGTTTTTCCTTTTGAAAACTGTCTTCTTGATGGCTCAAAACTTCGTTTTTGAGATTCCTTGGATTGTGTGACGCTTGCTTGTAATAATGAATAGTCATATGCATTAGTCGATACAGAAGCTGGGATATTAATATATTCCCTTTTCTAAAAAAAAAGTTTTATCATTGCCTATTGCTTCGATGAAATATTGGTGTCAAATTGGTATTGTAATTGTTTATGTGATAATGTCATGCTATTTGTTATGTCATGGATAGACCCGATGGGTATCTCGCAAGTACGGGTGTGGGTACAAACCCTACCCACTAGGCACCATGGATAGGGTTAAGATTTAGGTGTTGTGTATTCTCACGGGTGGGTACATATTTGGTCTACCCATACGTTACCTAACTCACTGCCATCCCTATTTGCGATGTTGATTGGACTATGATGAGATGAACTATGTGTTTTGTATTTTTTATTTCAGTTGGAATTTGAATTATCATGTTTGAATTTGACATTCTATATGGTTTAAATCTACGTATTAGAAATATTTAAGAATGAATACTTGAGTTGAAACAATGCATATACATGGTTAATATGTGGAATATGAGAAAAATAGGAATAGTGGTACTGAATAGAGTCCTAGAAAGCAGTAGGAGCCTATGTTTAAGTTGGGCGCTCTGATTTAGATGCTATTGTTGAAGTTGCTCTAAAAAATCCACATTATCTCGACCATATTGTATTCTACTAGCATTTTTCACATTTTTACATGAATAGATTCATGATTGTCACTACTACATAACTGATAATCACCGCCGGTTCCAGACACCCCTTTACCGACGGTTTTGGCCCCGTTGGTGAAAGTCGGCGGTGATGTCAGATTTTATCACCGCGGTTTGCGCGCTGGCGGTGATGACAAGTAACTACCACCGGTTCGTGTTACTAGCCGATGGTGATAAGGATTTTTAGAAATTCCAAAATTGGGTAAAAAAAATAGCAAAAAAAATGATCGGCTAGTCATAAGTCGTAAGTCATGTGATTTTTCGCGCGCTGCACGGTGCGAGGATTTGAACCTGAGACCTATGCTCTCACGCGTAGCTACTCTAACCACTCCGCCTCTAAGTCACTTATGTTTATATAGCATGCATATTCCTTTTGTACCAACTGCTCAGAATTTTAAAATGAATATTTAGAACTCTAAACGATTTCAGATAAAAAAGTCATCAACTACAAAGTTATTGTTCTGATCAAGATCTACAACTTTGATATGGTGGTTTCACCATCCGAGGTCGTTTGATAAATTTGAATTTCAAATTGTCAAACTTCAGCCATACTGTTGGGACATCAAATGATTTTAAATGAAAAAGTCATCAACTATAAAGTTGTAGTTCTCATCGAGATCTACAACTTAGTATTGGTCGATTTCCCATCCGAGATCATTTGCGAAAAATTGAATTTTAAAATTTTAGAAGTTCGGATACAAATTTCAAACCCTAAATGATTTCAAATGAAAAAGGTGTCAATTACAAAATTGTAGATCATTGCGAGATCTGCAACTTTGCTTTTGATCAATTTTTCATCTAAGGTTGTTTGTATAATTCCAAAAATTAAATTTTAAAATACAAGAACTTCAAACAGAATTATGGGACCGTAAAAAATTTCAAATAAAAAAGTCATCAACTATATAAAGTTTGTTTTCATCCGACTTTGTTTAAAAAAAGTTATGAATTTTATTGTGCTACAGCATAAATCATCACCGCCAGTTCGTTTTATGGACCATTAGTGACATGGTTTTCACCACTTGGTACCACAAACCGGCGGTAAATATTGGTCGACCATCACTACTGGTTGGTAACACAAATCGGCTATAATGATAGGTTATCACTGTCGGTTCGTGTTACCAGCTGGAGGTGTTCGTAACACGAACCGGCGGTGAAAATCATTTCACTAACAGTTCGTAGTACGAACCAGCGGTGAGTATCACCGCTGGTTTTTAGCAAACAGGCAGTGAAAGTGGCGGCGGTGATTATCAGTTGTGTAGTAGTGTGTGAATCAATATTTTAGTTGTGCCGGGAACATACATTCCAACATGTTAATAATATGGGCATTGGTTTCATTTTCATGGTAGCTACTCTAGTGTTTAGGGATGAGGACTACTGCTACTATCATAACTAAATCTATAAAGGGGCTATTAATACTTGCAAGGATAACATATATTTTAAAACAGTGATTTGAGGTCTAGCAACTCAACCACATTCGATATCATCTAGAAAGAAGTAGTGCAAAAGCAAAATACAAGGTTGGTCCTTCTCAACAACTAGATTATTGTATAAATAAATGTACTATACATGCCCAGCCATCGTGTAGTACAATATGGTACAATTACAGTAATCCACTTAATCAAAATTCATATGAATTGCAGCACACGATCGTGTCTACAATTGATCGAGCATGAATATGTCACGCGAAATTAATTCTACCCTCTGAATTAATTTGTGCACTTGATGTCTCATGGCTGGTTCATGCTCCTCTGGCCTTCTCTTGCTAAGTTAATTTGCTCCCTTGAAAAGTGTGCGCCTATAAGAAGCAAAGGAACAACTCTCCAAATCACAAGGGCTACGTTCTCAGTTAGCTACTCAAAGTTGTATGGTGATCTTGTCGACACCTATTGGAAATGCCTCCTTGATTTCATCCATTTTCTCCATCCTAGCGTGCTAGTCTCCTATACGGCTAGATACACACATAGGCATGTGAGGCATCAGGAGACACTGTTGTTGCCCGATACCTACATCTAGATACTATAGCGCCGCATCCGCGTCTTTTGGATATGAGGCTGTAAATGGAGATGGCGCACGATGCAATCGGACAATATTAGGAAAGAACGCTTCATTATAACCCGTTGTTGATAGCTTGCTATGGAGGTCATTCGAGTGGTTTCATTGTAGCCAAAGTCCTTTTTTATGTGTCAGTGTTTTGTAGATGTTGCTGGTTTTCTTTTTCCTACTTTAGTTATTCTCTTGTATTTCCTACAGGGCAATATCTAGTGCCTTGTTCATTTTTTTTAAAAAAAAAGAAAGCATACATTATGGCAATATATAAGTCCAATATTTACGAATCTGAATGTAGATAGGACGTAGCCAAATTTCCTACTTGGTCATAACACCTGGTGTTTTAAGTCCCAACAAAACTTAGGAATATTTTTGAGCTCTCCCGTGAATGGGTATCAGAGACGGAGTTCATGTCGTCGGTGCACAAATAAAAGAGGATAACCGCAGGTTGTCCACTTCAGTCCCTTCTGATTGCTCCAGCTTAAGGTAATATGCACTGAGAACTGATAGTTTGGTGGTTTAAGAACATGTTTTTAGCTAATATATAGGAAGTAGGAACAAGGAAGAAGTGCTCATCCATGTTGGTTGGAATTTTAAGTGTCTTTCCGGAAGTAGGCAATCAGCAAGGTTTCAAACAATGCCACATGCATAATAACGCACAGATGGACAGATGCGCACTTTTATTTCTTGTATCCCATCCTTTTACCTATATTCTATGAGATCTTTTACAATGTTGGGAAAGTACCTCGGTACCTCCAGGTTCTTTCATCCTTTTTTTATTTTCTAAGTAATTAATTAAGAAATATATTATAGAGGGTATTTTAGTAATTGAGGTTGTGGACAAGCCCCTTCCCTTCTGCCTGAGCTCTGGCATTGACGAAGTCCATGCGCGCTGAGGGACCAGATGATGCGCACGAGCAGACGGATGACGAGCAGCTCGCACGACCAAGGCAAGGATGGCACCACGCGGAGCCGTGGACGGGTGATGAGCAGCTCATGCGGCACGGCTCTGGCTCTAGCTCGTGCGGCGGGCTGCTCGTGTGAGGTAGCAAGTGTGGCGGTCGCGGTTGCGAGTGCGGGTGCGGGTGCGTGACGCAAAAAACCGGCGAGATGGATCCTCGGCCGGGCGGCACCGCCAGCGCGCATGGAACATCTGGCAGCGAAGCGGGTGGACGAGCGCGTAGGCGCAACCGGCGAGCCAACAGTGCACAAATCGGTGGAGGCTGGGCGTCATCAAACAAGCATGTTCTCTACGCCGCCAGGGTACGATGGCCCAAGACGCTGGTGGCCTTCAGCTTCTTCGCCACGCCGAGACTGAGATGGGAGTCAACCAGCCACGACATTGGTTCAGATTCATACATAGATGACATGGGAAATCCTATTTTTGTCCTTGGATGACATTACTAAAATGACTAATTTATCCTTATTTAAAAATAAAATATAGAATGAAAAATAGACCTTGCCCCACATATTTTGGTACTAGTCCTATCTAATTTGGTACTATCCCCACCTATTTGGTACTCCAGGTACTTTTAGTTAGGTACCTCCTATTTTTTCACCGTCTGATCTCGTCCAATGGATGACCCATGTTTTTTTCAACCGCTGTAAAATTTCTCACATTCTGTACTATTGCTTTCATGGAAGACAAAGACCTGAGGACTAGCAACTGAATCAGATGCTATATAAAAGAAGCACAATAAAAAACACAGAGCATTAACGTCGGTTCGCAAGCATGCATACCATACAAACTTTGCATGCATGTGTGTGAAAGTACAATCACATCCATCCTACACCAAATCACAACTTGATATGAAAATTAAATGATCTGTACACCTAGTTATGTGTGTGATTAAGCATAAACATGTCGCCCTAAATGAACACTACACCTCTGGATGTATGCATTTGCAGTCTTGTGGTTCGGCTGTCGGATGTGGCAGAGCAGCTCATGTTCCTCTGGCCTCTTGGTGGATCAGAGCATGTTAATATATTATCAACAAACAGAAGATGTGCACCTATAAAGGCAACATAAAGACTACAACTTTCATCACAAGGGTTACATAGTGATCTCCTCCGCCACTCACACATAGGAAAGTCCTCTTAGCCTTTAATCTTTCTCCATATGAGATACACACATAGGCTTGCAAGGCATCAGGAGACAAATGTCATCTAGATGTTACAGCACCCCTATCTTGGGTCATGGAGCTCGTGGGCTTTTGTACTCTGCAGCTATCACGGCTGGCTCAAGCCAAAAGCCGGCAGTGATAGCACAACATCACTATCGACTACAGCCACGAACCGGCAGTGACCAACTAGCAGTGATATGGACCTTCACTGCTGGTGTTTGGGGACACTCAATCATTTTCTGATTTTAAAGCTAAAAACCGGCAGTGAAGGTTTGTCACTGCCGGTTTCAGAGTAATCAGTAGTGATGGTCAGTTCTGTAGTAGTGTAACGTTGGTTCTCAAGCATGCATAACATACAAACTTTGCATGTGGTGAGTTATGGTGAAAGTACAATCACATCCATCACACACCAAATCAGAACTTGATATGAAAATTAAATAATCTGTACACCTAATTAATTATGTGTGTGATTAAGCATAACTAAACATGCCGCCCTGAATGAACAGTACACCTTTGGATGTATGCGCTTGTGGCTAGTTTGTTATTTGGCTGTCGGATGTAGCAGAGCACTCATGTTCCTCTGGCCTCTTGGTGGATCGGAGCATGTTAATATATTATCAACAAACAGAAGATGTGCACCTATAAAGGCAACACAAAGACTACAACTTTGGTCACAAGGGTTACATGGTGATCTCCTCCTCCACTTATACATAGGAAAGTCCTCTTGGGCTTCAATCTTTCTCCATACGAGATACACACATAGGCTTGCAAGGCATCAGGAAACAAATGTCATCTAGATATCACAACACCCCTGTGTTGGGTCATGGAGCCCTATTTCTCCTCTAAAGTATATGTTCATTTCTGAATCCTGGATGAACAATTGTAGACGGAGCTTTCTTGAGCCCGGCCAAATAGATACCTATGTGACGAGTAGGCAATAAACGAAACTAGTGAAATACATAAAGTTGTACTGATTTGATCTGCTAGTTAACCCGAGCGGTTGCCTTAAGTGGGTGGATAGCTAACTAGTGAAATACATAAAGTTGTACTGATTTTGATCTGCTAGTTAACCCGAGTGGTTGCCTTAAGTGGGTGGATAGCTCTTGGCTTGCCCCTATTTTGGTTTAGGGTAGGACATAAGCATCTTGTGGAAAATGAAAAAAAAAGTATCAGCAACAAATTTTGATGTGTAACTTTTTTTTTACCGAAAGGAGGCGTTGGCTCAAAGGCAATATATCATTATTTTTAGAACATAACATAGGGACATTTTTGAAGAGTGTGCATTGGTTAAAGATCATCAACAACAACAAAGGCTTTGCTGCGCCACTTTTTACTGGTTTCAATACCACACTTTGTATAACACAGCACAAAATAAATTAAAGGTGGATCGATCTATTGCACTCGCCAAATGTCGGTCTCATGGCACGACATTATTTGATATTGGAGTCTGGAGAATGTACAAATTAATGTTGATAAACACATGTGTTACGTTATAAAAAAGGAGCAGAATGCTCTGCCTTGTTCTTCCAGAATTTGTTTAATTATACACTTGTAAATTCACATTTCCTGAATGATCATGTTGCAGTTTGACCATTTCGTGTGATACGGACATATGGTTGTGCATTTTAAATTGTAGTATGCATCAGGCAAATAAAGCCACTTATAGCTGTAGTGAAGAATGTGCGCTCTCTTCTTACAGATGTCATTATTATTTATCTCTTGCTGTGAAGCTTCTGAAGAACTTGGCTAGGATCTACTACTAGTAGCACGAACGGGGATTCGGGTACAAAAGGAAGACTGTGAAGTAGATCTAGAAGTTTAGGGATTAAACCGTCGTTGGAGGGAGCTGATCCGGAGGCGTCCATGGTGTTGATGTCGCGGTGAAGTAGATCACGTCGTCCTTCGGGCCTCCACCGACGTTGACCGACGACGGTGGTGCGGGAGTTGAAAGGTGGCGGCGCGGTGGTGCTTCCCGACGCCACTGCGCGATGCCGATCGGTGGTCTAGAGTTTGTGGAGTGGGTTTTGGGACGCGGCGAACCTTTTTGATCAAGTGCCTGCGGCCCCCACTCCCTTCTTTATATAGCGCAGCGCGTCGGGGGCCCACCAACCATGGATCGGTTGGGCGCCCCCGATCAGGGCGCGATCCAGGGGGGATGAGGCCTTAGCCGTTGGGCTGGGCCTCGGAGATCAATCCAACATTCTCCCCCTTGATCTCATCTCTGCTTTCTCGTTTTGTTAACCCACCCCATCACAAATTAGTGCATTGAGCATGTTTCATCATAACAGTTACTACCATTAGATTAGACAGCCACAAACACTTTTCTGTTTAGAGATGGATTCTCGCCTTGGGCCCTCTTACTATCCAGGAATCACAGGCTTTCCTTTAAACCCATGCCGGCTACGTGTTCTCTGAACACATTGGGCGGTAAGCCTTTCGTAAGCGGATCCGCTAACATCTTTTCTGTGCTTATATGTTCAAGACTTATGACGTGATCCCGGATTTTATCCTTCACAACATAATATTTTATGTCAATGTGCTTGGCGGCATTGCTTGACTTATTGTTGTGAGCATACAACACTGCTGGCTCGTTGTCACAATACAACTTTAGTGGTTTATCGATGCTGTCGACCACCTTTAAACTGGGTATAAATTTCTTAAGCCAATTCACCTGTCCTGACGCCTCATAACAAGCAATAAATTCAGCATACATTGTGGACGATGCAGTGACTATTGTTTGTTTTGAGCTTTTCCATGATATGGCTCCTTGCGCGAGAGTGAATATATACCCTGAGGTAGACTTTCTATCATCTCCCGCGTAATCAGAATCTGAATATCCTACTATTTGTAGGTCATCAGATCTTCTATAGGTTAGCATGAGCCCTTTCGTGCCTTGCAAGTATCTTAAGACCTTCTTTACTAAATTCCAGTGTTTCATACCTGGATTACTTTGATATCTGCCAAGTAGCCCAGTCACAAAAGCCAGATCTGGGCGTGTGCACACTTGAGCATACTGTAAGCTTCCGACAGCTGAAGCGTATGGAACGGCTTGCATGCGATCGCGCTCGAACTTGCTCTTGGGACATTGATGTTCCCCATACTTGTCACCTTTTACAATAGGAGCAGGTGATAGTCTACACTTATGCATATTGAATTTCTTTAATATTTTCTCTATATATGCCTCTTGGGATAATCCCAATACCCCTCGGTTTCTATCTCGGTGAATCTTTATGCCCAAGACAAAAGAAGCTTCACCTAAATCTTTCATATCAAAATTTGAGGACAAAAATCTTTTGGTTTCCTGTAGCAGAGTGACATCACTACTTGCCAGTAGAATGTCATCTACATACAGTACTAGGAAAATATATTTCCCATTCTTAAACTTTGCATATACGCAATTGTCCTCAACATTCTCTTTAAACCCAAATTTCCTGATTGTCTTATCAAACTTCAAATACCACTGTCTGGATGCTTGCTTTAATCCATAAATGGATTTCTTCAGGCGACAGCCCATTCTTTCCTTTCCTGTCACAGCAAAACCTTTTGGTTGTGCCATGTACACTCTTTCTTCTAGATCCCCATTGAGAAACGCTGTCTTCACATCCATCTGATGTAATTCTAGATCAAAATGTGCCACTAGGGCCATTATGATTCTAAAGGAGTCCTTGCTCGAGACGGGAGAGAACGTTTCATTGTAATCTATCCCTTCTCGCTGAGTAAAACCTTTTGCTACCAGTCTTGCTTTATACCTTTCTATGTTCCCTTTGGAGTCACGTTTCACTTTGTAGACCCATTTGCAGCCTACTGTTTTGGCTCCTTCAGGAATTTCCTCTAGGTCCCAAACTTTATTGGTACTCATGGACTTTAATTCATCTTCCATGGCTTCTTGCCACTTAGATGCTTCAGTGCTCCTCATGGCTTCTTCAAATGAGGTGGGTTCATCCTCCATCTGAACTTCTTCGCATTCATAGACTATGTAGTCATCTGGAATATGAGACTTTCTCGCTCTTTGAGGTCTGCCAGAAGGTTCTGCTACTGGCATTTCTTGTTCTTGGGGTTGATCTTGTTGGGGCTGCTGTTCATCGACTATGGGTTCATTCGGTTCCTGAAAGACAGGTTCCGAATTAGCCGTAGGCGAAATTACAGCAGGTGTTGTCACCACTTGCGTAGGTCCAACAACAACAGGCAGCGTGAAGTAGGGTTCCTGCACCATAGGGATGGGCACGAACACCCGCTTCTCTTCAAGGGTGATTTCTCGCGCTGTCTTGCTCCCCCTGATCATCTGATCTTCTAGAAACTAGCGTGTCTTGTTTTCACAAACTTGGTATGTCTACCAGGGCAGTAAAAATGATAACCTTTCGACTTTTCTGGATAGCCAATGAAATGGCAACTTACTGTTTTGGGGTCTAGCTTTCCTATGTTTGGGTTAAATACTTTTGCTTCAGCAGGGCTCCCCCAGACACGCAGATGGTTGACTGAGGGTTTCCTGCCGGTCCACAACTCATACGGTGTTTTAAGTACTGACTTGCTTGGAACTCTGTTGAGAATATGAATGGCGGTTTTTAAGGCCTCCATCCACAAACTCAATGGCAGAGTGGAATAGCTCATCATACTGCGCACCATATCCATTAGAGTACGGTTACGCCTTTCTGCTACTCCATTTTGCTGTGGGTCGCCCGGCATTGAATACTGGGCTACTATGCCATTTTCCTGTAAGAACCTTGCAAAAGGTCCAGGGACTTGTCCATAAGGGGTATGTCGACCGTAGTACTCCCCTCCACGGTCAGATCTTACTACTTTGATTTTTTTTGTCTAGTTGATTTTCAACCTCAGCCTTGAATATCTTAAACTTGTCTAAAGCTTCTGAACGTTCTTTGATTGGATATATATATCCAAAACGAGAGTAGTCGTCTGTGAATGTGATGAAGGAATCAAAACCATCCACAGATGTCACTGGAAAAGGTCCACAGATGTCTGTGTGGATCAATTCTAGTACTCCCGTGCTTCGCTTAGCACCTTTCTTTATGTTCTTTACTAACTTGCCTTTAATGCAATCAACACATTGCTCTAACTCTGAGAGTTCTAGTGGTGGGAGTGTTGATTCTCTAACTAAGTGTTCTATTCTCCCCCTCGAAATATGGCCTAAACGATAGTGCCATAATTTCGATGAGGAATCAATTCTTTTCCTTTTCTTGCTAGCATCTGCGGGTATTGCATTCTCAGCATTATTACATTCAGCATTCACATTCTCAGACATAGATAATAAATAAAGTTTGTCTTGTCGGAAGGCAAGACCCACACACTTATTATTTAACTGTAGCTTACAGTTGTTCTTGCTGAAATGACAATCAAAACCATAGTCTGACAAACATGAAACTGAAATTAAATTTCTGGCTAAAGAGGGAACATAAAGAACATCATGCAACTCAAGTGTGAAACCACTAGCTAAGTCTAGAGATAGATTTCCTATAGCTCGAACTTCAGCTTCAACACCAGTGGCCACCTTAATCTGTCTTTCTCCTCTTTGAAGGGTTCTCCCTCCATTGAATCCCTGCAAAGAGTTGGCAACATGAACAGTTGCACCTGAGTCAATCCACCATGTGGATCTAGCATAGCTTAGATATAAGGATTCATCAACAAAAGTTATAATGTCCTCACCCTTTACTAGGCAGTGCCTCATGAACTTGGGGCAGTCGTGCTTCCAATGCCCTGTCTCATTGCACCATCTACAGCGATCCGGGTCCTCCTGTTTCTGCTGGTTGTCTTGTTTCGGCTGTGCTTTAGGCTGTGAAGAGTTTCCTCCCTTATTATGAGAGGTGGAGGCATCTTGAGCTTTCTTGTTGTAGAATGGTTTCTTGTTCTTTCCTTTGACAAAGTTCACAGAACCACCATTTGCATTCTTTAGCCTTTCTTCTTCTTGCACACACATGGCAATCACCTTCTCTAAATCCCAATCCTCTGGCTGTGTATTGTAATTAACAACAAATGTCTCATACTCTTTGGGAAGGGAGTTTAGAGCTAGGTGAATGATGAAACCATCTGCCAGGGGCATCTTTAGCTTGTCTAACTTAGCTGCCATGGTGCTCATGCTCAGAATGTGCTCTCTCACACTCCCCCCTGTGAACCTCATGTTAGTGAGTTTCTGGATCAGTGTGTAAGCATGAGCTTTGGTGGAACCAGTGAACTGATTCTTTACTTTCTCAAGATATTCTTTTGCTGTTTCACATTCTGGGATGACACCTCTTAAGCCCTCTGTGATGGTTTTCTTGATGACAATCTTGCACTTGCGGTTTGACTTTTCCCACTTGTACTTCTCAAGATCATACTTTGCTCTAATGGGAGCATAGTCTCGCTTCCGATTAGCAAAAGCTTCATCGGTCTCATTTTGGGCCCTTTCGGGCTCCTCTGGCTCAGTGGGCTTTGGCTCCTGAAGAGCCAAATCTATCTCAGCAAGTGCTAGAGCTGCATCAAGTTCTTCGCGCCACAGAACATAGTTCTGTCCCGTTAGCTTTGGGATTGCACTAATAAAGTGCATCGCATTGAGCGCTTGGTCTGAAATTAAACATAATAAAATAGTGAGGTCATCAACATTAAATCTAGGAAAAAATAATTGCATATCTTAATTTAACGTTGGTCAAAATCAAGATATACAAAAATTAACTCTGTACATAAATCCTAATCACCGTTGGGCAGAATAGAATAAATGCATAAAATATTAGAGCTCGCGCAGCGGAAAACTTGCTATTTCTCAGAAGCATAACTTGTTGACTTTGCACTCTAAATAATAAACACGTTGGTGCAATTAAATAGAGTTTAATAACTGGGCAAAACGATTGTTTAAATGCTTCTGAAAAAATAAAATTAAAAATGAAAAAATTTCACTGTGCTTAACGGGCCGCGGCCAACGAATCAGCCCACGGCTACTTGCGGCCTAGCCCGGGCGCTGGTGCTGGCTCTGGCGCTGGCCCAACAGCGCACAGTTTTTTTTTTTGATGGCGCACGGCCCATTTAAGGCGAATACGGCCCACGTCAAAACCTCGCAACGGCACGGGTGCTGAGCAGGCCGCAACCTGGGCCAGCTCGCGCAAAGCGGCCCAGGGCGCCCTCCCGCCTGGGCTGGATCTCGATCCAGCAGCCACGCGCCGTTGGATCTTTTGCTGTGCTATCCAACGGTGCAGCGCCCGAATCGGAGGTAAAAACCCGCCGGCGCCGCTCGCTGACCCAAACCCTAGCTCACTCTGCTCCTTGCCTTGTCTCTCTTCAACGGCGCACAGCACCTGCAGCAGCCGCGACCGAGGAGGCTTGATGCCGGTGAGGAGGTGCCGCTGGCGCCTTTCTCTCTCCACCGCGCTGTACGGCAGAGATCCGCTGCCGGCGGTGACCTTTGCGCCAACTGACCGGAGGGATTGGCTCGGCCGCGTGCCCTATCGCCGGAGTGCGCGTTCCCCTTGGTGGGTGAGCGCGCCGCCGTCGATGGGGTTCGCGACGGTGCCCTGCGCGTCCTCCCTGGTCTTGTCCACCCCGTCGGCCATGGTGGCGAGGCCGTGATGGACGAGCCCCCAGGTAAGGTGTTCCTTTGATCTTGCTCTTTATCTGTGCGTTTAGGGTTAGGATAACCCCTGTTCCGCGTTTGGATCTAGGCGCTAGGGTTAGGGTGTTCTTGATTTCGACTGAGTTAGGTTTAGGATTTGGAAAAAAAAAACCTCTCCTTCTACTTGTTGTGCTCGCTGGGTAGTCCCCGAGCCCCGATCTACTACTAGATCGGCTGATACCATTGAAGAACTTGGCTAGGATCTACTACTAGTAGCACGAACGGGGATTCGGGTATAAAAGGAAGACTGTGAAGTAGATCTAGAAGTTTAGGGATTAAACCGTCGTTGGAGGGAGCTGATCCGGAGGCGTCCATGGTGTTGATGTCGCGGTGAAGTAGATCACGTCGTCCTTCGGGCCTCCACCGACGTTGACCGACGACGGTGGTGCGGGAGTTGAAAGGTGGCGGCGCGGTGGTGCTTCCCGACGCCACTGCGCGATGCCGATCGGTGGCCTAGAGTTTGTGGAGTGGGTTTTGGGGCGCGGCGAACCTTTTTGATCAAGTGCCTGCGGCCCCCACTCCCTTCTTTATATAGCGCAGCGCGTCGGGGGCCCACCAACCATGGATCGGTTGGGCGCCCCCGATCAGGGCGCGATCCAGGGGGGATGAGGCCTTAGCCGTTGGGTTGGGCTGGGCCTCGGAGATCAATCCAACAGCTTCAGCTTACGTTCTAGTACTAACATTTTCTTTTTAATCCGATTCTTCTTGAGCACGAGAGCACTAAAAAATCGGTTCTTCTTACGCCCTACATTCTTGCATGGTGTGGTGTAACTTGCGGTTGTGTAGTGCAATAGGGTATACTGTGAATCAAGCTTCGATATGGGAGTAAAATGAGTAACTAAGAAAGACATACTTAAAGAAATACATGATCTTGATGTATGCACTTGCATCTGCAAAGGAATTCTCTCAGGATGGATATGTGTTGCTGCGCTCAAGGAGTTTCTGAGCTTAATGTCCCAAATGTCAATATACATCTGAAAACACAACTGCCAGCCCGATTTGCTCCCAATCTAACTGTCTCAATCATACCCAGGGTGGGAATTAGCTATGATCCGGTTGACGATGCAATTAAAGGTCATGATCATCTCCGGGCATTATAAGCAATGGTAATATAGGAGTCAAATATTTCCACATCTGCAGGTAGACAGAAATCCTTTCTGTTCTTAACCTATCCAAATTAGCCTACTTGGTCATAACTAACATCTGAGATACTAAATATCATCACAAATGGAGTTCACATATGGATCTCTGTCACAAGTAGAGACCATTAACACACATCATGAGCGTCCACTTCACTCCAGCTCCTTCTGATTACTCTACATATCTACAGTTTTATATATGCGCTCCTGTCTTGCGAATGAGATGCATGTTCATCCTGAGCCTCCTCGTGATCTCCACCAGCTCGAACAGGAAGATATCTCCCAGCAAGAGATGATTGTCCGAGACAAATTTAGCCCAGCCACCGGCAATCCTCCGCATATACCGAGCACAACTGTGACCACCCGTAACATGCAGAACGGTGTGCCACTGCTTGCTCTGGCAACCCTCCAGCTGAAGTATCAGATCTTGGGTTGTTGATGGAAGACAAAACACTGTTTCCGTATGAAAAAGTGTCAGATGACAACTGGACAATTCAAAATTCCACATGCAAACCAAAATCAGGAAAATGGTTCATTCAACTACTACCGATCAACCAAAAAAATGCCTACTAGAGGTTGACACTACCAAAGAACTTGTCTAGGAATCTGCACCATCCATTTAAATTTTTTGCATCATTCAATTGTGAGCTTATCATTGCTAGTAAACTCCAAGATGAAATGGTGTTTCTTTCATTAATAAGAACTTTGTTTTTTATAAGAAGAATGGTCTATCCAATAGCAAATCAGAAGGCTTATAGTGAATGAATGTGCAACATTATTCTATCTCATGTACCATAGGTCAATAAACATATCCTTATTAGTAGATGTACATAAGCAAGTAGGCATACTGTTCCTTATCTAAAAAAAGTAGGCATACTGTTAACTTACCATGAAGAAAGCTTTCTCACCAATATTGCTTTTGTTCACCACTGACACATGGATAGGAAATTCAGATCCGATTGATTGGACTTTTCCTAGAACCATCTTCCCCTGCACTCTTGATAGGGAGGCCGGGAAGGCCGATGACCATATTTTTTAATAGATGGGCAGGAAGTTGAAGCCATAGTCCTAGTTTTAGCAAAATTGCCCAATTGCAGCTTCTGGTGCCTAGCTGATTTTGCACTGTATGCTGCCACATTGTTCTCATCATCAGAACTGCTGCAGTGTTGCTCAGATCAATGATATCAAATGCTTTATGAGGTGGATCGACAATTTTAACTGAATCATCAAGCATTTCTTGGGTATTGGAAACGTCACCCATGCCAAACCATGAAGAAGTTTTCTGAGAATACTCTCCGCTATCCATCTGACCCGTCCCCGACCCTGACCCCCACCACGTCGCCGCCGCACCCACCCTCCCCGCCTCCCCCTCCTCGCCCACCTCCCCCGCCGCCCCTTCCCCCTCCCCATCCCCGTCTCTCGGCTCCAGACTCGCGCTCCCCCGCACCCCCGCCCTGACCGCCCCTGATCCGTCGCCGGTGCCGGCGCCGGCGGTTTCCCCGCCACCGGCGGCCGCCGGCCTCTCCTCCGCCCCACCCACCCCCTCCACCTCCTCGCCCGGGGGACCTCACCTGGGTCGCTGCCTGGTGCTCCGCATCCGGCGGGGCCGGCCATCGCCGTCGCCGCGGTGGTGCTGGAAACGGCCGGCGAGGCTCCACCGTCCTCGGATCCGGTGGCTTGGCCTTCGTCCCCGTCGTCCGCCATGGCTGGATCTGGTGGACGCGGCTCCGCTTCCCCGACGACGACATTGGCGATGGCCGGCGACCCAGCGCTGGTGGGCCCCCCTCCTCCAGCGCGCTAACAGGCATCCGGGCCTGCTGATGTGCTCTCCCTGTCGGTAGGCGACGCGTCCCGTGCCGCGGGGGTCGGGGCAGCGGCGGTCGGCACTGGTGCACGGGCAGGTGCTGCCCCTGTCGGGGTAGGCGCCCCACCGAGTTTGGTGGACGAGACGCTCGTCCTGGTTGAGGATGTCCCGGAGGAGGACGACGACGACGTAGATGCAGACGTGGGTGCCGCCAGCCTTGACGTCTTCCTGATCCACCCGTCTGCCCCCGCTCCGACCCCGTCGTCCACTCTGTCCCCCCATGCCGCGTCTTCCATCCTAGGGGCGGCACGGAGGGACGCTCCAAGGCTCGTCGTTGGGTAGACGAAGACCTCATCGACGTCTCCGATGTGGAAACGTCACGAACCTCCTCCTCGCCCTACCTGGACGCGCTTTGTAGTGTGCCAAAGTCGGCGACGTCGGAGACCATGCCTCTGTCTTCGGGCCATGGCGACGCGGTGCCTTGCCGCCAGGGTGCTGGTCGAAGGCGAGGGAAGCGCCATCGGCCACGGCCACAGCTGGTGCTCGGCATGCCGGCCTGACCTGTGGAGGGCCGCATCCCGGCACGTCAGCGCCTCGGACGTCGACGGGTCTCCGCCCCTGACGCTGATGGGTGGCGGGAGATCCTCCGCCAGCAGGCGGCGCGGCCGGCGACCGCCTCGCCCATGCCACCGGGGCCAGCTCGCAGGGGCCGGCCGGCGAGTTGTCAACCACCGAGGCAAATTCCGGCCGAGCTCCACGGCAAGTGCCTCAATTGCCTCTCCTTCGCGCACCGGGTGGCTACTTGCAGGCTGCCCTAGCATTGCCTACGGTGCAAAGGTCTTCGGCACGTTGCGCGTGACTACAAGCAGCCAAGGCGCGTGGGCTTTCAGAGCTCGGTTGTTCGTGCCTCCGGTCGCTCCAATGGGTCGGCGGACCTCGGTGGTTCGCATGGCCTTGGCGGGGCCACGACGGACACCACCAACCCTGGTGGTGCCATGACGAACACCACTGCCCCTGCCACTGTCGGTCGGCAGCGGCGAAGGAGGCAGAGGTGCCGCAGGCCGTTGACCCAATCCACACGGACAGTGCTGGTCTCCACTTCCGGTGGTGGTCAGGTCGGCCGTGGTGAGCCGATCGGCAAGTTGGCCCCCGTCGAGCTCGATCCGCTCACGCTGACAACGTGCTTGGACCCTGGTGGTGGCCACTGGTGTTTGCACGCAGTGCCAGCAGTTGCTGCGGGCACCCTCGGTGTCGCCTCAGGTTGAGCAGTCACGGGCCACACCAAAGCGGTTGGTGTTTGATGACCCCTCGGGCGTTGTTGCACCCATGGTGGGTGAGGAGGACCCAGCCGTGCGCCGTAGCGGCCACCACGCTGAGGCCCTCAGCTGGAGCATCGTTGCCTGGGCACCCGTCCATCTTGATGGCGCTCTCTCGGGATGTGGACGCTTCTACTCGGCGGACGACGGATCCGACTCCGTTGTCGCCGGTGCGGGAGGAGCTGCCGGTGCCACCAATCGCCGACGACGCGACGCCACGTGAAGCTGCTCGTCGGCTCACCCGGTTCATCGACGAGGTGCGGATCGAGCGACCGTCGCCTTTGATTGCCAGTCCTCCAAAGGAGGCGGTGCCGATCAGGCGGCATCCCGTGGTGAAAATGAGTACTCGGATTGCCGCTCGGCCGTTGTCGCACATACCGACATCCAGGCGAGGCGAGGTACTGCTCAACATGAGGATGGGCATCGAACCGCCGGCGGCGCCAATTTCTCCAGCTTCCAAGAGTTTATGCGAGGCTATTCTCACTGGGAACTTGACGTCAAGCCAGATTGATGCTCTGGACAGGTTTTTCCCGTCAGCCATACATTGGACCGGCGGAACACTCCTCTCGGACGTCGGACTGGACTCTCACGGCGCCGCTTCGTAGTGCATAGCGCCGCTCTTTCCATGGCTGTTGTCCTTTATGTAATATTGAATCTCACTTTTGTTGCGAGGACGGTCCGGCCTACGGCCGTAAGACCTCTGATGGCACTTGTCATAAGCGCGTCGTTTGTATATTTGTACTCTTCTTCTTAATGCAATGATACGCAAATCTTTTGTGTATTCGAGAAAAAAGAAGTTTTCTGATAACCACTTGGGTCAAGGATGAAAACTTCAAGGCAAGAGTTCCCTTTGTGTCTGAAAATGATGAGGTCACGCTCTTGGACGTGATGAGCAACCACAAAAGCATCCCATCCAACTATTTCATCACTGCCCTGTTGGATAGCTGAAACACTGTATACATTGGCATCAGGGGCTTCTAGTTTAACAGTAGCTTTAAGCACTTTCTCTCTAACATCTTTCATGAGTATAGATGGAATCCTCTGAAGGGAAATAAAGAACAACATCAAGTCTTGACTAGCAACATTAGATTACAATAACTGGAGTAAGCATAATTACAATCATCTAGAAAAAGAATGCAACTTACAATAAAGCAACAGTTCAAGTCAACATTTGCTTTTGTTCATGACTGCCACATACTGAGGAATTTTAGACTTGATTGTGTGAGCAATTTCCAGTACTTTCTTGTCTTGTGCCTTAGTTAAACGAGAGCCTCCTGATGTGAAATAGTCAGACCCAGCTAATGTCTGAACATGTCCAGCATAAAACATCTCACCTCCTGCACATACAGAATAGTACAGTGATCACAAAATCACTAAAATTTTAATTCATTTTACCATTTGAAATGTGACTAACAGAAGTAGTACTATTAGGAGCAGCTTCAAGGATCTCAGGGTGTGGATTGACACAGGAAGTGATCTTCTGGGAACCACCACATGAATTGTATATCTGGACCTTAAAACTCGAGTTCCCGCAGAACTTGAACACAAGATAATCATTCTGTTCCAAGTTATGAGCAGTGGCAAACACATCCCAGCCAGAACGCAGAACTATCTCACCCATCTCCCTGCAAATCTCAATATCATATACGCAGCCATTTGGAGCATTTAGCTTGATGGTATCAGAAATGATTTTCCTCAAATGACTTCCAAAGTCCTCAGGTATGCGCTGTTTTCGGACAAGAATACTATGTTAGGCCAATAGGGCAAGAAGTTTTGCCAATTTAGACAATTCTTTATGATATTTGGAATTTAGATACACCATTTCAGATTCCATGGTTGACCAAAGAACATGGTAGATCAACAAAACATTTATACACGCAAGACATCCATTTGTGAGAAAATGAACAAGGTTTGTGCTTGGACGACATCAGTTATCAAATTGCAATTTTGCAGCTAACAGTAATATAATAACTATGTTAGAGCTTCACAAGACTTTTGGGTTTCAATGAAGTGTTGTAGTTGAGGTATTGCACAACATAACTAACAATCCAATAATGTGAAAAAAAAATCTAGGCCTTGTACTAAGAACAAAATGGCTTGGCTAGAAATCTTTGATTTTCAAGCAGCCCCTCCTATCAGGGACATTGGGATGCTTGATTACTAGACAGTGTTGCACAGAATAGCTAACATGTAAAAGGATGAAACTCGCCTCATGTATTAAGAATAAAATAGCTTGGCTAACAATCTTTGATATCGAACACCCTCTCCTACTTTGATATTCAGAAGCACATCCACAACCCTCATTTAGATGCAAATAACAATATGGTGAGAAAGAAAGAGTGGTAGAAGCAACACTAGTTCCAAAGAATTGACCCAAGGAGGTGCATGTCAGGTGCATAAGGTCGCAGTGCCAAATAGACCTAACTTACCAAGTAACTTCTGAAGCCTTCATCAGCTACAACATGGAATCTCATTTTCACATTACTCACACAGTTCCGGTCTTGGTGCTCCCACCACCTCATGCGGTTCTCACAAGAGCTGCCCATCTATCAATAAGATCATGCCAGACAGTTGGTGAACAAAGACAAAATTTTGCTGGTTCACAGGGTAATAAATAATGGAAACAAAACCTTCATGAAACAAAGCATGGCTTTTAATTGTGGAAGGCAAAGAAGGCAGATGTTCTCTTCTCTAGATTAAATAGCCCAACCACAAAAGGGAACTTCTAGTTTAGTCAAGCCATGGCAGACTGATATCTTTTTGCATCTGGTAATCAGTAGGAACCAGTAAAAATCAGATGCAACTAATGTTTCAAAATGAGCAGTGAAATTTGAACATAAAAGCGAACTGTCCAGAAATTGGCACTACCCTGGTACCCGATCAAGTACCACAGTGTGGCATCATCCATTCTAGCATATATCAAGCAAATAAATAATTAGTAAATACAAATACATTGATAGCACAACTGTCTCCACACTAGGAAATATGTGATGGAAAAGGCTGAAAAGGCTCAAAACACGTACACAAAGAGAAATAAGGTAAAAACAGTCAAGAATACAGCGTTAGAGTAAGGATCTAGCTAGTACTAATTTCTGGCTCCTCTCCTCGGTCTCTTGTAATTACTAAGATTCCTGAGTGTTTGTAACTGGTATTGCGTTCATGCAGTTCAGGGCTTCTTCAGGCTCAAGAAAACTACGGCAGTTTCCTAGCGTCTACTAAATCTTAGAAAAAGCCATTCCAGGATGATTTTTTTTTCTGACGGTCCAGAATGATGATAATTGCACAGCCTCAACAAAGCTTGGCACTCTGTACTATGAAACGTTGGAACAGAGACAAC
This sequence comes from Saccharum hybrid cultivar R570, assembly GCA_038087645.1. Taxonomy (NCBI): domain Eukaryota; kingdom Viridiplantae; phylum Streptophyta; class Magnoliopsida; order Poales; family Poaceae; genus Saccharum; species Saccharum hybrid cultivar. The sequence goes on along the minus strand of JAQSUU010000474.1, from coordinate 4,053,903 downwards.
TGGGATACAGAAGACTGTGGCACCATGGCTGCTCTACACAATAAAAATGCATCAAAGGAGGCAACCATTTTTCTTTGAGTAAAAGTTTGGGTGAAAAACAATGAGCATTGTTTGATCCACTGAAAAATACTCGCCTACAGAATGTGCCTACCATTTCCACATCTCTCCTTTGTTTGCCCTCCCAAAACAATTTGCCACCTTTAGCTAGGAAGTTCAAGCCGAAATTTGGTAGGGAATCTGTCCAAAGAAGAGAGAGAGAGAGAGAGAGAGAGAGAGAGAGAGAGAGAGCAGACTGGAGAGATTCTGCAGAAAGAGATTAGATGTAACCTAGATGAAATTTCCCCCAATCTTCACGGGAGAAAGTGAGGGGAAAAAAGAACGCGATTCTTGCTAACATATCAAGAGAAGAAAGCTATTGCATTCGAACAAGCGCGAAAAAAGGAACAATTTTGGAAGACACAAATGGAGGATTTTCAATTTTGCCACCCTCAGCAGCAGAGTTCAGTTGAACACAGACACAGTGAGCACACTGGCGCAGCCCTCTCCACCGACGGCAGGGATTCCCAATTTGCCGTGGCCGCCGTGTAGCATTATAAATAGGGATCAAGAAATTCTTCAAAAAAAAAGATCAAGAAGAGAGAAGGGGCATAAACCCTAGCATGCCTCTGTTCAGTGTTCACGTCGGCCGCCTCCCCTGCTCCGGCTCCTACCGTCCTACGCCGAGTCGCCTCGATCCCAGCTCCGGAGCTACCCAACGCCGCTGCATTGCATTTGTGTTTAAGTGCAGATGGAGCAGTGGCAGCGTGTTAGCTTTCCGTAAGCTGACGGTGCTTCCTGTCGCAGCGGGATCATTCAGCAAGCATATACTCCCTCCTTCCCTTTAAAAATTGTCATTCTCATTTTTCAGAAAATTAAATATTATTAACTTTAACTAAATATATAAGTGAATATTAATATTTATAGTATATAATTAGTATAATTAGATAGATCGTTGAACATATTTTTTATAAAAAAAAATTTTAAGAGCAACTCCAGCAGTAGCTAAAAAAACAGGTCTCCTACTTTTTATTTGGGTGTTCCCCTACTTTTCAGGACCCTGTTTTTTTACTTCACTCCAGCAGCAATACCCAAATTTGAGCTCCCAAATTCATTCCTGCGGACACTGACAATTAGGGCCCGCTCGTCATTCTCTTTGTCTTCTTCCTCCTGGTGGGCAACGCCGAGCAGATCCCGTCGGTGCGGGGAAGGTATCTGGCCACCTCCCATGGGCGAGGCAGGCTCCGGCCGCTGCGGCCCCGGCTGAGTGCGCTCCAGCGGGCGAGCTCCCCATGGTCACGACCTCTCCGTGAGCACCACGCAAGCAGAGCAAGGAGGAGGACGCCCGCGTGAGCAGGTCAATGGCCATGCCACACGAGCAGGGAGGCACGGACGGACGCTCCGCACGAGCAGAGGAGGTCCTGGCTGCCGCACGCCACCCCGCGATAATGGCTGGGCTGCTAGGGCTGCCCTTCCATTCCGTCGCCGGTCAAGTGGCCACCCTTCCGCGTCCGCCACGAGTTGGGGCCGTTCCGCTCCGCCGCGTCCGCCGTGGGCTTGCACCGCCACGATAAGGGATTCGGAGGAGCTTGCCGTCAGGATCTAGGCCGGGCGTCGAGGCAGCAAAGAGGTGCGCTCGCGCCATGGACAAGCGGCGCGCTCGCGTCGGTGCAGTGACGAGCCGCGCTCGCGCCATAGATTGGTGGCGTGCTCGCGTCGGGGCCGCCGGAGCTTGCTTCTGTGCCAGCGCAGGGAGGAAACGGCCGATGGGGGCCGTGGGGGTGAGCCTCCATTCTCCTACACGAATGGGATCCAGAGGCAGGATTTTGGTGCCCACACAAATATGGGGTGTATAGTAGGGGCCCTGTTGCAGCGAAGTTTTTTGGCCTGGGCACCCATATTTAGCTATGGGGCTTAAGTAGGGCCCTACTGAAGTTGCTCTAAAGATATAAATGTTGTCAACATTTTGTACGAATCTAGTCAAATTAAGAAAGTTTGACCAGCACGGTTCCATAGCGACACTTTATATAGGACGGAGGGACTATGAAGTTTGGGTTCATTAGATCGACGTTGGTGGCAATCGAGATGGTGGTGGAGAGTGGGATGACCGAGAAGTTGTCCACCGTGCAGCGACAAGAGAGGCTGGTTGGGTAGTGTAGCGTAGGTAGCAGGGGGCATCAGTTAGAGAAAGAAGGAGGCCAAGATTAGTGGTGACGGTGACAGAGACGGCGGTGTGTCGGCGTGTCGGTGAAGACGTTCAATAACAGCGGGAGGTGTGTCACTAGTGCGTTAGGAGGTGTCGAGGGAGCAAGGAGGGTTGGAGATGCGAAGAATAAAAAGAGAGGCCAAGAGAGAGAAAGGCATACCGAGTGTGGGCCGAGTCACATGCACACAACACGCGATAGTAAAATCTATAAAGTAGCCGGTTCTGAATTGTGAATGGTCAATGATTAGCATGTTAACTTGACTCTAATTTTTTAATTATAATTATGTAGTATTATACTTTTTATTTATCCTTTTACTTGTTTATATATTTTGTAGCATAAATTTTGCCTAATTAATTAATGGTTATAATAAGTTCTGGGGATGGTGCTAATGTCTCAAAAGGTCACTCCTTTTGTAAGTGGGAAGCATATATAACATATGCTAAGCCGGTAAGCTTTGGAAGTAGTAGTTTTCCATAATTCATCGACCTTGGAAAAAGTATCTTAGTATTTGGAAAGAAAAGGTAATTCTCAAGGCATAGAAATTACTATATTAACTAGAGAAAAAAAGTATCCCTCTATATGCCGATAAATTACATTAGAGGGGTAGCTCAAAAGGTAATGCCAGCTCTTTCGGTCAGCACGACTTATCACGTCCATCCAAAAGGGCCAGTGGACCTTGGTCCTTGGGGGCTTGTTTGGACCCACCTCTGAAGTTAGAACTTGGATGCCATCTCCAGAGATGAACATAATTAACCGATATCAAAGAATCGAATCAAACTACTGACTGAGATCAAATTTGAGCTATCAAGATTTCAGGTTTCTAAGAACCCAGTTAGTCTTGGTTAATTCAGTTGTACCCTTGTAGGTCCCACCAAAATAACCTAGCTGACCAAAATTTCCAAAGAGGCCTAACAAAAACTTCATCACAGCCTTATTTTTCTCGAATACGTAGGAGATCTGCGTATCATTGCATTAAGAAGAAGAAAGAGTTTTCAGTACAACTAACACGCATCAGGCGCGCTAGGTGGTCAACAGCTGGACCAACCTAGCAAAATGTTCCCTGGATCGATATTACATAAATGGATCAACCAAAATGCGCTCACCGCTGTGCCCTACGGGTCCTCCCGGAAGAGGTCGCACGCGCGCCCGCTCAACAGCCTTATAACAGCCCAGTCCGACTCTCGTGCCCTTACTCTCACCTAGCCAACCTTCCTCAACTGACTCCTAGTCCAGAGTTTTGTACTCGAGCAATCGTCCATGGTGCCTGGTTGTTCAGCATCAGCTAGAGCGGGGGCGCAAGAACAGGAGTCAAGCAGTCGAGCGTCTTCCTCCTCGAGTGAAAGGATCAAGATGCCCAAGAGAGGGTGAATTGGGCTTTTCTAAAATTTATTGCAAGAATTAAATCCTACTAAGCCATAATTCACCCCTAGTGCCTACAAGTGTTCCTAATGATTCTACTGATAAAAAAATTTCACCCTAAGTTCCAATCCTAGTCTAGCATGGCAATTCTAGAAATGTAAACCAAGAAACAAAAGTAATGCGAGAAAGTAAATTGCTTGAATGTAAAGGGTTAGGAACACGGCGATGTTTTCCCGAGGTATCGGAGAGTCGTCACTCCCCACTAGTCCTCGTTGGAGCACCCGTGCAAGGGTGTAGCTCCCCCTTGATCCGCGCGAGGATCAAGTGCTCTCTACGGGCTGATTCTTTGACACTCCGTCGCGGTGAATCGCCCACAACTGCTCATAAGATGAGTTGGGTCATCCACAAGCTCCGCCGGATGATCACCAAGCTCCCAATCACCACCAAGTCATCTAGGTGATGACGATTACCAAGAGTAACAAGCAAGAACTCTCACTTGACCACAACAAGCCTAATGAGAAGGTGGATGCACACTTGCTACTCCCTAGTCACTAATGAGGGTCCTTAATCTTGAATTCTCAAATCTCAATCCTCACTAGAGCTCTTGCACTCCCTTGCATATGAAAGGTGTTTCTCAGCTGAACAAATGAGCAAGAGACCTGAAAAGGAGGGGTAGGGAATGTATTTATACTCCCCACAGTCAATCCCAACCGTTAAGTGCCAACTCAGCATTTTTCGTACTGACCGGACGTGCCGGTTGATGTGACCGGATGCATCCAGTCGGTGGCAACGGTCGATTTGAAAATCAAGGGCGCTGAGTGACCGGACGCGCAGACGAGTCCGATCAGGGGTGACCGGACACGTTCGGTCGCTCAAAACTCTCTCTGAAACCTTTCTGTACATTGACCGGACTCGGCCACAGTGGCGTCCGGTCAAATAGGCTTAGCATCCGGTTACTGACCCTAGCTCTCCTAACTATAGGGCGCGCCACCTACGCGTCCGGTCAGGCGAGCCACAGCGTCTGGTCGGTGATGTTGCTTCTGCTTCTGTCCACTGCACTGACCAGACACGTCCGGTCAAGACAAAGACCGCGTCCGGTCAAGGAGAAATGGCTTAAATTACTCCAGATCGCGATGCAGCCTGAACCAAGTTTCTTCCAAATGATCTTTGGGCTTCGCTTGAGCTACCTAGTGCTAAGTTTGACAAGTGTGCACCACACCTAAATAAATAGACTCACCTAGGTCAAGCTACTCGCTCATGCCCCCCTTTATAGTATGGCCAAAGGAGAAAAACGAAGTCCTACGCTACTCTAAATGCCTCTCCAACACCAAACGACACTTAGAACTAGTTTGTCCTTAACCTTGTCATTAATCCTTTGAAAACCGAAACGATTTCCATCAAGGGGCATGAAAACCATAGTGCCCAAATAGTCACCATTACCATGACCTATCTTACCAAAGTTTTTGCAAAACACACGTTAGTCATAGTAATGTTGCGTTGTCATCAATTATTGAAACCCACTCTAGGGGCCTAGATGCTTTCAATCTCCCCCTTTTTGGTGATTGATGACAACACCATGAGTAAGTAGATTTAAGAGATGAGGTTTTCGATCATGCTTGGTTCACATAAGCAAAAGGCAATAAGAACAAAGAGTTTTAGGATTGCTTATGTGCTCCAAGCCAACAGGGTATACTTATAAAATGAAACAAGAAGAGTTAGTACACAATAGCATAGCTCATAAGAAATCGGAGCAAAACACGGAAGCAAAACATTATGAGCTAGAACCAATCAAGTGACATGATATAATAGACAAGATAACCAACATATTACTCAAGTATCTCACAAGCACACAAGTCACACAATGCAAGTGAGGGAAATTAAATATGATGCATGAAAGTAGCACACAAAGAACCAAGAAACCCTCTCTCGCAGCTCCCCCTGAATCTACAAACTCTCTCTCCCCCTTTGGCATCAAGAGCCAAAAACTAAGGGCCCGAAGGAGGAATAGAAGCAGTCAAGTCGGGTGCAGAGGAACGCGGAGTGAGCAAAAACTGAGAAGTGTCCTCCTCTAACTCTGAGCTATCATGCTGACCCTCTGTAGGTGCTCGTGAAAGTGAAATGGTCTAGATCTGCTCAGTATGTGGGTCGGCAAGCTGTAACTCAGGAGCAATAGTTGATGAAGTAGTAGCTACGAGAGCCGCAGTCTCTATCACCTGAGCTTGAAGAGTACCAATCGTAGTAGGATCAGTCGAAGCGACCGATGAAGGAACTATCTCTGTAGTCCTGGTCCTAGTCACTAAAGGAGCCACTGTCTCTAAAACTGACATCTCTGTAGTGGTCAGAACTATGGTCTGGGAGGGTGTCGGCTGATCGGTCAACTCACTATAGGACGCACTCAAGTCTGTAGAAAATGGAGTGCTAGTCAGAAGGTGAGGCCTGAGCTGAACTGGTGGAGTGAATCCTGTCTGAATAGGAGTGTAGCCGGGGGACTGAAATGACTGAGGCACCTGCTGCTGAGGAGAGGTAAACTGAAAGCTCGGCTATGGTCCCAGACTCTGAAGCCCACTGGGTTGTAAAGCTAGAGTAAGGACGGTGTAAGGTCCAAATAGGCTAGAGGGGGGGTGAATAGCCTAATTAAAACTTCTACAAGAATTACTTAACCACACATTAGTACGAAAGGTGGCGAAGCAAATGCACTAGCTCTAACTAATTAAGCAAGCCACCTACACAAGTCTATAACAAAGTTATTCACTAAACACAACTACTACTACAAGCTAGATAGAAGAAGTAATATAAGAGAAGAGCTTTGAGTGATTATACCGCCGTGTAGAGATGAGAAGTACCAATCAATCAATCACACAAGAGAAGTCCTCGGGAAGAGAAAGACACAAGAATTTATCTCGAGGTTCACTTGCTTCCCGGCAAGCTACTCCTCGTTGTGGCGATACACCCACTTGTCGGTTCGCGAGCTAATCGACTATCAAGAGTCGAGCCCTCGTCGGGCGCCGCACAACCGCACACAAGATGGGGATCCTCCAAGCCACGAGCTTCACTAGAGTATCCAATTTGCGAACTCCCGCGGGGAAGGATCAACAACCCCTTACAACACTTGGTGAAGGCTCTAACAATCTCCAATTGTGAGCTCAATCACCTCCGCTGCTCCAAGTCATCTACCATGTCGGGAAACATGGAAGAGTAACAAGAAATCTGCAGCAACTCGAAGATCAAGTGCCTCTAGAATGCAACTCTCAAGCAATGCACTTGAATCTCACTCAATCTTACTCAAGATATGCAACTATGCAAAGAGATGAGTGGAGGGGTTGTTCTCTAGCTCAAAGTATGTCTCTAGGTCTCAAAATATGCAAGAGTTGCCCTCAAACCCCGGCCAACGTCTATTTATAACGAAGGGGTACGCAGCTAGCCGTTACCGGATGACGCAGTTCAAATCGGGATGACTGGACGCGCCGGTCAAGGTGATCGGACGCGTTCGGTCACTACAGGACAAGCGTGAACAGTGCACGTCAGAAGTTACCGTTGCTATGACCGGACGCGCTGGTCAACTGACAGGACAAGCCGATCGCTCATCACCGTGAGCCCGCAAAGCAACGACCGGACGCGCCCTAGCGAATGACTGGACGCGACAGTGCCAGCGTCCGGTTTGAGTCCAGTAAGCTCCCTCAACGACCGGACGCGTCCGATCGTACATGACCGGACGCGCCACGCGTTCGATCATCACTTCGCTGCACTCTGCCCCTCTGGACGCCTGACCGAATGCGCCGGTCCCGTGAAGGACCGGATGCGCCGGTTGCGCGCTCTGCTTTTGCGCACCGGTGAACTGACCGGACACGCTGGTCAGGCCAGACCAGCGTCCGGTCATCAACCCTAGGCGCACTGACCGGACTGAACTGACCAGACGCGCTGGTCAAGCCGTGACCACGTCCGGTGTAGCGTCCGGTCACCACAGTGACCTCCGTTCGCCTCCGTTTCTTTTCCGACTTCTGGCCCAGTAGAAAATAGGCGTTTCACTTCTCCAAAAAGCGTCGAATCCCGCCTCGCAAGCTCGGCGGGAGGGAGAGAGGAACCCAAACCCCTCTCTACCGCTTAAACTCCACCACCTTCGCAAATGTGCTAACACCACCATGTGTAAATCACCATGTGCATGTGTGTTAGCATTTCACAATCATTTCTCAAGGCGTTATGTTAGCTCTTTTACTAGATCCTAATGCATATGCTCAAGACAATGATCTAGTGGCACTTGATTCCCGAGCTAACTGTGATTGCCCCTCTTGATAGTCGGCTATGTATCCTAAACCTGGTCAATCACTTCTCTACTCATCTTAGACCGGTAAAAGGAAAAACCCCTATGGTTATACCTTTGCCTTGCGTTCTTAGATCCTTCTCTTCCACTTGATCATCATGTCCTTCATATTAGGTGCATCTCCACCATGATCATCATTTCATGTCCATGCACCATCTCTTTGTGATCTTGTGGCTACCACTCCTTGCCACATACACCATCATCACATGTGTTGCTTATGCCTAACTCAAAACACTTAACACATGGCATTAGCAACTTGGTGTCATTAATTACCAAAACTAAACTTGGGCTTTCAATCTCCCCCTTTTTGGTAATTGATGACAACCATCACAAAAGATATGAAATGAAATCAATTTTCAATTTTGATAGTATTAGCTCCCCCTACATATGTGCTTCCATGAGTTTGTTCATGAGTTTGGTTCAATTGTGCACATATGTATGGATTTAAATTTTGGGAGAGTTACTACTATCAAATTGATGCTAAGGTATATAGAATAGACCTTTGAAGCGTGATACCAATCGGAGTTGCCTTTATATACCATCCTTAGCATCGATGTAGCTAGACACCACTTGTAATACATCACTTGTAAAGATCACATACACTAAAACACCCCGTGAGATCAACATTATAAGCAAAGGTGTCTAGATACCGCTTGTAAAGCTACTCTCAACAAATCATCATTCAAGTTCTATTTCTAGCAATCACCATACAATCATGAATATGAATTTAAGCTTTGCAATGCAACAATTCATCATGTTAATGCACATACAAATGCAATAAATAATTCATGAGCTTGCTCCCCCTACTTATGTGCTCAATTTTAATTTCTCTCCCCCTTACTATATCTTTCTCCCTCTTTGTGACTTTTCTATCTTTGTGCTTTCTCTCCCCCTTATTATATCTTATTCTCTCTTTGCAATATCTTTATGACTTTTCTCTCCCCCTTTGTCAACAATCACCAAAAAGGTGCCAATTTTAGTGAGAGATAAGTCAATCAATATGAGGGAGTCCAAATTATGGTTCAATCTAGATCACTTGCCTAGAATATGTAATTCGGTTTGATCCAAGCACAAGCTTCTTCACACCTCATAAAGTATAAGGGTTATCTTGAGCATGTTGAAGTACACATCATGAGCTCATTTTCTAGATTCAACACTAGGTTTGCAAGCCCACAAGCATGTCATATGCTACCACTAGATCAATCAAACATAGAAGCAATAGTGTACCATATATACATTAAAATCATTTGATTTTCATGAATGAGCTTATTAGTCATGCAAATATGTTTATATGTGCTAACCATGTCCTTAGCAAAGTATGAATGATATGCCAAACAACTTTACCTTGTATTGTCGGAGGAGAGGCATGTCATATAAGAATGTGGGGGTGCACTCATTTCAAGTTGGAGAAGTCAAGTATGTTTAATTCATTCTTCAACTTGTAAAACATTTTTTTCATCAAGTGGCTTTGTGAATATGTCGGCTAATTAATCTTCAGTGCCAATGCTTTCAATGCTAATATCATCCTTTTGTTGATGGTCTCTTATGAAGTGATGCCTTATGTCAATGTGCTTGGTTCTTAAATGTTGAACAGGATTTTGAGTCATCTTGATTGCACTTTCATTGTCACAAAACAATAGCACATTCTTGAATTTAATTCCAAAGTCATTCAAGGTGGCCTTCATCCAAAGCAATTATGCACAACAACTACCGGCACTTATGTATTCGGCCTCGGCGGTAGATAGTGCAATACTATTTTGTTTCTTTGATGACCATGAAACAAGAGACCTTCCAAGCAATTGACAAGTGCCACTTGTGCTCATTCTATCAATCTTGCAACCACCATAGTCGGAATCCGAATATCCAATCAACTCAAAGTTAGACCCCTTTAGAAACCATAATCCAACATCATGAGTGCCCTTAAGATATCTCAATATTCTCTTGGTTGCTTTCAAGTGACTTTCTCTAGGTAAAGCTTGATATCTTGCACACTTGCACACACTAAATATCACATTCGGCCTAGAAGCGGTGACATATAGCAAACTTCCAATCATAGACCGGTATTGCTTTTGATCTACCATGTTTCCACTAGTATCAATACCCAATTGATCATTAGTGCCCATTGGTGTACTCATTTGCTTAGCATCTTACAATCCAAACTTCTTGATCATGTCCTTGATGTACTTGCCTTGACTTACAAAAGTGCCATTCTTCATTTGCTTGATTTGAAGTCCAAGGAAGTAACTAAGCTCTCAAATCATAGACATTTCAAACTCATTAGCCATCATATTTCCAAACTCTTCACAAAAATCTTGGTTAGTTGATCCAAAGATAATGTCATCCACATAGATTTGCAACACAAACAAGTCATTTCCAAGCTTCTTGGTGAAGAGAGTGGTGTCAACCTTTCCCATCTTGAACCCTTTAGAGAGAAGAAAGTCCCTCAATCTCTCATACCATGCCCTAGGTGCTTGCTTCAAACTATACAATGCCTTCTTTAGCTTATAAACATGGTCGGACTTCTTGTCATCTTCAAAACCGGGAGGTTGCTCAACATAAACTTCTTCATTGATGTAGCCATTGAGAAATGCACTCTTGACATCCATTTGGTAGAGCTTGATGTTGTGTGCACAAGCATATGCTAATAAGATTCTAATTGCCTCCAGTCTTGCTACGGGTGCATATGTCTCTCCAAAGTCAAGACCCTCAACTTGAGTGTATCCTTGTGCTACTAATCTTGCTTTGTTTCTCACAACCATGCCATCTTGATCTTGCTTGTTTCTAAAGACCCACTTAGTACCAATCACATTGTAGTTCTTTGGCCTCTCAATAAGTTTCCAAACTTAATTTCTAGCAAAGTTGTTTAGTTCTTCATGCATGGCATTTACCCAATCAGAATCTTTCAAAGCATCTTCTAATTTCTTAGGTTCTTCAAGTGACACAAATGAGTAATGCTCACAAAAGGATGCTAGTCTTGATCTAGTTTGAACACCACTTTGAATTCCACCAATAACTTGGTCCAACGGATGATCTCTTGCAATGCTAGTAGGTTGGAGTATTGGGAGTTGATTGCTTCCACTTGTTTGACCTTGAACTTGAGCTTCATCATGAGTACCACTCGAGCTAGCTTGATTTGTATCAATTTGCACACTTTGGTTGATCACATGAATATCATCATCGTCAACTTGCCTTGGCTTAACATCACCAATGTCCATGTTCTTCATTGCATTAGACAATTGATCTCCTCTCACATCATCAAGGTTTTGAGCTTCATTTTGAGATCCTTGGGTTTCATCAAACTCAACATCATGAACTTCTTCCAAGGTGCCATTTGTGAGATTCCAAACTCTATATGCCTTGCTTGTGGTAGAATAACCAAGTAAGAACCCTTCATCACATTTCTTTTCAAATTTGCTTAATCTAGTGCCTTTCTTGAGAATATAGCATTTGCAACCAAACACTCTAAAGTATGCAATGTTGGGCTTTCTTCCATTCAATAGCTCATATGGTGTCTTTTCAAGCATCCCATGGCAATAGAGACGGTTGCTACAATAGCAAGCCGTGTTGATGGCTTCACTCCAAAATGAATGACTAACATTGTATTCACTAAGCATTGATCTAGCCATATCAATCAAGGTTCTATTTTTCCTTTCAACTACACCATTTGATTGAGGAGTGTATGTTGGTGAGAATTGATTTCCAATACCAAAATCATCACACAAATCTTCAATTCTTGTGTTCTTGAACTCACTACCATTGTCACTTCTAATCTTCTTGATGGTAGTCTCAAACTCATTTTGCACCCTCTTGACAAAAGACTTGAATAGATCATAAACATCACTTTTGTCATAGAGAAAGAACACCCAAGTGTATCTAGTGTAGTCATCCACAATCACAAAACCATACTTGTTGCCACCAATGCTAGTGTATGTTGTTGGCCCAAATAAATCCATGTGCAATAGCTCAAATGCCTTTGATGTGCTCATTTCACTCTTACTAGAATGTGCATTTCTAACTTGTTTGCCGGCTTGACAAGCACTACATGGTTTATCCTTTTCAAAAGTCACATCTTTCAAGCCTCTAACTAAGTCATGCCTCAAAAGTTTCTTCAATTGTTTCATCCTAAAAGCATCTAGGCCCCGAGGTTTGGTTTCGGCAATTGATGACAACGCTTTATTACCATGACTAACGTGTGTTTTGCAGAAACTTTGGTAAGTTAGGTCATGGAGGTTTTAAATGCTTTGGGCACCATGGTATTCATGCCCCTTGATGGAAATCATTTCGGTTTTCAAAAGAGTGACGTCAAGATTAAGGACGGTTAGTTCCGGATGTCGAGGTGTTGAGAGACATTTGGAATAGTCGTTAGGATCTTCATTTTTCTCTTTTGGCCGTACTATAAAGGGGGGCATGAGCGGGTAGCTTGACCTAGGCGAGTCCTATGTTTAGGTGTGCTGCACACTTGTTAAACTTGGTGCTAGGCAGCTCTAGAATAGCTCAAAGTTCAGTTGGAAGCAACTTGGTTCAAGTTGTGACGCGTTTCAGAGAGTTTCGGGTCGTTTTCCCATGACCGGACGCGGTCCTCGGCATGACCGGACGCGTCCGGTCAGTACAGTTCCGCGGCTAGGGTTTCTGCTCTGACGACCGGACGCGGTCCTCGTGAGGACCGGACACGGTGGTCAGAAGTCGACACGTGTCACTTGAGGGAAACACCCGATCGGACGCGACCTGGGTGTGATCGGCGCGTCCGATCGCAGTCCAGTAAGGTCCAGAGACGACCGGACGCGTCCGGTCATCACCGATCGGACGCGGTCGCGCGTCCGGTGCGAGTACAGTATGCTCCCTGCATGATCGGACGCGTCCGGTCGCCCCTGACCGGTGCGTCCGGTCACTCAGTTGATTTTCAGATTTCGACCGTTACGAGCGACCGGCGCGTCCGGTCAGTTCAACCGGCGCGTCCGGTCAGCTCGTGTTTTGCTGAGTCGGCGGGTAATGGTTCGTTTTGTCTGTGGGGTGTATAAATACATCCCCACCACCTCTTTTAGAGGTCTCTTGCTCATTTGATCAGCTGAAAAACACCTTTGGAGTGCAAGGGAGTGCAAGAGCACTAGTGAGGATAGAGATTTGAGAATCATAGCTTGAGAGTTCCTCACTAGCGATTAGAGAGTAGCAAGTGTGCATCCACCTTCTCATTTGGGCTCGTAGTGGTCAAGTGAGAGTTCTAGCTTGTTACTCTTGGTGATCGCCATCACCTAGACGGTGTGGTGGTGATTGGGAGTTCGGTGATCATCCGGCGGAGCTTGTGGATGACCCAACTCATCTTGTGAGCGGTTTTGGGTGATTCACCGCGACGGAGTGTCGAAGAATCAACCCATAGAGAGCACTTGATCCTTGCATGGATCAAGGGGGAGCTACACCCTTGCGCGGGTGCTCCAACGAGGACTAGTGGGGAGTGGCGACTCTCCGATACCTCGGAAAAACATCGTCGTGTTCCTTGCCCCTTTACATTCAAGCATTTACATTCTCGTATTTACTTTCATTGCTTGTTTTACATTCCTAGACTTGCCATGCTAGACTAGGATTAGAAACTAGGGTGCAAAACTTTGTATCGGTAGACTCTCTAGGAACACAAGTAGACACTAGGGGTGAATTCCGGCTTGTAGGATTTAATTCTTGCATTTAATTTTTAGAAAAGCCCAATTCACCCCCCCTCTTGGGCATCTTGATCCTTTCAATTGGTATCGGAGCCATGTTGCTCCTTTTTAGGCTTTACCGCCTAGAGCAAGATGTCTAACGGGGAAGGACCACCTCCCACCTTTGAGGGGGATGATTTTCCATATTGGAAAATCCGCATGGAGGCGTATCTCGAAGCCATAGATGTTGGATGTCTTAGAGCTGCAATCCAAGGGCGTCCTGCTATCAAGGATCCCGCAAACCCCATTGGTGACGAGGAGAAGTACGACCGGTGGAATGCAAAGGCCAAAAATGCACTCTACCGGGGCTTAGGCAAAGATATCTTCAATCGTGTGCGTAATGCAAAGAACGCTCATGAATTGTGGGAAAATCTTTGTGCTCTCCATGAGGGAACTAAGAGTGAGCGTGAGGAACGCTATCACATAGCTTTAAAGAAAATTAATTCTTTTGAGATGCTTCCCAAAGAAAGTGCTAATGACATGTACACTCGCTTGAATGTTCTTGTAGAGGACCTCAATGCTCTTGGGCTCACTAAAATGAGCCAATCGGATGTTGCAAGGAAGATCTTGAGTGTGCTTCCCGTTGAGAAGTATGGTCACATTGTCACGGTGCTTCACCAAAGTGATCTTTCCACCGCAACACCGACTCAAGTATTAGGGAAAATCAATGCTCATGAGATGTACATGCATATCACTCCGGAAGAGGGCTCATCATCTTCCAAGAAGAAAGACTTAGCCTTCAAAGCTAGTCATGACAAGAAGAAGAAGAAGGGCCAAGCCATGATGGTGCAAGAAAGCTCAAGTGAAAGTGATGTTGATGATGAATCATTTGCACTCATGGTGAGAAAGACCACCAAGATGCTAAAGAAGCTCAACAAGAGTGGCATCAAGTTCGATGGCAAGAAGAAGAAATTCTTCACAAGTAGCAAGAGAAAGCCAATCTCGGAGATGGATTGCTACAATTGTGGTGAACTTGGCCACCTAGCTCATCAATGCCCTAGACCACCAAAAGACAAGTACAAGAACAAGAACAAGGGCAAGAAAAATGATTCAAGTGATGAAGAAGAAGAGAAGAAGAAGAACAAGCCATACAAGAAGAAGGATGGCAAGAAGGAGTTCCACAAGAAGAAGAAGGGAGGAAAGGCATACATTGTTGGTGATTGGCTCACCGACATTGAATCATCTTGTGAGTCCTCCGAAGATGAGAGCGATGATGAGAAAGAGAAGGTTGCCGCATTTGTGATGGGGCCATCATCTTCACCGATATCTTCATCACCACCTTCACCGCCTCCTTCACCATCATCGTCCACTACTCACCTATGCCTTATGGCCAAGGGTGAATGAAAGGTACAAAACCATGATAGTGATGATAATGATGATAGTGAAAGTGATGATGAATATGACTCACCTTCTTATGATGAACTTGTTAAATTGCTAAACAAATACACTAAAATCATAAGAAGGACTAGAAATGAAAATGATGATCTTCAAAATGAAAATGAATCACTCTCATCCAAGCTTGAAAATATTCAAAAGACTAGTGGTGAGCTTAGAGTTCAAAATGAAGTGATGTCTTCCACTCTCAAGGAGCTCAAAACCTCTTATAAAGAGCTTAAAGATCAACATGATAAACTTGAGAAGAAGCATGATGAGCTCATCACTAGACATAATTCTCTAAAGGACAAATACACCACATTAAAAATTGACTATGATAGTCTTGTGGTTGTTAATGAACTTGCTCTTGAGACACATGATGCTACTAACTATGTTGTTAAGTGTGATATAGCTACATCATGTGATGACTTGATCATTGAAAGCATTGAGCAAGGTTCTAGTAGCAAAGGCAAGAGTGTGGTTAAGTCAAGCAACTATGATGATTATGCCAAGATTAAGTGTGAGAATGAGAAGCTTGCAAATGAGAACAAGAAGCTAAAAGGTTTGATGGCTCTTGAGAAGCAACTAACAAATGAGTCACTCATTGAAGAAAACAAAAAGCTCAAGCAAGAAAAAGAGCATCTCAAGACTGGCCTAAGCAAGTTCACAAGAGGCCAACATTTGCAAAGTGAGCTCCTCATGAACACTGTAATGAAGATGGATAGAAGTGGTATTGGGTACTTGGCAAATCAAGAGAAGAAAGCAAAAGCTCAACAACAACAAAGCAAGTCAAAGCCCAAGCCAAAGAGATGTGTTGAGTGTGGTCAAGAAGGTCACTTTGCTCATGAATGCAAAACTCCACCACCACAACCCTTGCCCAAGCATGCTAGACCCTTCGCCTTCAATGCTCATTATATGCTAAGAAAAGATTCAAATGGAAAGATGAAAGTCATGTTTTTGGGTCCCCCAAACAAGAATAGGCCAAAGAAAATATGGGTTGCCAAGTCACTAGTGGAGAAAGTCAAGGCCCCCTCTCAAGTTTGGGTCCCTAAACAAAAAGCTTGATCTCTTGTGTGTAGGTGAACTACAAGACCGGTGGATCTCATTGGGTTATTGATAGTGGTTGCACTCAACATATGACCAGTGATCCTCGTATGTTCACCACCATTGAAGAGAATGGAATATGTCAAGAGAAGATCACATTTGGGGATAATTCAAAAAGCAAAGTCAAGGGTATAGGCAAGATTGCAATATCACATGATCACTCACTCTCAAATGTGCTCCATGTTGCTTCATTGAGTTTCAACTTGTTATCCGTTGGGCAACTTTGTGACCTTGGCTTCCAATGCTTGTTCACACCAAATGAAGTGATAGTTTCAAAGATAGATGACAAGCAAGTGATATTCAAAGGATTTAGATACAACAATCTTTATCTTGTTGACTTCACCTCCGAAGATGCAAATTTGATGACATGTTTGTTCACCAAGACCTCACTTGGTTGGCTTTGGCATAGGAGGCTTGCTCATGTTGGAATGAACACTCTCAACAAGCTATTGAAGAAAGAACTAGTGAGAGGATTGAAGGATGTGAAGTTTGAAAAGGACAAACCTTGTAGTGCATGTCAAGCGGGCAAACAAGTTGCAAACACTCATCCAACCAAAGCTTTCATGTCAACTTCAAGAGTGCTAGAACTTCTACACATGGATTTGTTTGGGCCTACAACATACAAGAGCTTGGGTGGTAATCTCTATTGTCTTGTGATAGTGGATGACTACTCAAGGTATACATGGACTTTCTTCCTTCATGACAAATCTGAAGTGGCAAATTGCTTCAAGAAGTTTGCAAAGAGAGCTCAAAATGAATTTGAAGTCAAGATAAAGAAGATTAGAAGTGACAATGGCAAAGAGTTTGACAACAGCAACATTAAAGCTTATTGTGATGAAATTGGAATCAAGCATGAGGTCTCTTCAACCTACACTCCTCAACAAAATGGTGTAGTTGAGAGAAAGAACCGAACTTTGATCACCCTTGCAAGAACAATGCTAGATGAGTACAACACTCCGGAGAAGTTGTGGGCCGATGCAATCAACACTGCATGCTATGCTTCAAATCGCCTCTTCTTACAAAAGTTTCTTGGCAAGACCCCCTATGAGTTGCTTAATGGGAAGAAGCCGGACGTCTCTTTCTTCCGGGTGTTTGGTTGCAAATGTTACATCTACAAGAAGCGTCAACACCTAGGGAAGTTTCAAAGACGTTGTGATATTGGTTTTCTTGTTGGTTACTCATCAAAGTCCAAAGCATATAGAGTATTTAACCATGCCACCGGTTTGGTTGAAGAAACATATGATGTGGAATTTGATGAATCTAACGGCTCCCAAGGAGCAATTGAGAATTGTGATGATGTAGGTGATGAACCCTTGAGGGAGGCCATGAAGAACATGCCGGTGGGAGACATCAAGCCAAAAGATGATGATGATGATGTACAAATTGTTGATCCACCATCTTCATCACGTGTGCCTCAAGATGATGACAAGAATGAGAGAGTTGAAAATGAAGACACTTATGTCTCTCATGAACAAGCCGAGGCACAAGCTCAAGATGTTGATGTTCCCCATCCACCTCCTCAAGTGGTTGATAGAAGAAACTCACCACTACTTCAAGCACATCCACAAGATCTCATCATAGAAAGTCCTACAAAGGGAGTAATGACTCGATCTCAAAAGCTAGCTTCTTTTGTTGAACATCACTCTTTTGTCTCTTGCGTTGAACCTAAGAATGTAGAAGAAGCTCTTCAAGATCCGGATTGGGTGAATGCAATGCATGAAGAATTGAACAACTTCACTCACAATCAAGTATGGACACTTGAAGAGCATCCTAAAGGTGCAAGAGTCATTGGAACCAAGTGGGTGTTCCGAAACAAGCAAGATGACCAAGGCATAGTGGTGAGGAACAAGGCAAGACTAGTTGCAAAGGGGTTCTCTCAAGTTGAAGGTCTTGATTTTGGAGAGACCTTTGCACCCGTTGCAAGACTTGAAGCCATTCGTATCCTCCTTGCATATGCATCACATCATGATATGAAACTATATCAAATGGATGTGAAAAGTGCATTCTTAAATGGCTTTATAAATGAACTAGTATATGTTAATCAACCTCCCGGGTTTGAAGACCCTAGATATCCTAATCATGTTTATAGGTTGTCCAAGGCGTTATATGGGCTCAAGCAAGCCCCTAGAGCATGGTATGAGCGCCTCCGGGACTTCCTCATTGAGAAGGGCTTCACCATTGGGAAGGTCGACACCACACTATTCACCAAGAAGTTTAATGGGGAGATCTTTATTTGTCAAGTATATGTTGATGATATCATCTTCGGATCAACAAATGAAGATTATTGCAAGGAATTTGGTGAATTGATGTCGAAGGAGTTCGAGATGTCAATGATTGGTGAGCTCACATTCTTCCTTGGATTTCAAGTAAAGCAAATGAGAGAAGGGATTTTCATCTCTCAAGAAAAGTATACCAAGGATCTTCTCAAAAGATTCAAGATGGAAGAATGCAAACCAATCAAGACCCCAATGCCATCAAATGGACATCTCGACCTAGATGAGGGAGGTAAACCGGTTGATCAAACTCTCTACCGTTCTATGATTGGTAGCTTGTTGTACCTTACCGCATCTAGGCCCGATATCATGTTTAGTGTGTGCATGTGTGCCCGCTTTCAAGTGTGCCCTAAAGAACCTCACTTAAGTGCCGTAAAAAGAATCCTAAGATATCTTAAGCTCACCCCAAGCATTGGTCTTTGGTATCCCAAAGGAGCTAGATTCCAACTAGTTGGCTATTCCGATTCGGACTATGCCGGTTGCAAAATTGATAGAAAAAGCACATCCGGAGGGTGCCATTTGCTTGGAAGATCTTTAGTATCTTGGTCATCTAAAAAGCAAAATAGTGTGGCTTTGTCTACCGCCGAGGCAGAATACATTGCCGCGGGGGCTTGTTGTGCACAAATCTTATATATGAAACAAACCCTCCTAGACTATGGAATTGTTCTTGAAAAGGTGCCACTTTTATGTGATAATGAAAGTGCCGTTAAAATTGCTAACAATCCGGTACAACACTCTCGCACCAAGCACATTGATATCCGCCATCACTTTCTAAGAGATCACGTTGCTAAAAATGACATATCACTAGAAGGTGTAAGAAGTGAAAATCAATTAGTGGATATCTTCACTAAACCTTTGGATGAGGCAACCTTTTGTAGGTTAAGAAGTGAACTCAATGTGCTTGATTCTAGCAACTTTAAAAAATGAGCGTGTGTTGTCCCTTGCATTGCATTATATAAAATGCCATGTTTATTTTATCGCAATGCTTTTAGGACTTGGCTAATACGGTTACGATAACCCTTCTTTGGAGGAGTGAAGAAGCCTAACCATGGATCAAACTTGACAAGCATCCTAGCTCTACCTTCTTGTATTGCATTGCATATGCATGGTTGTTTGTTTGGCGTTTCTTTTCGGTTTCGCTTTGAGCAACCTCTGTGTTCGTCCATGGATAGAGAGAGCATTTTGACGCTCCTAAAGGTTCAAAAACTCTATTGCATGGCCATACGTTGCTCCTTGGGTGTTTATTGCCTATTTTCTTAAAAATAATACTAGCCTAAGGCAATCTATTTTGAAAAATTTGAGGGTTTGAGTGAGGTCACTCATATCGTGTTCCAATTGGTGTTTATTTGTGTCTTTTTGAATTGGAACCTGATTGGGATAAGTCGCGTCGTAGTTAGGAACGAAGAAGGGCGAAGAATAGTGACCGGACGCTGGACCGGACGCTGCACCGGACGCAGTAATGCTTCACCACCGCGTCCGGTCCCGGCGTCCACCAGCGCGTCCGGTCATCCAGAAGACCAACTCCAGATCTAGTGACCGGACGCTGCACCAGACACGCCGTTGTTGACCACCGCGTCCGGTCCCGGTTACCACCACCGCGTCCGGTCATTCGCGATGAATTCCCGAGCTCCCCTCGACCGGACTCTGACCGTGTCCGGTCAGTCCTCACCGGACGCGTCCGGTCACTCCAGGAGCTTACTGGAGTGTGACCGGACGCTGCTCCACCGCGTCCGGTCATAACGACCACCGCGTCCGGTCATCACGCGTCGAGCGGATCTAACCCCTTCATATAACGGTTCGTCCTCGGCCGTGTTTTTCATCCGCCCGAGCTTCTTCCGCCGCCGCCTGCCCTAACTCGCAAGTTCGCTGGAGCCGCCACGTCCGTGCCGTCTTCCTCGTCTTCGGCAAGCCCAGCCACGACCCAGCCGCGTCTCCTCACCCGTGCTTGCCTCGCTCACGCGCTCGCTGCCGCCCTGCCCGTAGCCACGCCCACGCCTCTGCCGCAGCTGCGCCGCCACTGCTGCCATGTCTGCTGGCCCCACTTGCCACGCCGACTTCTCCACCGCAGCCACCACGTGCTCCCCCATGCCAAGCATCCTCGCTAGCTCCTCAAATCCATCCTTCGGCTGAGCCCTGTCCTCTAGGGTTTGCCCTAACCCTAGCTCGAGAGCTCGTTCGACGAATTCGGGAAATCTCGAGATCTAGGTCACCTCATCTTGTCACCGTCGTCTCGTCGATCCGAGGTAGCTTCACGTTTCGATTCACATCGTATCTCATATGCTTGCTATCTCTAGGGTTTCGTACCTTTTAGTTATATATGTGCTTATAGTAGATCTCTCTATTCCGTCGTTGCAGCGAGTCTGTTCGTGTGTCAGGGTGAGATCAGTTTGCTGAATCCGAGGCCAAGCCTGCGGATACGGATTGAGGCCAAGCCTCTCGAGTGACAGTTCACCATCTTTCAAAGGTTTTCGGTCAGTTTGTCAGCATGGTGCGTTGCAAGAACGCCGGTGGTGCTCCTGGTGATGGGGACGATAGTCCTCCTCGTCGGTCTGAGATTGCACGTGGGAAGCGTATCAAGATCTTGGCCAGAAAGAAGAAGAAGACACTTACAGAGGCAGAGATTGCTCAGGCCATGGCAGATGCAGCAGAGCAGGCAGAGAGAGGTGGCAGGAGCAGTGGCATACGCATAGGTGAGCGTCGCTTTCATCTAGAAGGTCGACAGCTCGGCACAGAGGCCACTGAGGGTACTAAGGATACTGGAGCTACAGAGGGTATGTCAGTTGATCCACCTCCAGAGGCCACAGAGGCTCCAGAGGCCACAGAGGCTCCAGAGGCTACAGAGGACACAGAGGAGCAGCCAGCTCAGTCTCCACCACGTCGCCGCTCCACACGCGCACGTACTGAGGTGACTCCTAGGCCAGAGGGCCAGCGTCGTGGAGCACGTCCTCCTCCTAGAGCTAGAGGTTCACCCCCGGGTCAAGCACTTTGACTTGAGGGGTGCTACAGCACGTCAGGTGCAGGGGTTGAGGTTCGTGGAGGTCAGTCGGTGGTTTCCACCTGTGAGGGATCATAGAGCCTCAGAAGGCTTCTATACCCCACTTCAGGAGGATTTCTACAGGGCTCTAGTTGACAGCGGTATTGCTTTCCGACCACAGAGGGTCTGTCGACTTGAGTCACTGGTTGAGGTTGTGGAGAACAGCTACGTCCGCACCTGTCCTTTCTACCAGGCTTGTCAGATCTTCTTGGACGGACAGGTGCATACTGCGGCACATGGGTCAGAGAGTTTTATGCTTCACTATGGATTGATCCTGCCCATGATTTCATTCACTTTGCATTCCGAGGCCGCGATCACCGTCTATACAGCACCAGAGTGCGGGAGATTCTCAGACTCCCAGCTTCCAACACGAAGATACATCAGCTGTGTTTTGGTCAGACTCCTCCACCGAGACGCCCTCACGGCGGGGGCAGTGCCACCTACAGACTTGATTCGACCCTGCTTCCGTGAGCCTTTTGGTGAAGGGTCTCGTCGCACGCCTACCAGTTTGACACCACTTGCTAGAGTTCTAGATGCTATAGTCAGACGCACTCTACTTCCCAGACTTGGCTACAGAGAGGGACTGACTCGGATGCAGCTATGGGTTGTTCACCACCTCCTCTCACAGACACAGTTTGACATTTGGGATCTCATACTTAGTGAGATGGAGGACACCATAGCTGAGGCTTCAAGGTTAATCGTCAGCTGCCCTATGCACACTGGATATGCTTCATCATTAGATCATCCATTCAGCTACCAGCAGAGATCCGAGCTGAGATATCAGATACTACTACTGCTTTCCCTGAGTATGATATCCGTCAGCTTTGGGCTTCAGTCACTAGAGATCAGGCCCCAGTGCCAGGACAGCGTGTGCGACCTGAGGTTCCTGAGATAGCGGCTGAGCAGGACGCCACAGTTGATGAGCTTGCAGAGGCAGAGCTTGCCGATCTTGACGCTCAGCCTGCTGATCTTCCTGAGGATGTGACATCTGACAGCACTGATGAGGACTACCAGCCCATCCCCAGGTACCGGTCTCCTCGGTCTCATGACCACGAGGCCGGTGGCTCTGGTTCAGCCTCCCGCACAGACCCAGCCATGGTGGCTATACTTGAGAGGTTGACCCAGGCACAGGAGCAGCAGCAACAGCAGATACAGCGACAGGCTCAGGACACAGCTGTAACACTTGCACAGATTCAGGCTTGTCAGGACGAGTTTCAGCGTCAGCAGCTTGAGATCCAGAGGCAGCAGGTTGAAATGCAGCGACAGCAGTACAAGATTCAGCGACAGAGTGCAGCTAGTCAGCAGCAGTACTTGGATCTCCTGCGCCACCTAGTCACTGTTGGGGTTCCTCTACCTGCTTCTGTCCTGACTTCTGCTTTACAATCCAGTGATCCATCGAGTCAGGGACAGCCGGGTTTCCAGTTCACATCTCCACAGCAGCAGGTTCCCCAGTCATTCCAGTCCCCGAGCTTCACGCCTATTCACACGGGGTTTACACCTTCAGACCAGCCTCGCCCTCACCTCCTGACAGGCACACCCTTCGGTGATTATAGTGCTACCTACAGCGAGTTGACTGGTCAGCCGACGCCCTCGCACACTACCTTTGCTACTTCTTTAGGGTTGTCAGCTTCAGAGGCAGCTTTTCCTCCAGTGACAGGGACCGGTACGACAGAGACTTTTCCTTCGTCAGTTGCCTCGACAGATCTTCCTGCTATTGGCTCGCTACAGGCTCAGGTCACTCAGACGGATCCTCTTATTGCTACTACGTCAGTACCTGTTCCTGCCGCTCAGACCCAGACTGCTTCACAGCCACGTGTTTCTTCAGAGGGTCAGCCAGATAGCTCAGATTCCGAGGGAGATTCTCTACACTTCATGATTACTCCGCGCACCTCGGCACCCGACACGACTCCGTCTGTCCCCCCGTCAGATCCTTAGATTAGTTTTTTGGTGCTTGATGCCAAAGGGGGAGAGAGAGTAGTTTCAGGGGGAGTTTTTGAGAGAGGGTTTTCGTTTTTTCTTGTGTGCTACATTCATGCATCATGTTTACTTTTCAGTCATTGCATTCATGTGGCATGTCGTCGTGTGATAAACCTTGAGTCTTAATGTTTTATCCAGTCGCAGTGTTAACACTTGTCACCGTTTTTATTTACAGCTCTAAGGTTGTGCTTCCGTACCTTACTCCGATTTCTTATGAGCTATATCTGTATGTGTACTAACGTTCTTTGTCTTATCTTATGAGTACACTCTTTTGGCTTGGGGCACATAAGCAATTCCTAACCCCTTGTTCTTATTGCTTTTTGCTTATGTGAACCATGCATGCTCGAAAGCCTCAACTCAAATCTTTTATATCTTAGTGTTGTCATCAATCACCAAAAAGGGGGAGATTGAAAGCATCTAGGCCCCGAGGTTTGGTTTCGGCAATTGATGACAATGCTTTATTACCATGACTAACGTGTGTTTTGCAGAAACTTTGGTAAGTTAGGTCATGGAGGTTTTAACTGCTTTGGGCACCATGGTATTCATGCCCCTTGATGGAAATCGTTTAGGTTTTCAAAAGAGTGACGTCAAGATTAAGGACGGTTAGTTCCGGATGTCGAGGTGTTGAGAGACATTTGGAATAGTCATTGGGATCTTCGTTTTTCTCTTTTGGCCGTACTATAAAGGGGGGCATGAGCGGGTAGCTTGACCTAGGCGAGTCCTACGTTTAGGTGTGGTGCACACTTGTTAAACTTGGCGCTAGGCAGCTCTAGAATAGCTCAAAGTTCAGTTGGAAGCAACTTGGTTCAAGTTGTGACGCGTTTCGAAGAGTTTCGGGTCGTTTTCCCATGACCGGACGCGGTCCTCGGCATGACCGGACGCGTCCGGTCAGTACAGTTCCGTGGCTAGGGTTTCTGCTCTGACGACCGGACGCGGTCCTCGCGAGGACCGGACGCGGTGGTCAGAAGTCGACACGTGTCACTTGAGGGAAACACCCAATCGGACGCGACCTGGGTGTGATCGGCGCGTCCAATCGCAGTCCAGTAAGGTCCAGAGACGACCGGACGCGTCCGGTCATCACCGATCGGACGCGGTCGCGCGTCCGGTGCGAGTACAGTATGCTCCCTGCACGATCGGACGCGTCCGGTCGCCCCTGACTGGTGCGTCCGGTCACTCAGTTGATTTTCGGATTTCGACCGTTACGAGCGACCGGCGCGTCCGGTCAGTTCAACCGGCGCGTCCGGTCAGCTCGTGTTTTGCTGAGTCAGCGGGTAACGGTTTGTTTTGTCTGTGGGGTGTATAAATACATCCCCACCACCTCTTTTAGAGGTCTCTTGCTCATTTGATCAGCTGAAAAACACCTTTGGAGTGCAAGGGAGTGCAAGAGCACTAGTGAGGATAGAGATTTGAGAATCATAGCTTGAGAGTTCCTCACTAGCGATTAGAGAGTAGCAAGTGTGCATCCACCTTCTCATTTGGGCTCGTAGTGGTCAAGTGAGAGTTCTAGCTTGTTACTCTTGGTGATCGCCATCACCTAGACGGCGTGGTGGTGATTAGGAGTTCGGTGATCATCCGGCGGAGCTTGTGGATGACCCAACTCATCTTGTGAGCAGTTTTGGGTGATTCACCACGACGGAGTGTCGAAGAATCAACCCGTAGAGAGCACTTGATCCTTGCGTGGATCAAGGGGGAGCTACACCCTTGCGCGGGTGCTCCAACGAGGACTAGTGGGGAGTGGCGACTCTCCGATACCTCGGAAAAACATCGTCGTGTTCCTTGCCCCTTTACATTCAAGCATTTACATTCTCGTATTTACTTTCATTGCTTGTTTTACATTCCTAGACTTGCCATGCTAGACTAGGATTAGAAACTAGGGTGCAAAACTTTGTATCGGTAGACTCTCTAGGAACACAAGTAGACACTAGGGGTGAATTCCGGCTTTTAGGATTTAATTCTTGCATTTAATTTTTAGAAAAGCCCAATTCACCTCCCCTCTTGGGCATCTTGATCCTTTCACATCCCAACATGACCAAGCCTTCTATGCCACAACCATCCCATACTAGATTTACTAAGCAAGCATGATGTCAATTGTGTCTCACTATCATTGAAGTCAACCAAGTATAAGCTACCATGTCTAAATCCTTTGAATATCAAGTTTGATCCATCAACACTTATGACTTCAACATCAACACTACCAAATATGCACTTGAAGCCAAGATCACAAAGTTGTGCCACTGATAAAAGATTGAAATCCAAGCTCTCAACTAGCAACACATTAGATATGCTCATGTCATTCGAGATAGCAATTTTACCAAGCCCCTTGACCTTGCCTTTCTTGTTGTTGCCAAAAGTGATAGCATCAAAACCACCATTTTGACTTGTATCAATTGAATTGAACATACAAGAGTCTTCGGTCATATGTTGAGTACACCCACTATCAAGCACCCAATGCCTTCCTCCGGCTTTGTAATTGACCTACAAGACAAGATCAATTCCTTTTAGGTACCCAAACTTGTTTGGGTCCTCCAAGGTTAGTGACCTAGTTTTTTGGTACCTAAATGGCTTTCTTCTTTGAGCCCATCCATGGTGTACCAATGAACTTAGCATGAACACCATTAGTACCCTTGGTAAGCATATAGAAAGAATCAAACTTAATTGAGGATACATTAGCATTTGATTTCTTATTCATGCATTGTTGCTCTATGTGACCAACTTGCTTGCAACTTTTGCAATAGCTACCATTGTTCTTCACAAAACGAGTCTTATGAGGAGCAAAAGCGGACTTGCCTTTCTTGGGGTTATAGCCCAATCCCTCTTTGTAGAGAGAAGCTCTTTGGCTACCCAAGCACATAAGCAAGCGGTCCTCACCACCATAAGCCTTGGCTAATGTGTGATTGAGCTCTTTTACCTCCTTCTTGAGATTTTCATTCTCAACTATAAGTGTGGAGTCACAAGTGAAACCATCACTACTAGATGAGGATGATGTAGATGAGCTACATGAAGGGTTAGTAGGAGCAACAATAATAGGCTTATGAAAAGTTTCATCAATTATATCACATGATATGCCTATGTTGCAAGTTTTAGCTTTCTCAACATTAGTTGGTATGTTTTCACATTTTTCAACTAGAGAGGAATGAGCTTCTTCAAGCTTAGAGTGAGACTTTTGAAGCTTCTTATGGTCTAACTTTAGACTCTCATAAGATGCCCTAAGCTCATCAAGTTCCTGCATAAGGTTTTTCTTTTCTTTAAGCAAGCCCTTGCACTCCTTTCTAGATTCTATAAAATATTGAGTGCAATCTTCTAGCATAGTGATTAGTTCATCTTTAGTGAATTCTTCTTCATCACTATCACTATCACTATCACTATCATTATTATGATCACTCTCATCATCGGATGATACCTTAGCGGCCTTAGCCATGAAGCATGATGGAGTGTCGAAGAGGGAGACCTTCTCTTGGATGGCAATGCTAGCATGTTCCTTCTTCTTACTCTTGTTATCATCCTCATCATCACTTGAGGAATCATCACTATCCCATGTAGCAACATGAGAATCATTCTTCTTCTTATAAGAGCTCTCCTTCTTCTCTTGCTTCTTCTTTTGCTTCTTTCTCTCCTTCTTGATAGCATCTTCATCATCACTATCATAAGGACATTTTGCAATGAGATGGTCCTTGCTATGGCATCTAAAGCATCTCATGGTATGCTCATTCTTCTTGGATGAGTTCTTCCTCCTTCTTGCACGAAAGCCTTTCTTCTTCATGAATTTGCCAAATTACTTGACAAAGAGAGCCATCTTCTCATCAATATCATCACTATCACAAGAGCTTGAGTCTTCATCACTTGATGATTCAATCTTAGATTTGCCCTTGGATGTGGTGGCTTTGAATGCCACACTCTTCTTCTTTTCATCATCTTTCTTCTCATTTTCTTTCTTCTTCTTCTTGACCAACTCATCCTTCTCATCATCTTCTCTATATGAATCATCGGTCATCACCTCTTGGAATATTTGTTGAGGAGTTGAATCCTTCAATGTAGTCCTCACTAGCACGGTGATCAATGTATCAAATCTCTTGGGTAGACTTCTCAAGAACTTCATAGAGAATTGATTGTCCTTGACCTCCTCACCAAGTGCCTTGAGCTCATTGACAATGACTTGCAACCTATGAAATATCTCTGGTACACTCTCATCATCTTGCATCTTGAAGCTTGAAAAATTTTCTTGCAAGATATATGCTTTAGCGGTCTTTGTGCCTTCGGTGCCCTCAAATGTTTCTTTTAGCTTGGCCCAAGCATCATGAGCAATCTCTATATTCTTTACTTGCTCAAATGTCTTGTCATCTAATGCCTCATGAAGAGCACTAATGGCAATGTCATTGCATTGGAGCTTCTTCTCTTCCACCGGTGTAGGTGCTTCCGGATTAGCAACCTCAAATTTTATTTCGGTGACCTTCCACACTTCTCTATTGATTGACTTTAGGTGTGCAGTCATCTTAACCTTCTAATATGCATAATTTGTGCCATCAAAGTGAGGTGCCTTCTTGGTGTTGTTGATGTGCAAGCTTAATTGAGCCATTTCTTTTTCACCGTAGGTTGTTAAGCCTTAAATAAACGGTGCCTCGGCTCCAATACCACTTGTAAGGTCCAAATAGGCTAGAGGGGGGGTGAATAGCCTAATTAAAACTTCTACAAGAATTACTTAACCACACGTTAGTACGAAAGGTGGCGAAGCAAATGCACTAGCTCTAACTAATTAAGCAAGCCACCTACACAAGTCTATAACAAAGCTATTCACTAAACACAACTACTACTACAAGCTAGATAGAAGAAGTAATATAAGAGAAGAGCTTTGAGTGATTATACCACCATGTAGAGATGAGAAGTACCAATCAATCAATCACACAAGAGAAGTCCTCGGGAAGAGAAAGACACAAGAATTTATCCCGAGGTTCACTTGCTTCCCAGCAAGCTACTCCTCGTTGTGGCGATACACCCACTTGTCGGTTCGCGAGCTAATCGACTATCAAGAGTCGAGCCCTCGGCGGGCGCCGAACAACCGCACACAAGATGGGGATCCTCCAAGCCACGAGCTTCACTAGAGTATCCAATTTGCGAACTCCCGCGGGGAAGGATCAAGAACCCCTTACAACACTTGGTGAAGGCTCTAACAATCTCCAATTGTGAGCTCAATCACCTCCGCTGCTCCAAGTCGTCTACCGTGTCGGGAAACACGGAAGAGTAACAAGAAATCCACAGCAACTCGAAGATCAAGTGCCTCTAGAATGCAACTCTCAAGTAATGCACTTGAATCTCACTCAATCTCACTCAAGATATGCAACTATGCAAAGAGATGAGTGGAGGGGTTGTTCTCTAACTCAAAGTATGTCTCTAGGTCTCAAAATATGCAAGAGTTGCCCTCAAACCCCGACCAACGTCTATTTATAACGAAGGGGTACGTAGCTAGCCGTTACCGGATGACGCAGTTCAAATCGGGATGACCGGACGCGCCGGTCAAGGTGACCGAACGCGTCCGGTCACTACAGGACAAGCGTGAACAGTGCGCGTCAGAAGTTACCGTTGCTATGACCGGACGCGCTCTAGCGTTTGACCGGACGCGCTGGTCAACTGACCGGACGCGCCGATCGCTCAGCACCGCGAGCCCGCAAAGCAACGACCAGACGCGCCCTAGCGAATGACCGGACGCGACAGTGCCAGCGTCCGGTTTGAGTCCAGTAAGCTCCCTCAACGACCGGACGCGTCCGATTGTACATGACCGGACACGCCACGCGTCTGATCATCACTTCGCTGCACTCTGCCCCTCTAGACGCCTGACCGGACGCGTCGGTCCCGTGAAGGACCGGACGCGCCGGTCATGCGCTCTGCTTTTGCGCACCGGTGAACTGACCGGACGCGCTGGTCAGGCCAGACCAGCGTCCGGTCATCAACCCTAGGCACGCTGACCGGATTGAACTGACCGGACGCGCTGGTAAAGCCGTGACCGCGTCCGGTGCAGCGTCCGGTTACCACAGTAACCTCCGTTCGCCTCCGTTTCTTTTCCGACTTCCGGCGCAGTAGAAAATAGGCGTTTCACTTCTCCAAAAAGCGCCGAATCCCGCCTCGCAAGCTCGGCGGGAGGGAGAGAGGAACCCAAACCCCTCTCTACCGCTTAAACTCCACCACCTTCGCAAATGTGCTAACACCACCATGTGTAAATCACCATGTGCATGTGTGTTAGCATTTCACAATCATTTCTCAAGGCGTTATGTTAGCTCTTTTACTAGATCCTAATGCATATGCTCAAGACAATGATCTAGTGGCACTTGATTCCCGAGCTAACTGTGATTGCCCCTCTTGATAGTCGGCTATGTATCCTAAACCCGGTCAATCACTTCTCTACTCATCTTAGACCGGTAAAAGGAAAAACCCCTATGGTTATACCTTTGCCTTGCGTTCTTAGATCCTTCTCTTCCACTTGATCATCATGTCCTTCATATTAGGTGCATCTCCACCATGATCATCATTTCATGTCCATGCACCATCTCTTTGTGATCTTGTGGCCACCACTCCTTGCCACATACACCTTCATCACATGTGTTGCTTATGCCTAACTCAAAACACTTAACACATGGCATTAGCAACTTGGTGTCATTAATTACCAAAACCAAACTTGGGCTTTCAGACGGACGGAGGCGGAGGGACCCCAACAGTAACAAGGTGTCTCAAAAGCTCAAGATACTGCTGCTAGGTAGCTGTCTGATGCCTCTATATCTCTAGCTGCTGCCTCTGAAACTCATCCTAGCGAGCTTGAATCTGTGCAAATGCAGCTGCATTGTCCTGAGCATGTCTCTGTAACTAAATCTCCTGCCTGTCCTGAGCCTGGGTCAGCCTCTCAAGTATAGCCACCATGGCTGGGTCTGTGCGGGAGGCTGAACTAGAACCATCAGTCTCATGGTCGTGAGGACGAGGAGAGCAGTACTGAGGAAGTGGCTGATAGTCGTCATCAGTGTTGTCGGTGGCGTCGTCCTTGTCTAGATCGGCTGGCTGAGCATCCAAGTCAGCAAGCTCTGCCTCTACAAGTCCCTCAACAGTCTGGTCCTGCTCAGCTGTAGTCTCAGGTACCTCTGCTCTCTGACGCTGACTCTAACTAGGTGCCTGCTCTCGAGTGAGAGTGGCCCACAGCTGACGTATGTCGTACTCGGGAAAAGCTGTAGTGGTGTCGGAGATCTCTGCTCGGATCTCAGCTAGAAGGTCACAGGCACACCGAATCAGAAAACAAATCCAATGGGCATAGGGTAGCTAACGGTGACCCTTGAAGCCCTCTGCTAGCGTATCCTCCATCTCACAGAGCATCAAATCCTAAATATCAAACAAAGTCTGAGAGACAAGGTGGTGAACTACCCAAAGCTGCATACGAGTCAAACCCTCTCGGTATCCCAACCTAGGAAGCAGTGTCCTCCTCACAATAGCATCAAGAACTCTAGCAATAGGAGTCATCATAGCTGGTGTGCGTCTGGACCCCTCACCAAATGGCTCACGAAAGCATGGTCTGACTAAGTCTGTAGGTGGTACAGTGTCGCCGTGAGGATGCCTCGGTGGTCATGTCTGACCAAAACAAAGCTGGTGGATCCTCGTCTCTGAAGATGGGAGCCTTAGAATCTCCCGTACCCTGGTACTATATAGTCTGCGGTCACGACCTCTAAATGCAAAGTGAATAAACTCGTGAGTGGGGTCTATCCAAAGTGAGGAGTAAAACTTCCTAACCCACATGTCGCAGTATGCCTCTATCCAACCTAGAAGATCTGACAATCTTGGTAGAAAGGAGATATGAGGGTGGAGCTGCTCGCCAATAATTGCAACAAGAGCCTCTAGTCGACAAACCCTCTGTGGTCTGAAAGTGATCACATTGTCAACATAAGCTCTATAGAAGTCCTCCTGCAGAGGTGTGTAGAAGCCCTCTGAAGCTCTTGTGTCCCGCTGAGGTGGGAACCACCGAGCAACCTCGATGAAACAGAGACTCTGAACCTGTCGTGTTGTGGCTCCCCTCAGGTCAAAGTGCTCAACAGGAGGCTGACCACGAGCTCTGGGAGGTGGGAGACCACCACGTCTTTGACCCTCTAGCCTAGGAGTCACCTGAGCATGTGTTCGTCCTGAGTGACGACGCGGTGGAGTCTGCAGTGACTGCTCCTATGACTCCTCTTCCTCCTCTACTGGCTACTCTTTTGTCTGCTCGGTGGCCTCTGTACCAAGCTGTCGTCCCTCAAGGTGAAAACGATGCTCACCAATCTGAATACCACTGCCTCTGCCTCCTCTCTCGGCTCGATCAGTAGTGTCAGCCACTGACTGTGCTACCTGTAACACCCCAGGTGTTTATCATTCACTAAGTAGTGGGTTTGAGCGTAAACATGACAGATTAAGTGGAGATGATAATGCCAAGTCAAACCTATGGAAGTAAACCCTAATCGAAACTTGGATGTTGCACCCTTGCTTACATATAGGCTCAATTAAAAGATATATGCTTGGGTTTGTTATCAAAGTATATTCACATGTCTCACATCAATAACTATCTATATTGATCCCTGGGAAAGTTTCGTAAAGATTGGAATCAAAAAGTCACATGAAATGATAAGTTCCATTCCTATTGGAATCTGTCCCATTAAGTTAATGGAACTATAGATCATCAACCAAACCTTGCAAACTTATCCAAATGACACTAGATAAACTCTACAAGACCTTAACTACACTTAGGACACTTAATGGAACAATGTTCATGTTGAACATTTTGCCTAAATATGCTTCTAATTGGTGGTTGACCATGTATGGACCCTGGAGCCCTTTGGTTTGACCATTTCAAAAGTGTGACCTAGAAGCTTTGCATGACTGTGCACCCTTTTACAAAGTTCTAGAGAATTTTATAAGGAACAAACTTTGTTTAAGAGTCAAGTCATGAAAATGCGTGGAACATACTCCAAAAGGGCCCACAAGTCAGATTGAGGGCTGTTTCCAGCACTTAGAAAATATTCTAAGTCCTGAATTAACAGCAGAAAGTTGCCATGTTCATGCAATTTTATCTTCTAATTTCATATGGTAGTTCAATTAGGTTCCTTAATATGAGTTGTAGTACTTTTCATGATGGAAACCATGGATCAAGTGTCACTCAAAATGGAGCTTAGTTGGGCCTTCAATAAGAGCTTCCAAAACAGCAAAAAGTTGTTTTTATCACTAATTGGCCTTGACATGTTGACATGTCGCGTTCTCCAAAATTTACTAAGTAACTTGAGTTGGTCCTTTTATAAAAATTGGAGCATACATTGTGGGGAAGAGCATGCAACAAGATGGCATCAGTTTGACGTCAGTTTGGCCATCAATTTTTGGAGTTTGTCGATCGCTGTCAACACGCTGACACAGCCACTTTGGTGCTTAATTACCCATTAATCCTTTTCCCTAATGACCATGACCCTTAAACAAGTTTTGTAGAGGGTTATGTGGGCTTCAATTTAGCTTTTGGGCCCATGACCTAATTCGGCCTGTAGATGGCCCAAATCAGTGCTCCACTTCGCCTACACCGTCACTCGCTAGGTGTTCGTTGAAATGCCACAAAGGCCGACGCGTGTCTAAGGGCGTGGCGGCCATGCACCCGAGAGCCTCCACCATGGGCGCCGCGCGTCCTCTTCTCTGACGCGTGACCTTGCGCTTTGTTCGATGGGGGAGCACCAGGGCACTCGCCGAGCTCCATGGCCACCGTCGTCGCTCTATCTCCGGCCTTCCTTCGCCCGAACGGACCACCACACCACATTCGCCACGCCAAGCCGCACGCGCGGCACCTCCTCCCCGGCCTTGACCCTCACCGGAGGCCGCTGCCACCGGACCGCCGCCGTTGCCGACACCCGCTCCTGTGGCCACGGTGCTGGGGACCGCCTCGAGCAGAGCCGAGTAGCTCCGCGGGTGCGCAAAGGCCCCTGGATGCTCGCGCCGTCCTTGGCCACCGCCGCCGGCGACCCCCTCGCCGGAGCCGTGAGCACGGCCCCCTCCCCTGTTTCCGGCGGCAGGCAGCGAGGCCAAGCCCGTTCCCCTCTCTCCCTCTCTGGGTGTCCTTTTCTTTGTATGACAGGCGGGCCCGGCTGGGTAACAGGTCCCACTTGTCAGTTTAAGTAAGGGGTTGTCTGGGTATCGGTTCGGGTGCGCCTAGCGAATCTTGTTAGGGTTGTTTTATTCCGATTTTGAATTTCAGAATTTGGTTAAATCTTCTAAAATGCATATCTTATGCTAGGAGACTCCAAAATTAGTAAATGGGGACTTTTTGGAAACCTTGAGAAAAGATCTATGCATTAGAGTCATAATATGTTATATGTTTGTAGAAGTTTTCTGATGTCTTTATTTAAGCTTTAAAAAGGTTCCAAAAATGCTTATAAACTTGACCAGAGCAAGATCTGGAGTTTTAGAACTCCAAAAATGATGATTCTTGTTTTGTTAATTTTGTGATGACATGTACTTGCTAGGAAAAATATTAAACACACTAGTTGTTCACTGTTTTCTTAGGGTTTTGATTTGACCTTGTTAAATAAGGAAAATTACATTTGATTACTTGTTATTTTTATATCTTGAGTTGTGATGCTCCAAATGATGTGAAATTTTTGTGGTAGGATTGTCATTCTATGGATGTATTGTGGTATAAATTTCATGGCCATTGCTTACTGTATACTCAAGTTATTGAGTTAACTTGTTTATGGCTTAATAAATAGCTTATAAATAATATATAAATGATAAAATAGAAAATGCTGTCCCATAACCTTATTATGATGTTGCTCTATGATGTTGGTTCATTCTATGGCCATGTGTTCACAGAAAATATTGAGTTTTAGGTTTAACTTGCTCTCCCATGATTTATTGCTATAGTCATTTGTCTTTTTCATAGAGGTTGTTATACATGTCCAAATGGTTTCAAATTTGGACAGTAGACTTTTGGGAGTATGTGTAGGTCTCTGTAATTTTGGTATAATTTATTGTGCACTTTTGATATGTGTTCATAATTCCACCTAATTATCTAAATAAATTAAGAAAAGGCATTAAAAGAATTTATTTAGAAATAGACACTAAGTTTTCTGGTGTTCATTAGTCATGTATGAAATGCTGGTAAGATTGGTTTTGTCTAATTATATGTTTGCAACATAAGTTAATAATTATTTCTTGCAAATGAGGTTTCTGGACAGATCTGGAAACTTAGCAAAGTTCTTCATGATAATGTGCCTTGTGTAAAACTTATGTATACAAAAGTTGTAGATAATTTATGTATCTAGCTGCTGTTAAAATTTGGTATCATTTGGTCAAGTAGTTTTTGAGTTATAGCTGTTTAAAGTTAGGGTACAGAATTGCTTGCTCTCTGTTTTGTTAGACCAGTTTCTGTGTTTGTGTAAATTCGACATGTTAAACTTTGGAATCATGCTGTGATGATTATAAATTAAATGTAGATAATTTCCTAAGCTTTCCAGAATGTCTTCTTGCAAGGCATTTGGACTTATGAAACTCCAGATATGATTGAATTATGAAGCTACTGTTGCTTGTCCAGAAAAGGGATAAATTCCAATTATAGTTGTTTGCTTGTATATTATTAAGTGTGACTTATGCCTTTGAGGGTAGTTAAGTTCTTACACCTGAGATCTTGTGAAACCGTGGGTGTCATGCCTAATATGCTTGTCATCTTTTATATTAGGTTGGGTGATGTTTATTTAAGCAACATGAAGTGTCTATGCATGTGGAGTGTAATTTGGTAGTTGTCTTATTTACTGAATGTGATGCATTGTCCATTATACTTCCATGTATTCATGCACTTGCATCTTGCATCTCATATAGGTACGCTAGCAGAAACGTGTGAAGTAAATGGCGTTGGAGCCAAACCCGAAGACGGTGTTTGGTGGATCCATCTCGAAGATCGAAGGACCGAACAAGTGGTAGATTGGAAGATGCTCGCCAAGTGACTTCATCTGACATACTCTAACTTGAGTCGGATCCCAGGCAAGCCCCGGAGCATTATAAGCCTCCTATCTTTAAAGCAATTAATTCTATATATGTTATAAGTATTGCTGCATTAAGTGATAGGAGTTGGTTGGAAACCCTTGCTGCATTATATCATTCCTTGTCCAGATATATGAATCCCTGAATCCTACATAGACTAGGATCGAGTAGATGCTTAGCCCTGCTTTAAGCGGTAGAAGTCAGGTGATTTCCTGTCACCTGCGAGATGTAGGGATATTCATATATGGCACGGTTGGCTATATTTGCTATCGTGGAATGGAACCATGTGTTAATAAAATGAAATGAGACCGGGCGGGATGACGATAGTGAAGCAACAAGGCATGGAGGTCTTGGGTGTGAATCTATCCCTGCCTGAGTCGTTTAAGGACCGATTCGCTGTACGTCCTTGAGTCATGTTGAACGCAGTCTAACACTTAGTTGGTCGGATAAGCCGTTTCGGCCGCGAAGCCGAGTAATGTGGTTCAGGCCGGGAATCGAATGGTAGGTTGCTTCTTGGAGGAGAGAAAGGATGTGCTTGGGGACATTGGCGTGAGACCAAGGGGGGGTTAGAGTCCCTATCACCTGGCAGAGTGTCGCCCTTGGGGTCGCGACATTATTCGGACCCGCGATTCCTGAATCATATGAAAAGGTGGCCTGTGCGACCCTGGCAGGGGTCTGCACGGTGAGTGTTAACCATTTGAAGATATATATCAACCTCTATGAAAAAGACAAATTGCTATAACAAGAATTCATGTGAGAGCAAGATGAATCAATCATTCACTCATACTACAACAAAAATTCATGAAATTTTTACCACACATCAAACATCACATGAGTAGCATGCCACAAAATTTTCACTTCATTTGGAGCCCTAAATTTGCAGTTATGAAAATAACAAATACAACTAGTATTAAAAATCTAATCTGAAAAATCCATTTTTACAGCAAAAACATTAAACTAAAACAGGCCATATTATAGATCTACTGCATAGAGAATTTCACAAGGATTCCAAAAAGTACTAATTTGCTAATTTACGAATTTTCTATGATTTACTATGTAATTTCGAAGTTCCTGCAAAATCATCACAAAACAGTCCTCGTGGCACTATTCATCTGAGTCATAGACTCTGCACTTAGACCCCTGCCTTTTGTCAAATTCATGTCCGAGATCCCTGGTCGCGAATTACAGAGGGGTGCCGCCGGGAGCTCGCTGTTCCGGCGAAGGTGGCCACGCCGGTGGCCGGGGAGTGGCGGTGGAGCACCAGGGAAGTCGTGCGCACCCAGGGGACAGCTTGGCTCGGCCCGAGGCGGCCTGTGTTGGCCCGGCCACGCGAGCCCGCGGCTCGGTGGCGGAGCGCCATGGCAGGGAAGGGCACGACGGTGGCAAAGCGACGATCGTTGCTGGCTCCGGCTGGCCCGACTCCCGGCGCGCCTCCTGACGTCTGCAGCTCGGCCTGGGGTGGCCTCTGGCTTGCTAGCCGCGTGAGCAGGCGGACTGCCCGTGGCTGCTCCGCCGTCGACGGAACTGTGGCGTTGAGCGGCGTCGGAAAAGAGCGCAGGAGGAGCGGCGCGGGGTGAAGAAGACTAGGGCGCAGCGAGCTAGAGCGGAGGAGCGCTAGAGCTGCGAGCCCATGCGAAGGCAGGGAGCTCTGGCGGCGGCCACGGCTCTCACACTCAACAGCAACGAGCGAGAAGAAGCAAGACGAAGAGCAGAGGGTGCTGGTTTTTTTTCCCTTTTTCTAGAGCACGGCAAGGTGGTGAGCTGGCGGTCATGCAAGCCGCGAGGGCGAGCAAGGTGTCGAGCATGCGCGGCACGGAGGGACGCGCGGCGCTGCACACCTGTGCGTGGTCGGGCACGTACTGCTGCTTCTTCTGAAATTTCAAATTTTCAATACCACCTCAAATGTACAGCCGAAACGTCAATCTTTCTTCCTCTGTAACTCCCAAACCGTTTAGTTTTGACACAAGCCGTAGTAACCAAAGTTGTAGAGCTTTGCGAGGTAAACAACATTGATTTAAGGATCCAGAGCTAACTCGGCCTAGATTGAGAGATATTGAGTTGCAAAGGAGGGTACCCCGAAACTAAATCCTGCAGCTTAGTTTCAATTGACTGAAACTGCCGTCTTCTCCACTTCGTATCTCCTAAACTGAATGATGATTCGGCTAACCAATTGTTCCTGATGATAGAGCTATATGAGTACTCCAACATTGCTTATAAGAGTTTGCCCAAAATCAAAATGGTTTGCAAACTAAACTTTGCCGAATATGGGTACCATGAAACTAAAACTGCATGTTCAGTCTACACTTAGCAAAATTTCAGGGTTCCAGAAAACAGCTCGGGATTCAAACTTTGACCCACTGTTTGGCTACCTTAGAGGCTAAACTAGGTTTTGGTCCGTAAACAAAAGTTGTTGTCCTTAACATGAACTCCAACTTTCATTACAGGATCAAGGTTTGGATCCATCTATTTTGCAAGATAAAAAGCTCCAAACTAGGTTACCCGAAGTTAAACCGCAGTTATGACTTAGCCAAATTTTCCAAGTGCCAAATCAGCCCCTATTCCTGACTTGTGGGCCACCTTTGAGATTGTTCTGCTCATTTTCATGAGATGGTCATTAAACAACTTTTGTTCCATAACAAATTTGCTACAACTTTGTTTAAGGGTGCAGCTACAGTAAAGCACTTTTAGCTACCCTTTTAAAACAATCAAGCAACTATGCTCCCTAGGTCAAACAAGGTCAAATCAAGGTCAACTATCACTTAGAGACTTAATTAGTCACATGGTCAACATGAACATTGCTCTATTAAGTGTCCTAAGCCTAGTTAAGATATTTTAGAGGCTAAACATTCACACCATGCATAGGTTGCACAAGAATATAGGCCTCACATGCATTGAAACATAGGAATTAAGTGAAATGCTATAGTTGTTTCATCCCCATGTTTCATGTGTTTGTTTCAAAGTACGTGCTACAAATGTTTCACTAGGTTGTTCCACATGTGTCCTAGATGTGTTGCACATGTTGCATTTGTATATTGCATAAACACTAGTTCACATGGAATGTAAGGCATGTTTCCTTGTTTTAGAAGCATGTTTCAATTATAATCCAAACAAGCATATAACTTATCATTTCATGTGACTTTTTGATTCCAAACTCCATGAAACTTTTCTAGGGGTCACTATAGATAGTTATTGAGGTGAGACATGTGAATATATTGTAACAACACTACCCAAGCATATAATTTGAAAAGGGGCCTATATGCAAAGCAATGGTGCAACATCCAACTTTAGGTCAGGCTCATCTCCATAGGTTGACCTTGACATCGTCATCTCCACTAATTTATCGTGTTTGAGCTTAAACCCACTACTTAATTGGTGATCAACACCTGGGGTGTTACAGCCCTCTCCCCTTAAAAGAATCGCGTCCCGAGATTCGGACTGGAAGACCTTTTAAGGAAGAGAGGCACGTTATCTAGTTCCCAACATCTGCTATAGCATTCAGCTACATGCTTGAAGGTTTGGGAGTTACAGAGGAAGAAAGATTGACGTTTCGGCTGTACATTTGAGGTGGTATTGAAAATTTGAAATTTCAGAAGAAGCAGCAGTACGTGCCCGACCACGCACAGGTGTGCAGCGCCGCGCGTCCCTCCGTGCCGCGCATGCTCGACACCTTGCTCGCCCTCGCGGCTTGCATGACCGCCAGCTCACCACCTTGCCGTGCTCTAGAAAAAGGGAAAAAAAACCAGCACCCTCTGCTCTTCGTCTTGCTTCTTCTCGCTCGTTGCTGTTGAGTGTGAGAGCCGTGGCCGCCGCCAGAGCTCCCTGCCTTCGCATGGGCTCGCAGCTCTAGCGCTCCTCCGCTCTAGCTCACTGCGCCCTAGTCTTCTTCACCCTGCGCCGCTCCTCCTGCGCTCTTTTCCGACACCGCTCAACGCCATAGTTCCGTCGACGGCGGAGCAGCCACGGGCAGTCCGCCTGCTCACGCGGCTAGCAAGCCAGAGGCCACCCCAGGCCGAGCTACAGACGTCAGGAGGCGCGCCGGGAGCCGGGCCAGCCGGAGCCAGCAACGATCGTCGCTTTGCCACCGTCGTGCCCTTCCCTGCCATGGCGCTCCGCCACCGAGCCGCGGGCTCGCGTGGCCGGGCGAACACAGGCCACCTCGGGCCGAGCCAAGCTGTCCCCTGGGTGCGCACGACTTCCCTAGTGCTCCACCGCCACTCCCCGGCCACCGGCATGGCCACCTTCGCCGGAACAGCGAGCTCCCGGCGGCACCCCTCTGTAATTCGCGACCAGGGATCTCGGACATGAAATTGACAAAAGGCAGGGGTCTAAGTGCAGAGTCTATGACTCAGATGAATAGTGCCACGAGGACTGTTTTGTGATGATTTTGCAGGAACTTTGAAATTACATAGTAAATCATAGAAAATTCGTAAATTAGCAAATTAGTACTTTTTGGAATCCTTGTGAAATTCTCTATGCAGTAGATCTATAATATGGCCTGTTTTAGTTTAATGTTTTTGCTGTAAAAATGGATTTTTCAGATTAGATTTTTAATACTAGTTGTATTTGTTATTTTCATAACTGCAAATTTAGGGCTCCAAATGAAGTGAAAATTTTGTGGTTTCACATCCGTGGTATGTTTGAGGTAGAATTGGAAATTTGAAATTGACGAACAGTGCCGACACTGTGCACAGAGCTGCAGCCGCGTGTTGCACTCGCTCGCTTCGCTGCTTGCATGGTCGGCCGACCTCAGCAGCTATGCGCCGCGTGGTTCCCTCCCGTCATCGCATGTGCGCCACCTCACCAACTCTCGCGCCGCGTGGGACTGGCAAAGCCCGAGCACTTGCTCCTCCTCCCCCTGCTCGCTCATTCTCTCTCGGTCTCTTCTTCCTCGCCTTGTCTCTCTGTCTCTTGCCGCCATGTCCGCCGCGGCAGAGCTGCTGCCACTGCTTGCCCCAGCGACCTCAGCCACTACCGTCAGCAAGCCCTCCTTTTCTCGCTACCTGACGTCGGCCTCGCCTCCGTGGTGTAGACGTCGAGTCACGACCGCCGCACCTCCATCAGTCGTCATCGCTAGCTACTACAGCAAGGCTGCTGCGGGTTACCGCCGGCTAAGCCAGGTCCAGGCGCGGCCTAAGGCTGGCCACGGCCAGAGCCCGATCGGCTCTTCTCCATCGCTGATGGCGCCGCCCGACAGGCCGGCCCTCCCCTCGCCGGTGCCTCTGTCCGCTCTGCTGTGCCTCCGTGAAGAAGAAGACCATGGTTCTGTCCCTATGACGAGTGGGCCCCACCTAAAAGAGCAATGCCACCTCAAATTTACAGATTTTGCTTTATCTTCAAAAATTCATATCTAGGGTTTGGTAGCTCTAAAGTTTGGAAAACATGTTTTGTTAGTTTCCTTGTTAAGTTCTCTGCATGTTGGGTCCATGATATGTGCCATGTATGCATGTTTTTGCACTGTAGAAATTCATTAGTGAAAAGTGGTTTTGGAATTGGCTTAACTTGCTTTCATCAATATCTAGAGTTTTAGAAGTCCAAAATTAGTGATTCCAATTTTGTTGGTCTTCTAGTAATATGCACTGTCTAAGAAAAATATAAAACTTATAGGTTGTTTCTGGGTTTCAGGATGTTTGACCTAGATCTTGTTAAATGAAAAATAAATGCTTGTTTTCCTTGTTATTTTTATATCTTGAGTTATGATGCTCCAATTGACAGCACCTCCTTCGGTATCGCTTGTTCGAATTCGAGAAGTGTCACTCCCTCCGGTACACCTATTGCATGAATGCACAATAAATACCATGGATGCATAACGAAAGATGCAATATGCTCGGAATGGAATGCATTACAACAATTTAATGCTCTACTCAAATCACTTCAAAAGAGTAGGTGCAAATTTCCTCTCCGGTAGAGAAATACTCACCTAATCTACTTAACCTAAGATAAAGCTGCTCATCCTCAGTTAAGGCCCTAACACCTAACAATTATAAAAGTAGCATGTCTTAGGATATCACACCATATCAATCAGCAAAACACCACAGTAAGCATTCTGGACAGCAGCTACTTGTTTTTATCACAACTGGAGATTTACAATTCCAAAAGATATGATCTAAGGCAATCTGGAAAGCCTAAGAAATGTACTACAATTCATTTTCAGACCTCAACTCCAAACTCCTAAGTTTTCCATGTCAAACTTCACAAGTTCCAGAATCTGTCTTCTCCAACACAGAGAGTAGCAGATTTTGAACTGCCACTTTAAACAACAGTAACTCTCAAACTACTAAGCCAAATGCTTCCAAAATTTTTAACACAAGCTAGTTCATCAAGTTTACTCCAACTTTGGTATTTACAAGTTGTCCAGCAACCAATTTTTATCAAAGCCAAATTTAGAATTACTACTTAGCTGTCCAGAAAACCTAAAATTACAAAGGTTAAATATTTATTGATGTGGCAAACATTCTCTAAAACCAAACTAATGCTACTACAAGTTCACAAATATCACAAAGACACCAGGAAGTAAGGTGTGCCCACCTAGAACATTTATTTAAACCCATTTCTCAATTTACTTAAGTAATTAAGTGGAATTTCAAACATATGTGTAAACTGCTCCTAAAATTCTACAAAAATTACAGGGGACTCTCTGACCCACAAAGAGACTACTGTAAAATTTTGAACTCAATTTATTTACAGGAACTTCCTACACAAAATTCCCAAGCCAAAAAGGCTGATTTTTGTATAAATAACAAAGCATAGTCAAAAGTGTCAAACAACAGATTTCTTAATTTTCTTG
This sequence comes from Saccharum hybrid cultivar R570, assembly GCA_038087645.1. Taxonomy (NCBI): domain Eukaryota; kingdom Viridiplantae; phylum Streptophyta; class Magnoliopsida; order Poales; family Poaceae; genus Saccharum; species Saccharum hybrid cultivar. The sequence continues at coordinate 4,011,741 of JAQSUU010000474.1, read as the reverse complement.
GACACTCTAGGGTACCAATACATTCTCCAAAAAATTATAAGAACATTGCACATGTAGAAAAATTACAAAAATTCATTTTAGTATTTCCTAGAATAACAAGATAGCATTATAACTTGGAAATTACTTAATCACTGATGCCCAAATTTTTACCAGAGCTAGGGCTAGCATAGAGTAACCTACCCACCAAATTTCATGATTTATGGAACACTACAGCTCAAGTTATAAATTTAACAAATTTGCATGCATTCCAAAACACATTTAAAGGATCTATTAAATCCTTACAGACTTTAAACATCTCATGCCAGATCCATATTTTTCTAAAATACTACACATTATGTAGACCCTAATAAAATTTATCTCATGATTTTTGGATCATTAAAACCCTAGATCTATATTTTTCCAACTTGTACAAAAATCAGTGACAAAATAATAAAAATGAATTTCATTTCGGACGACTGGGCCGGCCCGGAGAAAATCGGCCCACACACTCGCGCGCGCGGCCCGCTCAGCGCTCCCGCCCGCGCGCGACACTGACGGGCGGGCCCCCGCGGTCAGCGACCAGAGACAGGGGAGCGGCAAATCAAACCAGAAATAAGGTGACACCAAGGATCATGCAAGGCTGATATAAAGTAGGCTAGCTTGACCACATTTTGCATAAAAGCTTATTATGGATAAGTAATCATTAATGCTTAAGCATCAAGTTAATTATCATTAACCTGTCATCTATATTAGAACCTGTACTAGAGCACTCACTTTATTAGGAGCAAACAATATTAACCATAGCAGGTATAAATTGAGGCAACCTTTCCATCGTGATCCAATTAACCATCCGTTCAATTTAATGGAATCTACGTTGCCGCTGCTCAAGTCAAGTGCTCACTAACCGGGAGCGACGGCGATTCGAATCGAATTCCTATCCAGCTGGAGGGGTATTTCTAACACTCACCGTGCAGACCCCTGCCAGGGTCGCACAGGCCACCGTTTCATATGATTCAGGAATCGCGGGTCCGAATAATGTCGCGACCCCAAGGGCGACACTCTGCCAGGTGATAGGGACTCTAACCCCCCCTTGGTCTCACGCCAATGTCCCCAAGCACATCCTTTCTCTCCTCCAAGAAGCAACCTACCATTCGATTCCCGGCCTGAACCACATTACTCGGCTTCGCGGTCGGAACGGGTTATCCGGCCAACTAAGTGTTAGACTGCGTTCAACATGACTCAAGGACGTACAGCGAATCGGTCCTTAAACGACTCAGACGGGGATAGATTCACACCCAAGACCTCCATGCCTTGTTGCTTCACTATCGTCATCCCGCCCGGTCTCATTTCATTTTATTAACACATGGTTCCATTCCACGATAGCAAATATAGCCAACCGTGCCATATATGAATATCCCTACATCTCGCAGGTGACAGGAAATCACCTGACTTCTACCGCTTAAAGCAGGGTTAAGCATCTACTCGATCCTAGTCTATGTAGGATTCAGGGATTCATATATCTGGACAAGGAATGATATAATGCAGCAAGGGTTTCCAACCAACTCCTATCACTTAATGCAGCAATACTTATAACATATATAGAATTAATTGCTTTAAAGATAGGAGGCTTATAATGCTCCGGGGCTTGCCTGGGATCCGTCTCAAGTTAGAGTATGTCAGATGAAGTCACTTGGGGAGCATCTTCCAATCTACCACTTGTTCGGTCCTTCGATCTTCGAGATGGATCCACCAAACACCGTCTTCGGGTTTGGCTCCAACGCCATTTACTTCACACGTTTCTGCTAGCGTACCTATATGAGATGCAAGATGCAAGTGCATGAATACATGGAAGTATAATGGACAATGCATCACATTCAGTAAATAAGACAACTACCAAATTACACTCCACATGCATAGACACTTCATGTTGCTTAAATAAACATCACCCAACCTAATATAAAAGATGACAAGCATATTAGGCATGGCACCCACGGTTTCACAAGATCTCAGGTGTAAGAACTTAACTACCCTCAAAGGCATAAGTCACACTTAATAATATACAAGCAAACAACTATAATTGGAATTTATCCCTTTTCTGGACAAGCAACAGTAGCTTCATAATTCAATCATATCTGGAGTTTCATAAGTCCAAATGCCTTGCAAGAAGACATTCTGGAAAGCTTAGGAAATTATCTACATTTAATTTATAATCATCACAGCATGATTCCAAAGTTTAACATGTCGAATTTACACAAACACAGAAACTGGTCTAACAAAACAGAGAGCAAGCAATTCTGTACCCTAACTTTAAACAGCTATAACTCAAAAAACTACTTGACCAAATGATACCAAATTTTAACAGCAGCTAGATACATAAATTATCTACAACTTTTGTATACATAAGTTTTACACAAGGCACATTATCATGAAGAACTTTGCTAAGTTTCCAGATCTGTCCAGAAACCTCATTTGCAAGAAATAATTATTAACTTATGTTGCAAACATATAATTAGACAAAACCAATCTTACCAGCATTTCATACATGACTAATGAACACCAGAAAACTTAGTGTCTATTTCTAAATAAATTCTTTTAATGCCTTTTCTTAATTTATTTAGATAATTAGGTGGAATTATGAACACATATCAAAAGTGCACAATAAATTATACCAAAATTACAGAGACCTACACATACTCCCAAAAGTCTACTGTCCAAATTTGAAACCATTTGGATATGTATAACAACCTCTATGAAAAAGACAAATGACTATAGCAATAAATCATGGGAGAGCAAGTTAAACCTAAAACTCAATATTTTCTGTGAACACATGGCCATAGAATGAACCAACATCATAGAGCAACATCATAATAAGGTTATGGGACAGCATTTTCTATTTTATCATTTATATATTATTTATAAGCTATTTATTAAGCCATAAACAAGTTAACTCAATAACTTGAGTATACAGTAAGCAATGGCCATGAAATTTATACCACAATACATCCATAGAATGACAAGCCTACCACAAAAATTTCACATCATTTGGAGCATCACAACTCAAGATATAAAAATAACAAGTAATCAAATGTAATTTTCCTTATTTAACAAGGTCAAATCAAAACCCTAAGAAAACAGTGAACAACTAGTGTGTTTAATATTTTTCCTAGCAAGTACATGTCATCACAAAATTAACAAAACAAGAATCATCATTTTTGGAGTTCTAAAACTCCAGATCTTGCTCTGGTCAAGTTTATAAGCATTTTTGGATTGAACTCCGATGTATATTGAATTACTTGTGAAATGGTTGTAACATGTGACTTGTTATGTTGAATCACTACGATCTTGGCTTGTATGTTGGTTGGTTTGAAATCCCTCATGGTTTCATTGGACTACCGGAGTTATATGGGCTCAAGTGCGAGAATTTGATCATTTCGGTGATTGTTTTTGTACTTGTGCTCTTATAATTTGGACGGTTCCGTTACAGCTGGTATCGGAGCAAGATTCAACATTAAACTTGTCATATGTGTATTTAAAACAAAGGTTTTGTTTTATAAAATCAGTTTTATCAACTTATAGTTATATATAGGTTTGTGAAAACTGAATTCTAAATTTAAGTATGTCAGTGGTCAATTTCCTTATGCCCATATAAGGATTATTAGGTGGCTTATATAAGTACTAACTTGGGGGGGTTTTAATTTTGCATCTACGCCCAGGCCAAGATATGTATGTGTGATGACTCTCCCACACTATGCTACCCGGTGTGTCAGATTAGAGGTAGCCTTCATATATGAAATAGCCATATATGTTGCTAGTTTACTTTTATGCAACGTCGCACCTACGCTCAGGTAAGTGTGAGTTGTGAGAGCATGACCGTCCAACCAGCGGTCTAGGGGAGAGCTAGTTGTGGTTACTGGATTATTTATATGTTACACACATGTATATATGAAGGTACTTAATTGTGGGAGATTGATGATTCGGGTAGTTTTGGTGCTACATGTATATATACGGGGGTATATGTACATGGGAGTACTTAGAATTTTACTTGTCTGCTTTCATTATATGCTTTATTGGGGAATGTTGGGCTGCAATGAAACTTTTATGCAGGTACGCTAACCACGAATGCGTAAGTTAAAGGTAGCTGACGACTAGCTATATATTGAGAGAGTGCGTGTTATGGCACCGACAAAGAACGTGATCGCCACCTTAGGTTGGCTGTCTTGTGAGGACGAATAGGACGAAGCATGCATTATCATGATTGTTGCGTTATACATGGCTATGCTCCTCTCACCCTTGTTCAAATGATAAGTAACTTGTGATCAATATAGTACACTATCTGTCTTGTGTGAAGCTAAACAAGAATGTCTTACTCTATGTTGCCCACCCAAGCGTTTGTCAATGCTTTAGACCTCACTTAAGTAATTATGAATGCTCATGAATAAATTAAATTCATGTTGGTCTAAGGTAACAAAAGTTAGAACTGCTAGAATAACATGTTTGTGTGCTATCTTGTTAAGTAGAACAAAGGCAAGCTTTGTTTTGCTTGTTGAGTGTTGGCTGCTAGAACATTTTCTGTTGTAGTGATGTTTTCGTGGCCATCATGGTATTTTCTGTAGTTATGAAGAATACCAAAGTTGTAGCTAACTTACTTATCTAGCTTGTCCTAAAATTTCATGACACTAGGCCTTATTGTTTGGGAGTTATGAATTTTAGAAGTTTACCACAGGTTTTGTTTGTGCTTTGAATAGATCTGAATGTTTGCTTTATTTGACCTATGTGATTATAGAATCATGCTTTGGAAATATTAGAGGAAGTGTATTACTTTTTCTAAGCTTTCCAAAATGCTAAGGATCACTACTTTTGATGGGGTAAGTCACCAGTTATGAGCTTGTGAAGTTGAATGACAGAATCTGTCTAAACCTGGACAGAAATGTCTGCTTTGTGTTGATTAACCTTGTTAGCTATAGAATCATATTAATATGATATTAAGAAAGTTATAGACAACTTAATAAGCTTTACATAAAGTTAAGGCTCAGCCTTGTTGTGCCTCTAGAACTCCAGTTATGCATTTTCAAAGTTCTTGTCAGTTTTCTGTCCATATTGGTACAGATCTGAAACATTAGCAATTTTGGTCAGGTTAATCTAGGAATTAGCTGTTGGTATGAATAACTAAAGTGTAGTCATCTTCCTAAGCTTTCTAGAAAGTCTAGGATCACCTTTAGGGGATGTCTACAACCTCAGTAATGGTTGAGACAAGTAACTACTGTGTTGCTGTCTAGATTCTATGCATATGTTAAGTTAGTCACCTTAGCTAGCGTTTGTTTTGAGCTAAACTAGTAGTTAGTTCATGCTTGAGATAAATGCTTAGTTTGGGTGAGCCTTGTGCTTTAAAGTGTTTGCTTAAGCCCATTGTTTGAATTTTCTTAAATGATTGCTTGATTGTGATGTTGTATGTATGCTTGTTATCTTGGTAGTGCCCTAGTTGTCACCTCGTTTGTCCACGGTAAGCATGCGAGTGTCGAATAGCTTTATCTTAGGGCAACACTCGTGTTACGTGAAACAATCTCTTGGCTATCATCTCCAATTAGGTTCTTTCCCTTATGAACCTAAGCATGTAGCCGTGGTTGCTTGCCTTGAATGCTTGTATCCATGCCTTTGCTTGACCGAAAGACCAAAGTTTAGTTCTCATATATGTTTGCATGAGCCGTGGGTGTTTTCCAACCCTTTTTGTGAAGACCTTTATTGACTGACCAACCAAGTTAACTTTTATCAATGCTAGCCCTTGATCATGGTTTGTACGTTGTCAATTGTGGAGACCGTACCCAAATCCATGCTGGACCTTCCGGTTACCTCTCCCAAAGGTTAGCTAGTATGACGCAATGTATCTCTGCTATGGCCTCTAAATCGGGTGCTTGCAAATTCGTGCATCTACCTTATCAACTCAATCTATGACTACGTGTCGGTTTTCGCCCTTAAAATTTTCTTAATCCGTCCCCAACCTTCTCAAGTCTTGAGATGTTTATCAGTCTTGATCTCATGTTATTGCTCAACATGATTGAATCTTCTGTTAATCTTTTATCTGGTACTCTCCTCGGTGGAGGTAAGTCGTACGTAGAATTTAAGCAAGAGCCTCTTGCTCAGTTATCCTTGGCAATTGCGTGAGGTTCTCTTGTGCGATATTTTAATCTTCGGATCATTTTCGTGTTGATTTTAAACCTTGTGACTACCTTTGTTTCCTATCCCTTCTTGGATGACGCTTGTTCTTACAGCCCATTGGTGCCACTTGAAATTTCACTTTTGTTATGCGTTTAGTATTGGTGTTATGAGTAGCCGTTGATGGTGCCGCGACGAAACCAAGGGCCTCCTGTGGCTGCAGACACATGGCTGGCTGCCTGGCACGCGCTGGTATCACGGTTTCTAGTCATGATCCATTATCAAACGACAGACGATGTGCTATTTTCTTGTGTTCCTTCTGGGTTATCTCTCCATATCATATCGTAAGATCCATATCTTAGACCGAAAGTAGTGGAGCTTCCTCCTGAAGTTGCTAAGAGGATAACCTTTAAAGAACAGGTCACCGACATAAACTTTAACAGACTGCAATATGTGGTAGTCAAGTGACTCTACATAGTTGCCCAGTATTGACAACCAGCATCTAGGGAGCCACGTATCTCAGCTCTGTTGGATAAAAAGGACACGCAACACTTACTACTGGACAAGTCATTCGTTGGATAAGAATCAATCGTCACATTATGTAAATCTTAACCTTTGTATGCATAATGGCCATACCGTCGAAATCAACCATCTTTGGTGTGACTCCTTATCCACTGACTTCGATGGCAACCACCTGTTCTGCATCAACCATAGTTGTTGTGGTCGAGAATGAAGAATTGGAACTTTTTAGTGTTGAGAGACAACTAATTAGTTACCAATAGGAAGGTTATCTCCAGCTAGGTAACGACTCTTTGGTAGCTATAAAGGCTATATCTTACAAAGCAATAACCAATAATAAGTTAATCAACTGGCCAACAACTTGAGTGATACCCTATCTTCCACAGCCATTGTGACCAAGTCAATTCCATCTTGGACAATCACACAAATAGTGCAAAGTGTTTTATCAGCTAAGGTGAAGAAGTATAGAAAGTATGTGTTTTGCCTTGCAAAAGTAACCCGCAAGTTCAAAGCGTGTGCATCCTCGAATTGATATGTAATTTAATAGTCGAGATCTGCTGTTGGATGACCCTATTGAGGTCTCACAGATACTAGTTTACACTCTTTTAATTGCTTTTGCTTTCTCGTATCCCTAATGTACGAGCAGCCTTGGTTTCTGCAAATTAATGTATGCCATCGCGAATCAAAAGCAATTTGAAAAGCGTCAAACAACAGATTTCCCGTCTTAGAGCTGTTGTTTGATCCTAAAAAGGAAGCCTCAAGGTGAAAGTTGGCCTGACAAAGTTGTTATGCTGCAAGTCAACTCAACTTACAGTACAACTATGTCACCAAGGAAAATTTTACTCAATCGCTTGGCGGTAGACTACTCCCCGCGGTTTAGTAAGTATTACAACTTTTGTTGTCCTTAAGGCCTCGTTACATCTTTCTTTGGGAATTATTTTCCAATAATGACATACTTTGGTACCTTATACACGTTTTTACCCAAGAGGTTGCATCTGATTCAACCCAGATAACGGTTGCCTTGGATAAAAGAATCTTATTAGGTAGCTGTTGGCAGGAATACGAAGCCGACAGAGTCAGCCATCACATTCATTGACCCCTCGATAGACTCAGATAATACAGTGTTGTCATCAGAGAAAGAGAACTGCACACATGGAACCTTGAGTAGTTTTCCATTAGTTGATATCGAAAGGATTGAATATTTACGACCAATATAGACCCTGTCTATTGGTTAGTCAGTATCCTATAGCCTCAGAGTATATTTGTCGTCTATGGTCTCACACTTTTGGAAGGTTGTGCTTAAGCCATTTTGGTAGAGGACTGCTTTTCAAACTTTGTGAACATAGAGTCATTTCAACGAGTATACTTCTGATAATTCTGGTCTAGTGTGGAGTTCATACGGCCCATACTATGTTCACTAGAGAAGAAGAGATACTTGTGTATGGTTAGCTTATGGACCAATTGATCTCTGTACATTGAGAACGAAGTACTACGTTGTCTTGGACTCCTTCCAAAGTAACGATGCTTCGTGGAAGTCAATGAAGGAAATTCTTCAGACAAATTTTACCATGAAGAGGAAGTAACAGAAAGTGCCTGTGGCCAAATTGTTCGCCGATGTTGAAGCTTTATAGCTGAATGCTATAGCAGATGTTGGGAACTAGATAACGTGTCTCTCTTTCTTAAAAGATCTTCCATTCCGAATCTCGGGACGCGATTCTTTTAAGGGGGGAGGGCTGTAACACCCCAGGTGTTTATCATTCACTAAGTAGTGGGTTTGAGCGTAAACATGACAGATTAAGTGGAGATGATAATGCCAAGTCAAACCTATGGAAGTAAACCCTAATCGAAACTTGGATGTTGCACCCTTGCTTACATATAGGCTCAATTAAAAGATATATGCTTGGGTTTGTTATCAAAGTATATTCACATGTCTCACATCAATAACTATCTATATTGATCCCTGGGAAAGTTTCGTAAAGATTGGAATCAAAAAGTCACATGAAATGATAAGTTCCATTCCTATTGGAATCTGTCCCATTAAGTTAATGGAACTATAGATCATCAACCAAACCTTGCAAACTTATCCAAATGACACTAGATAAACTCTACAAGACCTTAACTACACTTAGGACACTTAATGGAACAATGTTCATGTTGAACATTTTGCCTAAATATGCTTCTAATTGGTGGTTGACCATGTATGGACCCTGGAGCCCTTTGGTTTGACCATTTCAAAAGTGTGACCTAGAAGCTTTGCATGACTGTGCACCCTTTTACAAAGTTCTAGAGAATTTTATAAGGAACAAACTTTGTTTAAGAGTCAAGTCATGAAAATGCGTGGAACATACTCCAAAAGGGCCCACAAGTCAGATTGAGGGCTGTTTCCAGCACTTAGAAAATATTCTAAGTCCTGAATTAACAGCAGAAAGTTGCCATGTTCATGCAATTTTATCTTCTAATTTCATATGGTAGTTCAATTAGGTTCCTTAATATGAGTTGTAGTACTTTTCATGATGGAAACCATGGATCAAGTGTCACTCAAAATGGAGCTTAGTTGGGCCTTCAATAAGAGCTTCCAAAACAGCAAAAAGTTGTTTTTATCACTAATTGGCCTTGACATGTTGACATGTCGCGTTCTCCAAAATTTACTAAGTAACTTGAGTTGGTCCTTTTATAAAAATTGGAGCATACATTGTGGGGAAGAGCATGCAACAAGATGGCATCAGTTTGACGTCAGTTTGGCCATCAATTTTTGGAGTTTGTCGATCGCTGTCAACACGCTGACACAGCCACTTTGGTGCTTAATTACCCATTAATCCTTTTCCCTAATGACCATGACCCTTAAACAAGTTTTGTAGAGGGTTATGTGGGCTTCAATTTAGCTTTTGGGCCCATGACCTAATTCGGCCTGTAGATGGCCCAAATCAGTGCTCCACTTCGCCTACACCGTCACTCGCCAGGTGTTCGTTGAAATGCCACAAAGGCCGACGCGTGTCTAAGGGCGTGGCGGCCATGCACCCGAGAGCCTCCACCATGGGCGCCGCGCGTCCTCTTCTCTGACGCGTGACCTTGCGCTTTGTTCGATGGGGGAGCACCAGGGCACTCGCCGAGCTCCATGGCCACCGTCGTCGCTCTATCTCCGGCCTTCCTCCGCCCGAACGGACCACCACACCACATTCGCCACGCCAAGCCGCACGCGCGGCACCTCCTCCCCGGCCTTGACCCTCACCGGAGGCCGCTGCCACCGGACCGCCGCCGTTGCCGACACCCGCTCCTGTGGCCACGGTGCTGGGGACCGCCTCGAGCAGAGCCGAGTAGCTCCGCGGGTGCGCAAAGGCCCCTGGATGCTCACGCCGTCCTTGGCCACCGCCGCCGGCGACCCCCTCGCCGGAGCCGTGAGCACGGCCCCCTCCCCTGTTTCCGGCGGCAGGCAGCGAGGCCAAGCCCGTTCCCCTCTCTCCCTCTCTGGGTGTCCTTTTCTTTGTATGACAGGCGGGCCCGGCTGGGTAACAGGTCCCACTTGTCAGTTTAAGTAAGGGGTTGTCTGGGTATCGGTTCGGGTGCGCCTAGCGAATCTTGTTAGGGTTGTTTTATTCCGATTTTGAATTTCAGAATTTGGTTAAATCTTCTAAAATGCATATCTTATGCTAGGAGACTCCAAAATTAGTAAATGGGGACTTTTTGGAAACCTTGAGAAAAGATCTATGCATTAGAGTCATAATATGTTATATGTTTGTAGAAGTTTTCTGATGTCTTTATTTAAGCTTTAAAAAGGTTCCAAAAATGCTTATAAACTTGACCAGAGCAAGATCTGGAGTTTTAGAACTCCAAAAATGATGATTCTTGTTTTGTTAATTTTGTGATGACATGTACTTGCTAGGAAAAATATTAAACACACTAGTTGTTCACTGTTTTCTTAGGGTTTTGATTTGACCTTGTTAAATAAGGAAAATTACATTTGATTACTTGTTATTTTTATATCTTGAGTTGTGATGCTCCAAATGATGTGAAATTTTTGTGGTAGGATTGTCATTCTATGGATGTATTGTGGTATAAATTTCATGGCCATTGCTTACTGTATACTCAAGTTATTGAGTTAACTTGTTTATGGCTTAATAAATAGCTTATAAATAATATATAAATGATAAAATAGAAAATGATGTCCCATAACCTTATTATGATGTTGCTCTATGATGTTGGTTCATTCTATGGCCATGTGTTCACAGAAAATATTGAGTTTTAGGTTTAACTTGCTCTCCCATGATTTATTGCTATAGTCATTTGTCTTTTTCATAGAGGTTGTTATACATGTCCAAATGGTTTCAAATTTGGACAGTAGACTTTTGGGAGTATGTGTAGGTCTCTGTAATTTTGGTATAATTTATTGTGCACTTTTGATATGTGTTCATAATTCCACCTAATTATCTAAATAAATTAAGAAAAGGCATTAAAAGAATTTATTTAGAAATAGACACTAAGTTTTCTGGTGTTCATTAGTCATGTATGAAATGCTGGTAAGATTGGTTTTGTCTAATTATATGTTTGCAACATAAGTTAATAATTATTTCTTGCAAATGAGGTTTCTGGACAGATCTGGAAACTTAGCAAAGTTCTTCATGATAATGTGCCTTGTGTAAAACTTATGTATACAAAAGTTGTAGATAATTTATGTATCTAGCTGCTGTTAAAATTTGGTATCATTTGGTCAAGTAGTTTTTTGAGTTATAGCTGTTTAAAGTTAGGGTACAGAATTGCTTGCTCTCTGTTTTGTTAGACCAGTTTCTGTGTTTGTGTAAATTCGACATGTTAAACTTTGGAATCATGCTGTGATGATTATAAATTAAATGTAGATAATTTCCTAAGCTTTCCAGAATGTCTTCTTGCAAGGCATTTGGACTTATGAAACTCCAGATATGATTGAATTATGAAGCTACTGTTGCTTGTCCAGAAAAGGGATAAATTCCAATTATAGTTGTTTGCTTGTATATTATTAAGTGTGACTTATGCCTTTGAGGGTAGTTAAGTTCTTACACCTGAGATCTTGTGAAACCGTGGGTGCCATGCCTAATATGCTTGTCATCTTTTATATTAGGTTGGGTGATGTTTATTTAAGCAACATGAAGTGTCTATGCATGTGGAGTGTAATTTGGTAGTTGTCTTATTTACTGAATGTGATGCATTGTCCATTATACTTCCATGTATTCATGCACTTGCATCTTGCATCTCATATAGGTACGCTAGCAGAAACGTGTGAAGTAAATGGCGTTGGAGCCAAACCCGAAGACGGTGTTTGGTGGATCCATCTCGAAGATCGAAGGACCGAACAAGTGGTAGATTGGAAGATGCTCCCCAAGTGACTTCATCTGACATACTCTAACTTGAGACGGATCCCAGGCAAGCCCCGGAGCATTATAAGCCTCCTATCTTTAAAGCAATTAATTCTATATATGTTATAAGTATTGCTGCATTAAGTGATAGGAGTTGGTTGGAAACCCTTGCTGCATTATATCATTCCTTGTCCAGATATATGAATCCCTGAATCCTACATAGACTAGGATCGAGTAGATGCTTAACCCTGCTTTAAGCGGTAGAAGTCAGGTGATTTCCTGTCACCTGCGAGATGTAGGGATATTCATATATGGCACGGTTGGCTATATTTGCTATCGTGGAATGGAACCATGTGTTAATAAAATGAAATGAGACCGGGCGGGATGACGATAGTGAAGCAACAAGGCATGGAGGTCTTGGGTGTGAATCTATCCCCGTCTGAGTCGTTTAAGGACCGATTCGCTGTACGTCCTTGAGTCATGTTGAACGCAGTCTAACACTTAGTTGGCCGGATAACCCGTTCCGACCGCGAAGCCGAGTAATGTGGTTCAGGCCGGGAATCGAATGGTAGGTTGCTTCTTGGAGGAGAGAAAGGATGTGCTTGGGGACATTGGCGTGAGACCAAGGGGGGGTTAGAGTCCCTATCACCTGGCAGAGTGTCGCCCTTGGGGTCGCGACATTATTCGGACCCGCGATTCCTGAATCATATGAAACGGTGGCCTGTGCGACCCTGGCAGGGGTCTGCACGGTGAGTGTTAGAAATACCCCTCCAGCTGGATAGGAATTCGATTCGAATCGCCGTCGCTCCCGGTTAGTGAGCACTTGACTTGAGCAGCGGCAACGTAGATTCCATTAAATTGAACGGATGGTTAATTGGATCACGATGGAAAGGTTGCCTCAATTTATACCTGCTATGGTTAATATTGTTTGCTCCTAATAAAGTGAGTGCTCTAGTACAGGTTCTAATATAGATGACAGGTTAATGATAATTAACTTGATGCTTAAGCATTAATGATTACTTATCCATAATAAGCTTTTATGCAAAATGTGGTCAAGCTAGCCTACTTTATATCAGCCTTGCATGATCCTTGGTGTCACCTTATTTCTGGTTTCTGATGGGTAAGTCTAGCTGAGTACTTTGTCGTACTCAGGGTTTTATCCCCACTTGTTGCAGGTTATGATGTATCATGGCGGCTGCAAGAGTTGGTTGACTCCTGCCTTGTGGCGGAGTGTGATCATGGGCATGATCCTTCTGAGCTACCTTATCTCTAATGCTTTTGTTGGAAGTCGACCGTGGTACTGGCATGTATTTGAAATAAGATTTATGTTAGTTTTAAATTACTTTGCTTCCGCTACTTTTGAACTTAAGTTGTAATAACTATGTTGAACTCCGATGTATATTGAATTACTTGTGAAATGGTTGTAACATGTGACTTGTTATGTTGAATCACTACGATCTTGGCTTGTATGTTGGTTGGTTTGAAATCCCTCATGGTTTCATTGGACTACCGGAGTTATATGGGCTCAAGTGCGAGAATTTGATCATTTCGGTGATTGTTTTTGTACTTGTGCTCTTATAATTTGGACGGTTCCGTTACACTACCTCTGCCTCTGTTCTCTTTCTTTTCTTGGTGATGATCTTCTTGCGCTTGGCTCGGGCAACCTCTATCAAACGTGGAGGACTTCCGTCCCCGTCACTCGGAGCTCCACCAACATTCTTGCATTGGGCCATGCTGACAAGACTCTGTGACTGAGAAAAAACTAACACTACAAGATCAATCAGCCAAACAAGAATTTCCCCTGAATCAACTCATGACTGAAAAGATCACTGTAAAGAGGACTGCCGCTGAGAAGATGATGAACTGACTCTTGTGAGGCTTGGCCTCAATCCATGCCCATGGGCTTGGCCCCAGGTTCAAATTTCCACTGAACTAGCTGCTCACTTTCACACAAAACAACTGACACGGCTCACATCAAAGACGGAATAGATAGAGCTACTAGTAAGCAATCATATTTCAACTAATAGATGAGCAATGTCCTTATGAGAGCAAGCAGAAGAGGTAAGGGAAGAATAGATCATGGCTTGATACCTTAGATGAGCGAGACTCCTGAGAAGAGATGAGAGACCTTGATGTGCGGGGGTACCACAGGAACGAAAAGTGATCACTGCAACGCCGAAACAAGAAACAAACCACAAGGTGAACCACATAGCTCTGAGGCAAAGCATCGAACAGGTGGATGGCAAAGGAGGTGTTCATCAAGTGGAAAAGGGGAAGAAACAACTCACCGGAGAGCAAGGATGGAGCCGCGCGGCAGAAGGCATCGGAGGAGATGGCAGCGTGGGCAGCACCAGTGGTGACGGTGGCGTGATGAAGAAGAGGCGCGGGTGGCTACGGTGGCGTGATGAAGAAGAGGCGTGGGTGGCTGCGGTGGTGAGCCACGGGCGGCAAAAGGTGGCTGGAGATGAGAAGCAGGTTATGGTGTTAGGGCAGAGCAATAGAGCGGCGGCGTTCGTAACCAAGGACGCGAGGAAGATAGAGGAAAGGAGAATGGCCCCCGCAGATCGGTCAGAGAAAAGAACGAGATCCGCTCTTCAAACCATTGACCGGACACGCTCCTCAACTGATCGGACGCGCTAAAGAGGCGTCCGGTCAGAGTCCAGTAAGGTCTCAAGGTCAACCGGACACGTCCGGTAAGTGATGATCGGACGCTGACAGAGTCCAGTCCGAAAGCCGATACACAACAGAGAACCCCCTGGACGACCAGATGCGTCCGCAAATTTCCAATCGGACGCTGACAGAGTTCGATCAGAAAACAACTTAAGAACCATCTTCGCGCGACCGGACACGCAGGTGATGTCCAGAACCGGACACAGTGGTCGAGCAGCATCACGTCCGGTCTAGCGTCCGGTCAGTGATCTTCATCTTTTCCTCTTTCGATCTTCGACGCGACTCCTCCCAATCAAGTTCCAATCAATAAGACACAGATAAACGCCAATTGGAACCTGATATGAGTGGCCTCTCTCAAACCCTCAAGTTTTCAAAATAATTTGCCTTGGGCTAATATTATTTTTTAAGAAAATAAGCGATAAACACCCGAGGAGCAATGTATGGCCATGCAATGGAGTTTGTAAATCCTTGGGAGCGTCAAATGCTCTCTCCATTCATGGACGAACACAGTGGTTTCTCAAAGCGAAACCAAAAAGAAACGACAAAGCAACACTCATGCAAATGCAATGCAATACAAGTAGATAAATCTAATTGCTTGTCAAGTTTGATCCACAGTTAGGCTTCTTCACACCTCCCAAAGAGGGTTATCATAACCGTGTTAGACAAGCCCTAAATGCATTATGGAAATTTAAACATGACATATATTACAATGCAATGCAAGGGACAACACAAGTTCATTTCTTAAAGTTACTTGAATCAAGCACATTGAGTTCGCTTCTCAACCTACAAAAGGTAGCTTCATCCAAAGGTTTAGTGAAGATATCCGCCAATTGATTTTCACTTCTTACACCTTCTAGTGATATATCATTTTTAGCAACATGATCCCTTAGAAAATGATGACGGATATCAATGTGCTTGGTGCTTGAGTGTTGTACCGGATTATTGGCAATTTTAACGACACTTTCATTATCACATAAAAGTGGTACCTTATCAAGAACAACATCATAGTCTAGAAGGGTTTGCTTCATATATAAGATTTGTGCACAACAAGCCCCCGCGGCAATGTATTCCGCCTCGGCGGTGGACAAAGCCACACTATTTTGCTTTTTAGATGACCAAGATACAAGTGATCTCCTAAGCAAATGGCACCCTCCGGATGTGCTTTTTCTATCAATATTGCAACCGGCATAATCCGAGTCGGAATAGCCAACTAGTTAGAATCTAGCTCCTTTGGGATACCAAAGACCAATGCTTGGGGTGTGCTTAAGATATCTTAAGATCCTTTTCACAGCACTTAGGTGAGGTTCTTTAGGACAAGCTTGAAAGCGAGCACACATGCACACACTAAACATGATATCGGGCCTAGATGTGGTAAGGTACAACAAGCTACCGATCATAAAACGGTAGAGAGTTTGATCAACCGGTTTACCTCCCTCATCTAGGTCGAGATGTCCATTTGACGGTATTGGGGTCTTAATTGGCTTACAATCATCCATCTTGAACCTCTTGAGAAGATCCTTGGTATACTTCTCTTCAGAGATGAAGATACCTTCACTCATTTGCTTGATTTGAAAGCCAAGGAAGAATGTAAGTTCACCAATCATAGACATCTCAAACTCCTTCGACATCAATTCACCAAATTCCTTGCAATAATCTTCATTTGTTGAGCCGAAGATAATATCATCAACATAGACTTGACAAATGAAGATCTCCCCATTAAGCTTCTTGGTGAATTGTGTGATGTCGACCTTCCTAATAATGAAGCCCTTCTCAATGAGGAAGTCCCGGAGGCACTCATACCACGCTCTAGGGGCTTGCTTGAGCCCAAATAGCACCTTGGACAACCTATAAACATGATTAGGATATCTAGGGTCTTCAAACCTAGGAGGTTGATCAATATAGACTAGTTCATTTATGAAGCCATTTAAGAATGCACTTTTAACATCCATTTGATATAATTTCATTTTGTGATGCAATGCATATGCAAGAAGGATACGGATGGCTTCAAGTCTTGCAACGGGTGCAAAAGTCTCTCCAAAGTCAAGGCCTTCAACTTGAGAGAACCCCTTTGCAACTAGTCTTGCCTTGTTCCTCACAACTATGCCTTGGTCATCTTGCTTGTTGCGGAACACCCACTTGGTTCCAATGACCCTTGCACCTTTTGGATGTTCCTCAAGTGTCCAAACTTGATTGCAGGTGAAGTTCTTCAATTCTTCGTGCATGACATTCACCCAATCCAAATCTTGAAGAGCTTCATCTATATTCTTAGGCTCAAGACAAGAGACAAAAGAGTGATGTTCAACAAAAGAAGCAAGCTTTTGAGATCGAGTCATTACACTCTTTGTAGGACTCCCTATGATGAGACCGGTGGCATGATTAAATACTCTATATGCTTTGAACTCTAATGAGTAGCCAACAAGAAAGCCAATATCATAATGTCTTTGGAACTTCCCTAGGTGTTGTCACTTCTTGTAGATGTAGCATTTACAATCAAACACCCGGAAGAATGAGACATCCGGCTTCTTCTCATTTAGCAACTCATAGGGGGTCTTGCCAAGAAACTTTTGTAGGAAGAGGCGATTTGATGCATAGCATGCGGTATTAATTGCCTCGGCCCATAATTTTTCCGGTGTGTTGTACTCATCTAGCATTGTTTTTGGAAGGGTAATCAAGGTCCGGTTCTGTCTCTTAACTACACCATTTTGTTGAGGAGTGTATGTTGATGAAACCTCATGCTTGATCCCAATCTCATCACAATAAGCTTTAATGTTTGTGTTATCAAATTCTTTGCCATTATCACTTCTTATCTTCTTGATCTTGACTTCAAATTCATTTTGAGCTCTCTTAGCAAACTTCTCAAAACAAGTGGCCACTTTGAATTTGTCATGAAGAAAGAATGTCCAAGTGTATCTTGAGTAGTCATCCACAATCACAAGACAATAAAGATTTTCACCCAAGCTCTTGTATGTTGTAGGGCCAAACAAATCCATGTGTAGAAGCTCTAACACTCTTGATGTTGACATGTAAGCTTTTGTTGGATGAGTATTTGCAACTTGTTTACCAGCTTAGCATGCACTACAAGGTTTGTCCTTCTCAAACTTGACATCTTTCAAGCCTCTCACTAACTCTTTCTTCAACAACTTGTTGAGAGTGTTCATTCCAACATGAACAAGCCTCCTATGCCAAAGCCACCTAAGTGAAGTTTTGGTGAACAAGCATGTCATCAAATTTGCATCTTCGAAGGTGAAATCAACAAGATAGAGATTTTTGTATCTAAAGACTTTGAAAATCACTTGCTTGTCATCTATCTTTGATACTACCACTTCATTTGGAGTGAATGAATATTGATAGCCAAGATCACAAAGATGCCCAATGGATAGTAGATTGAAACTCAAGGAAGCAACATAGAGCACATTTGAAAGATAGTGATCATTTGATATTGCAATCTTGCCTACACCCTTGACTTTGCTCTTTGAATTGTCCCCAAATGTGATCTTCTCTTGACATTCTCCATTTTCTTCAAGTGAGGTGAACATATGAGGATCACCGGTCATATGTTGAGTGCAACCACTATCAATAACCTAATGAGTTCCACCGGTCTTGTAGTTCACCTATACACAAGAGATCAAGCTTTTTGTTTAAGGACCCAAACTTGAGAGGGACCCTTGACTTTCTCAACTAGTGATTTGGCAACCCAAATTTTCTTAGGCCTATTCTTGTTTGGGGGACCCAAGAACATGACTTTCATCTTTCCACTAGAATCTTTTCTTAGCATGTAGTGAGCATTGAAAGCAAAGGGTCTAGCATGCTTGGGCAAGGGTTGTGGTGGTGGAGTTTCACACTCATGAGCAAAGTGGCCCTCTTGTCCACACTCAAGACATCTCTTGGGCTTGGGCTTTGATTTGTTTTGTTGTTGTTGGGTTTTGGCCTTCTTCTCTTGATTTGCCAAGTAACCAATACCACTTCTATCTATCTTCATGACGGTATTCATGAGTAGCTCACTTTGCAAGTATTGACCTCTTGTAAACTTGCTCAATCCGGTCTTGAGATGCTCTTTCTCTTGCTTTAGCTTCTTGTTCTCCTCAATGAGTGATTCATTTGATGTTTGTTTTTCAAGAGCCATCAACCCTTTTAGCTTCTTGTTCTCATCTCTAAGCATTTCATTTTCACTCTTAAGCTTGACATAATTATCATAATTGTCAGACTCAACCACTTTCTTGCCTTTGCCACTAGAGTCTTGCTCAATGCTCTCAATAATCAAGTCATCACATGATGTGGCTATATCAATCTTAACAACTTGGTTGGTAGCATCATGTGTCTCAAGAGAAAACTCATTAGCAACAACAAGACTATCATAATTGATTTTCAATGAAGTATAGTTATCTTTTAGCAAGTTGTGCCTAGTGTTGAGCTCATCATGCTTCTTCTCAAGTTTATCATGTTCATCTCTAAGCTCTCTGTTGAAGGTTTTGAGCTCCTTGAGAGTAGAAGACATTATTGCATTTTGATCTTTAAGCTCGTCACTAGTCTTTTGTGCAATCTCAAGCTTAAATGAGAGTGATTCATTTTTATTTTGAAGCTCATCATTTTCATTTCTAGTCTTTCTTATGACTTTAGAGTATTTGTTGAGCAATTTTACAAGTTCATCATAAGAAGGTGCATCAAACTCATCATCACTATCACTATCATCATCATCATCACTATCATTGTTTTGTACCTTTCGCTCACCCTTGGCCATGAGGCATAGGTGAGTAGTGGATAAAGATGGTGAAGATGGCGGTGAAGGTGGTGGTGAAGATGTTGATGAAGATAATGAAGGCCCAATCACAAAAGCGGCGACCTTCTCTTTCTCGTCGTCGCTCTCATCGCCGGAGGACTCACATGATGACTCAATGTCGGTGAGCCAATCACCAACAATGTAAGCTTTGCCTCCCTTCTTTTTGTGATATTCTTTCTTCTTACCATCCTTCTTCTTGTATGGTTTGTTCTTCTTCTTTTCATCTTCTTCATCACTAGATTCATCTTTCTTACCCTTGTTCTTGTTCTTGTATTTGTCTTTTGGAGGCTTAGGGCATTTATGAGCTAGATGACCAAGTTCACCACAATTATAGTAATCCATTTCGGATATAGGCTTTCTTTTGCTACTTGTGAAGAACTTCTTCTTCTTGCCATCGAACTTGATGCCACTCTTATTAAGCTTCTTTAGCATCTTGGTGGTCTTTTTCACCATGAGATCAAGTGATGCATCATCAATGTCACTCTCACTTGAGCTTTCATGCACAATCATGGCTTGGCTCTTCTTCTTTTTCTTGTCATGGCTAGCTTTGAAAGCCAAGTCCTTCTTCTTGGAATATGATGAACCCTCTTCCGGAGTGATGTGCATGTACATCTCATGAGCATTGATCTTTCCCAATACTGATGTCGGTGTTGCGGTGGAGAGATCGCTTTGGTGAAGCATTGTGATAATATGGCCATACTTCTCAACGGGAAGAACACTCAAGACCCTCCTTGCAACATCCGATGGACTCATTTGGGTGAGCCCAAGAGCATTGAGATCCTCTACAAGAACATTCAAGCGAGTGTATATGTCATTAGCACTTTCTTTGGGAAGCATCTCAAACGAATTAATCTTCTTTAAAGCAATATGGTAGCGTTCTTCACGCTCACTCTTAGTTCCCTCATGGAGAGCACAAAGGTTTTCCCACAATTCATGAGCGTTTTTTGCTTATACAAACGATTGAAGATATCCTTGCCAAGGCCCCGGTAGAGTGCATTTCTTGCCTTTGCATTCCACCGATCGTACTTCTCCTCGTCACCAACGGGGTTAGCGGAATCCTTGACTTCCGAAAGCCCTTCGATGGCGGCTCTAAGACACCCGACATCTATGGCTTCGAGGTACGCCTCCATGTGGATTTTCCAATATGGAAAATCATCTCCCTCAAAGATGGGAGGTGGTCCTTCCCCATTAGACATCTTGCTCTAGGCGGTTAAGCCTAATTTAGGAGTAACAAGGCTCTGATACCAATTAAAAGGATCAAGATACCCAAGATGGAGGGTGAATTGTGCTTTTCTAAAATTTATTGCAAGAATTAAATCCTACTAAGACATAATTCACCCCTAGTGCCTACAAGTGTTCCTAGTGATTCTACCAATAAAAGTTTTGCACCCTAAGTTCCAATCCTAGTCTAGCATGGCAATTCTAGGAATATAATCCAGGCAACAAAAGTAATGCGAGAAAGTAAATTGCTTGAATGTAAAGGGTTAGGAACACGATGATGTTTTCCCGAGGTATCGGAGAGTCGTCACTCCCCACTAGTCCTCGTTGGAGCACCCGCGCAAGGGTGTAGCTCCCCCTTGATCCACGCGAGGATCAAGTGCTCTCTACGGGCTGATTCTTTGACACTCCGTCGTGGTGAATCGCCCACAACTGCTCACAAGATGAGTTGGGTCATCCACAAGCTCCGCCGGATGATCACCAAGCTCCCAATCACCACCAAGTCGTCTAAGTGATGACGATCACCAAGAGTAACAAGCAAGAACTCTCACTTGACCACAACAAGCCTAATGAGAAGGTGGATGCACACTTGCTACTCCATAGTCACTAATGAGGGTCCTTAATCTTGAATTCTCAAATCTCAATCCTCACTAGAGCTCTTGCGCTCCCTTGCATATGAAAGGTGTTTCTCAGCTGAAAAAATAACCAAGAGACCTAAAAAGGAGGGGTAGGGAATGTATTTATACTCCCCACATTCAATCCTAACCGTTAAGTGTCAACTTAGCATTTTTCGTACCGACCGGACGCGCCGGTTGATGTGACCGGACGCGTCCGGTCGGTGGCAACGATCGATTTGAAAATCAAGGGCGCTGAGTGACCAGACGCACAGACGAGTCCGATCAGGGGTGACCGGACGCGTCCGGTCGCTCAAAACCCTCTCTGGAACCTTTCTGTACATTGACCGGACTCGGCCACAGT
Source organism: Saccharum hybrid cultivar R570 (assembly GCA_038087645.1). Lineage (NCBI taxonomy): Eukaryota > Viridiplantae > Streptophyta > Magnoliopsida > Poales > Poaceae > Saccharum > Saccharum hybrid cultivar. The sequence continues at coordinate 3,990,123 of JAQSUU010000474.1, read as the reverse complement.
GACGTCCGGTCAGATAGGCTTAGCATCCGGTTACTGACCCTAGCTCTCCTGACTGTAGGGCGCGCCACCTGCGCGTCCGGTCAGGCGAGCCACAACGTTCGGTTGGTGATGTTGCTTCTGCTTTTGTCCACTGCACTCACCAGATGCGTCCGGTCAGGACAAAGACCGCGTCCGGTCAAGGAGAAATAGCTTAAATTACTCCGGATCGCGATGCAACCTGAACCAAGTTTCTTCTAAATGATCTTTGGGCTTCGCCTGAGCTACCTAGTGCTAAGTTTGATAAGTGTGCACCACACCTAAACAAATAGACTCACCTAGGTCAAGCTACTCATTCATGCCCCCCTTTATAGTATGGCCAAAGGAGAAAAACGAAGTCCTAAGCTACTCTAAATGCCTCTCTAACACCAAACGACACTTAGAACTAGTTTATCCTTAACCTTGTCATTAATCCTTTGAAAACCAAAACGATTTCCATCAAGGACATAAAAACCATAGTGGCCAAATAGTCACCATTACCATAATCTATCTTACCAAAGTTTCTGCAAAACACACGTTAGTCATAGTAATGTTGCGTTGTTATCAATTATCGAAACCCACTCTAGGGGCCTAGATGCTTTCATTGAGGACGGTACCGGCTTGGACGGAACTCTCAATCCCGCCCGAAATGGCCGGAATCATCGGAGACGGTCGGAATCGTTTGGTATCCTGGCCGGTACGGGATGCAGCTTCTTCTGTTCTGGTCTGCACACCGGCACGAGGCATACCGGCCATTCGAGACGGTACCAGAACGGAATTGATAACTATGCTCTCAATACTTAAAAGTTTCAAGTAACTACTTAAAATCTAGCACCGACGTCTCACTTAAATGTAGGAGATTCAAATCATCTTCCCTATTCATTTTAAAGGTATTGCTAATCCATTGGAAAATAATAAGTTATTCTACCACCGATATAGACTTTTAGGAGATGGAGGATATATATAATATGTTGGAGATGATCTAACCACACCGCCAGTTCCTACTCATGGAGAGCTGGCAACGACAACCCAATCAGCACACTAGCGCGGTGCCATTGAGCAGTAGCAGCAGCGACGGATCTTCAGGCGTGGCAGCATCAGGCTAGCGGCACAACCGCACAAGCAGGTTGTAGGCACAGTCGTCGCGCTCGCTCCAGTCATGGTAGTGGCGTCCTCCCTCGAATTGTCTTAGTTTCAACATTTTTGACGTAACCGATCAATCCCTATGATTAAGATAAGGGGTGGGTATTGAGTCAGTGGTTAAGCTAGTGAACTGGCTCGGCTTGACTTGTTTTCTACCTCAAGCCAACTTGTTTAGCTTGCAAGCTAGCTCACAAACCGATTCAAGCTAGCTCGTTAACTAAACAAGCTAAATTGCTGGCTTGACTCATTAGGAAAAAAATAAATCAGTTGATGAGACACTAATAAGTCAAGCCGAGCAAAGCGAGTTATACAACATATTTTTCAATAATACTACAAACAGGACGTCAGATGATGCTAGCGACTCACTTCGGACAAACGCGTGGCGTGACGTGCACCACAATTTTGGCTGCCTCTATCTCTTATTCTCATCCGAACACCATTCGCTCACTCCGCTCGACCTTCTCCCACCGCGCCCTGACCCTGCGCCGCTCACTCGCCCCTCACTCCCGCACCCTACCTACGCCGCTCACTCCTCGCTCCTCTCCCCCAACCGCATCTCGCTCCTTGCTTCGGCTGTGGGCCGCGCCGCCCACTCCCTCTCATAGCCCCCGCCGCCCGCTAGGCTGTGCCAAGGCCGGTGTTGGTGACGCTAGCTGGTGGTGGTGCTCGCGCACACCACTGGCGCTGGGTGTTGGTGGTGCTCATGCGCCACCGCTCGCCGCCGGCTCTGACCATGACGGCTAGAATCGACCGCCCTAGGCTTTTCCTTTCCTATGTTGCAAATGTATGTTTCAGGTATTTCAATCGTTTCAAAAGGTATGTTGTAGTTGTTTCTTATGGATGTTGCAAAAGTAGATCGGAGATATTGCACATGTTGCATACGTTGCAAGTGTTTCATAGGCATGTTGCAAGCGTTTGTTGAAAATGTTTCTTCTATTCCAGACGTATGTTGCAAACGTTTTGATCCAAATGTTTGCATATGTTTCATATATATGTTGCAAGAACATGTTCTATATGTTTCATCTGTTTTAGACGTATGTTGCAAGCGTTCTATCTGGATGTTGCATATGTTACAATGACTATGTTGCAGGTGTATATTTCAAATGTTTCATCTGTTTCAGTCCTATGTTGCAGTTGTTTCATTGCAAAAGTAGATCCCAACATAGGGTTGTTAGCGAGGAAGAGAGAGCTAGTGCGGGAGCCATGACATCGTTTGCTGTAAGCTGGTGGCAGCGCTCCACCGGAGGACGCACAGGCATCCGCGCTGGTGTACGCGGCTCGTTCCTGTACGACATGTTACCTCTATTGGCCCTGCCGCTAGAGCAAAAGCTTGTGGCATCTCCCCGCGCGACGGAGATGCAGACTGTGGCTATGGAGATGACGCGGGCGTGACAAGGTTCCCCTTACGCGCGCGGTGAGCGGGCGGACTCCCCTATTACGCAGGCGCAGCGGACGCTCTGTTACGGGGTGGGACAGGACATGGTGGGACGGAGCTGTGTCCGGACGTGGGCATGGGATCGGATGGACGTCGGGTGCTGCTTATTTCCATTTTTTTTCAGCCCTAGGTTCAGGTAACCGAAATAATTTCAGAGAAACCCGAGTACCGGACCGATCGCAGCCTTGCACCACTACCAGAGCGGGCCTTCCTGCGCAGCTCTGCTTGGCGGACAGGCATGGCGGCGGAGGGGAGGAAGAAGGGCGTGCCGGCGCTGGGGTGGTGGCTAATGCTGGTCGGCTCCCTCCGCCTCGCCTCCGTCTGGTTCGGCTTCTTCGACATCTGGGCGCTCCGCGTTGCCGTCTTCTCCCAGACGGAGAGTGAGTAGTAACCCCCGCATCCTCCCCTCTCCTCCTTCTGCGCACACCTCTCTCTGGCTCTAGTTCGCCTGGCTCCATCTGGGCAGGTAGATTTCATTCATTCTCATCTGATCTGGTCGGGCCCGTCGAGGAGGGGTGGGGTAGTGCTACTGATGTGTGCCCACTGCCCACGCCTTCTTGCTGACGGTTGGTTTGGAGGTCCAAAAGGAGGCCGCTGTGTCCCCTTCCCGTGAGATTCGTCAGTTTGAGCTAGAGGGCTGTATGCCGAGTGTCCCCTTACCGTGAGATTCTTCAGTTTGAGCTAGAGGGCTGTTCCAAGTCGAGTACACTGGTGGGGGTCAGAGAATGGCCTCTGGTCGTCTGATCTGCTCTGTTTTCTTCTTGGTATCGGTGGGGTGTGCTGTGCTCTGTGCAGCAGCACAACCACAATATCTGAATCACTGATTTCTTGCACAAGATTCATCTGAATCACTGGTTGCCCTGTCCGAGATGCTCTTATTCATTCATTTTGTTCGAGGGGAACAGGGGCCTAAACACTAGCTTAATATTGCCTTTTTTTTCTCATTTTTAGCGCTTATTCTAAGAATTAGTCAATGTTAAAAATCTTTTTTCAGTCAGTGAGACTCATTCCGGGGTGAGTCTTAGAGTGAGGAAGGATTTCAAGTCTGCAATTGGGATAATTGAGAGCAGTCTAATGAGTGGACTTAGTGATGCAGCTCATTTTGGGTTGAAGGATAGGTCGGAAGCCACACGACAGCAATATCTGAATTTCTTATTTGATGACGTTCAGATACATAGTTTTTTGACTGAGTCTTGATATACTTAGAAGATCAGAAGTCAGTCCTTTCCTAAGAGAAACAAGAAGTATTACTCTATCCATACTGCTCGGATGTTTGCTAGTTCATGATTATTTCATTTGGATCACTGACTACCACAGAGGTCAGCAGTGGCCTTTTTTAAAAAAAAAAAAAACTGTAGAGCTCTGCAGTTCTTATGGTGACACCTTATAAGTGAAAGTGCACTATAGAGGCCTTGTGACTATCATTTTGTCAGCAGGGGAACAACATCAATCTTGGTAGTTCTTAGCTGCCCCTAAGTTTTGAAAGTATTGCGTGGGATTATTATATAACCATTTCTAGAAATGATCAATAGCTCATATTGCTTACTTAGACTAATAATCAATTTTGAATCTCGAATTTTACACGTAACTAAGCATTATCAACTCCCTTCAAACTTTTTTGTATGAAACAGGAGGGGTTCCCCCCTACTGAAAATATTATTAACAGGAAAGGAACATACAAACAGTTTACAAAAGGAATATCAAGCAACAAAGAAAGAAACAAAAAATTTATCAGCAAACATTGCTTATCTTTGCCAGCAATTATCCTTATTCCTCATAGATTGATTGAGTAGGGAAGTCTTGATCCCTCTCAGCTGCATGGTCTTTCTTGTAGGCAGTTATAAGATTCAGTTCATAAAGGGGTTTTGCCGCATCTCTAAGAAAAGCCCTCGTGCTAAATTTATAACTTCTATCAGTGTGCTGCCATTTGTTAAAAGACTCGGCTCAAGACATATCTTTTATTTCCAGCCTGATTGTAATTTTTTACATGCAGTGACTGATGTTCATGGCCGTACTTTTGGTGTCTGGACTCTTCTGACCTGCACATTGTGCTTCCTCTGTGCACTGAACCTGGAAAATAGGCCTCTGTATCTGGCCACCTTCCTATCATTTATCTACGCTCTTGGTCATTTCCTCACGGAATACTTGATATATCACACCATGGCTGCAGCAAATCTGAGCACAGTTGGCTTCTTTGCAGGTATTAAGCTTGCCTTCTGATTGGACCATTAATTTCATTCACCTTTGACAATTTAGTTCTTCAGATTTAACGAACTGTTTGGTTGATTGTCTGGTACTTCTCTCAAATTATTCATTTGATTTAGCTTTAGGAGCTATCCTGTTTCCCTATGCAGGGTCTTCATTTAAACTCTCTCAGGATTTTATCAGTATATATTTTACGTTTGCAGTTTAAACAATGCAATGTAACATTTATCAGTTCCAGCTTTCAATCTTGCAAAATAGAATTGCGAGAACAGCATGCTTGTTGCATGTGTTACCTGTAATAATGCTCCATTTGTCTTTGTAGTTTGTTTAGTCACTCTAATGAACACTCCCCTTTTATTTACATAGGAACCTGTAGTAATGCCCCATTTGTCTTTGTTGTTGGTTTAGCCACTCTGACCGACACTCCCCATTTATTTGCATAGGAACGTCAATCATATGGATGCTTGTTCAGTGGAATCATCATGTGAATCCCCGTGGTGCCCAAGCTGTGAAGCAGTCATGAGTGTGATGCTTGGGCCGTTAGCTTGATGTGGTCTGTGGGGAGGAAGGATACCTTGGAGAAACTATGTCGGAAAGTCCCATTCATACTTCACTTCGTTGCACGAGACATGTGCCCAACTGAGTAGGGAATGGAAATTCAGATAATTTCTGCCACTGATGTGTTAACATTCCAGCATACCTAGGAAACAGAGAGCCACTCAAATAGTCACCTGTTGAGAGCTGAGATGCCAGTAAGGGAGAGGTATATACATGTACCAAGGGTGCGTCTAGTCTTTCTTTGATATTTTTGTCCTGTACATTATCACAGTACAGACAATAAAGTCATCCATGACAGCTTTGGAGGAGCCTTCATCATGCCATATACATCTACCTAGTCTCGGTTTCTGATGACTAATCACATGTTTTCTAATGCTTGATATGTTCATTCAGCACTGAAGATTTCTCAGTCCCTGTTACTGAATACTGATGCACATCTGAAAGAGCTCTTGTTGAGCAGTGCTGTAAATAAAGCAGGGAAAAGGGCCGGAGCAGGGAGTACTGATGGTCAATCATCTGAAAGAGCTCTTTCTAGGATTGTTTACTGAATAAAATAATAAATACTCCGTAATACTGATGGACGTGTATTCTGTCTTGGGGCGTGGAAGCTTCGCTCTCGCCCAGATCAGTCTAGTAGCATCACGTCGCTTTCGCGACCATGGATAAAGCTTGCGTTGTATGTACCACTGCCAGTCTACCACCATCTGGAACCATCGTTCTTCCTTTGTTGATTGCTTGAAGTAGTCGCCTCCTGCCCTGCCACTGCCATTGCCCAACGACATACAGCTGCCACTTATCAACAACCTCCACCTGCTCCAGTCCGGCTGGAAAGACGACGAGAGACGGCGGCTCCGATGGCCTGCTTCCTCGCCGCCGGCAACGCGGCAGCTAAAAGGTGCGCCGGCACGGCGCTGTGCCGCCGCGGGTTCGCCTCCGCCGCTGCACGCCACGACGACGCGAGTAAGAGACTGCTTCCAGTACCAGCTTATTAGCTTGCATAGTTGCATTGGAGGGGAGGGGAGGTAGAGGACGACGTTGGAGCTGAGCTCTGAGTGTGTGTCTGCACTAGCAGAGGAGGCCGTGAAGTGGGAGCGGATCACGTACGCTGGGATCGCCACCTGCACCGTGCTGGGCGTGTACAACCTGTGCAAGGGCCACCGGGACTTCCCCGACCCACCGCCGTACCCGTACCTGCACATCAGGAACAAGGATTTTCCCTGGGGTAAACTACGGATTTACTCTCGTCCTAGAGGAAATACAATTCTAAATTTAAACCAAGTCAGTAAACCACAGATTTACTCTCGTCCCAAGAATAATACAATTATAAATTTAAACCAAGTCAGTAAACCACAGATGTACTCTCGTCCCAAGAATAATACAATTCTAAACTTAAACCAAGTCAGCAAAGCACTAACTAATTCTTGTCTAAAAAAGTACAGTTATGGATTTAAACCAAATAAAATGTTTTTAAGTTTTACTAAGTTTATAGAAAATCCATATAGGTTTAAAACATATTTCATGGTTAATCTTATGATTTTTATTTTGGAATTATAACAGTTAGTAATTTTTTTTGTATAGATTTGCTCAAAATTAAAGTTGTTTCACTTCTCAAAAAGTGAGCATTGCATTATTTTTTATGGAGAGAGTAATTCACTTTGTGCACAGCTAGCATGCAGGTCTAATTATTTAGATAAATAAACAGAGTGCTGCATATCGGACTTCACTAGCTACTTGGTCTTGCTTGGGCTTCAGGTCCTGACGGCCTCTTCGAGAGGAAGAAAAAAGCACACCAACGACCATCACTAGGTCTAGCTACTCTCCTACTATCTAGCACGATGATGCGACATGTACTCCACTTAACGAAATACTTGCCGAGGCATGTTCGTGAAAAAAAAGGATGGAACATGTACTGCTGATTCTCAATTTGTGCCGTCTCACTGTGCCCAGTCTATATTTTGGAGGACTCTATGGCGAAGTCACGACGATAGGCCCTCATGATGAAGACTACATATGTGCGTATAATTTTGCAGTGTGATTAAACTTCTAGTGACATTATTAATTGAACAAGTTTAATAATATTGATGAACAATGTCAAGATTAAAAGAATTCATATATGATTAAGATTGGTGACTGAATATAATTAAACTGATCTCTAGTTCTCTTTTATTTTCTTTTCTTTTTTCTGTTTTTCTCATCACCAGACAAATGTTGCTTAGCTATCATTGCAACACCTAACAAAAACATATATATGAGCATAGAAGAAACAACCCTAACCAATTAGCAGTTACAAGTATCTAGAATGTACTACCTAAAAAATTTGGAAGAGACAAAATTTAAAGACAAGAGAACATCAAGCGCCGGCGTGGCCTCAGCGTGGACACGTCACCGGAAATACTGTGCGCCGTCAGATGCTCCATCGGTGGCTAGTGGTGTCGCCGTACATGTGGTCCTTGCCGAATATATACCGGCCCGGCTCCAACCCTCAACCCTAACTCTCTCTCGCGCCCACAGCCGCCTCTCCTGCCCTCTCCCTCCTCTCTCGGCGGCGGCAAGGGCCGGTGCCGCGCACGCGTCCGCGCGTGGGCGCTGCAGCCCTGGGCGAGGGAGGCCCGAGCCCTGGTTAGAGCGGCCTGGCGCGGCGGCGCGAGGGCCCCACCGCGGGTGGCACGGCGCGGCGCGGCGGGCAAGTCCAGGTGCAGAGGCCGCCGGCGCCCCGCGCGCGAGCAAGCCCCACGCGGCGGCTCAGGTACAGCCGGCCGGCGAGGACTCCGGCACGAGTAGCCCCAGGTGAAGGCAGCCTCTCTCCCTTGCTCCTCCTCTCCTTCACTCGCCGACATTTACTGGGGTCGATCCGTGGCCTCCATGACCGGATCCAGGGCCTCCATGGCCGGATCCGTTCGTCCCCCCTCCGGATCTGGCCTGGTGGCGTCCTCTCGCACCCTGCGACCTGGACGCGCAGCCCCTGTGGGCTACGGCCGTGTGATGGCCGCGCTCGCCACCGGCTCAGTCTCACGACGCCCCGCGCATACCACCGCTACCCACCCTCCCGTCTGCGACGTTGGCACCTGCGCTACTGCATTCTCCTCCCATCTTCCTCTATTGAGCCGCTCGTGCGTTTAGCTCCTTTTTGGCACACACCGAAAAAATCTTCCCATTCTACTTTCCGGCAGGTGAGGCAGCGGATGTTGATGGTGTGTACACGGCCGGGGACGGGCCTACTCTTCCTGCCGACTTATGCGAAGGTTCGAAGCACCTCCTCTTGTCCTCCAGCCCCATCCGGAGCCTATCTGCCCTGAATGCATTTGACAGCTACCAAATATGTGCGCTGCAGGTAGAATGTTGGCGAGGTGCCTTCCTTGTGTTCGATGAAATGTCTATATGGATGCAGTAGGCTGTAGTCACCACCATCAAACAATCACCCAATGAGGTACCGCATGTTGGCATGTTTGCTTTATGTAAAAAAGTGCTTTAGAATATTTCTTAATGTTTATAGAGCATTTGTGGCAGTCCACGAAATCCTCAGACTCCATATTATTAATTAAGAAACTAAAATTCCAGGCACTAATATCTTCAAATGATATTTGTCGAAAGAAGGAAGAGAAATAATGTAGAGTGACAAATGTTCTGTTTCTATTGAGCAGCAGAAAAATGTTATTGTTATCTCTGAAATCATTAGAGTACTCTAGCATCTTTTGATTGATAGTTAATTCCTCATTTAAAAGGATAGTGCTATAGAAGTTAAAAAATGGATTTGTTTGCTGCATCTTTGGTGCCATTGCACACTAACCAATGTATGCATCAGAAGGGTAGCCCTATGAGGTTATTTGCTTTGTAGGAATAGAATTAGGATGCTGATATGGAACACATAGAGAAATTGTGCGATTGCCATGATTCATATTGCAGTAATCTTCTTAAAATGAGTAAAAATGAATCCTTCAACCAAAACACCAAGCTGTACTTTTTTTACTGGATCCTTCATATATTATGATGTACCACAGTTGTGCATTTGTATGAACTAAGTGCTAGGTTGTCCATAGCAACTCAACAATATATGTGGCTGCCTCTCCACACTTCACATAAGTAAAATTATTTTCTATTTTTCTATATTATTGATTCTATGTATAGATGGTATATATGTGCAGGTATCAGTGGTCCTGAAATTATCCCATGTTTTGTGCAGTTGGTACTTCCTGCTGCCACTATTATCCTAAATGTAGCTGCACAGCAAAAAAAAAAAGTTATATATATATATATATATATAACAGCTTGGCATAGCAAGGAAGCATGATGGTCCCAGATTAAACTTTAGAATCACGTCGCCAATGTCTTACTGAACTTGATCGGTGAGCTCCTCAATCTCTATTCCTCTCATATTGATCCATCCCTTGTAGTGTTGCCGAGTGATAATTCATCGGGATATACAATATGATCACATTATTATTTTTCCTTCAGATAAGCTAAAATTCAACTTTGTTGATTGCTATTTCCTTTGGTCAGTTCTGATGCTTTCGTGGAATTTCTTTGGCTGGTTTTCCTTGAAAAAGGTTCTTGACAGTGACATGGCTTATCCTTCCACACAGCAAAATTGTCCATCGTTTTCGGCTGTCAGCTAATATGCAGCGCTAACCTTGGTGAGCTTCTAGACCCCACTACCTTTTTCAGTGTCCTGGCTACTGCTCCTTTGGGTTTTGGTCATGTTCTGTTTGTACATATGGATGGAAATAGTTATGAAGAAAGAATCTGCTTATTCATGCCATGTCATTAGGTATGTGTTTGTTTGACTTTGCTAACCTACATTCCATCTGCAAAGCTAGCTGAATGCCATTCCAGCAAATATCTGCAGTCTTTATTTTCTTCCTGCAAATATAAATCTAATTACATAAGAATTTAGTTATTTGCCCAAATGATCTTCCTCTAGCTGCAAAGGATATGCTGAAAGGCATCTTGCAATATTTAATTCCAGGGATCGGAAGCATGGAATAGCTCTTCTATCTTCCTCCATGTATTGTTTTTGCAAAGATAAACATGATTGATTGACAGTATTCATTGTTGCAAAGATAAATTATGTACTGCTACTGCAGACACTAGGTTCTAAATTTTAAGCCATCTGTTTTATTCATGTGGTTTTCCTTTACAGCAATTTGTGAGGAAAGATAGTTGCTTCCTATAATTAGCGGTTCAACACATGCTGTTTTCAGTATAGTGCAGGTATGGTTCAGTGACCCCCGACTTAACTAAAAAGTTGTTTGTGCCCACTTGCTAAACTTTATGTTTAGATTTAGCCTCATTGGATATAGAGTGTGATTGCATTTACGATACCTTCGTGGACAAGTATATTGTTTCCTATAACTTTTGGTGTACCACAGCCCACGTCCTCTACCGTTTATAACATGCTATTTACTTTGCTGCAATGCAGGTAGATTTGTTGCTTGGCGGCTACTAAGAAAAAATGCCTCCAGTGCAATGCAACAAGGTAAAGAGATAGCTAGAAAAATTTCCTGAATTATTTATACGTACAGTGCCAGTCTCAGGTGCAGGTGATGCATGGACATATAATACACAACAAGATGAAAAATAGTCATCAGCTTCCTTCATCCAATTTGGCTCTTTTAAATGTTTTGTTGCCCCCTTTTCCCTACAGGTTGCAGTCGAGCTCCAGAACAAAATTCTATTTGTGCAAAATAGATGTATCAAATGTTGAACTAAAAATCATAAGTTTGTAGCCATCATCTGCATCTATAATATGTCCACTTCTTTTCTTGGTTAACTTCTACGATAAGCAATTAACCCAGTTCCCAAAACCTGCATCTTTTCCTATTCTGAAATTGGTAATAGTCATCACAAAAAAGTTGTTTATGAAAGCAGTAATGTTTCCTTCCCGTTGTCTTGCTGTATGTTCAATTTATTTAAAGACAAGTAGCTAGGGGCTATCTCTTAGAAGTGTTTCACCTCCATCTGTGAACTTGCACAATCAGCTTATGTGGGTGTTGGATGCTTCATGGTTTACTTTTTTGTATGCACAGAAGAAATTGGCCCTCAGGCGCCGTTTAGATGCCAAAATTTTCAGATTCCCCGTCACATCGAATCTTTGAACACATGCATGAAGCATTAAATATAGATAAAAAAAATAAAACTAATTACACAGTTTAGACGAAATGGACGAGACAAATCTTTTAAGCCTAATTAGACCATGATTGGACAATATTTACCAAATAACAACGAAACTGCTACAGTAGCATTTCGCCAAAAAAATTTTCAACTAAACAGCCCCTCAGATGATTTGTTTTCAAAGGACACACTTCATTAACTGCTGATTTTACGCCTTCAGCTCCGCGACTACTACCTAACACACTCCCTTAACTGAAGATTCTGTTTTTGCACTTAATTTTCGTGTGTTAGTGCTGCCTCATAAATATGAGCAATGTTATACCTATGTTTGCTTACTAAGATCAATGTATCCAATGTATTATATTTGTATCAACTTATTATCGACAATCTGGAGTCTAATATATACCAGTATATAGTATTAGCCTTTGTGTACGAATCACATACTATAATAGTCATATCCATCCTAGCATTACCAAATGGAATTGCAAGGATTCCACACCCGCATGGGCACACATATATTATTGTGGTTTACCAGATGGAATTGCAATGATTCCACGCCGGCATGGGCACTCATCAATTATTGTGGTGTGTTAGAGACTTGACATTGGATCTTTATCTCAGCTATTTTAGGACTTAAGTTATCAGCGTGTGTAACCTTTGTATTCTTTGAACATTTATGTTGCCTATCTGAGGACCTATACTGTTAATTTGTTAAGCATGTAATCTCAAACAACTTGGCTCTTGTTATTAATGTGTTATCTAGGTTTGTAATCTCCGAACAGTTCAGCTCTGCTTTGTGCTTATTTGTGGTGCCAGCCCGCGCGCAAGGGAGCGCCCTAATCACTAGTAGAAAAGAAAACTCCAAACAGACCTCCGTTGGAGACATGGGCCTCGTTTAGTTCCCAAATTCTCCCCTAAATTTTACTATGCAAAAAGAAGATTCCCCATCACATCAAAATGCCGGCAAATACATGGAGTACTAAATGTAGATAAAATCATAAACTAATTGCACAGTTTTGTTGTACTTTGCGAGACGAACATTTTAAGTCTAATTAATCATTTTTTGGATAATTTTTTACACTAAAAAACAAAAGCTGCTACAGTGTTCCGACAGGAACACTGTAGCAGCTGGTGCCGAATCCGGCCACCCGATTTTGCATCTAAACACGGCCATGGAGCCCGCCTTCAGCCTTGATCGCCTGAATCTCCATACGGTGAGACGGAGAATCAGATATTGGCCGGCGTGACTGTGTCGTCAGGCCTGGTGAGTGTGGACGGTGATAGAATGCACTGGTCCGTGGACGCAAGTTGCAGCTGCTGCTGGATCGGTGATGTCTTCATAGGCTCTCGTCTCGGCGTCTGAGAGTTGGGCTACATTGACTAATGGGCTGCGTACCAAGGGCTGGGCACTCTCCTGTGTTGGGTCCTAGGCGGTCGCCGCTGGACCCTCCCAGATTCCTCAAAATCGTAGGAAAAAGTCCATTTTACTTCCTAAACTATCCTCAAAATCTAATTTTTTTTGTCCCTGAACTCCAAAATGAAGTAAACCACCTTTTTTTAACTTTTGAAACCGTTCATTTTATCTCCCTGATCTAGTTATAGGTGGTTTTCAAAGACGGTTTTATCTTTTTCGTTTTTATTTATTTCGGCTGAATTTTTGAAAAATCATAATAAATTGTAGAAAAATTATAAAATGGGAAATCTAATTTTCTTGGATTCCACATGAGTAGAACTATATAGTGAATATATAATATAGTATATTTTAGTACAATTATTTTACTATAGCTTTAGATCTAAAGCTACAGTAAAAACTTTATAATAAAGCATACCATATTATATGTTTACTATGTAGATCTATTCTTGTAGAGTCCAACAAAATTAAACTATTTGCACTAAAGCATGCCATATTATATATTTACTGTGTAGATCTATTCTTGTTGAGTCCAACAAAATTAGATTTTTTCATTTTATGTTTTGTGTGATTTACTATGATTTTTCAAATATTTAGCCAAAATAAATAAAAAAAGACAAAAAAGACAAAATTGTCTTTGAAAACCACCTATAACTGGGTCAGGGAGCTAAAATAAATGGTTTTAAAAGTTAAGCGGGTGGTTTACCCGGTTTTCGAGTTCTGGATGAAAAGTAAATTTCAAGTATAGTTCAAGAAGATAAAATGAACTTTTTCCAAAGTCAAATGATCTAGAAGAGATGAGGAAAAGGCATCATCAACGGGCCAGCGAGCCCAAGTATGTACGGGCTGAACCAGAAGGCCATCAACGAAAACCTGAAGGAAGAACAAGGCGAGCAGCAAAGAAGTAGTTGTCAGATGACAAAGCTGATTGGATCATATGCAGCAGAGTGGTCACCTTTCAAGAAGGCAAGGGAGGTTGAACATCAGCTTCAGACTCGGGAACTATGGAAGCACCACCAGAAAACTTTGTTAAGATAAATTGTGATGGAGCCTTCTATGCCAATACGCGATCTGGAGGTTGGGGCTTTGCAATTCGCGAATGGGATGGCGGTGTGATTAGTACTGGTTACGGGAAATTGGAACATGTAAGTGAAGCTTTCCACGCTGAAATTATAGTTTGTCTACAGGCGGTAAACTGAGCAGCTGATCTGGGGATTCAGAACGTGATCATTGAAACGGATGCAGCCATGGTGGTGCAAGCGGTGAAATCTGAGAATTTTGTTCGTTGCTCAGCGGGTGGATTGATCTGGGAGTTAAAGATTTTGCTAGCTACTAACTTTGTTTCTCATATTGTAAATCACATTCCTCGTTTTTGCAATTTCGTAGCTGATAGCCTTGCTGGCTTCGGGACATGTTTGAGTCTGGGTGCTGCTCCGATCATGGACAGTGTTCCGAGTTCTACTCGTGTACTGATTGCCAATGACTTGGCATCTGAGTAATGGAAATCTTCCATATTTCAAAAAAAAAAAAAGAACAACGTGTTCCGTGCCAAGGACAAGAGGAGCACGTGCCACCACCTGACGCAACCCTGACCAATCTTTTTTTATCAAATTAGCTAGAGCAGTGCAATGTCGTATCATAATATACGAAGAGGAAGCATCTCAAGTTTTACAATACGGTCAGGCTAGGGTTCGGACGCCCGTGCCTACGCTGTCTGCTCACGACCCTACCAACACATGTCACTGTGCCCGCCCGCATACCTATGCCTACTTCACGTAGGGGCCCGTGCCACTCCGTTTCCCGTGCCTGCGCGCACCCACACGGGGGTTGCGTCTCAATCTGCGCTCTCACCGTTTCTCGCCTGCCGCTTACGCCTCCTCCACACCCACGCGCATGTAGGCGGGCTCAGCAGCTGCAGCAGATGAGTCCCACTGTAATATGTGCAATACTAGATCTACTTTTGCAACATCTAGATGAAACACTTGCAACCTACGTTCGAAAGAGTTAAAACACTTGCAACATACGTCTGAAATACTAGGAAGACACGTGTAACCATTGCAAAACATATGTAATATCCAAATAAAATATTTGTAACATATGTGTGAAATATATTGCAACATCCATAAAACACTTGCAACATATGTGTGAAATATATGTAACACCTAGATAAAAACACTTGCAACATATGTCTGAAAACAGTTGAAACATTTAGAATAGTACATGCAACATACTTGTATAGCGATGGCACCATATGCAACATCCACATTAAACACTTATAGCATGCATATGAAACACCTAAAACACTTGAAATATATATGCCAGGGTTACGACCCCGGGGTGTCTCAAGGCGTCGATTAGTTGGTAGGCCACGCGGCCCGTAACTCATCGGGTTAACAATGGCCCGAACGACTGGGGTCTAGCTAGGACGAGCACGCCAAACCAACGCCTAGACCAGGGCTGGCCATGACCCTTTCTCCTGCCTTAGCCACACGGAATACGCGCGACCCCTTCCCCCGTCACGACCCCTGGGCAGGACGGGGAGAGGTCGGGCGTGGTATAGTATGCTTGCTCTGATAAGAGCAGGCGCGCCGCACCGACCTCACAAGGACCGAGGGTACAGTAGTCACCTTGGTCTGGTCAGACAACATCCCTGTGTCACGTTGCACCAATAAGACAACACCGCACAGCGGTGGCAACAGGTACGAAACCCACAGTCCGAATACGGACTGACAGGACGCGCGTACGATCTCACTCACTATGGGATGGGACCCATGACAAGGGTCTCGATTTAGAGACCTTCCTGGCTGGCAGAGTGCCCCGACCCAATGATCAGGGTCGAGGCCCTTAGCCCCATGAAGCGACCAGGCGAACAACGGCCCAGGGCGACTACCTACTATGGGTACGACGCCTCGGGGAACCTAGAGATGACGGCAAAGACCATGACGGACACCGTGTTGCACAGGAAAACTGACGGCAAAGACCACGACCGACATAGTAGCACCACGTCTCGCTCTGCTACAACATGGCCACAAGACCATGACGATAGCCATGCCCGGGCGAGCATCAGAAGATGATGTAGCTTGCAAGCCAAGTTAGTTAGGACCTCCCTCAGGATTTCGACCCTTCGATCGGGGGAACCTCCACTTTATAACGAGTTCTGGCCCCGGACTCCAGATAAGGGTAGCTAGGACTCCCATCTCGGGACACTGTCTCATTCTCCATCCTCTACCATTCCATCCATTTACCATAGCAGTAGGGCTCCTAGAGCTTCTCTTTGGGCTGCCCCTCGTCTAGCATAGGTTCTACCACCTCTTTCACCATTCTTGCACCCACATTGTAATAACTTCAGAGCATTCAAGCGAGAAACACGCACTCGATCTTCTCTGAGACTGGACGTAGGGCTCTAGCCTGAACCAGTATAAATCCTCGTGCCTATTGGATGCTATCATTGTCTTCCTAGGAGCAGCGCGGCAATCGTATAAGTTTACTAGTTCGGTATACAAAACATCGACAATACACTTGCAACATGCACTTTTAGCACAAACATCTTCTTGCTGCTTGGGCGAATCGAGCCCGTCGATGTGGAGCTCGACACTGGCACAAAAGCTCGATGCCACTGAGGTCGCTAGTGTGGAGCTCATCAGCGACGTAGATCTCGGTGGAGTGAAGCTCGCCGGCAACGGCGCGCGCAGAGCTTAGCAATGACGGGTGGATGTTGGCGGCGCAGAGCTCGCTGTCAACATGGGGCTCTCCGGCGGCAGTGCGCAGAGAGCTGGTGGGGTATGGCTATGACACGCATGGGGCGGGTGGCTGCACGAGTTCAAGATGAGGAGGAGATGCACAAGCTCAACGACATCCTTCCTCTCCCTGTTGCTTTGAATAGAGAGACGGAGGAGACAAAGAGACTGAGATGGAACCGGAGAAGATAAGTCTAAGTGACCACCTGATGGGAGTATTAAATATTTGTGTGGTGGGTACAATATGTGGACAACGTGAGGCTACGTAGCATCCGACGTCAGAGCGCGGGACCGATGGCCGCGGTGGAGCATTACCGTTTATAATAATACTGTTACAAGAATACTATTACGATGAAAAACACATGCATCCATGAATCCAGAAGCTAATAAACATCCATGAATCCATAAGCTAATAAATCTATCTATATGGATGCTAACAAGGACTGCCTTCTAAGGGCCGGTTTGGTTAGCTGGGAATGTAGCCAGTAATTGTTCCAGCTCATTAAAGACTCTGTAAATTGGGCAAGAATTCCTGGTGGAAATTGTTCGAGGCAAGCATTCTAGCTCAACCGAACGATGCCTAAGGGCACGCACAACGGGTCTTCTGGGCTCGTCTCTTCGCTGTTGTTTTTGCAGAAAACACCCCGTCGTGGCTTGGAGACAGAGGCCGCGTCGTCTCACGAGACGACGGGCGAGGCCCGTGCTCCGAGACGGAGGAGGCGGTTCCAACAGCGTTGTACTGCTCGTCTATCCGACTCGACGACGGTCGGATCCCGTGCGCGCGTGGTTGTGGTTTGGAGACCACCAGTGGCGGATGCAGGATGAGAATCAAGGGGGGGGCTAAAACAATGGAGATGTTGATTTGCATGAAGATTTAACGGTGATTTGAGGTTTTTGCTACAGTATTTTTAGTGGTAAATCCAGTCATTAGGGGGCTGGAGCCCACCCAGCCCCCCCTTTAGATCCACCGCTGGAGACCACCGCTCTCTCCTCTCTCTCTCTCTCTCTCTCTCTCTCTCTCTCTCCTCCGCCGCCGCCTCGACGTCCCCTCCGCACCACCCATCGCCATCCTCAACTCCACCGTGGATCTTGGTGGTGGCAGCGCCACCGCTGGCACGGCGGGGAAGAAGGCAGCGGCGGCAACTGAGAGACGTCTTTGAGCTGCGACTGGAGGCCTTCGACACAGGGAGCAAGATCAAGGCATATCCAATTAGGAGGCTGAGGTGATTGTTGATCGGATCTGCAGATGAAGGCAGTTGGTGGCATGTTCTGAAGTTCAGAAGTTCAGAAAATATGTTCTGAAGTTACCATATGTTCTAAAGTTCAGAAAATAGCATTTCCTGATGTGTTACCAGTACTGTTCTGAGCAGAGAATGTCATTCTTCTGGAGTTAGCTACCTGATGAGTTATTCGCTGTCATTCTTGGCTTATCTATCATACTGTTAAACATGTGAACTGCAACTATCTAAATGTGTGAACTGCAACTATCTAAACGTGTGAACCTTCAGTTAAACATGTGAACTTTCAGTTAAATAGTTATGATGTTTGGCTTATTGAAAAAAGAAAACTATTATCCTGTTACCTATCCGGCATCTGAATTTTCTGCATGTTTAGTTTCCAGCTATCTGTTATCTGAATGTACAGCTATCTGTTATCTGAAAGTTGTTATCTGAATTTTCTAGCTATATGTTAAGTGGAAACGGCAGCACAATAGTATAGAAATGAGAATGGAGTAGAGATTTCTTTGATTTTCCATAGAATAAATATAGTTGATGGTTTACTAATCCAACTTCATTGCTTCTGTGTATGAGTTGTGTTCTTAAGGTATGTGACAGTCAGTGTGTACTGCTACTGTTGAATAAATTCAGTAGAGCTGAAAACCATTCAATCTTTACAGGATTATATAGTATTTCTAAGATTGATTTGATGTCCCTTTGAGTAACAGGCTAGTGTCTTTAGTTCTGAAACTGCTTCAATCACGAAAGTGACTTTCTTTGTTCAGTACCTTGCACTTCCAGTTTGATTTTCAGTAATAGGGAATTTTCAGTTCATCTCTCTCGAATCAAAGGTATCTAATCGATCACATATGGCAACGCTATGGAAACAAAGGAAATTAGAAAAAATGTGTTCCAACTATATATAATATAATTATTATATTGATGGTTTGTAAAAAAATATTGTAATCATGTTGCTCATATTTATCCTTGATACATTTTATATCAAATAGCCACATGATGGTGTACAAAATTTATTTATAGTTAATCCTAGCTACATGTAAAGCATTAAACAGCTTAGAGACGAGCCTCTGTTTATGGATTGTATGACTTGTCTTTATACCTGTCTGTACGATGGATTCGAGGCGCTTAGAGACGAACCCCCGTCTGTGGGTTATACATGCCCTAAGGGCTCGTTCGGTTCTCCAGGAAATGGTCAGCTAATTTTGTATAAGTTTGATGAAGCTGGATTGGTTCCTAGTCTAGGGTAACCAAACCAGCCCTAAGGGACATCTGTCCTTTGTATACAATCGCTCGTGATTGCAGCATTTTGAAAAATGAACACGGCCACTGGAGAGTCGTTTATCACAGACTGACAAAGTGACAATGCAACTAATACTGCTTCCCCATCGTTTTTATTCAGTTATTCCCAATCATCAGAATATACAAGGTTGATGTCTATTGTCTTCATTGGGGAAACAAAAAACAACTTCACAGGCGTGATTTTGCTGACACAGCAGGCTTGAAGCTCGCCATCCCAGTGATCTCTCTGCCAGTCACCAGGCTGTTAATGTCATAGGTGCCCTCGTACGAGAAAATGGGCTCCAGGTCACAAAATGCCTGCAAATATAAGGATATTTCAGACACTTCTATCCTTTACGATTGTAGGTTGAACCACATGGTTTACAAAGTGCCATGAGCCTACATGACAAAGCAGCAAGTACGAAACTTATGGTGTGTTTGATTTGTGGATTCATCCTATGCTTTATGAGGTGATGCATCATGAGTTCATCCCATGAATTTTGGTGGAATCTTCAGTTATTCCTCATGCATATACTAATTATCAGCTTGTGAAGGATAAGATGGTGATGGATCAATTCATTCCATTCCACCAACCAAATAAAAAAAGTGAGGAGTGAGAAGAAGATGGACCACCTCATTCCTCAAACCAAACACCCCCTTAGTTTAGTTTCTTTCCCTTTTTTGTGTGCCATGTAAGGACTAAGGATAACATCAAAAGTAATTGCTGAACCCCTCTTACCTTGGCAACGAGAAAATCAGCCAAAATGCCATTGCCACCCAGTAGCTCTCGGCCAAGAGAAACCACCTCCCTGGTCTTCTTGGATGTCCACGCCTGCATTCGGTTCTTATCAGTAGATTGCATAATATACTACCAATGATGAGAAAATAGACGGACTCAAGATGCGAAATCCATCCCTAGCTATATTGTAACCTACGAACCTTGCCTAAACTAGATCGGCCTGGTGTCATTTTGCCTGACTCATACAGCTTGCACAGTCGCCAGCCAACGAGAAGCATAGCCTGAATGTTGCCAAGCATTCGGACAAGCTTTTCCTGATTGAGCTGAAAAGCTGCCAGTGGAGCTCCAAATTGCTTTCTTTCTTTCAAATACCTATTCAGTAAAAGATTGTGATATAGTGGAAATCTAGAACATATTATGCTGAATAAACTAAAAATATATGTGGTAATGTGATTCCCACCGATGGCAGATGTCAAAAACTCCCATTGATATGCCTATTGGTTGCCATGCCACCATAATTCGAGACATAGCGAGGACCTGTTTCAAAAGTTAAAACTTTGACTCAATAAGATTCTGATTATCTGACAAAGCACAGGCCACAACAAGTTGTAAAAGAGGCATCCAGTCAGTACCTTGTTTATATCCTGAAATGAATTGATGCCTGTTAATCTGTCTTCCTCAGGGACAAATACTTTGTTTAGAATTATGTCTCCATTTTGAACCATTCTGAGTCCAATTTTGTTTTGAATTTTTGTCGCTTTTAGACCGGGAGCTCCTTTCTTTACAATAAATCTAGAATATACATTCATTGTCAGAAAGATAGCAAAAATAGATATACCTTGCATTGATCAAAAATAGATATACCTTCATATTGAGACGTACAAGAAGAATAGATGCAGTACCAGCAGTATAATAAGGCCAGGAAGCAAAGATGATTACCCATTTAGTTGGTTCGTATCTGCATTCCTAGCCAAAATGATGAGGACATCTGCAAAAGTGCTGTTACCTATCCAGCGTTTTTGTCCATCTAACTGCCAACCACCAGGTATCTACCAAAATTTTAAAAAAAACAACATGATAAGGTAGTCTGAAAAGGCCACATCATTGGCATCACTAGAACTATCCAAATTTATCTTAGAAAATCATGCTCCCAAATTAACTAAACCTTGGTTGCTGCAGTCCTAAGGGAGCTTGCATCACTTCCATAATCTGGCTCTGTCAATGCCTGCAGAAAGCAGACAATCCTCTCAAAAAGGTGAAATATCAAATAGCATGCTCAGCCCTCTCAGAGTGGAGTGTTAACAGTATGAGAAATGGTTATAAAATACATTGGACAATGTAACTCACCCAACAACCAATAGTTTTGAACTCGGCAAGAGATGGCAAGTATTTCTGCTTTTGAGCCTCAGATCCACAAAGGGCTACTCTTCAGAAAAAAAAAACAATAACTGAAATCCTGAGCATAGGTGTACAAAGTTGTTTGGACGTTATGTATAAAATGTTCTGAGAAACGCTAGATTTACCAATCGTGGACATAGCCAACGAGGAGTGCACTAGAATAAATGTGGAGCAGCTCGCATCGACCCGTGCAACTTCTGCTATCGAAATAGCACTAGCTGTAAGAGAGAGTCCTGGGCACCCATACCCCTGTAAATTTGTCATGGTCGGGCGCACGTATACACGTAGACGCCGGGCCCGTGACATCCGGCGCGACGCGGAACGCGCCGAGCGCATGCAGCGCGCACG
This sequence comes from Saccharum hybrid cultivar R570, assembly GCA_038087645.1. Lineage (NCBI taxonomy): Eukaryota > Viridiplantae > Streptophyta > Magnoliopsida > Poales > Poaceae > Saccharum > Saccharum hybrid cultivar. The sequence continues at coordinate 3,968,510 of JAQSUU010000474.1, read as the reverse complement.
CGAGGAGCAGCCACGCGCGATCACCGCGGGCAGTGGCTGACTGGAAGGCGATCGGCGTTTTCCTTTCTTTGGCATAGCTTTCTGTTTTGGTTTGCATGGGCCGGCCTGGATTGTAGGAGCGTGGCTCCCGGTTGGTTAAAGCCGTAAGGCTATAAACTCTCTGTATCAGGGTGTTAACAATTAAGCAAGATCAATTATTCCAATCTCTTTCTTCCTCCTTACGCACTCTCAAGCCCAGGCGTTGCGAGGGGTATAACCTCCACGCTGGAAGACAAGGCACGAGACTACGAACTACGTAGTCGAGGGCCAGCTACCCTAGATCGCTACGCCCTTGACAACCTGGTATCGCGATCCAATCGATCCTCGTCGTTGTCCACCGCAGCGCCGCCTTCTCCTACCGCAAACCCTAGCCCACCCTCTTCACCGCCGCCACCCCCCACCACTTCCACAGCGCCAGCCATGTCCGAACCAACCCTAGCCGAGGTCATGGACATGCTCCGGGCCATGAACTCCAAGATCACCACCGTGGAGTCCGACATGGCCGCCATGAAGGCCAAAACGGAGTCGTCCTCCGGCGGGGGCGACGACCGCCGCCACGACGGCGGGCGCGGCCAAGAGTTCCACCCCAAGCACAAGAAGTGGGATTTCCCCCGCTACGATGGAACGGCCGACCCGATGCTCTTCCTCCACAAGTGCGACGCATACTTCCTGCAGCACCGCACTACGCCGGATGAGAAGGTGCGCATCGCAGCGTACCACCTGGACGACGTCGCGCAACTCTGGTTCACCCAGGTCCAGGAGGACGACGGCACCCCCAACTGGGCGCACTTTAAGGAGCTCCTGAACGTGCGGTTCGGACCCCCTCTACGTTCCGCTCCGATGTTCGAGCTCGCCGAATGTCGCCGGACCGGGACCGTGGAGGAATACTCCAATCGGTTCCAGGCTCTACTTCCCCGAGCCGGCCGTCTTGAGGAGAATCAGCGCGTCCAGCTCTACACAGGGGGGCTGCTGCCACCGATCAGCAACGCTGTACGGCTGCATCACCCGACGACCCTCGGGGAGGCCATGAGCCTGGCCCGACAGGTGGAGTTGATGGAGGCCGAACGGCCGGCGCCGGCTCCTCCCCGGGCGCTACCGCGCGGGGCTCATGCAGCGCCACCACCGCGTCCTGCCCTGCCGGCACCCCAGCCCTTGCTGGCCTTGCCCGCGCCACCGGCGGCCTCGCTACCGGGACGCACCGAGGGCTCCCAGCGGCGCCTCACGCCCGAGGAGATGGCCGAGCGACGTCGCCAAAACCTTTGCTTCAACTGCAATGAGAAGTACTTCCGCGGCCACAACCGATTCTGCAAACGTATCTTCTTCCTCGACGGCGTGGAAATCGACGCCACGGACGACAGCGCGGCCGCCGAGGACACAGGCGGGGCGGACGCTCCTGTGTTCTCCCTCCACGCGATCGCTGGCGTGGCTGTCGGCAAGACCATGCAGCTGAGGGTGTCCGTGGGCGCGACCTCGCTCATCGCCCTACTGGACACAGGCTCCACGCACAGTTTCATCGCGGAGGCGGCGGCGCGTCTGACCGGGCTCGACATCCAGCCGCGCCCACGTCTGACCGCTACCGTCGCCAATGGTGAGCGAGTCCACTGCCCGGGTGTTCTACGTCGAGCCCCGCTCCACATCGACGACCTCCACTTCGCGGTAGATTTGTTTGTCATGCCCCTTGCAGGCTACGACCTTGTCCTGGGCACCAACTGGATGGCCACCTTGGGCAAGCTGGTGTGGGACCTGGCCAGCGGGACCGTCGCCTTCCAGCACGAGGGGCGCTCCGTGCTCTGGGAGGGCGTTCCAGCCCCCAGTGCGCCGGGCCTTCGCACCACGACAGCCAGCGCCTCTCTACTTGAGGAGCTCCTGGCCGGTTTTGGTGATGTCTTCGCCGAGCCGACGGGCCTTCCCCCGCCTCGAAGTCGCGATCACAGCATCACGCTCAAACAAGGGGCCCAACCGGTTGCTGTTCGACCATACCGGTACCCGGCTGCCCACAAGGATGAACTCGAACGTCAGTGCGCTGCCATGATGTCCCAGGGCATCGTCCGCCGCAGCGACTCGGCGTTCTCGTCTCCGGTCCTCCTCGTCAAGAAGCCGGACGGGACATGGCGGTTCTGCGTCGACTACAGGGCGCTGAACGCACTCACGATCAAGGACGCTTTCCCCATCCCCGTCGTCGACGAGCTGCTGGACGAGCTCCACGGCGCACGCTTCTTCACCAAGCTGGACTTGCGCTCCGGGTACCACCAAGTCCGCATGCGCCGTGACGACATACACAAGACGGCGTTCCGCACCCATGACGGACTCTATGAGTTCCTCGTCATGCCGTTCGGACTGTGCAATGCTCCAGCGACGTTCCAAGCTCTTATGAATGATGTCCTTCGAGCTTTTCTTCGCCGCTTTGTACTCGTGTTCTTTGACGACATTTTGATTTACAGCAAGTCGTGGGCTGACCACCTCCGTCATGTCCGCGCCGTCCTCGCCGAACTCCGCGCCCACAAGCTGTTCGTCAAGCGCTCCAAGTGCGCTTTCGGTGTCTCCTCCGTCGCCTACCTCGGCCACATCATCTCCGAGGCGGGGGTCGCCATGGACCCGGCCAAGGTGCAGGCCATCCACGACTGGCCGGTCCCTCGTTCGGTGCGGGCGGTCCGCGGCTTCCTCGGACTGGCGGGCTACTACCGCAAGTTCGTGCACAACTACGGCACGGTGGCGGCTCCGTTGACAGCCCTCCTAAAGAAGGACGGGTTCTCGTGGGGGCCGGAGGCTGCCGCGGCTTTCGACGCCCTCAAGGCGGCAGTCACCTCGGCGCCCATCTTAGCCATGCCGGATTTCTCCAAGACCTTCATCATCGAGTGCGACGCATCAACCCATGGCTTCGGGGCGGTACTCATCCAAGAGGGCCACCCAGTCGCCTTCTTCAGTCGGCCTGTGGCGCCCCGTCATGCTGCCCTCGCCGCTTATGAACGTGAACTCATCGGGCTGGTTCAAGCGGTGCGCCACTGGAGGCCATACCTATGGGGTCGTCGGTTCCTCGTCAAGACGGACCATTATAGCTTGAAGTATCTGCTCGACCAGCGGCTCGCCACCATCCCTCAACATCATTGGGTGGGGAAGCTGTTGGGCTTCGACTTCGCCGTGGAGTACAAGCCGGGCGCTGCGAACGCCGTGGCGGACGCGCTGTCCCGCCGCGACACCGAGGAGGCGTCCGTCATGGCTGTCTCCGCCCCACGCTTCGACCTCTTGGAGCGCCTCCGACGCGCGCAGGCATCCGACCTGGCCTTGGTGGCCATCCGTGACGAGATCACGGCCGGGTCGCGCGGCGCCCCGTGGACGGTGGTGGACGGCTTGGTGCAGTTCGCCGGACGCCTCTACGTCCCCCCAACCTCCCCGTTGGTTCAAGAGATCACGGTGGCACTCCATGCGGAAGGCCACGAAGGAGTCCAGAGGACTCTTCACCGCATTCGCCGTGATTTCCATTTTCCAAACATGAAATCGCTGGTGCAAGACATGGTGCGCGCCTGCGACGTATGCCAGAGGTACAAATCCGAACATCTACATCCCGCTGGCCTCTTGCTGCCCTTGCCGGTGCCCCAGGGTGTGTGGACGGACATAGCCCTGGATTTTGTGGAAGCTCTACCGCGCGTGCGTGGGAAATCAGTGATCCTCACGGTCGTGGACAGGTTCAGTAAGTATTGCCATTTCATTCCACTGGCTCACCCGTACTCCGCCGAGTCCGTCGCGCAGGCGTTCTACACCGACATTGTTCGTCTCCATGGCATCCCAGTGTCCATGGTGTCGGACCGAGATCCGGTCTTCACGTCCACATTCTGGAGGGAGCTCATGCGCATGCTGGGCACGAAAATGCGCCTGACGTCGGCGTTCCACCCGCAATCCGATGGCCAGTCAGAGGCTGCAAATCGGGTGATCATCATGTACCTCAGGTGTCTCACGGGTGACAGGCCACGCGACTGGCTGCGCTGGCTTCCTTGGGCCGAGTTCATGTTCAACACGGCATACCAGACGTCGCTGAAAGAGACTCCGTTCCGCATCGTGTACGGTCGTGATCCCCCGTCTATCCGATCATATGAGCCAGGGGAGACACGCGTCGCGGCTGTGGCCAAGAGTATGACGGAGCGCGAAGAGTTTTTGGCCGACGTCCGCTATCGGCTGGAGCAAGCGCAGGCAACACAGAAGCTACACTACGACAAGGTACATCGTCATGTGGCGTTTCAGGTGGGCGATTGGGTACTTCTGCGGCTTCGCCAGCGCGCGGCATCCTCTCTACAACAACCCACCTCCGGCAAGCTCAAGGCCAAGTTCTTTGGGCCGTACCAGGTCACCGAGCTCATCAATGAGGTGGCGGTTCGTTTGGCACTCCCTCCCCGTGCCCGCATCCACGACGTCTTCCACGTCGCCGTGCTGAAGAAGTACCACGGCCCGGCTCCGGATGTGCCACCACGTCTACCTCCGCTGCTGCATGGTGCCGTGGCTGCTGAGCCCGAGCGCGCCGTCCGCTTCCGCCTGGCGAGGGGCGTCCGCCAGGTCTTGATCCACTGGAAGGGCCAATCTCCTGCATCGGCGACATGGGAGGACGTCGAGCCATTCATCGCAAAGTACCCGGAGTTCCAGCTCGAGGACGAGCTGCTTCTCGACGGGGGGAGAGATGTCATGGTCGGGCGCACGTATACACGTAGACGCCGGGCCCGTGACATCCGGCGCGACGCGGAACGCGCCGAGCGCATGCAGCGCGCACGCGAGGAGCAGCCACGCGCGATCACCGCGGGCAGTGGCTGACTGGAAGGCGATCGGCGTTTTCCTTTCTTTGGCATAGCTTTCTGTTTTGGTTTGCATGGGCCGGCCTGGATTGTAGGAGCGTGGCTCCCGGTTGGTTAAAGCCGTAAGGCTATAAACTCTCTGTATCAGGGTGTTAACAATTAAGCAAGATCAATTATTCCAATCTCTTTCTTCCTCCTTACGCACTCTCAAGCCCAGGCGTTGCGAGGGGTATAACCTCCACGCTGGAAGACAAGGCACGAGACTACGAACTACGTAGTCGAGGGCCAGCTACCCTAGATCGCTACGCCCTTGACAAAATTTAAAGGAAAAAAAATCAATGAAATGATGTGCAGGTGGATAGGCTTTACCTAAAAAAAAAGGCATATTTGTTTGGTTGCTACCTTTATTGTACCACCAGCTAAGCCGAGACTGGCAAGGCTGGGAATGGCATGGAATGGGAACTCAGCCTTCTCCCAGTACTGCAGAGTAAAATGACATCATGTAAGCCTATGACAAGATGAGGCAGTATAAAGGACTTGCAGTGCATTAGCAAGTCAGTTCAAGGGAGAGTAAAATGCAATGGTCGAAAAGGAATATGGATATACTACATGTTATGTCGGGCTCAGCACCAGGCCTGTTAGTGGGCGCTAGGCCCGTTAGTGGGCTGGGCTGATTATCTATTTATATATTTCCTTAAAATAGTTTAGTTATTTCCCTAAATTAGGATCTCATAGGCTATATATTTGTAACGTTGGTTGAGAAATAATTAAGCAAGAGCAATCTATTATTGCTCGGCTTCCCTTAGGGAGCCGGGAGTTTCCAAACCCTAGCCGCCTCACGCCCACGCACGCAGCCACGGCACCGCCGCGCCGTCTTCCTCGTGCACTCCGTCCTCGCCCTCCGATCACTCACACGTACAGCCTACGATCCCTCTCGAGCAGGACCAGGATTCCTAGCAACTTGGTATCGGTGTTTCCAGGCACGATGACCACCGCTCCGCCAAGCACCGTCGCGTCGCCGCCGATGTCGTCCATGCCGCTGCACACGGCGTCCTCCGCGCTTTCGGACGCATCCACGTCGTCCGGTGGCGCGCTCACCCTCGAGTCCTTGGCCGGCGTGGTCGAACAGATCGGCCGCATCATGGATCAGCTCGGCCGCAACATGGTCGCCATGCAGGCGACCTTGGCCGGCCTCATCCCGCCGCCCCCCCCCCCCTTCACAGCCTGCACCTCCACCACCGCCCATGCCGGTTGCGCCCCCGCCGTCGCAGCAGGCGAGCTTCCCCTACGGCATGCCCCATAGCGGGCCGGGGTTGCCCCTCCATCTACTTCAGTGGCCGGTCTCCCCGTCCCCCATCCCGTCGTGGGCAATGTTGGGGTCGGTGTCTGCGCCGGTCTACACGACGGCCACCTCGCCCACGCCGTCCGCCGTGACCACCTCCGTCGTTCCCTCAGCTCCGACATCGGGGACGCTCTATGGCGGCACGAACAGGACGCTCTTCTACGGCGGCGCCCCTGCTTCGACCGCACCTGCGGCCTTCGGAGGTGGCAACTACTCGGGCGCCCCACCCTTTGATGAAGGCGCGCACGGAGGCGCCCCAGCGCCGAAATTCTACAAGCTCAAGTTCGCCACCTACGACGGCGGAGTGGATCCGCTTAATTGGCTCAACCAGTGCGAGCAATTTTTCCGCGGCCAGCGTACCCTCGCCTCGGATCGCACATGGCTGGCGTCATACCATCTTCGCGGCGCTGCCCAGACCTGGTACTACGCTCTCGAGCAGGACGAGGGCATGCCGCCGTGGGAACGCTTCAAGGAGCTCTGCAATCTTCGTTTTGGACCCGCGATTCGTGGCTCTCGGCTGGCCGAGCTTGGCCGGCTCCCCTTCCTATCAACGGTCCAGGACTACTCCGACCGCTTCACCGCCATCTTGTGCCACGCCTGCAATCTATCAGCCCCCCAAAAGGCGGACCTGTTTGTTGGGGGTCTTCCTGAACACATCAAGGTGGATGTCGAGCTGCGTGAGCCTCCGGACCTTCAGACAGCTATGCACCTTGCTCGGGCCTTTGAGCGCCGAGCAGCTGCCATGCAGCCAGCTGCAGACTCGTTCGTGGCGCCTTCCCTTCCACGTCCGGGTCTGCCGACACCGCGACACCCGATTGCGGATTCCTCGGTGACTACAGGCGCTACACTGGTTGTTCCCGCGCCACTACCCGCTCCAGCTCCCTCGTTTCGTCGTCTCACACCGGAGTTGTTGGAGCGCCGTCGTCAAGGGCTTTGTTACAATTGTGATGAGCCCTACGTCCGCGGCCATCAGTGTAAGCGACTGTTCTACTTGGAGTCGGCTGACTTCCTCGACGACGACGTACCAGCTGCGGTGGCGACTGATGCAGTGTTCCAGCATGAGCCCGGTGTTGGTTGACGATGCTTCTACCAGGTTTTAGCTCGAGGACGAGCTGTTTCTCCAGGCGGGGAGAGATGTTATGTCAAGCTCAGCACCAGGCCTGTTAGTGGGCGCTAGGCCCGTTAGTGGGCTGGGCTGATTATCTATTTATATATTTCCTTAAAATAGTTTAGTTATTTCCCTAAATTAGGATCTCATAGGCTATATATTTGTAACGTTGGTTGAGAAATAATTAAGCAAGAGCAATCTATTATTGCTCGGCTTCCCTTAGGGAGCCGGGAGTTTCCAAACCCTAGCCGCCTCACGCCCACGCACGCAGCCACGGCACCGCCGCGCCGTCTTCCTCGTGCACTCCGTCCTCGCCCTCCAATCACTCACACGTACAGCCTACGATACCTCTCGAGCAGGACCAGGATTCCTAGCACTACACCACTACAATATTTCTTTTTTTTAAAAAAAGATATTTCACTGAAAAGCTACTCCATATTAAATATTTTGAAAGAAAAACAGAAAGATTGCATATGTTGTTTAGTAAATCCGAGTCGAGCGGTTACTCTCTAGCAGCATAATGCCTTTTTATTGATTCTGTCTGGCTACTTTGGTAGCCCAGTCTATGTATATTACAGCTAGTTTTGTCTTCTTAAGGTTAATGAAGAGCAGTTCTCTTGCCATTACTCGTCAATCAAAAAGAAAAACATGGAGAGATTAGTAACTGTCTTTAGCAAGAGCATACCTCAGTCATAATGGGCGGGATTTCCTTTTCCATAATACCCTGGACCTTCTTCCTGAGTGCCTTCTCTTCATCAGTCAGTAAATCATCAAATTGGTAGTAGTCTGAGGCTGCAACAAACAACAGGTCAGCTCAAAGGTAAATAAATGGAAATTGATAACTGACATCCTGCAAATTATGATGCCAGTAGTCACAGATTGCAATATGCAAGTAACACTGCACAATATTATTAAACTAACTGACACGAGCATTTAATTACGCAATTATCCTAGAGAGGAGCTAGAGATTGAAAACCAAACTTTAGTCCTTGCTGACAGCAACAGAAACATTAGAAATCAGGTCCACATCAGTACATCACGTGTGGTTCAATGCAAGTTGTATAGTAACAGTGAGCCGCCCAATTATTATCCAACCAGATGCACCACTCTTGTCAAAGAGGAAAAGAGGGACAGCTGAAATAGAGTGCCAGATGCCCGCATCTGCCCAAGGTATCCTTTTCAACGCACAGCAAAGAATGCTTCAGTTACAGGAGTATACAGGTCACAAGAAATCCATATCGTCCTTGAAAGTTACTCTCACTATGAATGCAACCAAACTCCAGTAAGATTAACCATGGATAAAAGGAGGATCATAAACAAACTCCAGAAAAATTGGACTAAATCAAAATTCGAAGACATGGTTGCAGCGTCTGGGTCCACAGTGGAGCTCTGCTCATTGGCAACCAAACAAGCAACAGAAAGGCTCGAGAGCATTACTGTACTGCAAAGGGATGAACGGAACCATGGATCCTCCGCTCTGAAAATGGCCAGGCAGACACCCTTGTCGAGGAGGGAGACGTTAGCCTCGATGGGCAAGTGGTGGCCAAGAAGGATATTTTTCGGTATTTAGGGTCGATGCTACAAAAGGATGGAGACATTGATGAAGATGTTAGGCATAGAATTTCAGCCGGCTGGTTGAAATGACGTCAAGCTTCTGGCGTTCTCTGTGACAAAAGAGTGCCTCAGAAGCTGAAAGGTAAGTTCTATAGGACGGCGATTCGTCCGGTGATGTTATACGGTGCTGAGTGTTGGCCTACAAAAAGGCGACATGTCCAACAATTGAGTGTAGCAGAGATGCGTATGTTGCGTTGGTGTTGTGGGCACATAAGGAGGGATAGAGTCCGGAACGACGATATTCGGGATAGGGTTGGGGTGGCACCAATTGAGGAGAAATTGATTCAACATCGGTTGAGATGGTTTGGACATGTCCAACGGGGGCCTCCTGAGGCGCCGGTGCGTAGTGGAGCTCTAAAGCGGGCCGATAATGTAAAGTGCGGTAGAGGTCGACCTAAACTAACTTGAGACGAGTCTGTTAAGAGGGATCTTAAGGAGTGGAATATCTCCAAGAATTTAGCTATGGACAGGAGCGCTTGGAGATTGGCAATCAATATGCCTGAACTGTGACATCTTTTGTCTTGTGCCCTTTATGTCCCTTTACGTGTCTCCCTGTTTCTCGTCTCTTTTGGGTTTCATCTCTAGCCTACCCAACTTGCTCGGGACAAAAGTTTGTAGACACCCTTGTCGAATGAAAAATAGAAGAAAAGAAGAATTTGCCGCTTACGCCATCACAATCGATTCGCCGCTTCCGCAATCATCCTGATTCGATCGATCAATTCTGGCCTCTCCAGTTCGAACGAATATAGCCAAACTACTACTAGTGGTACAGAAACCGCGAGAGCGGATGCAGCATGAGAAGGAGATTAGATATCTCACCGGCGGGCGGGAAGAGCGAAGCAGGCGTAGCCTGCGGGAACGCGAGCGCCACGTCCAGGGCCGGCAGCCCGACCTTGCCGCCGTCCCCGGCACCGGCGCTCCCTGCAGCAGCTAAAGGGAACCGGTCAACCACGGTGAAATAGCTCACCACCCCTCCCCGACCCATCCGCCGGACGGACGCCGCCGTCTGAGAACTCACCTCCTAAGCTGCCCATCGCTCGCAGCGTTCGATGGCGCTTAACTTCCCCTCGTGGATCCGGCACCGGCTTCCGGCGAGCTCGCCGCCCGATCAACGGAGCTGTTAGCAGTAGGTGGAGTAAGCGGAGGGAGAGGCGACGAGGCGACGGCAGAGCGGCACGATCCGAAACGTACAACGCAGACGATTTGGTGGGTTGGTGTGGGGACTGGGGAGAGCCTTTTACGTGCGGGAACAGAAGTTGTCCTCGGACCCACCTGTCATAGGAGGCGGGTTGCGCAGCAGTGACGTCGCCACGTCGGGGTGGTCGATGGATTGGATAGGGGGCGCGCCGGCCCCACCAGATGGCGACCCGGAGCTCCAGTTCTCGACGGCGCCGGATGCGATGGGCCCACCACATGTGCTCCCCATTCTACTGTAACGGTGGGGTGGGCCCCGCGTGGCGGTGTGGGTCAGAGGCGCAGAGCACGAGAGGGCAGGCGCCTGTCGTAGTGGCGTGTCGTCGCGTTTGCGACTTTGGGGGGTGGCGTGTCCGTTCGGATGGGCGATGGCCACGGAACGTTACGAAGCGCACCGCAGCACGCAGGCGTGCGCGCACCATGTTGGTGGGTGTGGTGACTCGTGAGTCGTGACACGTCATGGACAGATCGGACAGCTTTTCTTTAATTAAGGCTCCTTTGGAACAAATGGATTTCACATGAATTGTTGCACAGAAATTTCACAGGATTGAGTTTATTTTTTACCTGCAAAAGAAGCTAATGTTTTCCTTTAATTGATTCACTGCAGCTGTTTATTTTTCTATTGCCCACCCGAGCTCCCGTAACCGGTAACCGCCCCCTGCGATGCTAGTATATTTTACCGGTAGTTGTAGTTGTCAGGGGCCGGAAGGAGTTGCGGGTGGGCAAGGCTGGTAAATACCTTGTTTTTCTTTTCTTCGTTTAATGTAAAACACGGCGAGACTTTTGCCGTTCTTTCTAAAAAATATTCATTTTCACAGGCATAACATCCTGCGTTCCAAAGAGGCCTTAAGTTTTGACATGTTTTCTTAATCAAAATAGATCGGTTCAACGAATAATGCTTCTTTTATTTTCTAATCGAAAACGCTCCAACCCAAATGGCAGACGCTCCTGAAAATATCGAACAAACTCCAAGTTTATCTCAACCACTCATTTTCTACGTTAATCACTGACGTCCTCCTCACCCGAGCTTGCTGGCTACCGCAGTTTTCCAACAAGTAGGCCATGGCCGCTAACGACACTGTGTTTAAGTGTTTCAGACATTTTCAGACATGCTGCAAGCATATGTTTTAAGTGTTTTAGATGTATGTTTCAAATGTATCATACGGATGTTGCAAAAGTAAATCGGGAAGTTGCAATGGTTATACACCTACGTATGTTGCAAGCGTATGTTCCCAATATTTCATCTGTGTTGCAAGCGTCTGCTCCCAATGTTTCATCTGTTTTTCAGACGTGTGCTGCAAGTGTGTTTATCTGAATGTTGTATATGTTTTGCACATATGTTACAAGTGTTTTATCTGGAAGTTGCGTATGTTTGCAGTGGTTTTCAAGTATTTTCAGGTGCTTTTCGCAAGTGTTTCAGACGTATGTTACAAGTGTTTCAGCTGTTTTTGACGTATGTTGCACGTGTTTCATCTGAATGTTACAAAAAGTAGATCGATGATGTTATACATGTTGCAATGTGAAAGCATCTAGGCCCCGGTGTTGGTTTCGGCAATTAATGACAACACATAATTACCATGACTAACGTGTGTTTTGCATAAACGTTGGTAAGTTAGGTCATGGAGATGATAACTGCTTTGGGCAATGTGGTATTCATGTCCCTTGATGGAAATCGTTTCGGTTTTCAAAGGATCAACGATAAGATTAAGGACGGTTAATTCCGGATGTTAAGGTGTTGAGATACATCTGGAATAGTCGTTAGGATCTTTGTTTCTTCCTTTGACCGTACTATAAAGAGGGGCATGAGCGAGTAGCTTGACCTAGGTGAGTCTTGTGTTTAGGTGTGGTGCACACTTGTCAAACTTAGCACTAGGTAGCTCGAGAAAAGCTCAGAGTTCAGTTAGAAGCACTTGGTTCAAGTTGCATCGCGTTTAGAAGACGTTTGAGCCGTTTACCTATGACCGGACGCGGTCCTGATCATGACCGGACGCGTCCGGTCAGTACTAAATCTTCACTGCGTTTTTTAGCTGACTGACCGGACGCGGTCCTTGAGAGGACCAGACGCGGTGGTCAGGCTGACACGTGTTCCAGAGGGTAAACAACGTAATTGGACGCGACTGTGAAAATGATCGGCGCGTCCGGTCATATTCCAGTAAGGTCCCGTGGAGACCTGACGCGTGCGGTCACCTATAATCGGACGCGGTCGTGCGTCCGGTCATGTTCCAGTAAGGTCCCGTGGTGACCTGACGCGTCCGGTCACCTATGATCGGACGCGGTGATGCGTCAGGTCAGATTTCCAGAGAGCTCTTGCATGATCCCTGATCGGCGCGTCCGGTCATCACAGATCGGCGCGTCCGGTCACTCAGCACAGGTTTCCGTTATTCGACCGTTACAACTGACCGGCGCGTCTGGTCATATCGACAGGCGTGTCCGGTCAGTACGCGTCTGGCTGTTTCGAAAGGTAACGGTTGAATTTGTTTGATGGGTCTATAAATACACCCCCTCCACCTCTTTTAGAGGTCTCTTGCTCATTTGTTTAGCTGAGAAATATCTTTAAAGTGTAAGGGAGTGCAAGAGCCCTAGTGAGGATAGTGATTTGCGAATCAAAGTTTGAGAATCCTCTCTAGTGACAAGAGTCAAGCAAGTGTGCATCCATCTTCTCATTAGGCTTGTTATGGTCAAGTGAGAGTTCTAGCTTGTTACTCTTAGTGATCGCCATCACCTAGACGGTTCGGTGGTGATTGGGAGTTTGGTGATCATCCGACGAGATTGTAGGTGACCCAACTCAAGTTGTGAGCGGTTTTGGGTGATTCGCCGCGACGTAGTGTCAAAGAATCAACCCATAGAGAGCACTTGATCCTTGCGTGGATCAAGGGGGAGCTACACCCTTGCGCGGGTGTTCTAACGAGGACTAGTGGGGAGTGGCAACTCTCCGATACCTCGGCAAAACATCGTCATGTTCATATCCCCTACTTTCAAGCATTTACTTTCTTGTATTACTTTCATTGCTTGTTTACTTTCCTAGAATTGCCTTGCTAGTCTAGGATTGGAACTTAGGGTGCAAAACTCTTATCGGTAGAATCACAAGGAACACAAGTAGGCACTAGGGGTGAAGTTTGGCTTGTAGGATTTAATTCTTGCAATTAATTTTTAGAAAAGCCCAATTCACCCCCCCTCTTGGGCATCTTGATCCTTTCAATTGGTATCGGAGCCTTGTTGCTCTTAATTTAGGCTTTACCGCCTAGAGCAAGATGTCTAATGGGGAAGGACCACCTCCCACTTTTGAGGGAGACGATTTTCCATATTGGAAAATTCGTATGGAGGCGTACCTCGAAGCCATAGATGTTGGGTGCCTTAGAGCCGCAACCGAAGGGCTTGCTCCTATAAGGGATCCCGCTAACCCAAGTGGTAACAAGGAGAAATACGACCGGTGGAATGCAAAAGCAAAAAATGCAATCTACCGGGCACTAGGCAAAGATATTTTCAATCGTGTGCGAAATGCCAAAAACGCTCACGAATTGTGGGAAAATCTTTGTGCTCTCCATGAGGGAACTAAGAGTGAGCGTGAGGAACTCTATCATATTGCTTTAAAGAAAATTAATTCTTTTGAGATGCTTCCTAAAGAAAGTGCTAACGATATGTACACTCATTTGAATGTTCTTGTAGAAGATCTAAATGCTCTTGGACTCACTAAAATGAGTCAATCGGATGTTGCAAGAAGGATCTTAAGTGTTCTTCCCGTTGAGAAGTATGGACACATTGTCACCGTACTTCACCAAAGTGATCTCTCCACCGCAACACTAACTCAAGTATTAGGGAAGATCAACGCACATGAGATGTACATGCACATCACTCCGGAAGAGAGCTCATCATCTTCCAAGAAGAAAGACTTGGCCTTCAAAGCTAGTCATGAAAAGAAAAAGAAGAAGGCCCAAGCCATGATTGTGCAAGAAAGCTCTAGTGAAAGTGACATTGATGATGAATCACTTGCACTCATGGTAAGGAAGATCACCAAGATGCTAAAGAAGCTCAACAAGAGTGGCATCAAGTTCGATGGCAAGAAGAAGAAATTCTTCACAAGTAGCAAAAGGAAGCCAATCTCCGAAATGGATTGCTTCAATTGTGGAGAACTTGGCCATCTAGCTCATCAATGCCCAAAGCCTCCAAAAGACAAGTACAAGAACAAGTACAAGGGCAAGAAAGATGATTCAAGTGATGAAGAAGATGACAAAAGAAAGAACAAGCCATACAAGAAGAAAGATGGAAAGAAAAGAGAATTCCACAAAAAGAAGAAGGGAGACAAGGCCTATATTGTTGGTGATTGGCTCACCGACATTGAATCATCATGTGAGTCCTCCGGCGAAGAAAGTGACAATGACAAAGAAAAGATCGCCGCACTTGTGATTGGGCCATCATCATCTTCACCGACATCTTCATCACCACCTTCACCGTCATCTTCACCATCATCTTCTACTACTCATATATGCCTTATGGCAAAGGGTGATCGAAAGGTACAAAATAGTGATAGTGATGATGATGATAGTGATAGTGATAATGAATATGATGCTCCCTCTTATGAACTAGTAAAATTGCTAAATAAATATTCTAAAATCATAAGGAGGACTAGAAATGAAAATGATGAGCTTCAACATGAAAATGAATCACTCTCATCTAAGCTTGAAAGTGCACATAATGCTAGGGATGAGCTCATAGATCAAAATAAAACTATGTCTTCTTCTCTCAAAGAGCTTAAAACTTCTAACAAGGAGCTTAGAGATAAACATGATAAAATTGAGAAGAAGCATGGTAAACTCATCACTAGACTAAACTTGCTAAAGGAAGATTACACCACCTTGAAAATTAATTATGATACTCTTATTGTTGCTAATGAGCTTGCTCTTGAGACACATGATGCTACTAACCAAATTGTTAAGATTGATATAGCTACATCATGTGATGACTTGATTGTTGAGAACTTTGAGCAAGGCTCTAGCGGCAAAGGCAAGAGTGTGGTTGAGGCAAATGACTATGATGAGTATGTCAAGCTCAAGAGTGAAAATGAGATGCTTAAAGATGAGAACAAGAAGTTGTTGGCTCTTGAAAAGCAAGCTTCAAATGAGTCACTCATTGAAGAAAACAAGAAGCTCAAGCAAGATAAAGAGCATCTCAAGACCGGCCTAAGCAAGTTCACAAGAGGCCAACACTTGCAAAGTGAGCTACTCATGAACACCGTCATGAAGTTGGATAGGAGTGGCATTGGCTATTTGGCAAATCAAGAAAAGAAGGTAAAGGCCAAACATCAATAAAGCAAGACAAAGCCTAAGCCAAAGAGATGTGTTGAGTGTGGACAAGAAGGCTATTTTGCTCATGAGTGCAAAACTCCACCACCACAACCCTTGCCCAAGCATGCTAGACCCTTTGCTTTCAATGCTCACTACATGCTTAGAAAGGACTCTAGTGGAAAGATGAAAGTCATGTTCATAGGTCCTCCTAACAAGAATAGGCCAAAGAAAATTTGGGTTGCCAAGTCACTAGTTGAAAAAGTTAAGGGTCCCTCTCAAGTTTGGGTCCCTAAACATAAGGCTTGATCTCTTGTGTGTAGGTGAACTACAAGACCGGTGGATCTCATTGGGTGATTGATAGTGGTTGCACACAACATATGACCGGTGATCCTCGTATGTTCACCTCACTTGAAGAGGATGGGGTATGCCAAGACAAGATCACATTTGGGGATAATTCAAAGAGCAAAGTCAAGGGTATAGGCAAGGTTGCAATATCAAATGATCATTCTCTATCAAATGTGCTCTATGTTGCTTCATTGAGTTTCAACCTATTATCCGTTGGGCAACTTTGTGATCTTGGCTACCAATGCTTGTTTGGTCCAAATGAAGTGGTTGTTACCAAGATAGATGACAAGCAAGTGATTTTCAAGGGCTTTAGATACAACAATCTTTATCTTGTTGACTTTACCTCCGAAGATGCAAACTTGATGACATGTTTGTTCACCAAAACCACACTTGGATGGCTTTGGCATAGGAGGCTTGCTCATGTTGGAATGAACACTCTCAACAAGCTATTGAAGAAAGAATTAGTGAGAGGTTTAAAGGATGTAAAATTTGAGAAGGACAAACCTTGTAGTGCATGTCAAGCCGGCAAACAAGTTGCAAACACTCATTCAACCAAAGCCTACATGTCAACATCAAGAGTACTAGAACTTCTATACATGGATTTGTTTGGTCCTATAACTTACAAGAGTTTGGGTGGAAATCTTTATTGTCTTGTGATTGTGGATGACTTCTCAAGATACACTTGGACCTTCTTCCTTCATGACAAATCCGAAGTGGCAAGTTGCTTCAAGAAGTTTGCAAAGAGAGCTCAAAATGAATTTGAAGTCAAGATAAAGAAGATTAGAAGTGACAATGGAAAAGAGTTTGACAACACCAACATTGAAGCCTATTGTGATGAAATTGGAATCAAGCATGAAGTGTCATCAACCTACACTCCTCAACAAAATGGTGTAGTTGAGAGAAAGAACCGGACCTTGATCACTCTTGCAAGAACAATGCTAGATGAGTACAACACACATGAGAAATTGTGGGCCGAGGCAATCAACACCGCATGCTATGCTTCAAATCGCCTCTTCCTACAAAAGTTCCTTTGCAAGACCCCTTATGAGTTGCTAAATGGGAAGAAGCCGGACGTCTCATTCTTCCGGGTGTTTGGTTGTAAATGCTACATCTACAAGAAGCGTCAACACCTAGGAAAGTTCCAAAGACGTTGTGATATTGGTTTTCTTGTTGGCTACTCATCAAAGTCTAAAGCATATAGAGTATTTAACCATGCCACCGGTTTGGTTGAAGAAACATATGATGTGGAATTTGATGAATCTAACGGCTCCCAAGGAGCAATTGAGAATTGTGATGATGTAGGTGATGAACCATTGAGGGAGGCCATGAAGAACATGCCGGTGGGTGACATCAAGCCTAAAGATGATGAAGACGATGTACAAATTATCAATCCACCATCTTCATCATATGTGCCTCAAGATGATGACAAGAATGAGAGAGTTGAAAATGAAGACACCCATGTCTCTCATCATCAAGCCAAGGCACAAGCACAAGATGTTAATGCTCCTCATCCCACTCCTCAAATGGTTGATCGAAGAAACTCACCCCTACTTCAAGCACATCCACAAGATCTCATCATAGGGAGTCCTACAAAGGGTGTAATGACTCGATCTCAAATATTTAATTTTTTTGTTGAATATCACTCTTTTGTCTCTTGTCTTGAACGTAAGAATGTAGAAGAAGCTCTTCAAGATCCGAATTGGGTGAATGCCATGCATGAAGAATTGAACAACTTCGCCCGCAATCAAGTATGGACACTTGAAGAGCATCCAAAAGGTGCAAGAGTCATTGGAACCAAGTGGGTGTTCCATAACAAGCAAGATGATCAAGGAGTTGTAGTAAGAAACAAGGCAAGACTAGTGGCAAAAGGGTTCTCTCAAGTTGAAGGTCTTGATTTTAGAGAGACTTTTGCACCCGTTGCAAGACTTGAAGCCATCCGTATCCTTCTTGCATATGCATCACATCATGATATGAAACTATATCAAATGGATGTGAAAAGTGCATTCTTAAATGGCTTCATAAATGAACTAGTCTATGTTGAACAACCTCCCGGGTTTGAAGACCCTAGATATCCTAATCATGTTTATAGGTTGTCCAAGACGCTATATGGGCTCAAGCAAGCCCCTAGAGCGTGGTATGAGCGCCTTCGGGACTTCCTCATAGAGAAGGGCTTCACTATTGGGAAGGTTGACACCACACTATTCACCAAGAAATTCAAAGAAGAGATCTTCATTTGTCAAGTGTATGTTGATGACATCATCTTTGGGTCAACAAATGAAGACTATTGCAAAGAATTTGGTGAATTGATGTCAAAAGAGTTCGAGATGTCAATGATTGGTGAGCTAACATTCTTCCTTGGGTTTCAAGTCAAGCAAATGAGAGAAGGGATCTTTATCTCTCAAGAAAAGTATACCAAGGATCTTCTCAAAAGATTCAAGATGGAAGAATGCAAGCCAATCAAGACCCCAATGCCAACTAATGGACATCTCGACCTAGATGAGGGAGGTAAACCAATCGATCAAACTCTTTACCGTTCAATGATTGGTAGCTTGTTATACCTTACCGCATCTAGACCCGACATCATGTTTAGTGTGTGCATGTGTGCCCGCTTTCAAGCGTGCCCTAAAGAACCTCACCTAAGTGCCGTAAAAAGAATCCTAAGATATCTTAAGTATACCCCAAGCATCGGACTATGGTACCCCAAAGGAGCTAGATTCTAACTAGTTGGCTACTCCGATTCGGATTATGCCGGTTGCAAAATTGATAGAAAAAGCACATCCGGAGGGTGCCATTTGCTTGGGAGATCCTTAGTATCATGGTCATCTAAAAAGCAAAATAGTGTGGCTTTGTCCACCGCCGAGGCGGAATACATTGCCGCGGGGCTTGTTGTGCACAAATCTTATACATGAAACAAACCCTCCTAGACTATGGAGTTGTTCTTGAAAAGGTGCCGCTTTTATGTGACAATGAAAGTGCGGTTAAAATTGCTAATAATCCGGTACAACACTCTCGCACCAAGCACATTGATATCCGCCACCACTTTCTAAGAGATCACGTTGCTAAAAATGACATATCACTAGAAGGTGTAAGAAGTGAAAATCAATTAGCGGATATCTTCACTAAACCTTTAGACGAAGCTACCTTTTGTAGGTTGAGAAGTGAACTCAATGTGCTTGACTCTAGTAACTTTAAAAAATGAGCTTGTGTTGTCCCTTGCATTGCATTGTATTATATGTCATGTTTAATTACCCACAATGCATCTAGGCCTTGGCTAACACGGTTACGGTAACCCTCCTTTGGAGGAGTGAAAAAGCCTAACCGTGGATCAAACTTGACAAGCAACCTAGCTTTACTTACTTGTTTTGCATTGCATATGCATGGTTGTTGCTTTGTCGTTTCTTTTCGGTTAAGCTTTGAGCAACCTCTGTGTTCGTCCATGGATAGAGAGAGCATTTTGACGCTCCCAAAGGTTCAAAAAACTCTATTGCATGGCCATACGTTGCTCTCGGGTGTTTTGTTGCCTATTTTCATAAAAATAATATTAGCCTAAGGCAAACTATTTTGAGAAACTTGAGGGTTTGAGTGAGGTCACTCATATCATATTCCAATTGGTGTTTATTTGTGTCTCTTTGAATTGGAACTTGATTGGGAGAAGTCGCGTCGAAGTTTGGAATGAAGAAGGGCGAAAAATAGTGACCGGACGCTGGACCGGACGCTGCACCGGACGCAGTGATGCTTCACCACCACGTCCAGTCCCGGCGACCACCAGCGCGTCCGGTCATCCAGAAGACCAACTCCCGATCTAGTGACCGGACGCTGCACCGGACGCGCCCCTGTTGACCACCGCGTTCGGTCCCGGTAACTACCACCGCGTCCGGTCATCCGTCTCAGTTTTTCAGGCAAATCAAAACCGGACGCTGTCAGCGTCCGATCATGGATAATCGGACGTGTCCGGTCATTCCAGGAGCTTACTGGAATGTGACCGGACGCTGCCTCTCCGCGTTCGGTCATATCGACCACCACGTCCGGTCATCGCGTAACGAGCGGATCTAACCCCTCATATAACCTTTCGCGTTCCGTCTCTCTCCCTCATCCGCGTCGTACTACCCGCTGCCACCTTGCCCTAGCTCGCCATGAGCTCGCCACAGCGGCTCGCCGGAGACCACCACCGTGCCCGCACAGCCACCCTCTGCCGTGCCGCACCTCTGTCGCACCCGCACTGCCGTGCCGCGCCTCTGTCGCGCCCGCACTGCCGCGCCACGCCTCTGCCGTGCCCGCACTGCCGCGTCGCGCCTCAGCCGCACCCGCACCGCCGTGCCGCGCCTCTGCCGCGCCCGCGCCTGCGTCGCTGCCGCCGCCGCCATCCAAGTCGCTCTCTCCTCCACCTACACGACCTCCGGCCAGCCCCTGCCCTCGCGTCCATCCTCGATTTTCGGCCACCACGCGTCACCCTAACCCTAGGGTTCGCGCTGTGGCATCTTCTTCGTTTGTCGTCGAAAAGTTCTTCACGTGACGTCTTCGCTCCGAGGTTGTTTCGCACATCCTTGATCCACGTGTTAGGGTTTGCCGAATTTTCGTTATCATTTATCCTAATTGACCTCTGTTTTGGCAAATCAGCGCTCGTCCGGTACGTCGGGAAGTCTCGTGACCTAGGTCATCTCATCTTGTCACCGCTTTCTCGTCGATCTGAGGTAGCCATCGCGTTTCGTTTCACATCTCTTATATGCTTGCTATCTCTAGGGTTTTATACCTTTAGATCATATATGTTGCTTATAGTAGATCCATCTATTCCGTCTTTTTAGCGAGTTTGTCGGTGTGTCAGGGTGACTGCTATTCAGCTGTTGAATCCGAGGCCAAGCCTACGGATACGGATTGAGGCCAAGGCTCTCGAGTGTCAGTACATCATCTTTCAGAGGTTTTCCGACAGTGTGACAGCATGGTTCGTTGCAAGAATGCTGGTGGTGCTCCCAGTGACGGGGACAACAGTCCTCCTCGTATGTCTGAGGTTGCGCGTGGAAAGCGCATCAAGATCATGGCCAGAAAGAAGAAGAAGACTCTTACTGATGCAGAGATAGCTCAGGCAGTGGCAGATGCAGCTGATGCAGTAGAGAGGGGTGGCAGGAGCAGTGGTATATGCATTGGCGATAGCCGTTTTCATCTTGAAGGACGACAGCTTGATACAGAGACCACTGAGACCACTAAGGGCATAGAGGTGCAAATGGATGCAGATACTATGTCAGTTGATCCACCTGCAGCGCCTTCAGAGGGGATAGAGGAACAGCCAGCTCAGAATCCATCACATCGCCGCTCCACACGCACACGGGCTTAGGTGACTCCCAGGCCAAAGGGCCAGCGTCGTGGAGGACGTCCACCTCTGAGAGTTAGAGGTACACCCCCAGTTGAGCACTTTGACTTGAGAGGTGCTACTGCACGTCAGGTGCAAAGTTTGAGATTTGTTGAGGTCAGCCGGTGGTTCCCACCTCAGAGGGATTCCAAATCTTCAGAGGGTTTCTATACTCCTCTACAGGAGGATTTTTACAGAGCTCTTGTTGACAATGGCATTGCTTTTCGACCACAGAGGGTCTATCGCATTGAGTCACTTGTTGAGGTAGTGGGTGAGCAGCTTCGTCCGCACTTGTCCTATCTACTAGGCTTGTCAGATTTTCTTGGACGAATGGGTGCATACTGCGACACTTGGGTTAGGGAGTTCTATGCTTCATTATGGATTGATCTAGCCCATGAGTTCATACACTTTGCATTCAGAGGCCGCGACCGCAGACTGTATAGCACAAGAGTGCGGGAGATTCTCAGACTCCCAGCTTCAGACACGAAGATTCACCAGCTCTGTTTTGGTCAGATAGCTCCACCTAGACGCCCTCATGGCGGTACTGTGCCACCTACAGATCTGATCTGACCCTGCTTCCGTGAGCCTTTTGGCGAAGGGTCTCGTCGCACTCCTGCCAGTTTGACACCACTTGCCCGAGTCCTGGATGCTATTGTCAGGCGTACTCTTCTTCCCAGACTTGGTTACAGAGAGGGACTGACCAGAATGCAACTATGGATAGTTCACCACCTTCTCTCATAGACACCTTTTGACATTTGGGATCTTATGGTCAGTGAGATGGAGGACACCCTGGCAGAAGGCTTCAAGGGACACCGTCAGCTGCCCTATGCTCATTAGATTTGCTTCATCATCAGATCTGCACTTGAGCTGCCTTCAGAGATTAGTGCTGAGATAACTGAAACTACTACTGTTTTTCCTGAGTATGATATTCGTCAGTTATGGGCTTCAGTTACGAGAGAGCAGGTCCCTGTGCCAGGACAGAGAGAGAGAGACCTGAGGTGCCTGAGACAGCGGCTGAGCAGGATGCGACCGTATAGGGTCTTGCTGAGGCAGAACTTGCAGATCTAGATGCTCAGCCCGCTGATATAGCTGAGGATGAGGCCTCCGACAGCACTGACGAGGATTATCAGCCCATCCCCAGGTATCGGTCTCATTGGCCTCACGACCACGAGGCCGGTGGCTCTGGTTCAGCCTCCCGCTCAGACCCAGCCATGGTGGCTATTCTTGAGAGGCTGACCCAGGCATAGGAGCGACAGGAGCTTCAGCTGTAGAGACAGGTTCAGGATATAGCTGCTGCGTTTGCACAGATACAGGCTTGACAGGACGAGTTCCAGAGATAGCAGCTTGAGATACAGCGCCAACAAGTCGAGATGCAGCGTCAGCAGTATGAGATGCAGCGACAGAGTGCAGCTAGCCAGCAGCAGTACTTGGATCTCCTGTGTCACCTTGTCACAGTTGGGGTTCCTCTACCTGCATCTATCCTGACTTCAGCTTTACCTTTCAGTGGACCTTCAAGTTAGGATCAACCGAGCTTTCAGTTCACCTCTCCACAGCTGCAGGTTACTCAGTCGTTCCAGTCCCCGAGCTACATGCTCATTCAGACGGGGTTTACTCCTTCAGACCAGCCTCGCCCTCACATGTTGACCGGCACACCTTTCATTGATCTAAGTGCCACATATAGCGAGTTGACTGGTCAGCCGATGCCCTCGCACACCACATTTGCTACTTCATTAGGGATGTCAGCTTCAGAGGCAGCTTTTTTTCCAGTGACAGGGACAGGCACTACAGAGACAGTTCCTTCGTCCGTTGCCTCGACAGATCCGCCAGCTTTTGGCTCTCTTCAGGCTCAGGTCACAGAGACTGCTCCACTTGTTGCTACTTCGGCAGTACCTGTTCCTGTTGATCAGACCCAGACCGCTTCACAGCCGCGTGCTTCTTCAGAGGGTCAGCCAGATAGTTCCGAGTCCAAGGGAGACACTACTCAGTTCGTGATTACTACACGCTCCTCGGCACCCGACTCGACTCCGTCTGTTCCCCCGTCAGATCCTTAGATTAGTTTTTGGCGGTTGATGCCAAAGGGGGAGAGAGAGAGTAGATTCAGGGGGAGAGTTTTTGTTAGAGGGTTTCTCGTTCTTTTCTTGTGTGCTACACTCATGCATCATGTTTATTTTACAGTAATTGCATTCGTGTGACATATGATCTTATGAGATACCTTGAGTCTCTATGGTTTATCTAATCACAGTTTTAAATCATGTCACTTGTTTGTTTATAGCTTATAAGGTTGTGCTTCCGTGCCTTACTCTGATTTCATATGAGCTATGTTTTATGTGTACTAACTCTTCATGATTTATCTTATGAGTACACTCAGTTGGCTTGGAACACATAAGCATTGACTAACCCCTTATGCTTATAGCTTTATGCTTATGTGAACCAAGCATGATCAAAAACCTCAACTCATATCTTCTGAATCTAAGTGTTGTCATCAATCACCAAAAAGGGGGAGATTGAAAGCATCTAGGCCCCGGTGTTGGTTTCGGCAATTAATGACAACACATAATTACCATGACTACGTGTGTTTTGCAGAAACGTTGGTAAGTTAGGTCATGGAGATGATAATTGCTTTGGGCAATGTGGTATTCATGTCCCTTGATAGAAATCGTTTCGGTTTTTAAAGGATCAACGATAAGATTAAGGACGGTTAGTTCCGGATGTCAAGGTGTTGAGATACATCTGGAATAGTCGTTAGGATCTTTGTTTCTTCCTTTGACCGTACTATAAAGAGGGGCATGAGCGAGTAGCTTGACCTAGGTGAGTCTTGTGTTTAGGTGTGGTGCACACTTGTCAAACTTAGCACTAGGTAGCTCAAGAAAAGCTCAGAGTTCAGTTAGAAGCAACTTGGTTCAAGTTGCATCGTGTTTAGAAGACGTTTGAGCTATTTACCTATGACCGGACGTGGTCCTAGTCATGACCGGACGCGTCCGGTCAGTATTAAATCTTCACTGCGTTTTTCAGCTGACTGACCGGACGTGGTCCTTGAGAGGACCGGACGCGGTGGTCAGGCTGACACGTGTTCCAGAGGGTAAACAGCGTAATCGGACGCGATTGTGAAAATGATCGGCGCGTCCGGTCATGTTCCAGTAAGGTCCCATGGAGACCTGACGCGTCCGGTCACCTATAATCGGACGCGGTCGTGCGTTCGATCATGTTCCAGTAAGGTCCCGTGGTGACCTAACGCGTCCGGTCACCTATGATCGGACGCGGTGATGCGTCAGGTCAGATTTTTGGAGAGCTCTTGCATGATCGGACGCGTCCGATCATCCCTGATCGGCGCGTTCGATCATCTCAGACCGGCGCGTCCGGTCATCACAGATCGGCGCGTCCAGTCACTCAGCACAGGTTTCCGTTATTCGACCGTTACAACTGACCGGCGCGTCTGGTCATATCGACAGGCACGTCCGGTCAGTACGCGTCTGGCTGTTTCGAAAGGTAACAGTTGAATTTGTTTGAGGGGTCTATAAATACACCCCCTCCACCTCTTTTAGAGGTCTCTTGCTCATTTATTTAGCTGAGAAACATCTTTGAAGTGCAAGGGAGTGCAAAAGCCCTAGTGAGGATAGTGATTTGCGAATCAAAGTTTGAGAATCCTCTCTAGTGACAAGAGTCAAGCAAGTGTGCATCCATCTTCTTATTAGGCTTGTTGTGGTCAAGTGAGAGTTCTAGCTTGTTACTCTTGGTGATCGCCATCACCTAGACGGTTCGGTGGTGATTGGGAGTTTGGTGATCATCCGACGAGATTGTGGGTGACCCAACTCAAGTTGTGAGCAGTTTTGGATGATTCGCCGCGACGGAGTGTTAAAGAATCAACCCGTAGAGAGCACTTGATCCTTGCGCGGATCAAGGGGGAGCTACACCCTTGCGCGGGTGCTCCAATGAGGACTAGTGGGGAGTGGCGACTCTCCGATAACTCGGCAAAATATCGCCGTGTTCCTATCCCCTACTTTCAAGCATTTACTTTCTTGTATTACTTTCATTGCTTGTTTACTTTCCTAGAATTGCCTTTCTAGTCTAGGATTGGAACTTAGGGTGCAAAACTCTTATCGGTAGAATTACAAGGAACACAAATAGGCACTAGGGGTGAAGTTTGGCTTGTAGGATTTAATTCTTGCAATTAATTTTTAGAAAAGCCCAATTCACCCCCCTCTTGGGCATCTTGATCCTTTCACAATGGCTATACACGTATGTTTTCAAGTGTTTCGGATGTATGTTCCAAATGTTTCAGCTGTTTTAGACGTATATTATAAGTGTTTTATCTGGATGTTATATATGTTGCAGGGGCTATATACATACGTTGCAAACTATGTTCCAAATAATATTTTCCTAAACGCTAAATGGTAAATAGTCGGTTACCTACCGTTTAGCCATTATTCGGGTAAAACAGTCCATTAAATAGGCTAAACAGCTAATTAAACGGGGTAAACGGATGATTAAATAGAAACAGTGTACCACTATGTAGCGTTTAATATAAAACACGGCAAGGCTTTTGCCTCCTTTTCTAATTTTTTTTTCATAGGAAAACATCCAGCGTTCCAAAGAGGCTTTAAGTTTTGACATGTTTTTTAATCAAAAAGATCAGTTCAATGAGTAATGCTTCTTTCATTTTCTTATCGGAAACGCTCCAACCCAAGTGGCAGACGCTCCAACTTCATCTCAACCACTCATTTTCTACGTTAATCATTGATGTCCTTCTGACCCGAGCTTGCTGGTTACCGCAGTTTTCCAACAAGTAGGCCATGGCCGCTAATGACACTGTGTTTAAGTGTTTCAGGCATTTTCAGACATGTTGTAAGCCTATATTTCAAGTGTTTCAGATATATGTTTCAAATGTATCATACGGATATTGTAAAAGTAAATCGGGAAGTTGCAATGGTTATACACATACGTATGTTGCAAGCGTATGTTCCCAATGTTTCATCTGTGTTGCAAACGTCTGTTCTCAATGTTTCATCTGTTTTTCAGACGTGAGCTGCAAGTGTGTTTATCTGAATGTTGCATATGTTTTGCACATATGTTGCATATGTTTTGCACATATGTTGCAAGTGTTTTATCTGGAAGTTGCGTATGTTTGCAGTGGTTTTTAAGTATTTTCAGGTGCTTTTCACAAGTGTTTTAGACGTATGTTTCAAATGTTTTAGCTGTTTCTGACGTATGTTGCACGTGTTTCATCTGAATGTTACAAAAAGTAGATCGATGATGTTGTACATGTTGCAATGGCTATACACGTATGTTTTCAAGTGTTTCGGACGTATGTTCCAAATGTTTCAGCTGTTTCAGATGTATGTTAT
Organism: Saccharum hybrid cultivar R570; assembly: GCA_038087645.1. NCBI lineage: Eukaryota > Viridiplantae > Streptophyta > Magnoliopsida > Poales > Poaceae > Saccharum > Saccharum hybrid cultivar. Next base: position 3,942,122 of record JAQSUU010000474.1, on the reverse strand, counting down.
AAGTGTTTTATCTGTATGTTATATATGTTGCAAGGGCTATATACATACGTTGCAAACTATGTTCCAAACAATGTTTTTCTAAATGCTAAACGGTAAACAGTCGGTTACCTACCGTTTAACCATTATTCGGGTAAAACAGTCCATTAAATGGGCTAAACAGCTAATTAAACGGGGTAAACAGATGATTAAATGGAAACAGTGTACCACTATGTAGTGTTTAATATAAAACACGGCAAGGCTTTTGCCTCCTTTTCTAATTTTTTGACATGTTTTTAATCAAAAAGATCAGTTCAATGAGTAATGCTTCTTTCATTTTCTAATCGGAAACGCTCCAACCCAAGTGGCAGACGCTCCAGCTTCATCTCAACCACTCATTTTCTACGTTAATCATTGACGTCCTTCTGACCTGAGCTTGCTGGTTACCGCAGTTTTCCAACAAGTAGGCCATGGCCGCTAATGACACTGTGTTTAAGTGTTTCAGGCATTTTCAGACATGTTGTAAGCCTATATTTCAAGTGTTTCAGATATATGTTTCAAATATATCATATGGATATTGTAAAAGTAAATCGGGAAGTTGCAATGGTTATACACATACGTATGTTGCAAGCGTATGTTCCCAATGTTTCATCTGTGTTGCAAGCGTTTGTTCTCAATGTTTCATCTGTTTTTCAGACGTGGGCTGCAAGTGTGTTTATTTGAATGTTGCATATGTTTTGCACATATGTTGCAAGTGTTTTATCTGGAAGTTGCGTATGTTTGCAATGATTTTCAAGTATATTTTTAGGTGTTTTTGCAAGTGTTTCGGACGTATGTTGCAAGTGTTTCAGCTATTTCTGACGTATATTGCATGTGTTTCATCTGAATGTTGCAAAAAGTAGATCAAGAATGTTGCACATGTTGCAATGGCTGTACATGTATGTTTTCAAGTATTTCGGACGTATGTTCCAAATGTTTCAGCTATTTCAGACGTATGTTATAAGTGTTTTATTTGGATGTTATATATGTTGCAGGGGCTATATACATATGTTGCAAACTATGTTCCAAACAATGTTTTTCTAAACGCTAAACGGTAAACAGTCGGTCACCTACCGTTTAGCCATTATTCAGGTAAAACAGTCTATTAAACGGGATAAACGGCTAACTAAACAGGCTAAATGGATGATTAAACGGAAACAGTGTACCACTGTGTAGCATTTACACGGTGTTTAAATGGGCTAAGCGACTGTTTAGGTAAACATGGGTTCCAAATGTTTTATCTGTTTTAGATAGTTGCAACAAGTTCTTCAAGTTGCAAGTGTTTAATAAGCAGACACCGGAAGCGAGCGCAGGCGGAGGCAGTCCCAATGTGCGCGCGAGAACGAGGGAGGCACAGGCGGTCCCCATGGAGCGGCGGCGGGGGAGGGGGGTAGGCGCAGCAGCAGGCGCGAGCAAGCAGGTGAACTAACATGTGGGCAGGCGAGCCAGCAGCGCATGCAGTAGGCGAGCAAACACAGCGGACGTCCATCCAGGCGTTAGCAGTACAATTTCCTAAGAAGTTTTTCTTCATTTGACCTAGAGCGAAGTAGATAATGGTATGAAAATGGAGCGGAATCGAAGCAGAGATAGATTTAAATAATCAAGTAAATATATAATTGTAAAGCATTAGGGCATGTTCAGATGGCCACAACTAATAACTAATCCTATTAGCTCGTACATATAGACTAATAGACTAACAACTAATCTACCTATTTGGATCTCGAGGACTAAAAATTAGTCAACTAGTTATGATCCAAACAACACTTGCTTGTCAAGAATTAGACTCCATTTGGTTGGGCTTCTAAACCTGCTTTTGTTTCTTGAAAAGTCAAAAGCCAATCAAAGGGGTATAACTCCACCCCTACTTTTCGGTGAAACCTGCTTGTGGTAGTACATTTCAGGACAGGGTGAGAGGTGCCTCCACTGTTCCACCGGTCGTGGAATTGTTGAAGTCTCCAATTTACTCACCTACCACTGGTTATGAATATATTGTTTCATTTTTTCACTTCTTTTCCTCGCTCGATAGATATTGCAGGCAAGCGTGAGCTCCGCTACCGCCGGAGGACGCGGGTGGTGGCAGGCAAGTGCATGCTTGTTGGGTGCAAGGAGCCGGAGCGGCGCCACCTCTTTCGCTGAGAGGAAGAAGGAAGAGGCTTTGCTTGTTAGTGAGAGAGAGGGAGAGTTGAGTGGGGAGGGTTACGGATGACATGTGGGGTCCGCTCGTAAGTGAGAGAAGCTGATAATAGTTTTTTTTAAACCACTGCTATTCCACCAAATGGTTTTCAATTTTCTTACAGCTCACAATTCACAACAACTTTTCCAAAAGCCATAGCTCAAACAAATATGCCCTTATAGTTCAATAAAAAGACAACAGTAAGGAAGAAACAATAATAATCTTGCATTGCATTGCATATTAAGGCAATCGTACTGACAATAGTAACACTTAGCAAGCTATCCACACTCATAAATGGTAATTTAGTAGCCAATAAACAATAATAGCCAAAACATTTTCGATTCAAAATTTTGAATATAAAACAACCACATCATAAAATAAGAGTTCTTAATTAACAAACCTTTTTTCAATCTAAACTCCTTTGTGTGTGCTACCTCCGTCCCCAGGAAAATGCAATTCTCGTCTTTCGAGAAGTCAAACAGTTTGAACTTTGATTAATTTATATAAAAAGTATTAATATTCATGATACAAAATAAGTATAATTAGATTAATTATAGAATATATTTTCATAATAAATTCGTTTGGAGACATAAGTACTAATACTGATTACTATAAACTTGTTCAAATTTGAGCTAGATTGATCGGTACGGATTCTATAATTATATTCTTTTGTGGATCGAGGGTGTAATATACAGGGACGCAAGTTATCAAATATCCTACTTTAATAAACATTAGATAATTCATATAGAACCTGCAAATAATCATATCTGTTCCGATTTCTGCCGATTCCTACTCCCTCCATTCCAAATTATAAGATATTCCAAGAACCTTAGAGAGTCAAAGCATCTTAAGTTTGACCAAAATTATAGAGAAAATTACAAAAAATTATAACATCAAATAAGTATACTATGAAAATATAATTAATGAAGAATCTAATGATACTTAATTGGTGTCATAAATATTATTATCTTATTATATAAATTTGGTCAAACGTAAGATCTTTTAACTCTCCAAAATTCTTGAAATACCTTATAATTTGGGACGGAGCGAGTATATGCTACGCTGCATCCCAGGTAAAGATGGCAACGGGTACCCGAAACCTGAGTACCCGATGGGTTTTACCGGATAAAGAGGCGGGTATGGGATAAATTTTCTACCCGTGGGTACGTTATTGGGCAAAATCCTATACCCATCGGGTATGACGGGTACGGGTACGGGTGTATACTACCCATACCCGCCTACCCACTGGTAAAAAATACCCGCAAAAAGAACCAGCCACCCTCATCATTTTAGTCCATACAACCCATAAATTTGGCCCAAATCCAATTAAACCCTTCTATTATATATATTGCAATGATGTCATTATATGAATGTTAGTTTGTAACTTGTTGGAAGTTTGGAATGATTTATTTTTTATGTGAATGTTTGATATTTACATGTAATTCTCGGGTATAATGTCGGGTGCGGGTTACTCGTCGGGTAGAATTTACTCGCGCGGGTATGGGTATGGGAGCACTTTTCTACCCGTGTGCGGGTACGGGTAACCCGACGGGTACAAAGTGGCGGGTGCAGGTGTGGGTACGGGTGGTCACTACCCGTCGGATACGTACCTGTTGCCATCTCTAATCCCAGGTCCACGGGAGAGCATAGCAGGCAAGCAACACCCAGCAAGTCTGAGGTCATGCACGAGGAAGAGGAAGACAGCGGTGGATGGGAAGGACCGACTCGCTCGCCCATGGGCCATGGCGAGCTCGTGCGTACGGTCTCGTGGACTTTGATGGGCCACTCGATTGACTGGGGATGCCGTGGCTCTTGGGCATCGACCACTCCGCATGCGCTACGTTGTTTGTTTGCTAAATGAAGCAATAAACGTCTGCTTACCCTTCGTCTCTCTTCCTTCCACAGCAAAAAAGGGCGACCGAAGGGCGACTCCGTCTCCGGCGTCGATTCCGCCGCCTCCTTTTCGCCTCCGGTGGCCGTTTCGGCGTCGGAGGTGGAGGGGAGACGGGGGATCGATGTTCGGTGTACATACCTTCTATTAGGTATATGTTAGGGTTAGGGTTTCCGGCGACGCTTCCCAGATGGCTGCCGGCTCTTTTGTTCCTCTTGGTCGGCGTTGGAAGGGGTGCTTGTGGTGGATCCGGTGGCGGTGTCGGAGAAACTGAAGCTGCTTTCTTCCGTGTCGATCCATGGAGAATAAAGCGTCCTCTTGTCGGATCTAGAGCCCTATTTGGTGTTCCAGTTCTTGACGAGAGTTTCTATGCTCCCTCCCTCCTTTTCGTCGGCACCAGCTCTGTTGCTGGTCTCTCTGGCGGAATCCTCGGGAGGTTTGTCTTCCAACTTGAGAAATCGGGTTGGTCTTTTGCTCCCACTGTTTCTGGTGGTTTGCTTCCCCTCCGGGGTGATCTGTTGGCCGGCGTCTCGGGGCTGTCGATGGTCGTGGCGTCAGGCCCCCAGTTATCCGACGATGTGATGGCTTCTGGCCATCTGTTTAGGCCTGTTCGTTCAACGGGTACAAAGCATGTTGGTGCTGCTGATATGCTACTCTTGGTGCCGTCTAAAATCTCTGAAGATCCTTCGTCGGGAGGGTGGTCGGCTTCAACGCGACTGTTCCGGCTGCCGGCTACGAGGATGACCGGGAGAAGCTTGCAACGATCTGAATGTAATCTTCCTTTCTTTCGAGGGTGTTGTAAGCGTTGGGTTGTAAACTATCAGAATTATCTATGAATATATGCCCGGTTTCTCAAAAAAATGAAGCAATAAACTTTTCCTTGCAATTAGTTACTACAAAAAAAATAATATTTTAGTTTTGTCCCAAGTCAATTCTCACCCTTGCAATTAGGAGAAATTGACATGCTTGGTGCCCACAAAGTTTGTAGGCAAATACTCAGTGTCGGAGCTAGTAGCAAATTTTAGGAGGAGCCAATTTGCCTTATGAAGATCAGTGTATACACAAATACTATAGCAATCAGTCACTAATCGCAAATTTGATGCTAATTACTACCTAAAAAACCCGACAATAAATATAAAGTAGACTCCATTAAGTATAAATTATCATTTATAAATACTAACTTCTAGTATACTGTATCGACTATATAGGAAATAGTGCTACAAATTAGTATTAAATTAAAATTGAAAGAAAATTTGAAATTGAACATTAACTACTAGCCTATGAGTACTACTTAGGCCATGTTTAGTTCCTAAAAATTTTCAAGATTTTCCGTCACATCGAATGTTTGAACACATGCATTGAACATTAAATGTAGACGAAAATAAAACTAATTACACAGTTTGGTAGGAAACCACGAGACGAATCTTTTGAGCCTAATTAGTCTAGGATTAGATATTAATTGTCAAATACAAACGAAAGTGTTACAGTAGACAAAGTCTAAAATTTTCGCGAACTAAACACACTCTTAAGCTGTGGCAAGGGGCGTCAAGGCCCAGGTTGGCCTAGCCTGAGCTCCTCCAGTGCAAATACTTACCAAATAGACGCATAAAATTATCCTAAGGTGTGCTTAGTTGGTGAAAGGTGGGTGAAAAGTTACTGTAGCACCTTTTGTTTTTATTTGACAAATATTATCTAACCATGAAGTAACTAGGCTCAAAAGATTCGTCTCGCAAAAACCAGACACACTTAGCAATTAGTTATTTTTTTACCTATATTTAATACTTCATACATGCGTCCAAATATTTGATGTGATGAGTGGAAGATAAAATATTTTGGGTTTGCATGGGAAGTGAACGGCCCTATTATTACACTTCCAGTGATGAATTCAACGCATCAACTCAGGGCCTGTTTAGTTGCCCATGCAACCCAAAAAAGTTTGCACAGTATCTGTCACATCAAATCTTACGGCATATGCATGGAGTACTAAATGTAAACGAAAGAAAAAACTAATTACACAGTTTAGTTGTAAATCACGAGACAAATTTTTTGAGCCTAATTAGTCCATGATTAGACACAAATTGCCAAATAAAACGAAAAGTGCTACAGTAGCCGAACCCAAACTTTTTCACCAACTAAACAACCCCTCAAGTAGATAAATAAGATAACGAGAAGTTTCACTTCACATGCGTGATTTCGCTACCATGGCAGAAGCTCGCGATCCCGGTGACCTCTCTGCCAGCCACCAGGCTGTTAATGTCATAGGTGCCCTCATACGAGAAAATCGGCTCCAGATCACAGAACGCATATCTGCAAAAGTGCTGTTACCTATCCAACGCTTTTGACCATTTAAATGCCAACCACCAGGAACGCATATCTGCAAAAGTGCTGTTACCTATCCAACGCTTTTGACCATTTAAATGCCAACCACCTGGTTTAGTTTGTCTCAAAGTTCCAAGTTTTTTCACTCTCTCTCCATCACATCAATTTTTAACCGCTTGCATGGAGTATTAAATGTAGGTAAAAAAAATAACTAATTACACAGTTTAGTTGGAAATCACGAGATGAATCTTTTGAGCCTAGTTGGTCCATGATTGGACAATATTTGCCAAATAAGACGAAAGTGGTACTATTCATCAGGTTGAAATTTTCTTCAATCTAAACAAGGGCCAACATTGAAAAACGGGCACAATGCCCTATCGACAAAAAAAAAAAACCAAGGCCTCGTTCACTTCCCCCTCCCAACCCAAAATATTTTCTCTTCCATCCATCACATCAAATCTTTCGACGCATGCATAGAGTATTAAATATAGGTAAAAAAGATAACTAATTGCATAGTTTGTCTGTAAATGTCGGGACGAATCTTTTGAGCCTAGTTAGTCCATAATTGGACAAATTTTGTCAAATAACAACGAAAGATGCTACAGTAACTTTTTAGCTACTTTCCGCGAAGTGAACACACCCCAACATTATAAGGCAGTGCAGAAAGGCCTCATTGCCATCATCGCTAAATATTTCAAATTGATCTTTCATAAAAAAAGTTATGATTTCAAACTAATTAAACCTTAGTTGCAGCAGTCCTTAAGGAGCTTGCATCACTTGCATAATCTGGCTCTGTCAATGCCTGCAGAAAGCATACAATATCTCTCAGAAAGGTGAAATATCCTCAATACTGAACTCTTATTCTTAATGAAATGACACACAGCTCTCCTGCGTCGTTCGAGAAAAAAAATCCTCAATACTGAACTGTTGAATGTTGGTTGTATAAGCACAAAGGGTTAAAATATAATTTTAACAATAAAACTCACCCAACAACCAAGCGTTTTAAACTGAGCAAGAGATGGTAGGTACTGCTGCTTTTGAGCTCTGATCCACAAAGAGCTACTCTTCACAAAAATAAATAGATAAATAAAAATGAAACACTTAGCTCAGGTGTACAAAGTAGTTGGTAGCGAAGATCCCATAGAACTAAATGGTAAAACAATGCTAGATTTACCAATCGTCGGCATTACAAGAGAGGCATGAACTAGAATAAATGTGGAGCAGCTCGCATCCACCCGTGCAACTTCTGCAGTTGAAATAGCAGCAGCTGTAAGCGATAGCCCTGGGCATCCGTATCCCTGCAATCTCAAAATGCAAACTTCATTGACTTGTGTATTTAGGTGAGGCCAATCATTCGAAAGTAGAGGAACGGTTTGTTAGTACCTTTGTTGTACCTCCAGCTAAGCCAAGAGTCGCAAGTTTTGGAATGACATGAAATGGGAATTCCGCCTTCTCCCAGTACTGCAGAAGTAAAATGACATCGTGTAAGGCTATTGCAAGATGGGCAGTATTACAGACCAGCAAAGTCAGTCGAAAGGGGAGTGAAGAACAAGATGTCACAGTAAAATATAAGAAGCACTGTTGCTACAAGATTTCGACACAAAAGATATGGTCGACTAATTAAAAGGCTACTCCACATGAGTATGTGTTTTGTGACTACTGAGGAATCAGAAAGACCGGTAACTATCTTCATCAAGAACATACTTCAGCCATAATGGGCGCTATTTCCTTTTCCATAACACCTTGGACCTTCTTCCTTAGAACCTTCTCTTCATTAGTCAGCAAATCATCAAGCTGGTAGTAGTCCGACACTGCAGCCAACAACAGGTGAGCTCAAAAGCAAACGTATATGAAGTATGCCAGTTCATAATTGATATGCTACAAACTATATGTGGTAGTTAAAACTGATAATTAACCTACACAATGCTGAATAACTAATTTGACTAGTACTGGAATTTAATTACATAAGGAAACTGGCCAGGTCCACATCAGTTGTTGTTCAATGCAAGTTGCACCAGTGAGCCACCCAATGATAAATCAGAAAGCACTCTTGTCACAAGTATAAGTGAGATAAAGCAAATTCATTTTGATCATTGAAAAGACCCATCCGTTGGTCTATCAGTTCAAGGTAATTTTTATAGTATACTTGTGTTCAAAAAAAGTTTTTGGAGTATGCCAAATACAGATTTTAGTTCCTGTATAACCGGACCACAAGAAATATGTACTGTTCTGTAGTTGGATGTGCTATTGGGCTTATATTTGGAATCAGAGAGGGTGCAACAAAGAATAAACGATCAGAAAGGATGAACAGAACAGTATATCCTCTGCTTTTCAAAAGGGATGCTCAGTGCATTTCCCATTTTCCGTAAGTGACAGTTTCTATTTCCGATAGAAAACAAGAAATAACCTTTGCAGCTTACAAACAGCTATAATTGATTTATCAAACTATTTTTACCTTTTCCAATTTGAACGAACAGAGGTGAACGTTGGGACGGGTACCTCTGGATTGGGGGTTGGGCCAGGCTGAGGGGCAGATGCAGGATATAGGCTGGGCAGGTTTAATTTCTTCGTGGTCTTGTTCATTATGCTTGTGGCTGGACAGAGGACAGTGGACAGGCAGTGGTGGGCTCTTGTTTGGTTGGGTTTAAGGCCTTGTTCACTTCTCCATCCCAACCCAAAATATTTCCTCTTCCACCCATCACATCAAATCTTTCGACGCATGCATGGAGTATTAAATGTAGGTAAAAAAGATAACTAATTGCATAGTTTGTATGTAAATGTCGGGACGAATCTTTTGAGCCTAGTTAGTCCATAATTGAACAAATTTTGCCAAATAACAACGAAAGATGCTACAGTAACTTTTCAGCTACTTTTCGCGAAGTGAACACACCCTAAGTCCCTTGAGTTGCCTCTACAGTAAGTGTATTCCGAAAACGGTTGGCAAGTCCATTGACCTTGACTTGCCCTCTGCATAGGTATTATTGTCAATAATAACTGCAGTAATGGTGGAAATTTGTAGATTTTTTGTAAGGTAATTTTTTTGCAGTTGCAAAGATAGTCATGAACAGTAGTACACACACACATACAAAAAAAGGTACAGTAGATAAGAGGTTCAATGGGTGACAATCATGATGAATTCAACAACACTTTTATCGACAACTGAAAGTTCTCTACTTGATGGTGTTTAAAAGTTTACATCTACCAACAAACAAGACGATGGCAGCAAATTGTTAAAATTTTAATCAGTTTGGTCAAGAGGATGCATGAGCATGACAATGCTGATGAACAGAACAACACCAGCAGAAAGCAGACAGATCTGGTGAGGAGAGAAGGCAGGCGGCGGAAGAGGTGAGGCTCAAAGGCAGACAACAAGAGTGAAGAAGCGCTTAGCGTAGCTGCTAGCCCCATATGAACGCAGTACGGTTGCCAGCAGTGGTGAAAACGGTACGGATATTTTCCGACCGTATTTGAGACCGAATCCGTTTAGAGAGGTCCAGATCAGTCCGTATCCAAGTCCGAATATTTAACATCCGATACCGTATCCGTATCCGAATACTCAAATCGCATATTTATGATGTCGATATCTAATCGTATCCTATCCGACATGGTTGACACTATCCGTATTCGAATCCAAATCCGAACAAAAATATGAAAACAAATATGATATCAGTGATATCCGTTCGTATCCCATCCGTTTTCATCCCTAGTTGCCAGCTAATGAGGACGTACGGCTCGCAGATAAATCAAAATGTGCCGGCGAGCACAAGGCAGAACCGCAGAAGAGGGGAGGACGAGGGCTCGTCGCCGGCGAGTGGAAAAAGTGGGCGTGTGTGAGAGAGTTGAGCCACAACCACAATGGCAGGCAGGTGGCAACCAAACCACACACTGACACATGTACGCCTGCCTACATGTACACACAGCACGAGAGAAAGAGCGCGGGAGCGAGGGGACTCACCAGCGGGCGGGAAGAGGGACGCCGGCGTGGCCTGCGGGAACGCGAGCGCCACGTCGAGCGCCGGAAGGCCGACCTTGCCGCCGCCGGCGCCGCCACCAGCGCCTGCAAGAAGGAACGAATTCGATGAGCCGGGCAATTCCGCACCCAGGGGTGGAGCTAGAGTAAAATGATGGGGGTGCAGCTGTGTCGTAAGTCCTACATGAAAATTACATTCATATGTAAAGTGTTCAAGCAACAGTGTTACATGGACTAGCCTGCTAGCGGTTGGGCTCTCGCTTGCCGGAGCCGTTCGCCTGTGGGTGCAGAAGTTTCACATTATGGGGTGCGGATAGGGTAAAAAATTAGGTCTTATAACTTGCTTCTCATTTTCCTGTGGGTGCGGCCGCACCCATAATCGTCAACGTGGCTCCGCCTGTGTCCGCACCGGATCCCGCCGTTGGAGTGCTCGATGGCCTTCCCGGTTCGCCACCCACCTCCCAAGCCGTCGCCCATTGCCGCGCCGCGCTCGTGGATCCGACCCGGCGAGCTCGCTCCCGAGTCCCGACCAAGAGTAGCAGCAGGAGGAGTGTGAGTGGGTGGAGGACGAGAGAGGACACGAGGAGCTGGTAGCGGTCGACACCCAAGGAAACGAAATGCTCCGAAAGCCTTCACATTGCTGCTGGCAACACGTGCCGGTACCACAACTGGGCCACACTTGTCATAGAGTCGGCCTACGTGGCCGTGACGCTGCAGGAGTGACGTGGGGTATTACGCCTACGCGGTGGCCCGTGGCCCGTGGTCCTTCTCCGGCCTGCCCCGATGGCGAGCGGTGGTGCCGGTGCTCGAGGTTCATGGCTGAGCGTAGCCTGGATAATGAGTACTAGTACTGATTATATGCTTACTTAAGGTGGGGCCACTGGTTGGTCCCTCTGCTGATGTCAAATGTGACGTTCATGGTGGCGGCGGACGTGGCTACGAGAAAGAGAGGAGGGGGCGTCCGGACAGCCCACGCGCCCCACGTGGCGCACTCACCCCTGCACACTAGCGGACCTCCCTAGGCTATCAGCTAGGCCCGCCAGTGACCAAAACGGATCGGCAGAAAACGACAACGCTCCGGTGCCCCTACCTCTGCGACGGGTCCTACGTTAGGTGGTTATCTCCCACACGCTCCTTCTGGTTGCCCTCCACACGGACGTGTATCGGAGCATGCATGCCTGCCCTGCTGCTCGCCCTGCTACTGCTCGCCCACGCCATGCTACGCCCCGGCGTCTGCTCACCCTGTTGCGCCCCTGGCGCTCGCCCGCCCCGTGGGGACCGCATGTGCCCGGGAGACCGCCTGCGCCTCATGAAACACTTGCAACATGGAGGACTTGCTGTAACATACGTCTAAAACAGATGAAACATTTCAAACATATGCTTACAACATATGTGTAGTCACTGCAACATATGCAAAATTCAGATAAAACACTTGCAACATATGTCTGAAATAACTGAAACATCTAAAACGCACACTTGCAACATATGTGTGAAATATATGTAACATCTAGATAAACACACTTGCGACATATGTCTGAAAACACAAATGAAACATTGATAACAGACCTTTGCAACATACGTGTACAACCATTCATATGCAAAATCTCGATCTACTTTTACAATATCAATCTGAAACACTTGCAACATACATTTAAAGCATCTGAAACACTTGAAATATACACTTGCAATGTGGCTTTCAACAAAACCTGGCAGCCGAGCGGATAGAGCACTGCATAGTGGGATCCAGCTATGCGGTCGCGGTGGAGAAGGAGGATGACAGCGAGCGGGTAGCTGAAAACGGTCCCCAGCGATAGGGGTGCACGTCGATGAGCGGTGCCCGCGGTGGAGCCAACAAAAGTACTCGGGTGATTGCGACCTCGCGCGGCGGCGGTGAAGAGGAAGGTCGGTAGGAGGCGCGGTGGAGAGTAAGACGTGCGGGAGGTGCAACGGAGTGTGATCGCGAAGCATAGTATCTCTGTGAGTTTTTTTTAATCTGCGGCAACTGGAGAGGAGTAGATAGGGAGGGATAGAATAGATAGCCTTCTAGCGAAGCCGCGAACTGACGTCTAATTTGTAGCAATACCGAAGAGAGAAGGAAGAAGGAACACCAATACACCACCATTCTTCCTCGACCGATGCTGGTCTTGATTTAACGCTGGTTTGGACTAAGAAAGGAGGTTTTTACTGGGTTATCCGATGGGCTCGACTTGGTTGGTAGCAGCCTATCAGCAAGAAGGGACGAGAGATCGGCTCTGGGCTCCGCGACTAGCTGGACTGGGGAATTTTTTATTTTTAGCCCAAATTTGAAACAAATTTTAAATTTAACCCACATTTGATTTTTTTTAAATCTAACCCGTTTGGCCCCACCACCATGCATGGCGGGGCAAATGCACTGAACCCCGCCATGCATGGTGGCGGGGTGCAGGTCTCACGTGGCACGTTGTAGGCCAGCGTGGAAAGGAGTACCCCGCCATGATGCATGGCGGGGTACCCCTAACCCGCCATGAATCATGGCGGGGTACAACCCCGCCCATTTAAAAGCCCAGGCACTTCTTGTTTTTGGCCATTCATCCATTCTATTTCCCGCAGCGCCCCTCTCCGCCCTAGGACCGAGCTCCCCTCCCCTCGGCGCCCCTCCCGCCTAGGGCCCCTCCCCGTCGGCTACCGGCCTATCGTCGGACCTTGTTCCGGCCACCCCTTCTCTGCGTCCATCGTTGTAGTATGTTTGGTTAATGTAGTTAGTAAAGTTATATTAGTTTTTATCGTATTGATATTGTACATTATATAAGCGATATGTGTTTTGTGTAGAAATCATTTCGTGTTATTAGATGGAGGACTCGTATTGTGAGTCAATTTGAAGGAAAAAGGGTCATCCTAGAGAGATGTACCCCGACGTGTCTTGCAAGGATGTGCCCGTTCCTCCCGAGGAACCTTTCCCTAACTGTGACTGTGGTCATCCGACGCACGTGAGCTAGTCGAGACATCTAGATACTGCGGCTCGTTGCTTCTACACATGTTATAGTTGTAGCGTAAGTAATTGTGCCCTTTGTTTTTCTTATTGGTTTCTGATGTTGTATTCGCGATGAGATAATTCGAACTTTTTTGTAGCCGTACTTCCGGTGCTTTTTCTTCCAATGGATCGACGGTCCGGACAAGTTTGACCCAAGGATTCTCCTTTTCTACCCCGGCGTTGATCATTGCAAGCGTGAGGTGTTTACTCGCTGGGTTCTGCCCCCTCCTAACCCTCCTCCTATGACGGAGGAAGAGAAGGCCATAGCATCGGCACGCCGGCTCGAGGATCCTCCAAAGTGCCTTTGCGGAGAGCAAGCCGTGATAAACCCACGCAATAAACAAGAGTTCATTTGTCCTCTACGACATGAGGTAAGGTTTGAGTGAACCTTGGAATGTCATGTCCTATATGTGTGTTTTACTGTTTTGATTTTGTAGGATCATGATTTTTCTAAGTGTCATTTCAAGGAATGGGTCTATGGTCCAAAGAGCCATTGGCCAGAGCCGGAGAAGAATGAGGAGGTGCTAGACTGGAAGAAGAAGAGGAGGTCTATTGCGCCTCCTGTGATGTGCAAATGTGGTGTTGAAGCTAGCTATGGCCTTGTCTCTTTAGGCCTTGGGATTGGGCACTTCTGTGGCCACATGATCGATTATGACGAGGTTTGCTAGGACTATTGACACTTAGTGCTAATGTTTTATTTTGTTTGCTTTGGTACGCTAACTTTGTATTCATCTATTTATTACAACAGAGCACTCAGAAATGCAAATGGGAATCATATGATGATGTGTATAAGTTCAAGGATGAGTATAAGACAATGGTAGCACTTTGCAAGATGAGAGGATATCCTGTAAACTACGTCACTGATTTCGTTAAGAACCATAAAAAGAAAATGCTACGACGGGCCCAAGACCTGCGTGTTCGTAACCCGGAGAGTATTGCGTGGAAGAAGTGGTACGAGCAAAAGAAGAAGGATGTAGAGGAGTACCAGGCACGGAAGGCTGAAGAGGATGCAAGGAAGGCTGCAGAGGAGGCTGCGAGAGCAGAGATGCAAGGCTTGAACGATACTATTGACTCATTATGTGCGAGTGAGTCATTGCGTTTTTGGAAACTCAATCTTCTTTGTTTGACTGTCAATAAAGTCATTGCAAATATCGTGTTAATTGTTTGCATTTTGTACTTGCAGAGATTGGATGCACCGGCAACTGGCAAGCAGATGTGGCTCGTGCTAGGTACACGGAGAATAGGACACTAAAGCGGGACGCGGGAGTTGGTGGCACCGCAAGCCGTCCGATTGTGGTTGAAGAGGAGGCCGAGCCGGAGGAAGACGACGACACCGGGAGGATAGGCGAGCTCATTCATCTAGCCGAAGAATTGGGCTACCCTCAGGACGAGGATGCCTACGACATGGGAAGGATAGCCGAGCTACTTCGTCTTGCAGAGGAGTTAGGACCGATGTCTGAGGAGGATGTTGAATTAGAGGAGGGTCAGGCAACGTACCACAGCCATAAGACACCGCTGTTCGACGCATGGGGGCTAATAGACATGACCGAAGAAGAGACCGAGTTGTACTCTCAGGCCGCGGACGAGGCGGAGGCGGCTTACTACCGGCGTCAGGCCTCTCAGGCCAAGGCAGTCGATGCCAGCAAGGGTAAGGAGGTTGTAGTGGAGGATTCAGAGTCCGAAGACGAGTTGCTTACGCAGTGGTGCACGCAATTTGATTGACGTACAAGTGTCATTGTAATAATTTGCATTGTCACGTCTTCACATCGTCGTTGTTAGTGTTTGTCATTTGTAGTAGCTTAGAAACTTTGTGTGGTGTAGTTTGTCAGTGTTGTACTTTGAAACATGTCATTGTAATAATTTTCATTATCACATCTTCATTCGTTTCATTTGTTGGTCCACTCACTAAGATTGTTGTGTGGTTTATCCGTTCAGTTTATAAATGCAGTTTCTTAGTGCAGTTCCTGCGTGCCCGCAGTTTCAGGGCCACCCCGCCATGATGGGTGGCGGGGTGTAACCCGCCATGATGGGTGATGAGTTTGGCATACCCCGCCACGCATCATGGCGGCGTACACCCGGGTGGCATGCCACGTCCCCCGCCACATGGGACCTGTACCCCGCCACCATGCATGGCGGGGTTCAGTGCATTTGCCCCGCCATGCATGGTGGCGGGGCCAAACGGGTTAGATTTTAAAAAAAATCAAACGCGGGTTAAATTTAAAATTTGTTTCAAATTTGGACTAAAAATAAAAAAAAAAATTCGGACTGGGTTGGCTCGGGCTGGATTCACATAGAAGGGGGAAAGAGAAGGGCACTGGTGCCTCAGCCCAGTACGAAGTGGCGTATCAACGTGTAGTGTCCTACAACAATATTGATAGTACTCAAAGAGTGTTCCAGCTTTCCTGTTCTGCTACGAAGTGTATGGACACAGTTTCAAAAAAAAGGAAGTGTATAGACAGTTTCAAAAAAAGGAAGTGTATGGACAAGAGGGACAAAGAATAATGTCATGTTGGAGAAGTATTATGCCAGGAACTTTGCTTGTAAACTCAGTGCCATTATCCGCCGGAACAGCTTTTAATGGCAGGCATGGCCAGAGGAGTGCCAGAACTACACAACAGATGCAGCCTCCGGTCAGTCATGACCCATTATTGACATGTGCAGGGCACATGGGGACTTCATGTACAGGGGGGATGATCCAATGGTCCAGGAGTCTCTCCTTCCCTAGACGAGGGCTGCTGGACAGCCAAACTACTCGCTGGTCAGCTACGAGGAGGCTTCTACGTCACCGGTGCACGAGCTTGGCAACAGGGAGGAGGCCTCCAGCAACGACGGCGACACTGGCGCTCCTGCCTCCCTATCCCATGGGCTTGGTGGCTGCGATGACGAGGACGCACGAGGGCTAGGAGTCCATGCCTTCCAGGATCCGGCACTGCGACAGGACTTCAACGACATGGTTGGTGAACAGGAGGTGGGGGAACAGGAGGTGGGTGGACGGACTGCTGCTGATTTTTGCAGCATGCTGTTCAAGAAGCTCCTGGCCCCTTTGTTGCCGACACCAAAGTCACCTCCACCCCGTCCAACCCTCCACCGCTCACGCAAGCCGAGGAAGATATTGGCTGCGACGCGCCTCGCTGCCAAACCATCTCTAGTGCCGGTGGCTGAGCGCGCACAGCGCAAGCTCATGCGTGAACTGGAGTTCGTCAACCCTCAGCACTCGGCGCCAGATGCAGCAGTGACTGAATACATTGACATGTACGGTGGTGATCTCCCAGAACAGGCTATCAAGGCCATCAGGGCAGCAACACGCCTGGGCAACAAGAAGCTAGTGAAGGCCTTAGCGGCGATGGTTGAGGACAGTGGAGATGGAGGTCCAGTGAGCTTTTGCAGCCAGAAAGTTGTAGCGTCAGTTGATCAATGTTGCCTACCTTAGTGAGAGCATGGGCCGATCTTAAACCGGTGCAATTAGGATTGTTTGTCCTTTGTGAGATGTGTACTGGGAAAGAGGAGGGTTGGCTTGCTATGGAGTTCTTAGGACCAAAATTCAGTGACAGATTGGAAGACATGAAGCAGTGCAATTGGTCCTTAGCAAGGGGGACAACAAAGCCCCTAATGGTCGCCCAAACCAGTAGCGAGTAATTAGTCTCTGAAATCTTTTGAACCTCTGCAGCCTAGGCTGTAGTAAGGAGCGCCTCTCGCACATGTAATCATCTTTTGTATGCTAACTCCTTATTATTAATCAAAGTTGGGTAACCGGATCTTTCAAAAAAAAAAAGCTTTTAATGGCAGGCCAAACTGTGTATGGACAAGCTGATGAAAATTCTAGAGGTGTTGAGCAACCTCGGACTTGGATTGGAGAGCATGAGTCCAACAAAAATGTGTAAAATCATCAACGATTACGAGATAGTATTTCAAACGTGATTACTAGGAATAGACGATGTCCATACATCACAACGAATTATTTCAAAAGGCCTAAATGTCTGTGAACTAGAAACTGCGAATGGTTTGGACATCACTAATGACACTAGTGTCGACTGTCGAGTGCAGCAGAACCAGTGTGATCGAGACACTAATGCCAAATTGAGGAGGTGGCGACATAAGCTTGGTGTGAAATAGTTGGAGTGGAAGGGAAAGTGTAAATATCGCTCGAACTATTGCAACAAAGAATCTCGAGCTTGGTTTGTAGGTCCTTAAGAGGTAAAGTGAGTTTTGAACACAATTGCCACACACACATGACTCAAACAGCTACCGAGGGCACCCACTTAAGAAGACACCAAGCATAAGGACAGATAAATTACACCGAAACAAGCGCCCTTCTCCTTAGCTCGAAGTCTTCTTTTACTTTCATTGTCATTTGTTGTGCTGTCAAGAAGTGGTTCTAAAAAAATCTCCGGTTCCGCTCTTTTTCCAGAAGTTCCACATGACGTAAATGGCCAAGCCATTGAAACACCGTCATTGCTCTTTTTTTTTTAACTTTTTGTGCCGTTGCTTCCCACCAAGAGTTGATGGAAAATGAATCATCCACATGTTCAATAAGAAGAGTGTCAAAGTGTTCCCAGAGCTACGCTTGACGCCAAATCAGTTCCCCAAAATGGCTAAGGAAACACAGGTGTAGGACGGTTTAAACTTTCAGGTGGCCCATTGCACAAAACACAACAGTCTCGCTGAGGCCATCTCCTTTGGCACAATAAGGGCATTGCTTAAAACAAGTTAAGCTAGATGATGCAGGCAAATTAATGTAACACCCCTGATGTTACGAGCATGCTTAGCACCCAGATTAATACCTAAGAGGAATCAAATCAAAACTTAAGTTAAATTATTTAGTGTGTACCACTGATAATGAAAATCCGAATAAAATATGCGTATATGTAGAACAGGTACCTTTAATTGTTTGGCATGAAAAATAATTTTTATAAACAAAATAAAATTTAACTTGAGCATTGTGTTTAAGTAAAATTTATGAGCAAGTTCCGCAGATCAAAGTGCAGCTATCATGTTGGGGAATAAATAGTGTTAGCTAGTATTTTGCAAGCTCAAAAATCAAATCTGAAATTCAGTTCTACTCAACTCTAGATCTCGTCTAAGTTGGAACTGACGTTAGACAATGCCAATTTTGGCATTTGAATTCTAACAAAAATGCTTAACACTAACATCGAGTTTTTTCCATAGTTGGTTGCTGCTAAGTTTGTACTTGGTCAGAGTATGAGTTGCGGTTAAGTTGGACGTCGCGTTGCTCTCTTAAGAAATTACCAAGATCGCTAGAACGCGCTGGGAACTCTGAGTGACGTCCTGTTTGCGGTGCGGCAATGTCTCTGACAAACATATGTTGGCATCGTGTTATTTTTCCTTTTTAGTTGCTCTCTGATCAGGGCAGTTGGTCCACCAGTTAGCGGCTAGCATCAATGATAGGGTTTCAGAATTGGTTGGAGCATACTCAGACAAATCGGTGATTGTTGATCTGCTTTAAATTTCGTGCTCGTCAACTCTTGCTGGTGTTTGGCTTGTGTTCGCAGTCACCATGCGCGCACGTCGTCGGTGCCTGGCCGCGACTGGTCATGGTCATGCCGTGGGCCGTTTTTGCCGGCTGCCGGTCACGTGTTGGGTCGGCCTGGGCGCGCTGTCGGCCAAGCCGTGCAGGTCGTCCCGACGTCGTGGTGCTCCGCGCTGCCTCGTTGACTCGGCCACAATCGGGATGGAGACGTCCTTTGCCTCGCTGTCTCCCCCCCACCCTCTACGCTGCTCTGCCTCAGTGCGGTACCGGCGTCCCGCTCTGTCGGGCCACACCATGCCGTGTGTGTCGCGCCAAGCCCTCCTCTGCTCGTTCGACTGTGCCACCTGCTCGCGTTGTCGGTCCGATCGGAGCCGCCCGTCTTTAACCGCTCGGGCCCAGCCTCGTCGAGTTAAGCGCACTCCGCCTAGGCTGCCATCGTTGCGTCCACTGTGCATGTGTTGTGTTGCCGCTTTAGGTCGGAGTTGCTCTATTTTAACCCGCTCGTGTCGCTTGTGTGCACTCTTCTCGGCTGCACCGAGCATTGAGCCGCTGCCTCCCTTTGCTTTGCGCCGTCCATGCGTCTAGCTCACGGCTCCGCAATTCGATTACTCACACCAGTTGGTAGCATAGGAAGCCTATTAGACGCCCCATCTTCCTCATCCTCGGTCAAGCACTCCCGACCTCTAATTTGGCTTTTTGGTCAGGCGCCGGTCGGAACGCCGCCACAACCACGAACTTGGGGGTAAGGTAGTCATAGTTCGATTGTTTGTTTCCGGAAGCTTGTCGTGAATTTCTCCATCCGGTGCTCATGCTATCTCGGCCAGGGTGCTCGCTGTCGGTGAGGTGACACACTCATGCCACTCCCAGAGCGCCACCGTATGTCGCGGTTGCACGTGGTCGGTTCTCCTCTGCCTCCCTCCGCTTCGACCGTCATCATAGAAGCATTTGGGGTGAGTCACTGATGCTCAAGCACCATTTATTTTGCCTCGTCGTAGCCTAGAAGCGCTGGAATGGCCTCGCCATCGTCGGAGAGGCGCTGTTTCCGCCCGTCACCATGGCCAGATCACGGTGGTGCCCCGTTGGCCACCAAATCGATGCCTAGGGTTTCACCTAAGCTCCGGGGTGCTCGTCGGCCTGCTCGTTGGGCTTGTTCTTCGCTCGGTTGGCCGGCGAAGGTGCATCGTGCCGGCTGGGGCCGCGCCGGCGTGCGCAGGGGGGAAGCGGGGACTGGCTCGTTGTGAAGACAACTTAGTTTAGGGTGGCGGGTGAAATGTTTGTCTCTGGTGAAATAGTACGGGGTTGTGTCGAGTAATAACCCATGGCGCTGGGGTTGCTTTTGCAAAAGAGCCGACACCCCCCGGGTGGTTTCCGCCTTTGGTTGGATCTCTGGGCCGCTGGTGGGCCGGCCTGATGGCGCGTTGCCGTTTCCGCGCGGGCCGCGTCCCGCTGTTGGGCTGGTTCGGCTGTTGCTGGCCCTGTTATTTTCTAATGCTTTTCTAAATTAGTTACTAAGCTAAATTGTAAATGCAATAGAGAAATGTGTAGGGATCCTAAAATTGTGAAACAAGTTTTGCTAGGTTCCTAAAATCAGGATCTATCTATGGGTATAAATTGTTCACATAGTCTTATAAGGTTTGCAAAAGTTCGTTAATTAATCCGAGGGGCTTGACATTTCTAAAGCATGAACTTGTACGAAATTCCAAGGATAATCTATACCAGCTAAAATTCTAGAAATTTCACTGTAGGTTCCTGGCATCATTAGGTACACACTGTAGTTTTTGTAACTCCAGGATGCTTAGTTTGTTAGAATAGTTAATGAGCCCTAGATGGAATATATACGCTAAATCAATGAAATAACTAAAGCAATATCTTGGTTGGTATAACTAAAATATTTGTCGGGGTTTTAGCGCGTTGCGGGTAGCATGGATATGTGGCTCAGAACGTTAGCCGTTAAGCTTGTTTGCGTGAGAGACAAAAAGCATATCTAAGTTGCGACTGTTGTTGATTACTTACATCTGTGCATTGTATCCGTGGATATCACAATAGGAACGGTGCTAGATCGCAAAGTCATCTGGAGTAGCCGGAAGGATGGTGTCCGGAGGATCGTGCTACCATGACGGAATACTAACTTGGTTATATTTTTATCCAGGCAAGCCCTGGTGCATAACCCCTATTATTCTGCACTTTAATTTATGCTTGTGCATAAAGTTTAAAAGAGTTGAATGAAACCCACTTGCATATATAAATTCTTATCCTATGAGTCTTACTAGTATGATAGGATCGTGTAACATGTTATGCTATAGGATTCCGGTAGAAGTCGAGTGATTACCTGTCACTCGCGAGAGATAGGAAATATATTATTATTATGATATTACTATCTCATGGAATGTATATGAGTAATAATTGGAGACCGGGCGGAACGGGTTGGATGGACTTGGACCTGGATGGGCAACAGAGCGGGGCTCTGGTTGCATTTGTTCCGCCTGTGTTGATTAAGGACCGTTTGTTGCATTGGATTCTATAGTCAGGTCACAGACCTTCTTGTCCCGAGCATATACTTGCTTATGGGAGCGGGAAGACTTGTTTCTCTCTTGTCATGGATCCCGGCTCTTTCTGGACCGGCTTTTTAGGTGGTTATATATATTGGGTTGAGGAGGTCTAAGCACCATACTGAGGCCGGGCCTGCAGTGTTGGGGGCTTAGAGTCTGAGCTTGGACGGGGACTAGGACCCCCTTGACAGGAGTGGAATGGGTTGGTCTTGCTTGTGCTCGGGGTATAAGTAAGGCGTGTGTTTTCAGGGCACCTAGCTAGGCACATTGATTCGCGAATCGCCATCAAATTGACGGTCCGACATGACTATAATCTGGCATCGTAGCAAGAACTATGAAAGATGGTAAAATGGTTCTGATTGCTTATCACCTGCTTGAAAGTAGCCTCGGTGCTTACATAGAATGGTTGGTTAAAGAACTAATAAGGACTGCTAATAAAAAGGAATATAAGGATGCACCTTTAGTAATGGTTCTTGCAAATGCAATAAACCCATAAGCCAGAAAGCCTTGCATAATAATTGGAGTCTTTTTCTTTCCTCCTGACGGGTAAGTCTTGCGAAGTACAATTGAGTACTCAGGGTTTGTTCTACCCTGTTGCAGGTGACATGTGCTGATAAGCTGACACTTGTGTGTGGAAATCTTTTGATGGGCTCAGCGAGGATTTCGTTTGCGATGCGGAGTAAAGTTTATTTAGTAAAACTCTCACCAACGGTCTTACAAGAAACTACCGGCAACTTGTTATAACTTCATGTTTATAAAAGTTCATCATGTTAATGTTTATCTTATCATTAAATGGTTTTATTTCCGCTGAACTCTGATAATATTTTATATTCCGCTGTTATAATCAAATAATGAATTACTCTGATGTGTGCTAAAAGTGATGTAAGAAATGAAAAGGATATTGTAAGCTTTACTCTCTCATTTATGATCCTGATATAAAAATGTAGATCTTCGAGTTCTTCCTTACGGTGTGCTCGACGGAATTACATAGTTTAATATTCTCCCTTAGGTACTTAGTATCTAATAGAAGACGAGTACTCTTGGGAGGGCATTAGATTAGGCGGTTCTGCCACAATTAATAGCTGAAGTAGCGCATCTATGTATACCTATTAATAAATAGGCAAAATTTTTGCTATAAAATCTTTCGTCCAACTAAGACATCGACTCGGCTACCGTTTATGTATTTCTACCATAAAAAAACTCCCCTAACCACCCGTCCAAGTGGGTTTTCGTGTCCGTAAACCACACGTTCAACCAACCATGGAAATGCTAGCCTGGCCACCTACGATTTATTTTCTGTTTTTATCGTCGGTTCCATCCTTATTCTTTTTATTTCTCCTATTTTTTTCTATATAAACATAAAAATATAATAAATGTAATATTATAGCTCTTTGAACTCAAAACTTTTATATAAATAAAAATAAAAAACAATAAATATAATATTATTGCTCTTCAAACTCTAGATTCTTTTCTATAAATAAATACTCCCATCACTAAATTGTTGATGTAGCTTTGATTAGGAATAAAATTAATTTATGGGTAATGCTAGCGTCCGGACGTCCGGCCCCAAGCACGCGTCTGGACGTAGCTCCCGCGCCTCGTGCCCGCTTCGCATCCCACGTGCTCTGTCTCGTTCCCAGACAGTGCCAAATTCTAGAACCGCGGCCCACGCCCATCCGGCGCCTCGTACGACAGAATTGCACTCCGCTCCCATCTCGCGTCCACACGGCGGAACCGCGCCCCGCGCCCACCTATCCTGCTTGTGGATGCACGCTGTGGAGGTGTCTGCAGGCCTCAGGTGTCGGCACGTGAACCGCGACGGTACACCACCACCAGCAGGCGGACAGTGGCCTGCAACACAAGATCTACTTTTAAAACATCCAAATAAAACATTTGCAACATACGCCTAAAAAAGATGAAACACTTAAAACATGCAAGTATAGCCAATATAACATGTGCAACACCAGATTAACTTTTAAACATCTAGATGAAACATTTGAAACAAATGTCTGAAACACCTAAAACACTTGAAACATACACTTGCAACATGCATATATTATCATTGTAACATATGCAACATTCAGATAAAACACTTGAAACATAAATTAGAAACGCCTGAAACACTTAAATCTACGACGTCGCCGGCAGCCATGGCTTATCTGGTTGGGGACTACTGTAACCAGCAAGCTCAGATCCAGAGGAAACCTAAACTTTTCTATAAATAAAAATAAAACAATAAACATAATATTATTGTTCTTTGAACTCTATATTCTTCCCTATAAATAAATACTCCCATCACTAAATTGTTGATGTAGCTTTGATTAGGAATAAAATTAATTTATGGGTACGGCTAGCGTCCGGACATCCAGCCCCAGGCCGGTCGATATTAATTTATATTGTGGATGTCATGGCCACCATAAAATAAATTATAGATTTGAATTTTATAAAATGATATAATATAAAAGATAGATAGATATGTAATGTTTTCGTCCTTGCTTCCTATTAATATTGATAACTTTTTTTTCTCCCGTTGCAACGCATGAACAATTTTGCTAGTCATAATAATGTGAAGATGAGAGCCATTGTCTTTTGCCTACTGTAATAGTGGACAACTGAGAATTTAAAAGTTGAGAATGAAGCGTATCGTCGTCATTGGAAGACATGCATGTGGGACCGTCCTCGCTCCGGCACGGGCAGGGCACCTAGATTTTTTTGAGGGGAATAGGACATTTTATTGACCTTCATATGAAGTACAAACGCCATCAAGCGGAGATACAAACCAAATATGTCTCCCTAAATCAGCATAGATACAACTCCTAGCTAGATTATAGGCATTCACATTTGATTGTCTCCCTTCATGGACAAATTCAACAAATCTAAACTCACTTGATCTAGTTCTAATTTCCTGGACAACATGCCTATAAGAGCCCATACTTCCTTCACGAATGCTTGCGATGACTCCAGCGTTGTCACATGCCAATCTGAAGTCCTGCAGGAGCAAATCGCTAGCAAGAGCCAGGCCCTCCTTGCATTCTATCACCTCTATTGTTTCTAGCTCCAAGCTGCCTTCCATGACCACTGTTGAGGCCCCCAAGAAACGTCCAGTGAAATCTCGTGCAACAACTGCAGTGGCGACACTTCCTGAGCTCTTGGCCAAGGCAGCATCAACGTTGATCTTCATCAGCCCCGATGGGGGAGGAATCCACCGGGTGGAGCTTCTCTGGACTGCAGGTTGCTCCTTAGCTTGTGGTTTCACCGATTGAAGATCAACCACAAAACTAGTAACAAAACTATGTGTTGAAAGCAGGCTTTGGTAGATATCTTCGTGAATAGCTTTCCGTCTTGCATACCAAATCGCCCAAAGAGTAATAGTAACCCGAAGTAGGTCTTCATGCTTCAAAGATTTCATAACTGCGGCTAACCAGCCCCTTGCATCAAGATCCTAAAGATGAATAATATGCTCAGTTATTTCTTCCTTCTCTAGCGCTCAAACACAGCGCGCCATATTGCACTCAAGGAGTGAGTGCCACCACGAATCCCGGCACCGCAAATGGGGCATGTGAAAGCATCTAGGCCCCGAGGTTTGGTTTCAGCAATTGATGACAACGCTTTATTACCATGACTAACGTGTGTTTTGCAGAAACTTTGGTAAGTTAGGTCATGGAGGTTTTAACTGCTTTGGGCACCATGGTATTCATGCCCCTTAATGGAAATCGTTTCGGTTTTCAAAAGAGTGACGTCAAGATTAAGGACGGTTAGTTCCGGATGTCGAGGTGTTGAGGGACATTTGGAATAGTCGTTAGGATCTTCGTTTTTTCTCTTTTGGCCGTACTATAAAGGGGGGCATGAGCGGGTAGCTTGACCTAGGCGAGTCCTATGTTTAGGTGTGGTGCACACTTGTTAAACTTGGCGCTAGGCAGCTCTAGTATAGCTCAAAGTTCAGTTGGAAGCAACTTGGTTCAAGTTGTGACGCGTTTCGGAGAGTTTCGGGTTGTTTTCCCATGACCGGACGCGGTCCTCGGCATGACCGGACGCGTCCGGTCAGTACAGTTCCGCGGCTAGGGTTTCAGCTCTGAACACCGGACGCGGTCCTCGCGAGGACCGGACGCGGTGGTCAGAAGTCAACACGTGTCACTTGAGGGAAACACCCGATTGGACGCGACCTGGGTGTGATCGGCGCGTCCGGTCACAGTCCAGTAAGGTCCAGAGACGACCGGACGCGTCCGGTCATCACCGATCGGACGCGGTCGCGCGTCCGGTGCGAGTACAGTATGCTCCCTGCACGATCGGACGCGTCCGGTCACCCCTGACCGGTGCGTCCGGTCACTCAGTTGTTTTTCGGTTTTCGACCGTTACGAGCGACCGGCGCGTCCGGTCAGTACGACCGGCGCGTCCGGTCAGCTCGAGTTTTGCTGAGTCAGTAGGTAACGGTTCGTTTTGTCTGTGGGGTGTATAAATACATCCCCACCACCTCTTTTAGAGGCCTCTTGCTCATTTGATCAGCTGATAAACACCTTTGGAGTGCAAGGTAGTGCAAGAGCACTAGTGAGGATAGAGATTTGAGAATCAAAGCTTGAGAGTTCCTCACTAGTGATTAGAGAGTAGCAAGTGTGCATCCACTTTCTCATTTGGGCTCGTAGTGGTCAAGTGAGAGTTCTAGCTTGTTACTCTTGGTGATCGCCATCACCTAGACGGCTTGGTGGTGATTGGGAGTTTGGTGATCATCCGGCGGAGCTTGTGGATGACCCAACTCATCTTGTGAGCGGTTGTGGGTGATTCACCGCGACGGAGTGTCAAAGAATCAACCCGTAGAGAGCACTTGATCCTTGCGCGGATCAAGGGGGAGCTACACCCTTGCGCGGGTGCTCCAACGAGGACTAGTGGGGAGTGGCGACTCTCCGATACCTCGGAAAAACATCGCCGTGTTCCTTGCCCCTTTACATTCAAGCATTTACATATTCATATTTACTTTCATTGCTTGTTTACATTCCTAGACTTGCCATGCTAGACTAGGATTGGAAACTAGGGTGCAAAACTTTGTATCGGTAGACTCTCTAGGAACACAAGTAGACACTAGGGGTGAATTCTGGCTTGTAGGATTTATTTCTTGCATTTAATTTTTAGAAAAGCCCAATTCACCCCCCCTCTTGGGCATCTTGATCCTTTCAATTGGTATCGGAGCCGTGTTGCTCTATTTTTAGGCTTTACCGCCTAGAGCAAGATGTCTAATGGGGAAGGACCACCTCCCACTTTTGAGGGAGACAATTTTCCATATTGGAAAATTCGTATGGAGGCGTACCTCGAAGCCATAGATGTTGGGTGCCTTAGAGCCGCAACCGAAGGGCTTCCCCCCATAAGGGATCCCGCTAACCCAAGTGGTGACGAGGAGAAGTACGACCGGTGGAATGCAAAGGCTAAAAATGCACTCTACCGGGGCTTAGGCAAAGATATCTTCAATCGTGTGCGTAATGCAAAGAACGCTCATGAATTGTGGGAAAATCTTTGTGCTCTCCATGAGGGAACTAAGAGTGAGCGTGAGGAACGCTATCACATAGCCTTAAAGAAAATTAATTCTTTTGAGATGCTTCCCAAAGAAAGTGCTAATGACATGTACACTCGCTTGAATGTTCTTGTAGAGGACCTCAATGCTCTTGGGCTCACCAAAATGAGCCAATCGGATGTTGCAAGGAAGATCTTGAGTGTGCTTCCCGTTGAGAAGTATGGACACATTGTCACCGTGCTTCACCAAAGTGATCTTTCCACCGTAACACCGACTCAAGTTTTAGGGAAAATCAATGCTCATGAGATGTACATGCATATCACTCCGGAAGAGGGCTCATCATCTTCCAAGAAGAAAGACTTGGCCTTCAAAGCTAGTCATGACAAGAAGAAGAAGAAGGGCCAAGCCATGATGGTGCAAGAAAGCTCAAGTGAAAGTGATGTTGATGATGAATCACTTGCACTCATGGTGAGAAAGACCACCAAGATGCTAAAGAAGCTTAACAAGAGTGGCATCAAGTTCGATGGCAAGAAGAAGAAATTCTTCACAAGTAGCAAGAGAAAGCCAATCTCGGAGATGGATTGCTACAATTATGGTGAACTTGGCCACCTAGCTCATCAATGCCCTAGACCACCAAAAGACAAGTACAAGAACAAGAACAAGGGCAAGAAAAATGATTCAAGTGATGAAGAAGAAGAGAAGAAGAAGAACAAGCCATACAAGAAGAAGGATGGCAAGAAGAAGGAGTTCCACAAGAAGAAGAAGGGAGGAAAGGCATACATTGTTGGTGATTGGCTCACCGACATTGAATCATCATGTGAGTCCTCCGAAGATGAGAGCGATGATGAGAAAGAGAAGGTTGCCGCATTTGTGATGGGGCCATCATCTTCACCAACATCTTCATCACCACCTTCACCACCTCCTTCACCATCATCGTCCACTACTCACCTATGCCTTATGGCCAAGGGTGAACGAAAGGTACAAAACCATGATAGTGATGATGATGATGATAGTGATAATGATGATGAATATGACTCACCTTCTTATGATGAACTTGTAAAATTGCTAAACAAATACACTAAAATCATAAGAAGAACTAGAAGTGAAAATGATGATCTTCAAAATGAAAATGAATCACTCTCATCGAAGCTTGAAAATATTCAAAAGACTAGTGGTGAGCTTAGAGTTCAAAATGAAGTGATGTCTTCCACTCTCAAGGAGCTCAAAACCTCTTATAAAGAGCTTAAAGATCAACATGATAAACTTGAAAAGAAGCATGATGAGCTCATCACTAGACATAATTCTCTAAAGGACAAATACACCACATTAAAAATTGACTATGATAGTCTTGTGGTTGCTAATGAACTTGCTCTTGAGACACATGATGCTACTAACCATGTTGTTAAGTGTGATATAGCTACATCATGTGATGACTTGATCATTGAAAGCATTGAGCGAGGTTCTAGTAGCAAAGGCAAGAGTGTGGTTGAGTCAAGCAACCATGATGATTATGCCAAGATTAAGAGTGAGAATGAGAAGCTTGCAAAAGAGAACAAGAAGCTAAAAGGTTTGATGGCTCTTGAGAAGCAACCAACAAATGAGTCACTCATTGAAGAAAACAAAAAGCTCAAGCAAGAAAAAGAGCATCTCAAGACCGGCCTAAGCAAGTTCACAAGAGGCCAACATTTGCAAAGTGAGCTCCTCATGAACACCGTAATGAAGATGGATAGAAGTGGTATTGGGTACTTGGCAAATCAAGAGAAGAAAGCAAAAGCTCAACAACAACAAAGCAAGTCAAAGCCCAAGCCAAAGAGATGTGTTGAGTGTGGTCAAGAAGGTCACTTTGCTCATGAATGCAAAACTCCACCACCACAACCCTTGCCCAAGCATGCTAGACCCTTCGCTTTCAATGCTCATTATATGCTAAGAAAAGATTCAAATGGAAAGATGAAAGTCATGTTTTTGGGTCCCCCAAACAAGAATAGGCCAAGGAAAATATGGGTTGCCAAGTCACTAGTTGAGAAAGTCAAGGGCCCCTCTCAAGTTTGGGTCCCTAAACAAAAAGCTTGATCTTTTGTGTGTAGGTGAACTACAAGACCGGTGGATCTCATTGGGTTATTGATAGTGGTTGCACTCAACATATGACCGGTGATCCTCGTATGTTCACCACCATTGAAGAGAATGGAATATGTCAAGAGAAGATCACATTTGGGGATAATTCAAAGAGCAAAGTCAAGGGTATAGGCAAGATTGCAATATCACATGATCACTCACTCTCAAATGTGCTCTATGTTGCTTCATTGAGTTTCAACTTGTTATCCGTTGGGCAACTTTGTGACCTTGGCTTCCAATGCTTGTTCACACCAAATGAAGTGGAAGTTTCAAAGATAGATGACAAGCAAGTGATATTCAAAGGCTTTAGATACAACAATCTTTATCTTGTTGACTTCACCTCCGAAGATGCAAATTTGATGACATGTTTGTTCACCAAGACCTCACTTGGTTGGCTTTGGCATAGGAGGCTTGCTCATGTTGGAATGAACACTCTCAACAAGCTATTGAAGAAAGAACTAGTGAGAGGATTGAAGGATGTGAAGTTTGAAAAGGACAAACCTTGTAGTGCATGTCAAGCGGGCAAACAAGTTGCAAACACTCATCCAACCAAAGCTTTCATGTCAACTTCAAGAGTACTAGAACTTCTACACATGGATTTGTTTGGGCCTACAACATACAAGAGCTTGGGTGGTAATCTCTATTGTCTTGTGATAGTGGATGACTACTCAAGGTATACATGGACTTTCTTCCTTCATGACAAATCCGAAGTGGCAAATTGCTTCAAAAAGTTTGCAAAGAGAGCTCAAAATGAATTTGAAGTCAAGATAAAGAAGATTAGAAGTGACAATGGCAAAGAGTTTGACAACACCAACATTGAAGCTTATTGTGATGAAATTGGAATCAAGCATGAGGTCTCTTCAACCTACACTCCTCAACAAAATGGTGTAGTTGAGAGAAAGAACCGAACTTTGATCACCCTTGCAAGAACAATGCTAGATGAGTACAACACTCCGGAGAAGTTGTGGGCCGAGGCAATCAACACCGCATGTTATGCTTCAAATCGCCTCTTCCTACAAAAGTTTCTTGGCAAGACCCCCTATGAGTTGCTTAATGGGAAGAAGCCGGACGTCTCTTTCTTCCGGGTGTTTGGTTGCAAATGTTACATCTACAAGAAGCATCAACACCTAGGGAAGTTTCAAAGACGTTGTGATATTGGTTTTCTTGTTGGTTACTCATTAAAGTCCAAAGCATATAGAGTATTTAACCATGCCACCGGTTTGGTTGAAGAAACATATGATGTGGAATTTGATGAATCTAACGGCTCCCAAGGAGCAATTGAGAATTGTGATGATGTAGGTGATGAACCCTTGAGGGAGGCCATGAAGAACATGCCGGTGGGAGACATCAAGCCAAAAGATGATGATGACGATGTACAAATTATTGATCCACCATCTTCATCACGTGTGCCTCAAGATGATGACAAGAATGAGAGAGTTGAAAATGAAGACACTTATGTCTCTCATGAACAAGCCGAGGCACAAGCTCAAGATGTTGATGCTCCCCATCCACCTCCTCAAGTGGTTGATAGAAGAAATTCACCACTACTTCAAGCACATCCACAAGATCTCATCATAGGGAGTCCTACAAAGGGAGTAATGACTCGATCCCAAAAGCTAGCTTCTTTTGTTGAACATCACTCTTTTGTCTTTTGTGTTGAACCTAAGAATGTAGAAGAAGCTCTTCAAGATCCGGATTGGGTGATTGCAATGCATGAAGAATTGAACAACTTCACCCGCAATCAAGTATGGACACTTGAAGAGCATCCCAAAGGTGCAAGAGTCATTGGAACCAAGTGGGTGTTCCGAAATAAGCAAGATGACCAAGGCATAGTGGTGAGGAACAAGGCAAGACTAGTTGCAAAGGGGTTCTCTCAAGTTGAAGGTCTTGATTTTGGAGAGACCTTTGCACCCGTTGCAAGACTTGAAGCCATTCGTATCCTCCTTGCATATGCATCACATCATGATATGAAACTATATCAAATGGATGTGAAAAGTGCATTCTTAAATGGCTTTATAAATGAACTAGTCTATGTTAATCAACCTCCCGGGTTTGAAGACCCTAGATATCCTAATCATGTTTATAGGTTGTCCAAGGCGTTATATGGGCTCAAGCAAGCTCCTAGAGCGTGGTATGAGCGCCTCCGGGACTTCCTCATTGAGAAGGGTTTCACCATCGGGAAGGTCGACACCACACTATTCACCAAGAAGTTTAATGAGGAGATCTTTATTTGTCAAGTATATGTTGATGATATCATCTTCGGATCAACAAATGAAGATTATTGCAAGGAATTTAGTGAATTGATGTCAAAGGAATTCGAGATGTCAATGATTGGTGAGCTCACATTCTTCCTTGGTTTTCAAGTAAAGCAAATGAGAGAAGGGATTTTCATCTCTCAAGAAAAGTATACCAAGGATCTTCTCAAAAGATTCAAGATGGAAGAATGTAAACCAATCAAGACCCCAATGCCATCAAATGGACATCTCGACCTAGATGAGGGAGGTAAACCGGTTGATCAAACTCTCTACCGTTCTATGATTGGTAGCTTGTTATACCTTACCGCATCTAGGCCCGATATCATGTTTAGTGTGTGCATGTGTGCCCGCTTTCAAGCGTGCCCTAAAGAACCTCACCTAAGTGCCGTAAAAAGAATCCTAAGATATCTTAAGCTCACCCCAAGCATTGGTCTTTGGTATCCCAAAGGAGCTAGATTCCAACTAGTTGGCTATTCCGATTCGGACTATGCCGGTTGCAAAATTGATAGAAAAAGCACATCCGGAGGGTGTCATTTGCTTGGAAGATCTCTAGTATCTTGGTCATCTAAAAAGCAAAATAGTGTGGCTTTGTCCACCGCCGAGGCGGAATATATTGCCGCGGGGGCTTGTTGTGCACAAATCTTATATATGAAACAAACCCTCCTATACTATGGAATTGTTCTTGAAAAGGTGCCACTTTTATGTGATAATGAAAGTGCCATTAAAATTGCTAACAATCCGGTACAACACTCTCGCACCAAGCACATTGATATCCGCCATCACTTTCTAAGAGATCACGTTGCTAAAAATGACATATCACTAGAAGGTGTAAGAAGTGAAAATCAATTAGCGGATATCTTCACTAAACCTTTGGATGAGGCAACCTTTTGTAGGTTAAGAAGTGAACTCAATGTGCTTGATTCTAGTAACTTTAAAAAATGAGCGTATGTTGTCCCTTGCATTGCATTGTATAATATGCCATGTTTATTTTTATCGCAATGTTTTTAGGGCTTGGCTAACACGGTTACGATAACCCTTCTTTGGAGGAGTGAAAAAGCCTAACCGTGGATCAAACTTGACAAGCATTCTAGTTTTACCTTCTTGTATTGCATTGCATATGCATGGTTGTTGTTCTTGTCGTTTCTTTTCGGTTAAGCTTTGAGCAACCTCTGTGTTCGTCCATGGATAGAGAGAGCATTTTGACGCTCCTAAAGGTTCAAAAAACTCTATTGCGTGGCCATACGTTGCTCCTTGGGTGTTTATTGCCTATTTTCTTAAAAATAATACTAGCCTAAGGCAATCTATATTAAAAATTTGAGGGTTTGAGTGAGGTCACTCATATCGTGTTCCAATTGTTGTTTATTTGTGTCTTTTTGAATTGGAACCTGATTGGGAGAAGTCGCGTCGTCGTTCGGAACGAAGAAGGGTGAAGAACAGTGACCGGACGCTGGACCGGACGCTGCACCGGACGCAGTGATGCTTCACCACCGCGTCCGGTCCCGACGTCCACCAGCGCGTCCGGTCATCCAGAAGACCATCTCCAGATCTACTGATCGGACGCTGCACCGGACGCGCCTCTGTTTGACCACCGCGTCCGGTACCGGTTACCACCACCGCGTCCGGTCATTCGCGATAATTTCCCGAGCTCCCCTCGACCGGACTCTGACCGCGTCCGGTCAGTCCTCACCGGACGCGTCGGGTCACTCTAGGAACTTACTGGAGTGTGACCGGACGCTGCACCACCGCGTCCGGTCATAACGACCACCGCGTCCGGTCATCTCGCGTCGAGCGGATCTGACCCTTCATATACCGCTTCGTCCTCGGCCGTTTTCTTTTTCTCCGCCCAAGCCTCCTTGCGCCGCCGCCGTTTTTTTCGCCACCGCCGCACTTCGCGCCACCGCCGCACCGCCTGCCGCTGGTGAGCCACCGCTTCGCCGTCTTCCTCGCCTCCGGCAAGGCCAGCCTTGCTCGCACGCGCACCAGCCGCCCTTGCGCGCCTCCTGCCCGTACCGGCCTTCGCTCGCAGCCGCGCCGCCACCATCTCGCGCCACCGCCGCGCCGCCGTCGCCCGAACGCGCCACCACCGCCGGTGAGCCACGCTCCTGCAAGCCAGCTTCACCTCCATCATTGGAACGACTCGTGCTTGCCTCCGATCGTTTTTCGTCGATCTGCCCTAACCCTAACCCTAGGGTTCGTCGGTCGATCGTTCGTCGACGAGATTCGTCGCGCGTCGTCTTCTTCGCGAGAGCTCGTCCGGCGATTTCGGGAATCTCGCGATCTAGGTCACCTCATCTTGTCACCTTCGTCTCGTCAATCCAAGGTAGCTTCACGTCCCGATTCTCATCGTATCACATATGCTTGCTATCTCTAGGGCTTCGTACCTTTTAGTTATATATGTGCTTATAGTAGATCTCTCTATTTCTGTCGTTGCAGCGAGTCTGTCCGTGTGTCAGGGTGAGATCAGGTTGCTGAATCCGAGGCCAAGCCTGTGGATACGGACTGAGGCCAAGCCTCTCGAGTGACAGTTCACCATCTTTCAGAGGTCAGAGGTTTTCAGTCAGTTTGTCAGCATGGTGCGTTGCAAGAACGCCAGTGGTGCTCCTGGTGATGGGGACGACAACCCTCCTCGTCGGTCTGAGATTGCCCGTGGGAAGCGTGTCAAGATCTTGGCCAGAAGAAGAAGAAGACACTCACAGAGGTAGAGATTGCTCAGGCCATGGCAGATGCAGCAGAGCAGGCAGAGAGAGGTGGCAGGAGCAGTGGCATACGCATAGGCGAGCGTCGCTTTCATCTTGAAGGTCGACAGCTCGGCACAGAGGCCACTGAGGGTACTGAGGATACTGGAGCTACAGAGAGTATGTCAGTTGATCCACCTCCAGAGGCTCCAGAGGCTCCAGAGGCTACAGAGGACACAGAGGAGCAGCCAGCTCAGTCTCCACCACGTCGCCGCTCCACACGCGCACGTACTCAGGTGTCTCCTAGGCCAGAGGGCCAGCGTCGTGGAGCACGTCCTCCTCCCAGAGCTAGAGGTTCACCCCCGGTCGAGCACTTTGACTTGAGGGGTGCTACAGCACGTCAGGTGCAGGGGTTGAGGTTCGTGGAGGTCAGTCGGTGGTTTCTGCCTGTGAGGGATCCCAGAGCTTCAGAAGGATTCTATACCCCACTTCAGGAGGATTTCTACAGAGCTCTAGTTGACAGCGGTATTGCTTTCCGACCACAGAGGGTCTGTCGACTTGAGTCACTAGTTGAGGTTGTGGGAGAGCAGCTACGTCCGCACCTGTCCTTTCTGCCAGGCTTGTCAGATCTTCTTGGACGGACAGGTGCATACTGCGGCACATGGGTCAGAGAGTTTTATGCTTCACTATGGATTGATCCTGCCCATGATTTCATTCACTTTGCATTCCGAGGCCGCGATCACCGCCTATACAGCACTAGAGTGCGGGAGATTCTCAGACTCCCAGCCTCCAACACAAAGCTACATCAGCTGTGCTTTGGTCAGACTCCTCCACCGAGATGCCCTCATGGCGGTGCAGTGCCACCTATAGACCTGGTTCGACCCTGCTTCCGTGAGCCTTTTGGCGAAGGGTCTCGACGCACGCCTGCCAGTTTGACACCACTTGCCAGAGTTTTGGATGCTATAGTTAGACGCACTCTACTTCCCAGACATGGCTACAGAGAGGGACTGACTCGGATGCAGCTATGGGTTGTTCACCACCTCCTCTCACAGACTCAGTTTGACATTTGGGATCTCATACTTAGTGAGATGGAGGACACCATAGCTGAGGGCTTCAAGGGTAATCGTCAGCTGCCCTATGCACACTGGATCTGCTTCATTATTAGATCATCCATCCAGTTACCAGCAGAGATCCGAGCTGAGATATCAGATACTACTACTGCTTTCCCTGAGTATGATATCCGTCAGCTTTGGGCTTCAGTCACCAGAGATCAGGCCCTAGTGCCGGGACAGCGCGTGCGACCTGAGGTTCCTGAGACAGCAGCTGAGCAGGACGCCACAGTTGATGAGCTTGCAGAGGCCGAGCTTGCAGATCTTGACGCTCAGCCTGCTGATCTTCCTGAGGATGTGACATCTGACAGCACTGATGAGGACTACCAGCCCATCCCTAGGTACCGGTCTCCTCGGTCTCACGACCACGAGGCCGGTGGCTCTGGTTCAGCCTCCCGCACAGACCCAGCCATGGTGGCAATACTTGAGAGGTTGACCCAGGCACAGGAGCAGCAGCAACAGCAAATACAGCGACAGGCTCAGGACACAGCTGCAGCACTTGCAGAGATTCAGGCTCGTCAGGATGAGTTTCAGCGTCAGCAGCTTGAGATCCAGAGGCAGCAGGTTGAAATGCAGCGACAGCAGTACGAGATTCAGCGACAGACTGCAGCTAGTCAGCAGCAGTACTTGGACCTCCTGCGCCACCTAGTCACTGTTGGGGTTCCTCCGCCTGCTTCCGTCCTGACTTCTGCTTTACAATCTAGTGATCCATCGAGTCAGGGACAGCCGGGTTTCCAGTTCACATCTCCACAGCAGCAGGTTCCCCAGTCTTTCCAGTCCCCAAGCTTCACGCCTATTCACACGGGGTTTACACCGTCAGACCAGCCTCGCCCTCACCTCCTGACAGGCACACCCTTCGGTGATTTCAGTGCTACCTACAGCGAGTTGACTGGTCAGCCGACGCCCTCGCACACTACCTTTGCTACTTCTTCAGGGTTGTTAGCTTCAGAGGCAGGTATTCCTCCAGTAACAGGGACTGGTACTACAGAGACTCTACCTTCGTCAGTTGCCTCCACAGATCCTCCTGCTATTGGCTCGCTACAGGCTCAGGTCACTCAGACGGATCCTATTATTGCTACTACGACAGTACCTATTCCTGCCGTTCAGACCCAGACAGTTACACAGCCACATGCTTCTTCAGAGGGTCAGCCAGATAGCTCAGATTCCGAGGGCGATTCTCTACACTTCATGATTACTCCGCGCACCTCGGCACCCGACACGACTCCGTCTGTCCCCCCATCAGATCCTTAGATTAGCTTTTTTTTGGCGCTTGATGCCAAAGGGGGAGAGAGAGTAGTTTCAGGGGGAGTTTTGAGAGAGGTTTTTCGTTTTTTCTTGTGTGCTACTTTCATGCATCATGTTTACTTTTCAGTCATTGCATTCGTGTGACATGTCGTTGTGAGATAAACCTTGAGTCTTAATGTTTTATCCTGTCACATTGTTATCTCTTGTCACCATTGTTAATTATAGCTCTAAGGTTGTGCTTCCGTGCCTTACTCCGATTTCTTATGAGCTATATCTGTTTGTGTACTAACGCTTTTTGTCTTATCTTATGAGTACACTCTTTTGGCTTGGGGACACATAAGCAATTCCCTAACCCTTCTATGCTTATTGCTTTTTGCTTATGAGAACCCTGCATGCTCGAAAACCTCAACTCAAATCTTTCATATCTTAGTGTTGTCATCAATCACCAAAAAGGGGGAGATTGAAAGCATCTAGGCCCCGAGGTTTGGTTTCGGCAATTGATGACAACGCTTTATTACCATGACTAACGTGTGTTTTGCAGAAACTTTGGTAAGTTAGGTCATGGAGGTTTTAACTGCTTTGGGCACCATGGTATTCATGCCCCTTAATGGAAATCGTTTCGGTTTTCAAAAGAGTGACGTCAAGATTAAGGACGGTTAGTTCTGGATGTCGAGGTGTTGAGAGACATTTGGAATAGTCGTTAGGATCTTCGTTTTTTCTCTTTTGGCCGTACTATAAAGGAGGGCATGAGCGGGTAGCTTGACCTAGGCGAGTCCTATGTTTAGGTGTGGTGCACACTTGTTAAACTTGGCGCTAGGCAGCTCTAGTATAGCTCAAAGTTCAGTTGGAAGCAACTTGGTTCAAGTTGTGACGCGTTTCGGAGAGTTTCGGGTTGTTTTCCCATGACCGGACGCGGTCCTCGGCATGACCGGACGCGTCCGGTCAGTACAGTTCCGCGGCTAGGGTTTCAGCTCTGAACACCGGACGCGGTCCTCGTGAGGACCGGACGCGGTGGTCAGAAGTCAACACGTGTCACTTGAGGGAAACACCCGATCGGACGCGACCTGGGTGTGATCGGCGCGTCCGGTCACAGTCCAGTAAGGTCCAGAGACGACTAGACGCGTCCGGTCATCACCGATCGGACGCGGTCGCGCGTCCGGTGCGAGTACAGTATGCTCCCTGCACGATCGGACGCGTCCGGTCACCCCTGACCGGTGCGTCCGGTCACTCAGTTGTTTTTCGGTTTTCGACCGTTACGAGCGACTGGCGCGTCCGGTCAGTACGACCGGCGCGTCCGGTCAGCTCGAGTTTTGCTGAGTCAGTAGGTAACGGTTCGTTTTGTCTGTGGGGTGTATAAATACATCCCCACCACCTCTTTTAGAGGCCTCTTGCTCATTTGATCAGCTGATAAACACCTTTGGAGTGCAAGGTAGTGCAAGAGCACTAGTGAGGATAGAGATTTGAGAATCAAAGCTTGAGAGTTCCTCACTAGCGATTAGAGAGTAGCAAGTGTGCATCCACTTTCTCATTTGGGCTCGTAGTGGTCAAGTGAGAGTTCTAGCTTGTTACTCTTGGTGATCGCCATCACCTAGACGGCTTGGTGGTGATTGGGAGTTTGGTGATCATCCGGCGGAGCTTGTGGATGACCCAACTCATCTTGTGAGCGGTTGTGGGTGATTCACCGCGACGGAGTGTCAAAGAATCAACCCGTAGAGAGCACTTGATCCTTGCGCGGATCAAGGGGGAGCTACACCCTTGCGCGGGTGCTCCAACGAGGACTAGTGGGGAGTGGCGACTCTCCGATACCTCGGAAAAACATCGCCGTGTTCCTTGCCCCTTTACATTCAAGCATTTACATTCTCGTATTTACTTTCATTGCTTGTTTACATTCCTACACTTGCCATGCTAGACTAGGATTGGAAACTAGGGTGCAAAACTTTGTATCGGTAGACTCTCTAGGAACACAAGTAGACACTAGGGGTGAATTCTGGCTTGTAGGATTTATTTCTTGCATTTAATTTTTAGAAAAGCCCAATTCACCCCCCTCTTGGGCATCTTGATCCTTTCAGCATGCACTACTATCAGCCATATTCATGTGGAGAAGAAGATCCTTCAATGGGAGGGAGCATCTAGCAAGCCTCCACAAGAACACCTGCACTTTGGAAGGGACTTTAACTCCCCACAACGTAGACCACTCCTTCGGAACTGCTTGTCTGTCTGAGGCCCCTGCCGATCCAGCTAGAGATTTACGATGTGCAAGCATTCTATATGCTGAACGGACCAAGAAGACACCATGCTTCTCAAAGTGGCAAGCACAAAAGTCTTGTTGTTGCCTTGTACTCAGTGGGATACTCGATATCAAATTCACATACAATGGTGTAAAGAATTCCATTAGCTTCACCCGATCCCAACTAGCCGACGTTGAGTCTATGAGCTCACTAACCAGTTGAGGTGGGTTAGGCTGGCTGCTCGGCACCAGCCTCCTCTAACCCGATGAAGATAGCCAGTCCATTGTCCAGATGCTGGTTGTTTCGCCTGTCCTGATCCATCGTATCAGACCCTCCTTCAACACCTCTCGCCCATCAAGAATAGAACGCCAAATGCAGGAGGGCGATGGTCCAACCTCGTGTAGGGTCGAGATGGCGAACTAGAGGGGGGTGAATAGTCCTTTTTAAAACTTAATCACGCCGGCTAACCGATACAAGTGCGGAATTAAAACTATCGGTCTAGCCAAGACTACACCCCTATATCTAGGTTCTCTAGCACATTACAAAAGAACCTAATTATGCAACTAAGGTGCCAAGCTAGCTAGAGCTCACCTAATCAATTCTAGTGGCAAGGTCACACAAACCTATGCACTAGTACTTTGCCTACCGAGGAAGCTCCTACACAACTAGTGATTCAAAAGTACAAAGCTCCTAAGCTTACCAGCAATGCTCAATAACAAGGCTACACAAGCCAAATTAGAGAGCGCAAATTACTTAGCTACACAAACTAAGCAATATGACTAACAAGGTTACTAAAACCAAATTAGCCACGAA
The DNA here is from genome assembly GCA_038087645.1 of Saccharum hybrid cultivar R570. Lineage (NCBI taxonomy): Eukaryota > Viridiplantae > Streptophyta > Magnoliopsida > Poales > Poaceae > Saccharum > Saccharum hybrid cultivar. The sequence goes on along the minus strand of JAQSUU010000474.1, from coordinate 3,902,770 downwards.
AGGGAGCTACTTCTAGCTACACAAGCAAGAAGGTAACTAGCAAGCTACACAAGCAAAACTGATTACAAGAGCAACTACACAAGTGCAATGTATATGAAAGTAAATACAAGCTTGTGTAACGGGGATGCAATCCACAGAGAAGATGATGAAGATAATGTTGACACGGTGATTTTGCTCCCGAGGTTCGCGAGGTTGCCACCAAGCTACGTCCCCATTGTGTCGACCGCTCACCCGGTGGCTCGGCGGCTAATTGGCATGACCCGCCAAGCCCACACGTCAGGCACTGCAAGAACCTTCCTCACTAGTGAGGGTAGCTCAATGGCACGCTCAACTAGATTTGCTCTTCGCAATCCCCACGGGGTGAGCACAATCCCCCTCACAAATCCTCCTCCGAAGCACCACACAAGATTCTCATGTGCTTCAATGGAGTCACAAGCCACCAAGCCATCTAGGAGGTGGCAACCTTCAAGAGTAACAAGTACCACTGGCTTGCAACTCGATTACTTAGTGTCACTCGATGCAATCTCACGATGCAATGCACTAGAATCACACTCATTCACAATCGGATCGCGCTCTTGCAAGCACAAGTGAGTTAGAGGGCTCCCAAACACTCCCCAAGCATGGACACTCAGTCCCAAGGGTGCTCAACCAGCCAAATGCCCGAGCTCCACCTCTATTTATAGCCCCCAAGCCAAATAGAGCCGTTGGAGCACAACTACACTTTCTGCGAGGGCACCGGACACGGCGGTGGTGGCACTGCCCTAGGGGTGGCGATGGCCCCCAATGGTCAAATCAAATAGCTAGTTTGACTAGCCGTGGTCATCAGACAAGCGGCGGTGGCTCCGGACAAGGGGTGGCGGAGCCACCCCAGGTCAGCCCCCATTTTCCCTCCTCTCTGGAAAAATGGGGCGGTGCACCATACACCCCCTAACGGTGCAACGTCGTGCCAGGGGCGGTGTACACCACCACTAATGGTGCCAGCACCAAATACTGTTGCTCAGCCGAGGTAAAGTGGTCACCGTCACAGGGGTGACGGTGCACTGGACAGGGGGGTGACGGTGCCCCCAGAGACAGCACCTCATCCCCTACTTCACCTCCTTTGCCACCTTTGCAATTGTGCCAACACCACAAGTGTTTCACCATCACGTGCAAGTGTGTTAGCATTTTCACAATCAAATTTTTCCAAAGGATTAGCACTCTTTTCACCACGCCACTTGTAAAGTTAGATTGCTCAAGTGGCACTAGATGACCGATATGCAAACAAGTCTGCCCCTCTTGATAGTATGGCCATCTATCCTAAACTCGGTCATAAACTTCTCTATACACCTATGATTGGTGAAATGAAATGCCCTACAAATATACCTTTGCCTTGCGCATTCCATTCCATCTCCTCCAATGTCGATGCAACACATGCACCAACACAATCAACAAATGATATGATCCACTTCATATCATCACGTGACCTTATTGGTTCATCAATCTTGACATCACTTGCTCTTCACCGTTGCCTTCGTCCATCAGCGCCAAGTCTTGCTCAAGCTTCACTGCCACATGGTCCATCGCTCCAAAGCCTCCAACTTGCCTTCACGCTTGCGACCGGTCCATCAAGCCAAGTCTTGTCTTGATCTTCTCCACCTTAGTCACATGACTCAATGTCATGTCTCATATGCAATGAGCTCCTTCATCACATGTGTGAGCTTTGCAACATTTCTGAGCTTCACCGTCATGGCATATGTTGCTCACACACAAGTACCTGTGGACTAATCACCTGTGTATCTCATATTAAACACAATTAGTCCACCTAGGTTATCATTCAATTACCAAAACCAAACAAGGACCTTTCACCCTGGCTGCTAGGAAATCCCTATCAGGGAAATAAATTGGAGCTTTTAGAGGCACGAAGTCGTTACACCAACATAGGCAAAATGCAATGAATGCCATTGTGCTAATGAAAATGGTGTTAGATTATTTAGCTCTGGCAATGCCTAGCAATGTGATAGCGTAGATGGATCCAGATGGTAGCACACAAGTCACAAGGATTTTATACTAGTTCGGGGAATGGTGGCGCGCTAAACCCTACTCCAGTTATACAGCTGCTCTTGTATTCGTATGCTCGGTTACAGTGGCTGTTGCTCCTAGCTACGAGGTAGATTGGAATGAGGCGATGGTATCGTGGTGGACATGACGATCGCGGAGTCCTTACCCCTCTTTATATAGGCAGAGGGGTAGGGTTACAACGAGGGCGATCGGCGCTATAGATTGGATTCCTAATTTGTTACAACAGATCAATTCTATCCTACCTTAGCTATGATGATGGCAGATATCTTCGATACGTCGTGATCTCCAAGTTGGTGGTCGTTCCTAGTCCTCGCACGCTTCATCCTCGATCATCTTTCGTTAATAGGCCAGATACATGGTCGATGAGGGTACCCCGTACCCATATATCTGACAAATGGTGATCAAACTTCGATGCAACTAGGAACATGGGCGGGCATCGGCTATGTATGAGCCACCGATCAGTATTTTAGAAGGTTTTATAAGCAGCTCTTTCTTAGCTTATTGCACCGTATCCAACGTACGCTCATATAGGCTCAACTAGATAGTAATACCAATGTAGGAACTCTGATTGGTTTCTCATAGGTCGGATCCAATAATAAATAGACTTTATGGTAAGGAAAACGAAGCTACCAAAGCCAGACAGAGAGAGTTCTTCTTGATAGGAATATCGGGATAAGGGTTTATTGATAGGAATAGAGAAGCATAGGAGGAAAACAGGGCGGATGACTCTATGACTTATCAAAAATAGGGCTTGGCTTGTAAGGAGTCTAATAAAACTAGAATTATTACAAAGTAGATATGTTTTTTCTCGCCCATTTTTTTGCCATCTCATATGTATGAGTAGCAGTGTTGGCATTGAAAGAACGTGGAACGTGGGTATAGGAAATAGGGCGGTGGGGGCTAGGCTAGGTCATGTGTCTATTGGGAAAGGTAAGAGTTTATGGAGGTCTCTTCTATGATATGGGTCTTTTGTACTGCTCTCTTCTTGTCGTACTCGTCTTTGTAGTGAAATAAATGGTTTTGGGTATGGATAACTATGAGATAGATTACTTTCTTACAACTTGATTTATTCAAAGCAAGTGAGATACCATATCTACAGGTCCGTTGGAGAACTCTAAGTAGTAGTTGAAGCAAGCCATTAGGAAGATAGGTCCCATGTAGGGAGGGGAGTTTCTAATTGGACGTGCATTCATTCCCTGGGGAGGGCGCTTTAAGTGCTGGATTTGTACACATAGTAAAGAGATGAGGGTATTGAATTTTAGAATATAACATGAACTCTCTCCTCTAGCCGGAGAAAGAAGGCTGGTTCTCGGTAGTCGAGGAGAGGTGAAATCTTTCTTAGAACGGAATGTTAAGACACGATGTGACATGTTTCCAGGCGGGTAACGTATAGAAGACTGAAAGTTGAAGTTCCGGTGGGTCTCGTCAATCGATTACCTTCCTTAGTGTGCCTACCCCTAATTGGAGCTCTTCTTATCTATTTCTATACCGAGAATAACTTTATTGACAGGTTGAACGAACCCCTCACTTGGCTAACTCATCAATCATATGTCTGAGAGTCTGGTCTAACTAAGCGGATTGGAGGCGGGCATTTTCATTTCAACGTAGCAGTAGGGAAAGTGATTTCGGGGGGTTAGTACACATGGGCAGGGCACCTAGATGGTCTGCGTTATTAGGAGGACGCCAGAGCACCGGCCTGCGTGGCTCAAGGATTGAAGTAGAGGTAGAGCCAAGGGGACTGCTGATTCTTTCTGCTGCGGCGGCCGACGACGCCCCTTGCCCGGCCCACGCGCCTCTGGTGTCAGCCACCGGAGCGCGCGCGCCTTGCTCAAGGTCAAAAACAAAAAACAAACCCGGGAATTGAACGGCGTGTCATTTGCGATGGCGTCAGCGACGCTGGAGAAACTTGTGGATTCAGACCGCGCCACATGCTGAGGATCGGAAGCTGCGGCTCGGAGACGACGTAAGCACCCGGATCCGTCGGTGTTGGCAGCTGTTGCGAGCTCCTCGGCGTTGGGCAGGGTGACAAGCAGTAGGCGAGGGCGAGGCCGTATGCGAGCTGGTTAATCGGATAATAATCGGCTAGGCCGTATGGTGCGCGAGCTCTGACGCCTGCGCACTATGGCAACTGGATTCGGCTGGGCAAAGCAACAGACGGAGGTGAAGAAGCAGGGTTTCCCCATGTCATGGCTGGCTATACAGAGGCAAGGGAATAATCGCCGTGCAGAGAAGGAAACACAAGCTTGGGGGCGTACAAAGCCATTTCTACGTTATACCAGTTCATGGCGAAATAAAGGAGATGCGGAACGCAGCTGAGAGAAAGCGTGTGGTGCCTGGTGGGGTGGGGAGAAAGGAGCTGCTGGCAAACAAAAGGCGCGTGCAAAGCCATTTCTACGTAGATACCATCAATTTGTTGTGACCCGCCGCTGGACTGTTCGATTCGATTATATATGAATGGACGGCTAGCTCTACGTGATTTGGTAAGAAAACCTCTTTGGTCTCATCATTCGTCTTCATCTGATTTGATTGCTTCTTTTTCTTTGGTTACAACACCCGGATATATGTATACCAAATTAGAAATTCGACCGTGACCATTTCACCTGCCATCGCCCGTACAATAGACACCACCCCACGTCCAAAGTTGAAACATAGCACGTCCCGGCCCTTGTTTCATTTGGGCGGCGGCAAGAGCGCGCATTTCTACACGTGACAACTTGGTGGGTCAAAGGAAGACGAAGAGCATCTCGGGCGTCGTGCGCCAGCCACTGCAGACATTTCCTCTGGACGATCCCGAGGGGATTTTGTCCCCCTTCTCTTCCAAGCTCGTGCGCGAGAATCACGTAGGAGTACGGAGTAGAGTCTAACAAAAACAAGAAGAAGCAGGGCCGTGTTTAGTTGGGCCCAGTTCAGTTCCCAGAAAAATTTGCAAAATTTTTTAGATTCTCTGTCACATCGAATCTTTGGACACATGCATGAAGCATTAAATATAGATAAAAAATAAAACTAATTACACAGTTTAGACGAAATGGACGAGACGAATCTTTTAAGCCTAATTAGACCATGATTGGATAATATTTGCCAAATAACAACGAAACGCGCTACAGTGCCATTTTGCCAAATTTTTCGGAACTAAACAGGCCCTTGGCCCAATTTGGGTGTGCCAAAATCTGCACAGTGAAGTCTTTTTCAATGTAACATTTCGTTTGTATTTGTGAATTTTTGTCCAAACATGAACTAATTAGGCTCAAAAGATTCGTCTCGCAAAGTACAACAAAACTGTACAATTAGTTTTTGATTTCATCTACATTTAATACTTCATACATGTACCGGTATTTTGATGTGATGGAGAATCTTCTTTTTGCATAGTAGAATTTGGAGGAAAATTTTGTATCTAAACAGGCCCCAGCAGTGGTGCGCGGGAAGCGTGCAAGAGGTGACCTGTGTGAAGCCGCAAAGCGTGTGGCGTGATGTGAAAGCAAATGGCGGCTGCACGCAGCTACGCGCCAAAAGCCCACAGCGCCAGCTAACCCTGGGCACGAAAAACCGAATTCCCGAAACCGAACCGAACTACCCGAAAACCGAACCGAACTTTCCGAACCGATCGGTTTCGGTTCCTAGTTCGGTTCCTATTTCTGAGTACCCGAAATACCCGAGTACCGAACCGAAATTCCCGAACCGAACCGAAGTACCCGAAGTACCCGAATTTGCACAATCCTAGTTATATAAATATATATATATATATACATCCTAGTTATATATTATATTCAAAGCTGCACAATTTTACTTGTTTTACTTTACAAGACTTGTTTCAAGAGAAGGTGATGTCATGAAGATGCCTGTGGACTGTGGTATGTGCCTATGTGGAGCCGTGGTGCACGCCCATTGAGGCTTATCGTTAAGTTTGTTGCTTGTCGAAGGTTGTTTGTTTGCATTGGAGACTCTTATATTGCTTTAAGCTTCATATTCTCCCCGTTATGTGCATGAAAATGAGGCGAAATGTTGTCGAAATTTACATTTGAATGAGTTGTTTTTTATTTTTTTCATTTTTTCGGTTCCATTCGGGAATACCCGAAACCGAACCGAATTACCCGATCCCGAAACCGAATTACCCGAAACCGAACTAGGAACCGATCGGTTCCAATTCCTTGGTACCCGAATTACCCGAATACCCGAGGAACCGAACCGATCGGTTTCGGGTACCCGAATGCCCAGGGTGAGCGCCAGCCGCCCACCCCACTCTCTCACTGCTACTGCTGGATGCACTGTACTGTACGAACGGGCCAGTTCGTCCTTTCAGCGGAACCTCTCGTCATCAGTGATCATCGCGGCTGTTGCTAATGTTGGCCTTGTAGTTGCCCAATTCGGCGCCGTCAAAATGCACTGTGTGGGACTGCAGTGTACTGTAGCATTTTGTTTTTATTAGGTAATAATGGTCTTAACGTTGACTAATTAGGCTCAAAACGTTCGTCTCGCAAAGTACAACAAAACTGTGCAATTATTTTTTGATTTCGTCTACATTTCGTACTTCATACATGTACTGGCATTTTGATGTGATACGAATCTTCTTTTTGCATAGTGAAATTTGGGGATAAATTTAGGAAACTAAGGCCGTGTTTAGATGCGGAATCGGCACAGCCGATTTGGATCTGCGCGCTACACAGTTCATGTCGAAACACTGTAGCGCGTTTTGTTTTTTAGTGTAAAAAATTGTCCAAAAATTGATTAATTAGACTCAAAATGTTTGTCTCGCAAAGTACAACAAAACTGTGCTATTAGTTTTTGATTTCATCTACATTTAGTACTTCATGCATTTGCCGACATTTTGATGTGATGGGGAATCTCCTTTTTGCATAGTGAAATTTAGAGGGAGGAATTGGGAACTAAACAAGGCCTAAACGTGACCGTTGTCTCGCACCAAGGTACTCCTACGTACCCGATAAATGATGGCTGTGTTTAGTTCGTCCAAAAAAAAGCACTATGCAAAAAAAAGATTCACCGTCATATCAAACTTGCGATACATGTATGGAGTACTAAATGTAGATAAAATTTAAAACTAATTGTACAGCTTGGTTGTACTTTGCGAGACGAACGTTTTGAACCTAATTAGTCAATGGTTGGACACTATTTACCAAATAAAACCAAAACGTGCTAGAGTACATTTTTCACCCTTTTTCGTGAACTAAACACACCCGATGAATGGCCGACCGTCGACTGGTCAGCGATAAAGGACAGGGGTTCATACTTTATATATACATTCATTCATCCACGTAGTTGTACGGTGCTTTATACTGCTTTAAATTTAAAAGAAGTGGGCATTCATTATTCTTGCATTTTCATAGTGCTTTTTTAGCTGTCTTCGCGCACGATTTTTCCTTTGTCCAGCTTCAATCTGCCTTCATCTATGAGCATTCAATCCAAGGACACCGGAGGTCCGAAGGACCGCAATGATGATGAGAGAAGGGGTGAATAGAAGTCCATATAAAAAAAGCATGAACAATTAGTCTACTATATTCGTTTCAAAATAAGTCAGCATTTTAGAAACAGGCATGAAAACCAGATGTAAGGTAAAATGATGATATTACCCCTATAAGTGTGTGGACGGGGGACTCGGTGTGACTGTGAAGGAAGAGGGAAGTAGAGAACGAGTGGATATATGAGAGCCTGTCGTCGGTTCCTTTTTTGAATTTGGTTCAGCCTGGCAAGTGTACTCTACTCTGTTGCCTGCTGCAGAACATGGAATCGTGTGTCATTTCTTCATTTATTTCGGGACAAAATTTAGATAGTAAGCATGCGATTGTTTTGGGACGGATGGAGTATATCCCAATATCAACCCGAATTGCTTCTCTTCTCTGCAGCTAGAACACTCAAATCAGCAAGTGACAAATCTAAGAGAGGATGGAGGAGAGGTGAACATCATGGACGCAAAGTAGAAGAGAATCAGGAAATTGTCAAGGGGATCCCTAGGTTGCGGAAGTTCTGCATATTTATGCGGAGGTTCCCGGCACCAGCTTGGAAGTTTCGTGCTTGCTGTGAGCAACAAAACAAAGTTGTGAGAAAAATTCCAAAACTCAACCAAATGAAGTCCAACTCCCACGAATTTTTGTACACAACTTCTATAGAGTACTATGAAGTTATCCCCAAGAGGTCTTGACCAAAAGCTTAAAGCTTGGTCAAGAATTTTAACTGTTCTCTCTCAAATTGAGGTTTCACTATATTCTTGAGAAAGGGGTTCCAAGGGTGCTCATGGTAATTCGATTGGAGGCAAAGCCTAAGCATGTTTCCCAGACCTCATAGCACCTTAGAAGCAATAGAAGTCGACACAACCTTAGATCAAAGATTCTTAAGAAATTCACCACAAAGAGGTTGAGAAGAGGGGTTTTGGAGCTTGGAACCAAAAAGATAGAAGTTGGGCTTTAGACATGATTATTGTCTTGGTCGACGCCATGACTTGGTCCAACCCATCATTGACTCAATCGACTCCATCTTCATCACTGTCGTCTTGCATGTGCCCTTGCTCGTTGATGTGTCCAAGTGATAGCCATCCACGGTCCATCCTCTGATGACCCTCGATCCCTCTATCTAAGCCTTCGTGTCCGCCCTTTATTGGTCCAAGTCCACTGCACACGGACTCTTGCTTGACCTTCTCCATTGCCCACAATGAAAATATGTCATGCACGTATTCTGTGCTGCCTCGGACTGACCCCACCGGAATTCTTTGGTCCTATTGTTCCAACATTCCGGTGCTCTTCTGAGTGGTTAATTTTCTTCATGTTCTTTTTGTCAAGGCTTCTATTGTATGGTTTGTTGAGCATATTGCTTTTTATTGTAAGCTCTTCAATGCTCTTCTTTGATCTTGCTTTGAGGTGTGATTCCTCGATCTTTACTTTAGCCTAGCTCAAGTCCATCTCTTGCATTCATAAGATTAAGTACCTTGTATACTATAGTAGTACTAGTAAACATTGTTAGTTTTTTTAAACTGTGTAAACATTGTTGGTCCTATTAATTGTGTTGCCATTTAATCACGAGCCTGTTCGCTTCAGATTATCAGCCAGACTAGCTAACCATTCAATAATGTTTTTCTCTCACAAAAAACCAGCCAGATCAGTCAGATTTCAGCCCAAGCGAACAGGCTTTAAAATCACACTAGACCCTTGCTAAGAGCATATTTAAGAGTTCACTAAATCACATTCTAATCCTTGTTTTTTAGCAAGATGAGAAAAAACCCTTCTCCAACAACTCCTAATCCATCCTTTGGAACTTGGGAAAAGTCACCCTGTTCCGCGTAAAGTTACGCGCTTCGTAGTCGCGCGTATTTCTCTCCCCGTGCGTGTTTGTCGGCCTATCTAAAGGTGGAAGGACGTGGAAAGAATACAGAGTAGAAATGGGTTCCTGATGCAAACGTACAAGAGAGAAAGAATATATAAAAGTGATTATGATAATTTAGTAATAGTATAGGATTGCTGATGTAAAATTGTCTTCTATATTTTAGGAGTGGATTATTAGAAACTCTTGAAGATCCTTCTTTATTCATTCCAATACTTTTTTAGGAGTTATAAAAATCTATGTTTTTAGGAAGAAAATGTTAGGTACTTTTAGAGATGCTCTAAGGTCTATATTTATAAAAAAAAATGAACATGCACCATTTGATTAAGATCTAATGGCCCAAAAAATCGGATGCCTAAAATCCTAAAAATCCTCTGGATCCAGATTAGACAACCCATATCTAAAACACGACTTAGTCGGACCTAGAATATTATTCTTATCCTATACTTTTCATAAATATTCTTTTGAGATCAAATCTTTCATTATATTTGGCATGAACCTTTTCATCTCCAGAAACGGAGTAGTGGTAGTACTGTCCAGACAGTATCCCAAGATCACAAGCATCCATGACAGTCCAAAAGCACGGATCGCGCGTCTCCAAGTGGGGGAAAAAAAGGTTCTTGCTGCGGTAGTTGGTCTACAGTAGCACACATGCTCGTAATGTGACAATCCCCTTCGCAATCGCAAGCATATCTATCTAACCCGGCAGAGACGAAATGAAGGCGTACGTTGTTGCTGTTGTTCTTGTACCATATAGCACTAGTTGCAATAGTTTAAGTAGCCTTGGCCTCTTCGCCTCCTCCACTCGCTCCATCATCCATCTTCTTGCACCGTCGTCGACACACCAGCCTTCGATTCTCATAGTCGTCAAAGGTACGGCGAATGCAAATCCTCATTCAAACTTGACCAACATTTATATTCATCCATTATTTGGCTCATCTTTTGATGATTCTCATGCATATCCTTGCTGTTTCAAGAGAGTTTCTGTGTTTACTTTGTTGTCTTGCTTGCAGTTTTTGAGGTGTCGCTACTCACTAGTGAGATGACAGATGGGTGAGAACGACAAGGTTGCTTAGAAGTAAACAGATGGCTACTACTACGAGCCAACCGTTTCAAGAAGGGAAGCAGCACCTGCACCTGCACCATGGTGGCCGTGCTCTTCCTTCAGTGTACGGAGGCGCGGCTCCGTGGCCGGTCAGCTCATCGGCGGCGCCGCCTCTGCCCAAGCTGGAGATGTCATCGTCGACATCGAGGAAGAGCACGGCGGAGGCGGCGCAGGCCCTGAAGATCCACAGCGAGGCCGAGAGGCGGCGGCGGGAGAGGATCAATGCTCATCTCGCCACGCTGAGGAGAATGATCCCTGACGCTACGCAGGTCTGCAGATTGAATTCGCACTTTTAAAACTAACAGTTGAACTCCATTTTTTTTTTCAATTACGAAATCAGTTTGTGCAAGCACAGGAGAAGGCATCAGTGCTGCACTGCACCACAAATAAAATGATTAACAGCAATGTCACTATCTGCTCATGAACAGATGGACAAGGCCACCTTGCTAGCCCGGGTGGTTTGCCATCTCAAGGACCTCAAGAAGAAATTGGCCGAAACCACCACGCAGCTGCCACTGGCCATCATCCCCGCAGAGGCCAACGGGATCGCCGTGCACTGCTACACCGGCGCGGCCGCCGTCACCGGCTACGGGCGGCCATCATCAGCGACGTACATCAGGGCCTCCGTCAGCTGCGACGACCGGTCGGGGCTCCACGCTGACCTCGCCGCCGCGTTCCGCGCCATGAGGCTGAGGCCGCTGCGAGCGGACGTGGCCGCCCTGGGAGGCAGGGCTCAGTGCGAATTCCTGCTGTGCAGAGAGGAGGGCGGCGGCGTGATGACGACGAGTGCCGCTGGCGGCCGCGTGCTGAGGGCTCTCGAGGAGGGCGTCAGGCAGGCGCTGGCCAGGGCTGCGTTCCCGGACCTGGAGACGACGCCGTACGGGTGCAACGCCACTAGGAGCAGGAGGCAGAGGCTTGTGGGGTCGTCGTCGCATTGTGTGCTGTTTGGTCATGGTCATGGACGCCATGTCGGTGAGCAACTCAGCATGGATGGTAGTTTCGAATTTCGATAAAGTTAATGTAGTGTATGGTTTTGTCATGAAGTCATGAAGATTACGAGTGTCAAGGCAGATCGGAGAAGATTACAAGTGACATTGACATAATGAGTTAATGACATTGTTATGAGAACGCCGTCTCTCTCTCTTTTTTAAACAAACTAGTGAACATGCACGTGCGTGCTGCACGTGTCTACAAAACATTTGTAGTTTTTATTTGCCATTCTCTAGCTTGTTATAGCTGGACTCTCTGGTTACTTTTCAGCACTGAAACCTAAGGAAATCGAAACATAAACAATTTTTTCTAGTCAGCAAAGAGAAGAACAATTTTTTTCGACTAATATTCGTCAGCAAAGAGAAGAACAATTTTTTTTGACTAATATTCAAGGTTGAATATTAGTTGAAAAGAACAGTTTTGCTTTCTTCTATTTTCTTTTTGTTGCAAAGAAGCTCACCTCTTTGAAGAAGTCATGTGACAGAGCGACCATGATGCTGGCACCATCTCTTGTGTTGTTCTCGCCATGAGCAAAATTGGTATCCCAAAAGTGATAAATCAAATAATGTTTAACTACTTGGCGTTTATAAATTTATCAGGTGAAGATTCATAGGAAAGAGCAAAGCATTATAAACGAATCACCACATGTGAGATTTGAATGATAAAACATAAAATAAGAATTGTCATACGCCGCTGTCAATCATTATTATTGGTTGTTGCAAGGCTTGTGTTATAACTGGAACAGACAACCAGGTTACCTTAAAAGTTTTAGCAATGTGCAGGAACAATAAAATCCCTCCACCCATCATTGCTGCCCTTCTTTCAAATTATCTCTGATTTCAGTGAGCACCATTTTTTGTGAGCTTGAGGGAAAAAAATTTTGCCAATAAAATACACTACAATTGAAGAAGAAAATTGAAAAAATAACTACAATATCCGAAAACAAACAGGTCCGACTCCAATCACCTCAGCATCCATTCAAACAACAAGCTAGATACTTTTTTTTTGCCAGGGACATAGGAAAGCTCTTTCCTTTTCAGCAAATAATGCAATTATGTGTGGCATCTAGAAGAAAACTAATGAGATGGCCATGCAGCATAGAAGAGAGCTCCAGTCCTTGCTGATTTTTTAATTCCTCTTTCTAGAAATATTACGCCTAATAATGAGTGCATCATGTTGATATGAAAAAAATAGTAGTGGTTTACCTCTCATACTGGTGACACAAGAATCCTACTGGTTGAGATACTGACACTTGACTAATAAATATTTCTTGCTTCATGTCTTCCTCCACAACTATTTGCATCTACATAATTGTAGCATATCTCAAGATATGGATAGATGGTATTCTGTTGGTATGCTTCCAATATTTTGAAACTATAATCAAAATTCACAAATATAAGTAAAACAATAACTCAATATGCGTCGCTCAACCACCTGTTCCACCTTGTCTAACATTTAACAATTGGAGAACATATATTACTAACCACTGCTCCTCATGCACAATTATTAGGAAGCTACATTTCTTAACTGATACTATGTTTGTGCATATGAGGGTATTATACCATCGTGCGATTCCTGAAAGTGACTTGAAGAAGCACTGAAGCAGACTGCAAATAGGAACTTGTGTATGTTAATACATTTGTGGCAAAAATCAAAAACAGGGGATTAAGCTGAAGACCAATTACTAATTCATCTTAAGATAAGTAATTACTAATTAAACTCAGGGTAAGTAATTTAATTACTAATTAAACTCGAGATAAGTAATTGTACTGTTTGTCCCTCCTTTTTTTTAAGAAGAAAGTGCTTGGCAAGAGCAAATGTCAAGGCCTAGCCTAACAGACTCGTTTCTTAAAGCAATACCTTTAGCACAAGCTAGCAATGATTAAAATCAAATAAGTATAGTACGCTGAAACTGAACATCGACAAGCTAGGGTGTGTGTGCGTGCAATGGCTAGCATTGAAGTGTTACCTGGCTGGTGATGATCATTCTATGGTGTGTTAGCGAGGGTAAGATGATCGGTTGCCCGACTAGTGGGTCAAGGGTGCTAGCCATCGGGTCGTCAGGCTTTTAGTCACTGAAATAAGAACACAATAATCATATCATCATAGTGAGCGGCGATGAATAATTAATTCAAGATAAAGTTCATATAGTAACCAATAAAGATACAATATTTGCTTATGATTGATCTAACCTTTATATGAAGATGCAGATTTAGTAGAACCAAACCCAAACACATACCAATTCCTGTCCAAAAGCATCGGATAAGAAATCAAGAATAATAGGCAGGCCGGCCAGCCAATTGTACAGTTCAAAAGCAGAACTGCTGAACAGCTGGAGTGCTGATGCTAAATGCCTGAACACCTAAACTTCAGGAGAGCAAGACTGCAACACAGACTACAACGAAGAACAAACGTGCTTGCATGCGAGTTCCTGGCTGCGATGATGCCGCTAGCACCCCAGCAGCCACCTGCGCCTGCGGTCTGCAACACACGCCCACACGGTGCCGCACTGCCGCCTGCCAGTGGCCACCAAAGTTCAGCGATCGCACCGGGAACACCGGGAGCCTGGGATCCCGATCACCGTAGCCTCATAGGAGTACGTCGCTCGGCCGGCCTTTGCCGATTCGATTTCCTCGGGTTTTCGCGAGTCGCACGACTCGCGCCATTCCGTCTAAGAGTCTAATTGAAGCGATCTTGAATGCTATGCAGCATTGCCGGTAATCGGTATGCGAGGGGTCACTTCATGAAATCCGAGATGCTAATTCACCGACTGGAACCACGTCCTCGACAGCTTCCCGGTGAACCCGTAGTCGTCGAACAACACGTCACTGACGCCCTGCCCCGCCGTCTCTGGCAGTCACGCCGCCACCAGCGCGTCGATGTCGCCGATGAATGGTTCCACCACCAGCACCGCCCGGATCGAAACGAGCACCACGATTCACGCGCGCAGGGTCGCAGTCGCAGTCCTCGTCTGTGCCGACAAACGCGTCCGGCCGCCGGGTCCCATGCTCGAGGTTGCGTCTGTCCGCTGGGTTTTCGGTCAGGCGGAGGGGGCGGCAGCATCGCGCCGCAGGCGGAGGGCACGGCGGCGTCCCGTTGCATGCCGAGGGGCGCAAAACGGCTGTCGCCGTCACGGCGTCATCGCCTCGCCGATCGGGTGGATGAAGCCAGCAGGGCACCAGGTTGACTCGATGTCTCGCTCGCTCAGTTCAACGCTCGTCCTCGGCCCTCCCCATCTCTCGCATGCGAATCAACTTTCCAAGGCGAGGGCGAGGGCGAGGAGTTACGCCGCTTCGGTCCGCTTCGGCGGAGGGAGCGCGGAAGGCGAGTCGCAGAGCGGGTATGGTGGGGAGGAACGGAGGAAGGGGCAAGCAAATTTTTTGGACGGGTACAGGCACGGGTAAGGCATGGCGTGGGTGAAAAAAAGTCGCACGTGCGTGGCTAGAAACAATAGAAAAACGTGTTTCGTCATGTAAGTATTGTTATTTTCGTTTTAAATCCACTTGTCAGATCTATATCAAGCGTTGGATGTACGGTTAAAACATATCTGAAGGTGAAGATCTAAGGTGGGTAGAGGACTTCTTGGTGACATGTATTTTATAATTCCTTCGCTCCTTTATAGTATAGATAGAATATCTTAATAAAAGCTATAAGCTGCACTTGAGAAGCATCGGTCTAGAGCTTCCAACATTATAGAGACGGTTTCTTTTCTTTTTTTTAAAAAAAAACTTGACCTGTGGGAGAGACCATCGTTCCCACACGATATTGCACTTGTAGGGGAAAAAAAACCCATCCCGAACTGAAAGCCGGCTGCTCTGAACATGTCAGCACCAAAGATAGACAAGCCTGCGGCCATTTGTATCTCGCCACGTATAACTCATGAACACAACCGATGAGCAGTGTTTTTCTTATCCCGTGCCTGCTTGAATTCATAACGGTGGATCAAGGAAAATAAAGTCCACCTATGACGCGAGCTAAACAAGTCCTCAAACTTTGGCCCTAACTTGTTTTGATTTCATCAATTGTGTTTTTGCTCTACGATTGCTAGTTGTGTGCATAGAAGCAGGACACGCGAGTAGATTGACTAATCACATATGTTGCGTATCTTTAATCTCTAACAAGCAAGAGCAGCAGCAAATAGTAAAGGGTGTGTTTGGTTCTCCTGATGGAATCATCCTTGTACATGTGGAGCCATAAAAATGCGAAAAGATGGATATTTGGTAGCCTGTATATGTTGTGCAGGTTTTGCTTTGCTCATGCAGTATATTGGGATCCTGGCTTTGGGGAGCAGCTGAAATCGAGCTTCACTCGCTAGCCAAGTGATAGACACAGGGATGGGGTGCCACGCGTCAGTCTCACAGGCCATGTATGTTGCATCTGTTCATGTAGGCAATCAAATAGCTTTCTATTTTTTTTTATCTGCGCATACAATTTTACCGAACACCCACTTTTTTTTTTTCTAAAATACGGTTTCACCTAGCCTACAGCCCCCATCCGAATATACGATGCAAGCCTCATCCCACAATCGAACACACCCAAAAGGTTTATGCAGAGTACGAAGTCGATCACCACCAATTAAGCACCGAATTCCTCTGAAGTAAAGCATTTTGTTCTCTAATTAACTCCAAATCTTCAATCAATCACAGCATTACACTACGCAATGTCGGTAATACCAATATCCAGGTCTAAACGCTGACATGGATTGAGTCCTAATACAACAGAGTCAGAGATGAATCACACCACAGTCCACAGCACAGCAGGCGCCCAGTCCAGTGGGTGGATCGGTCATCACTTCATGCCATGGAGTATACCGCTGCGGCCGCGGCGCGGGTAGCTGGGCTTGGGGGCCATGGCGCTCGCAGCCTCGCCGCAAGAACGCCAGCTGCCGGCACCGCCAGCGCCCGGCTGCACGGCACCAGCTCCCGGCCCCGGCAGGGCAGCGCTGACACTCCTTCCCCATGGGGACACGGCGGCGGCGCAGGCCGACGACGACGAGTTCCCGGTGCGACAGAACCTGTGCAGGGACACGTTGCCGTTGACGAGGTCGGTGTAGTGGAAGGGCGGCGCCGTGTCCGGGTCCATCTCCAGGAACGCCCGCTCGTCGTCGGTCAGGCGCGCCGCCGGGTCCGCGTACTTGCGCCACCATGCCTCTGAACTCCCCGCTGTGTTTTGTTTGGGCACAACGTAATCGATACGTGGTTGGCACAGGGTCAGAGGCTGCTGATCGATAACTGACATGATGCTCTCTCTGATGAACGAACGAATACCTTGTTGCAGCGATGGAGGCGGCGACGGCGGCAGCGGCAGCGGCAGCGGCGGCGTCGGCGTCGGCGAAGCGACGGGTTTGTGGAGCATGGTGGTGCCGGTGATCACCACCAGGCTGAGCCTCTTGAGCTCCTCTCTCAGCTGGGGATCCACGGGCCTAAAGAAGAAGGACCTCTTCCATGTGTCCACTGTAGAGGCTATGGCAGGTATCATCAGCTTCTCCACTTGCACTGACGCCAGCACCTGGGATCACAAAGATCAGATCATCAGAGCATGCAAGAGGTTTTAACATCTGGTTGATCATTCCATTCCAGACTTGTAATAATAGTGACTGTAGCGTTAGTTGTGCACCTGCTCGACAGCACTGACCAGGCGATGCATCATTCCTTGTTTCCGGTAAGCTGGCAGTGTGCCTGCAAAGGGCATCTCCGCCACTTTTGTGCCATGGATCCTGTAATAACAAACAATTAAAAGAGGGAAAACAATAAGGCATGCACAACAATCATGTTCGTCTTGTATGCATATATATCTTTCCAGCAAAAAATCAAGGCATCAATTCAAGTATCTCAACAATAACAATGTTGCTTTGCATAAATGACTCCAGTCTTACTGCCCCATATATAGGTTCAGACAAGCATTGGAGGAGTTAGCTCTTTTCTTCAGGTGATGCTTGCAAAAGCCCCGGATAGTTCAGCCTTTTTGGATATGTATATGTTTTTTTAGGGAAACAAGAGGGGCAAGTCCCTACAGAAATATATTAAGGAAATAGAAATTACAACAAAGAAGGAAAAAGGGGGGGGGGGGGGGGGGGGGGGGGGGGCTCCTGATTGAGCTTTTGCATGCATGACTCTTCATAAGCTAGAAAACTTCAGGCTAGTTTTGACATTGCATATATGGCTGACGCTACTAGCTGCCACGTTATTACCCTGCCCCTAATTAAGCTTTGTCACAACTGACAACTGGTTAATATAAGCTTAGTGCAGTAGCATAAAAATGCTAGAGTAATGTGAACAATTTGATGATGCATGCAACTAAAATGACCAGCTATGACAGTTTTTTTTATGGAACAGGAGGGGTTTTACCCCCTACTGAAATTTTATTGAAAATTTAAAAGTACAAACAAAGCCCAGCTATGACAGTTACTGTCATTGAGCCACTGGTTTTACTAATATAATCCAAGTAGTAATCCTAGACAGGTAAGAAAGAAATAATAACAAAGCTTGCAATAAACTAACGGTTAAGGGTGTCGAGTACAAACACAAAGAGAAGCTCAGTCCAGACCTCAGCAGGGCTACTGAAACGATCTCTCCATCCTTCTCCAGAACCATTGTGTAGAACCCTTCATAGCTTAGGCGTTTAAATTCAGACCTGCTCAAGCACGAAGCATCTTCTATATAAGCAGCAGAATTAACACTCTCATAACTGAATGACATCGATCTCATAACTGAAAGACTTACCCAAGGCTATACACAGCTTGGTGGAGCATGTCAATCTTGGTGCGCCGATCCGTCACCGGGTTGAAGCACTGGTTGAGCACGCCGAGTGCCACCGCAAGCTTCACATTGCGTTCCAGAACAGCAGCCATTCCCTGGGAGCTGGCTGGTTCGTCTTTCTGAATCCTCAAGAGAGACCACGAGAAACCATCTTCGGTATGGTTCATCACGCCTGCCACATCTGGTAGCTGGGCAGAGAGCTGAAACATCCATCCATCCAAAGAGAAAATGCACCGTGTTCAGTTTATATAACACAAGAATAAAAACCAAATACAAAGGGGGAAATAGTTGCATATCAGCCAGTGTTCACCTTCTTGCAGGTCTCGCTGCAGTATGCGCCGATGTCGCGCCCGTTGTCCAGCAATGGACGGCAGCCCTCGTGATCTGCATTGTCAGTTTACACCCATTAGTTTCTCTTCGGAAAGCAGCTGAGAAAAAACACCAATTGAGACGGTGACTCGGCGAGCGAGTGAGACGCGTACACTTGCGAGCACACTGCTGGCATGTGGACAGGCCCTGATCATCGTTTGACATGCACAGCGTGCACCGGCAGTAGTGGCACGACCACGAGCCCTCTGGAACCTGAAAAGGATTCCAGCGTTGTTGTTTTTTTTTGTTCAGACAAACAGAGCGAGCACATCGATTCAGAAACTTTGCTGTTACACACGCACAAGACAGGAGTATATACGGACCTTGATGGCGAGGCACTCCGGGTGGAAGGTGGAGGTGCAGGAGTCGCAACAGAGGAGCTCGCCGCCGTCGGCGCAGACGCCGCAGGCGTCGTCGCTGGAGTCCTTCTCGCCTGCCTTGATCTTCTCCATCCGAGGAGACATGATCCTCTCCACGACGACCCCCTTCTTCTGATGCTTCGCGAGGAGCCTCCTCTTGGCCTGCGAGTTCTTCTCCTCCTCCAGCTCCAGCGCGGCCCTCACCTTGGCCTGCGCATGGAAGGTCTTCACCTTCTCGTTCTCCCACGCCTCCTGCATGCGCTGCAGGAGGGAGTCGCCGGAGACGAGCAGGAGCTTCTCCCACGCCTGCGGCTGCTGCTGCCCGGCGCCGGGGACGCGCCGGGCACCGGCGTGGGCCTCGAACACCGGCAGCGGCACCACGGCGTCGCAGCAGTTGCAGTGGACGCCGGCCCTGGTGACCGCGCCCGACACGACCTTCTCCGCGCCCGCGCCGCTGTCCCCTCCTGGAACGTAGAACACCGTCTCTCCGTCGGACAGGAAGCCCCCGTCGATGAGCCATGTCAGGATGGTGTGCTTCTTCGCCGGCGCCGGCGCCACCGCGTCCACGGCGCTCCTCCTGGCGGCCAGGCTGCTGAATCTTGGCGGCGCCGCGGAAGAGTTCTGCTTCCTCTTCCTACCGTTGCCTGCCGGCGGCGGAACAGGGACGATCTGACGACCGTTGCTCTGCGCGTCCGTGATGGGGACGGATTTTGCCGGGCCACCAGCAGGCTGGTTCTCGACGACGGCGGGGCTCGCGCCAGCGCCGACCGCGTCCTTGGCCGTTCGCTGCTTTCTGGCGGCCCTCTGCCTCGGCTTCCTGGACGGCGCCGGCTTACTGCTGCTGCCACCGATGTCGTCCTTGGGCGCGCGCATCCTGACGCGGCCATTCGCCGCCGCGGCGACCTTCCCCTGGGTAGTCGGCATCGCGAGCACAGGCGCCAGGCGTTCATGTTCTGCGCTGTCGCCTGCCAGTGGCGGCGACTTCGTCTTGCTGGTTGAGCTCGATCCGGTGGCGGCGGTTGCGACCGCAGTGATTTGAAGGGGTCTCGCGTTTGGTGGGTTCCCGCGCCCCGCGCCGCTACTGCCGGGACCGGGATCGTACCTGCGAGCGACGGCGCCGTTTTGGACGGCGACAGCGCCACGGCCGCCAACACTGCTGCCGCCGCCGCCATTCGCTCCCGCCGGCGCCCCGGAGGCGAACGACGACGGGGCCCACCTGTGGGACGTCGCGGAGGGAGAGTGGACCAGCGGCTGGCCCCGCGGGGACATGCCCGCCGCATAGCTCTGCGCCCATGGCGGGTGGCTATCCCATCCAGCGAAGCGCAAGAGCAGCTCCAGCGTGTTCCTCCCAGGTTCTCCACTGGGAGCACGCACCGACATGGCGTTCGCGCCGGCGACGCCACTGGTGGCCGGGTGGCCGTACCCGGCGATCGCGTGCGCCGTCGGCGAAGGCAACGCGGCGGCAGGGTTGAGCACGGGGAATCCGTTGCTCGTGGCGGCCGTGGCTTCCGCGACGTTGTCCGGCTTCGCCGGCACCGAAGAAGACGACGGCGTCATCCTGCTCAGTTCACACATGACAAAAAAAAAGTTATTATTGTCCGGACGAAGGATTAAACGGAAAGAATAGTCGCTTCCATGAACGAGAATAAATAGAAAGCGAGTAAAAAGCCTTAGGAAAACAAATGGATGTAAATTGTGACCCAATATTTGCACCAACACAGGAATACATTATGAACATAATGGCATGCAGCCACGGAACGGAAAAAATCTGAAATCAATGGTTTATGCAGTCATTCTGAGGCTGCACACATCAGCTGTGTAATAGTAATAAGGTAAGAAAGAAAATCAAATAATCGAAGAGAAAAAAACTCATAAAAGCTTCGCACGCAGCTTCCATCGGTGAAATCACAACTAACCATTTTTTTAGGGTGATACTATTGACCATCATTTGTAGCTCTAGGTGTTAAAAAAAAAAGCTCAACTAGGAACGAAACTAACGACGCAGGAGCTGTAACATGCGTGTTCTTTTGTTCTTGGGGTGAAAATGTCGTTTCCTGTTCTTGATTTTTGGGATATTTAACTTATTACCATCCCTATGGGTGACACTCCTTCATTTGCCAGTTTTAGATGGAAATCTACATATTTGCCATGGTAAACAGTGAATGTGTTACATATTTGTCATTTTTGCTGAGCTAGCACGCTACGTGAGACAGACAACATTGACATGTCCCCAGAAACTACTTATGCCTACGCAAAATGTTTTCTTTGCCCTCGTCTCTTTCCTTTTGCCCCCAGCCACTCTCCCAGGGCCGAGCTCGTGTTGAACGCTGCGGCCCTAGCTCGCCGGAGCTCTGGCGAACCATAGCACCCGTGGCGGCCTCCCTCTTCCCCTGCCCCCCCGGCGCCATCTTCTCTAGCTCCAGCAAGCTCACCCGCCGCCATCTTCTCCAAACTCTGGCGAGCCTCCCCCGGCCCGACCTAGTCCGACTGCCCCTACAGCTGCCAGCCAGAGGCGGAGCCACCTATATGGCGAGGTTGGGCGGCCGCCCTACCTCCCCTCTAGCGAGCACCACAGCTAGGGACCCCATCTCCGGTAGCAGCGCAGGTCCAAGGCTCCGACTCCGAGCGAAGAAGAGGACGACGACGATTGGGAGTTGAGAGAATCAGCGAAGCAGAGGGCGTCCATGCTGCTGGGCCGTCTATCCAACAAAGCCCAATGGACGGAGGCCCACCCATCGCGCAGCCCAGAGGCGTTAGGTCAAGCAGCAGACCAGCAGTGGCACCGCGCTCCCATCCCATCGCCGCATCGCGTTCGCTTAGCTTAGTTCGACGGCGCCTCCGTGGCTTGCAGTCCGCCTCCGCGCTCCGTGCCTCCAGTTGCCGCTCCGCCCCGCGCATCCGTGCCACTCTAGTCTTCCATGCTCGCGTGGCCGCGCCGGTCCGAACGATTGCCGACCGGTCTGCCGCAGTGCCACTACGCCCGAGCCATCGAGCGGCCATAGGCCGGACTGCTGGTCCGCCCTACCTCATTTCTTCAACTGGCTCCGCCAGTTCCGCCTGCTCTCCTAAGCCACCCGACCACCATCCCACCGCCGGGCCTACCTACCTCCCCCTGGCTGGGTCCTTCTATACCCGCCGGAGTTGGAGAAGAAAGTGGGGGAGAGCTCGTCGAAACCCTAGCCGCCACCGTCGTCGTCCTCGTCTTTGATGCTCACAGATCCAGTAGGAGGAGGAGGAGGAGGCCTACCTCGTTGGAACCCGCTATCGCCACCGTCGGAGGGGAGGGAGGAGCTCGTCGCGAGCGCGGGGTCGCCGGGAGCGAGTGCAGGAGGGGAGGGGAGGGAGGTTCTCGGGGGGAGGGGGAGGATCTCGGTGGGGGGGGGGAGGAGGCAGGCGTGAGGAGAGCGACGGGTCACGCGCTCGCCAAATCACGCGACCCATCACGTTGTAGAGTTTCTAAAAAGGAAAACAGGGGGAATGAGGACATTTCCATGGGCATCGGTTGGTTTTCAAACATGCTACCATGATGAGCTCAGCAAAAATGGCAAGTACGTAACACATTCATTGCTTTACCATGGCAAATGTGTAGGTTCCCGTCTAAATCTGGCAAATGGAGGAGTGTCATTCGTAAGGATGGCAATAAGTTAAATATCCCCTAATTTTTTATTCGCTAACCATATCACGTGGCACGCGACCCATCTGTGCACTGCTTGTCGAGGAGAAAGAAAAAAGGTTAGTGTTCAAGAGTTAGGGGAATCCATTCACCTGCGGCCGTAGAAGGAGGTTTGGGGGACACTGGTTGTTACACGACGGTGGTTGCGTGCAAGACAGCAGCCGGGCAGGGCATCAGAGGTGCCACCCGTCAGAGTGGTGCAAGATGGCAGATGGCCGGGGATGCAGGCGGTGGCATCACGATGTAGGTGATTAGGGAGGGTGGGGTCGAGAGGTGAGGGTGGGAGGGGAGTGATGAGTGGTGCGGCGAGGCTGCATGAGCCGCCAGTCATGGGTGGTTTGTAGTCTAATGCCCTAGGCGTGACCCTTGCCTAAAGGTGTAGACAGCCTCACACCGAGATTTCATGACCCACTACATGCTCCTATCATGGGGATTGAGATATTTCCTAGGGGAACGAAGATTCCTCGTGGACCCGTTGCCTGACATGGTATCCTTGTGGACATCCAGGGTTAAGGGCTCATTGACTGCTCTGGTCTAGGCATCATGTCTTTAGCTTGGCGCAAGAAGTCCTAGTCATTGGTCTGAGCCCCCGAGCGACCAGGAGTCAAATAGGCCTAGTTGGGGAGACCCAGCGAAGTGGGCAGGCCATCTATCGCTGTCACTGAGATCTGGGCCTCGAGTCTACGTAAGCCTTAGAGGCCTTATCTGACAGGGACGCACAAGCACAACCGCTTGTTGTAGCACCCAAGCCCCTAGTTTATTAGTAGAGTCAGTTAGGGGGTTAATCTTGTGGTAAGAGTGTTTAGTAATAGGTTTAAGCCACCCTAGTGAAAGCCCTAGTTTGGTTTTAGATAATTGATGAAACCTAGTACTAACCTTTGTCATGAGTGGTGATATGAGCTAGGTTGGTGCAATCCAAGTGGTGAAGCTAGAAGATGGTCATGGCAAAGGTGATGGCCATAAAAAGATGGATCAAGTGCTTCACATTTGGAAAAGAAGAAAGAGAAAAATAAAAATGGGCTCAAGGCAAAGGTATATTGATAGAAGCCATTTTTGGTTTGCACTTAAGACACCATAGAGGGTGTGAGTGACTTAGGATCGATAACCATATAATAAAGAGGGGAAAATCTTTGGCTAAACGTTTTATCGAGTGTCACTAGATGACATGATTCTTGCATATGCATTTAGAAATCTACCGTGCTAACTTTGACCCTTGTAAAATGCTTTGAAAAATGCCAACATATGTGCACATAAGTTCTATACTTTGTGGTTAGCAAATTAGAAGTAAGGGTGAAGTGGTTGTGGACTTAGAAAAAGAAAACGAGGAGAAAGTACATGACTGGACGCTGACCGCGGGGTGACCGAACTCACCCTAGGAGCGTTCGGTCATTTTTAGCCGAGGGCGTGTAGCTGGCTGAGAGGGCTGGAGAGCGACTGGACGCTAACCACCTGCGCGTCTGGTCACTCTTTGCTACAGTGGAACGACGGCGCGACTGAACGCGCAGGACCCGCGTCAAGTCGGCACGTGACGTTTGATGATGTCAGCTTAGCTTGCGCTCTCGGAGGAACAGTAAGGCTACCGAATGCTGGGGCGTGTTAGGTCGCCTTTGACCTGATGCGTCCGGATAGTTGAAAATGGCCCTGGAACCTCTCTATACTCGATCTGACTCTCGGTGGTTCAGGGTCCGGTTAGTTAAGCAGTGAGTCCGATCATTACTTAAGTGATCGCGTGACTGAGAGATGACCGTTAGAATCGAACGAACGATATTCAAAGGCGCAATGCATAGTGACCATCGGGTGACTGGACTCACCAGACCGGACGCAGGGCAGCGTCCGGTCGTAGCGTCCGGTCAGCCCACGAACAGAGCAACAACTCTATTTCGTTGGGAAGCTCTATAAATAGAAGGGGTCAGCTCCATGGCTTCACTCTTGGACATTTGACATTCTTGACATCATTGTGAGCTAAACAAACTCCTTCCCACTTATCTCTCTTGCTTGACTGTGAATTCAAAGTGAGATTGAGTGATTCCAAGTGCATTTGCTTGTGTGATTGCATCTAGTGGCACTTGGGGATCGTTGTGGGTGTGGATTTCTTGTTACTCTCGGTGGTTGCCGCCTGCTAGACGGCTTGGAGCAGCGGTAGAGGTTCAGTATATGTTGGTGATTGTTCGTGGCCATCTCCAGTGATCTTGTGAGGGGTCTTGCACCTTCCCCGGTGAAGCGCCGCAAGGTAGCTCTAGTAAATTGCTCGTGTCATTAAGTTACCTCACTTGTGGGTAGGTTCTTGCGGTGTCCAATTGTGTGGATGAGGTTCATACAACACCTCTTAGCCGCCAAACGACTAAGTGCTGGTTGACACAACGGGGACTAGCATACCAGCAAGCACGTAAACCTCATGAGAAAAATCACTTGTCTCTTGCCATTAATATTCTCCCGGAGATTGTATTGGTGGTCTTATTATGATTGGTTCATCCCTCTACGCAGCAGTATAAAACTCACACTCACTCCTTTACTTACTTGCAAAGTAGTTGTAACACGCTCTTTAGTGTAATTAGTTTTGAGAGTTTGTCTTACTTGCTAGTTTAGTGTCATCTAGTGGAGCTCTTTAGTGTAGCAAGTTTGAGTGCTCTTAGTGAGTAGTGACATAGCCATTTGTGTGCCTAGTGATTATAGCAACTAGCATTGTTGGATAGGTGGCTTGCAACCCTTGTAGAGCTAGAGCAAAATTATATTACGCCATTTAGTGTATTAACCTCTTGCTCTAGTGTGTTTGTAGAAAATTTTTATAGGCTATTCACCCCCCTCTAGCCATTTAGGATCTTTCACCTAGTCCTAGGTATTCATCAGGAGCCCCCAAGCCTCTCGTAGTCTCTCCAAATCATCTATGGTATGATGGTGAGGGCATCATTATTTTCCTTGTCGTTCGCTCGGCCAGGCCAAGGCCCCTAAACTTAGATCGATGTCCTTCGATGGACAAGAAGGACACTATTGGTATTTCTTAACGCATACAGAAATAATCCGCAAGGACACGGAATTACCGTTGTAGCATTTCACCCGGAAGTATTCAGGGTATCATATTTTCATGAGGAATAGAGGTGTAAGAGTCTCTTAAGCTAGTTCACCTAAGATAGCAAGAAGAAAGATAGATCGAGTAGCAAGGTTTTCTAGGGATAGAGATTCTAACTTAAGATAGCTTTATCACTATAGACTTACTTCGGGCACCGACTTATACTTGGTCTGAAAGTACCTCTAGTTTTGAGCTCTACGTCAAACCCGAACGTGGGGGATTACAAGGGATGAACAGGGCTGTCACCACCTACCACCTACCTCTCAACCATGGGGAACGAGGCAAACGAAGGTAGCCTCTAGCCTAGACACCATGTCTATGCTATTGACTACTACTCTAGCATCGATCAGGGTTATTCGTCTTTATTAGGGGCCTTTACTAGAGGATTCGTCACAAGGACGAATGATGAACCCACAAACAAATAATGAACAAGACTAACTTAAAGTAGAACTCACAATCGAAGATAAACACAAACCTTATACTCCAAGTAGTATTCAGTTCGTAGAGGTACAAGTGGAGAGGAGCCGATGATTCATGGCATTCCTTCCGCTAAGTGTACAAGGGGCCCCAAGTACACAAGTGGAGGTAGCCGACAACTCCGGTACTTCTCCACTCTTACTCTCTCACTCCCTACACTAGAACTAGCTAGAAGCTAAGATATGAGTGTGGCTCTTCTTCTCTTCTTGCTACATTGTGCTTTCTCTTGTGTTGTGTTTTCCTTGATGAATCCAATGTGAGAGGGTGTCCTCCTCCTTTTATAGCTCACCAAGGATGGCTTGCTGAGGTATTTTAGGAAAGCCCCCCACAACTAACCTCAGGGGCATTGAATGCACCGCCCTATCGAAGGTGGGCCTAAGCAGCGCCTATGGTGGTGCCGCTTCGGCACCACCTTCGCCAGGTGGGTTGCTTGATGGGTTTGAAGCGTAGCCACGTGGGTGTTCAACCCATGTTTGCAAGGTAAGTCGTCCTTCCTTCTATTTGTTTGTGTAGAGTCTGCGTTTACATTTTTCTGGTTGCACACTTTGACTCTTTTTTCCATGTAGTCCAAGTATGTGTCATAAATGATCAACTCACCAAAACTTAGAATTCGTTAGTATAAACCCTATTTACTAAGTTTTGGTGTTTGTTTGTATGGATTTAATGTACAGTTGCCGGGTGAAAATATGAGTTAAGGACCGCCAAAAAGCTCCCCCACACTTAGTCCTTTGCTCGTCCTCGAGTAAAGTTCTAAGAACTAAGCTAGTTCATCTCCTTGATTTAAAATCTGCATACAAGTTATTCCACACCTCACCTAGACCTGTGAACATTATGAGTTCTACCATAAAATCTTGAGTGATTGGATAATGGAATAGTAAGGATTCAAATCTTCCTACTCTACTCTTACTTAGAAACTTGGGTTTTGTTTGATTTTGAAAATATAAAGTTTAGCCTTGCTCAACAAAATGATTCTCTCGGGTCACTTTAAATTTGTATTTGGTTCCTCACTTAGGCAAAAGATGTTGCCTTTGCTTCCTATCTCTAGGAAAAGCTTATGTGGAGCTCAAGGTAGGGTAAAGTGTGGCATACTTACCTTGCACATGTTGCGAAGTCAAAATCCGGATCTAAGGAGAAATAATTCATGCAATCTGATCAAGTGGTGCAAATGTGTGGTATTTTATGGTTTTTCGTGGAAGAAATACTCCTTTAATGCTTTTGATCTTTCTTTCTTCACCATAGGTTTGTTTTCTAGAGGTCATGGCAATCTTTTGATTCTATATTTTTCTTTCTTTTCTCTTGGACTTTTTTGAGTCCATTTTCTTTAGAATTCTTTGAATCCTTTTTGTTTTGGACTTTCCTTTGTCCATTTTTTCTCTCTTTTTTTCATTGCCATGCCTCTCTTTTTTATGAAACCTTGGTGAACCGAGATCGAGAATTTTCATGGAGCTTTCTTTTTGCGGGTGGATGGATGGAAATTTTGTGCTAACTTCTAGTGTAGAAGTTTAGCTTTATTTTGTGGGTGGAGTGTACATGGTCTTGAATCAAGAAAGCATGAAATATTTCTTCACAAAGTATTACAACATTTTGACAAATCTCAGTATAAGAATAAGTAGCATGTGAAAAAGGTTTGAAAGGAATTCATCTTTTGGCCTTGGTAGGTATTTTAAATGTCATCTGAGGAGCATGCTATTTAAATTTTTGATTTTGTAAATAAATCCCAAGTACTTTGCAAAAGTGAGCAAGTTTCATTTCCGTCCTACTATATCTCATATTCCAATCACTTAGATAAAATGGGTTCCCTATGATAAGTTGCTCACAAGTGTAGGAATATTGGCAAGGAATAAAGAGTATGCAAACTTTTAATCATAGGATGATATGGAGATGGAGCATTTGTTTGATTTGTAAAATTTTAATTTGTTCATTTTTAACCTTTATCTAGATGTGGGGAGTGAAGATGCACAAACCGAGTTTGAAACTGTTGATCTCTTGTGCATCATGTTGAGGGAGGAATGCTTGAGTTGATCGTCTCCCCCACACTTGTTTCTGTACCTGCATTTTATTTTCTAGAAAAACAAAGACAGAAACAACAAGGGCTCTACCAGTTGAAATACTAGGAGCCTAAATCTTATTATTATTATTGTTATTGTTATTATTATTATTATTATTATTATTATTATTATTATTATTATTATTATTATTATTATTATTATTATTATTGTTGTTGTTGTTGTTGTTGTTGTTGTTGTTGTTGTTGTTGTTGTTGTTATTATTATTATTATTATTATCATCATCATTTTTTATTATTTTTATATATTTTTTTATTTGTTTGTTCACCCAACTCTTTATATTTTAGCATAATTCCAACAAGGCTAACGTAGAGTTGTAGTAAATCTTGGCTTGGTTTATCTCCATCATAAATTACTTCCATTGTTTATGTCCAAAGTTCATTCAACCAAGATTAAACACCATGTCCAATCTTGATTAAAGAAGGCCATATTAACCTAAGCACCATGCTTAATTTAAGAGGCCTATAGATGTACTGTATATGTACCATATATGAGTACACCCAAACCAGAGCATATGACATAAACATGGGAAATATGACTTTACATGAGCAAGTGATACAGAGATAAATTTGAGTAAAGGAGTTGGTAAACATTACCTTTGCATACCTTACATACCGACAGCATATATGGTTGACAAGTTTGACATTGCTGCTATGGTGGCTTGATTGCATATGACTTAACTTAGGCGAGCAACAAGGCTAGGCCACACACACGGTTAGTGTGTAGGGACCATGGGCCTTGGTGGTGGCAGCAAAGGTTTAGAAGGGAAGAATCCTTCTTGCACCGCATCTATGCAATGCCGAATGGTAGATGGAAAAATGAACCAGAGCTTGCATGTGCATGAAAGCAATATGGGATGGAGTCAGGCGGCTCATTGATGTTTATGGTGGCTAGTAGGGCTAACCTGCTCCTTCTCTCTTCTCTCTTGCTTTATTTTCAGCTTTATTTCTCTTTTTTTCATCTCCTTTATCATATTTTATTTTCTCTCTTTTTCAGTAAGGTAGAGCTGACATCATCATTCATCATTTTTTATAGATGGCCTTTAGCATGGATGGAATGTGTAGCGAGGCTCTCACCATCCTCCCCCACACTTTGGAATTTTGTGTGAAAGTCAAGTGTATAGAGTCGGGGTCTCCTCTAGAGTGTGTTCCGTCACCAAAGGGCATCAAGCCATTGATGCAGCTCTCATGATTTCAAGTCTTGTATGTCCCCTGTTCTTCTCGATCTTGACTTGAAATGGTTAGCAACCAAGAATACCCGAAGGTGTATACTAACTTGATAGCATGTTCTTGTTTTTATTAATAAGAAAATTGTTGTTTTGTTTTATGATAATCACGGGTATCTCCCGGCAACGCTTAGTTTATGGTCATAAGCTTGACTGCCAAAGCCAGGACGAAGTTCATAGCCAGTGTGATTGGTTTTGATGGTGGTGGCTCTAAGAACTCGTCCTAAGGAGCAGAAAGATTTTTTGAATGGAAGGGCTTCATGGTGAAAAAGAATAGATGGAATAACTTTTTTTTTGAAAAGGAAGATAAAACACAAGGATACATAGGTGGACTAGGTTCAGAGATAATACAACAACCGTTCCCCGGCAACGGTGCCAGAAATGCTTGTTGGTATTTCTTAACGCTTACATAAATAATCCACAAGTGCATGGAATTACCATTGTAGCATTTCACCCGGAAGTATTTAGGGTGTCGTATTTCCATGAGGAACGGAGGTGTAAGAGTCTCTTAAGCTAGTTCACCTAAGATAACAAGAAGAAAGATAGCTCGGGTAGCGAGATGTCCTAGGGATATAGATTCTAAGTTAAAATAGCTTTGCAACTATAAACTTACTTTGGGCATCGGCTTATACTTGGTCTACCAAGTACCTTCAGCTTCTAGCTCTACACCGAACCTGAACGTGGGGATTACAAAGGATAGATAGGGCTATCACCACCTGTCGTCTACCCCTCAACCGTGGGGAACGAGGCAAACGAAGGTAGCCTCTAGCCTAGACACCACGTCTACGCTATCGACTACTACTCTAGCATCGATCAGGGTTATACGTCTTTATCAGGGCCCTTTACTAGAGTATTCATCACAAGGACGAATGATGAACCCATAAGAAAATAATGAACAAGACCAACTTAAAGTAGAACTCATCACCAAAGATAAACACGAACCTTGTACTCCAAGTATTATTCGGTTCGTAAAGGTACAAGTGGAGAGGAGCCAATGATTCATGGCATTCCTTCTACTAAGTGTACAAGGAGCCTGGAATACACAAGTGGAGGTAGCCGACAACTCTGGTACTTCTCCACTCTTACTCTCTCACTCCCTACACTAGAACTAGCTAGAAGCTAAGATATGAGTGTGGCTCTTCTTCTCTTCTTGCTACATTGTGCTCTCTCTTGTGTTGTGTCTTCCTTGATGAATCCAATGTGAGAGGGTGTCCTCCTCCTTTTATAGCTCACCAAGGACAGCTTGCTAAGGTATTTTAGGAAAGCCCCACTACAACTGACCTCAGGGGCATTAAATGCACTGCCCTACCGAAGGTGGGCCTGAGAGGCGCCGGTGGCGTTGCGGCCGCACCCTGGCTAGGCCGTCTCTGCACCGCCTTTGCCAGGTGGGGTTCTTGATGGGTTTAGAGCAAAGCCACGTGGGTGTTCGACCCATGTTTGCAAGGTAAGTGGGCCTTCCTTCTATTTGTTTGTGTAGAGTTTGCGTTTACGTTTTCCTGGTTGCGCACTGACTCTTTTTTTCCATGTAGTCCAAGTATGCATCCTGTAAATGATAAACTCACCAAAACTTATGGAATTCGTTTGAATAAACCCTATTTACTAAGTTCTAGTGTTTGTTTGTATTGATTTTATGTATAGTTCATGGGTGAAATATGAGTTAAGGATCGCCAACTGACATCGACACAACTTCTATGCTAGGGACGCCTTCAGTGAGCTCAAACTGGCTGAGCCTAAGTGGGGACCAGATAATCCCGCATGGGTATCTAGCTTTGGCCTACATAAGGCGCTCCTCTTACCTAAGTCGATGTGGGTTGAGTGACTAGCTTGGAGTCTGGTCATCACTAAGGTTCCTAATCCCATTGAGGGGTTTCATGATGTTTTTGTCGGCTAAGGCCGTATGTTGCGCAATGGGTGTGCGCTCTGTGCACCTAAGTCTAGGCCACTAGTGGGCCCGTTGTGGTGTGGCCGTTGCTCATTCTCTTGGTCCAGAGGTGGCCATGTATCATTCATAGACTGGCCTTAGAACCTTAGGCTTCAAAGACCAAAGATGGCCAAGGGCCCATCGAGGGGCCTTTGCATCATTAGCGAGCCATGATGATGTTTTCACGAAGTTAGTCCATGCCTTACAAGGCATGGCATCTTGGCTCCTTGAATCCACCTCATCCATGTGGTGTAGGGGGATCTTATCCACCAATTGGTCATAGAGAAGTTGACGTGGCGTGGTGTCCTCCGGCACTGTGCAAGGTCCCCGCTTGGGCCTTGTCCGCGTTGTCCATTGGGCGCAGTGTTTCAAATTCCCCAATCCACGCTGCCTCAGGCACGGGGACCGTGGGGAGCAACACTTTGATTTTTGTGCATGCATGGCACATGTCATCCTTTGGGGCATGGCATGGCCACCGCATCATGGTGCTATTACGGGGTGGGACATGATAGTTCCCCATGCTAGGAAAGAAAGGAAGATGGGAGTGATTTCCCTTTCTTTGCACTTGTGCCCCAGTCTCTTGTCTGTGTCTCACCCTTGCTTCCCTATTTCTTGCACCCCACAAGCGTCATCTCCCACCATCTTCTTCCACCGTCCTAAATCTTCCTTTTCTATTCATCTCTCGGCGAAATGGTGGAGTTGCAAATTCTAAAGGCGGAGCTATGTTGATGACATCATTTTGACCATCAAACTTGCACCTAAAGTGGAGGTAAATCAACATCATAGTATGATTCATATTTTCAATTAACCTAGTTCCACTTGTACTTGGAAATTATTTGAATGTAGAAATTTTGCTCAAAATCCATCAAATTCAAACATAAGAAGCAAGTGGACATTGCAGGGTCACTTGGAGCCACCTAGTAGAGTTAGCCGCCCCTACCAAGGGTCGCCCAAACTAGCCCCACCACTGCCATGTCACTGATCCACCTCCCTACTAAGGAAACACACTTTCATGCCATCCTTGTCGTTGGTTTGATGGTGGTTTGATCCACCAAGGCCTCCCACACCTTGTGCTTCTGTTTTCAAATCACTGCAGAGTACCACCATGGCTGTGGCAAAGGAGGTGGTGACCGGTGGCACCACAGAAGCAGCCGAGGGAGCTATCCGTGTTAGGACAAGAGTGGGAGCAGGGGCATGGTTTTGTCTAGAGGATGAGATGACGCTAAAGGCCCACAAGACAGCGATATCAGACCTCGAGAATGCGTTGCTGGGCAGTGCTGCAAGGTTTGATGCCAGCTACATACACGCTGATGCTGGTTGCTCTAGCGACATACACTGTCATAATAATTAACATAACATAAGATAATTACATGTCTGCTACTCAGGCTCCCTTCTTGTCAGTGACCTCCTTGGAGGTGACACTTAGGGTGCCCGATAGTTTGTCTAGGTTATCAGCAAGTAGGTGAAAAGCACAGGCATAATTCGACACTTTCTCCTCCTGCAGCATGCTAATGGTGTCCAGATTGAGCTCCATTAGCACACCATTATTAATCCTCTAGAAAGTCTTCTAGAAGAGGCTAAGTGCCCACGCATCACCATGCCCAGAGTGATTTAATGGATCTTCATTCACGTCATCGGGCATGGCTTCATCATCAGATTCATCCATCAATGCGCGATCAGATTCATCCTCTGATTCCTTCGTCCGTGCGCGCTTGGCTTCTGTCTCTGATTCCTCCCCTATTTATGCACACCTGGCAGAAGGCTTGGCCATTGTGGTTGCTAAGAGTATGTGCAGATGTAGTTTGTATATGAGGGTGTGAGAAGGCAAGTGTAGAGGAGATTTAAAGGCAATGACATTGGGGGACCTTGCACTAAATAGTCCGTATGAGTAGCAATTTGTCTCCCCAAACCACGTGGTTAGCGCCAAAGGGGCCAAGCCGCGTGGTCGACTCAATTTTCTCTATCCAACTTTTGTCATTTATCTTATGTGCCATCATCACAACTCTAGCCACTGAATCACAATTCTAATTGATGGTCATTGTGGCAGTTGCTTTTCCAACGTTTTTGTCGTCCTCCAACGTAACAGTTTGTCATTGTGCCAAAATCTATTGAAGTGATGCATTGGGTATGCTGCCAGGCCAAGCGATAGGAAATACACGCCTAGGGAACCCGACGCTACCAATGTGTAGCATGGCCATTGCTTCGTATAAGAAGGGTTGTAGTAGATTGCTTTCTCCACACTTAACTTAGCAAAATTCTCCATTTGATCTTTCTCTTTCCTTGTTCGTTTGCAATCAAGCATGGCTGGCGATAGTGACTCTGAGACTTCGTATTCACATGAGGTTGAGTTCAAAAAGTTGGAGAGCGATACCCTGCTTCGCCTCTCTAATGGAGGTGAGAGGTTTTGTGGTCATGGTGAGGGCACCTTTGTGTGTCCTTTTTGTCATGGCAAGAAACCGCGAACATGGAGTCTTCGTGAGTTGTTGCAGCATGCAGAGGGGAACTCATGCCTAGGTGAGGGAAGCTCTAGCCCAAAGCATAGTACTTTGGCCAAGTATATCCTGAACAATGATGCCATATGGCTCATGATTATGAGCTCAGTGAAGTTGGCAACTGCGGCGGCAACAAGGTGGTGAAGCCCGGAGGGACCAGCCCCATGCGGCTAGCAGGGTTGACAGAGAAGAGTGCAAGAAGAAGGTACTAAATAGAAAAGTTTGTGTGATGATATTTTTCATGATCAACCTTCTTTCATTATTTTAAGTTACGTAGTTCTAGTCACCAATTGAAGCTAACTATATTTTTAATTAACACAATGAACCGAGCGCCTCCTGGAAAAGGGCCCCTACTATAAGCCAGGCAGAAAGCCTGACAAAGGGTCATCTAAAGCTAGTCTTCTAGGATTTTATTTTTTTCCTAATTTTTAGCTTAGAATATGTATCTTTTATTTAAATGAAATATGAAATGTTCTTATTTTGATGTATTTTTTGGGATTTGAATTATCTTTGCTATGATGTTTATTTTGTGTGATGGGGAAGCGGTCTTCTATGATCAATAGTGTGATGGTAGCCCCCGAGCACCTTAGAGTTCGAGACCATATGACACCACCGCTGAGAGCCTTCACCGCCGCTTGCAGACGGTCAGGATGGTATTGCCATTGTCAATTTCCAAGCCCGCCTAAGACTCCTGCGCGTATTTACAAATCTTTGCTCCAATTTCCATTCCCGTGGCTCCTACTTTATTAGCTTACAAAGAACACTTGCCATCCTATCTGTCTCCTCCTCAGTACTGCTATTCCTCATTATCGCTCCTGCACCCTAGTGCTAAATGATGTGACCGCCTCTACTTAGTGGCGTGCAAGCTACCACTCATCGCCGACAAGCTAGTGCTCCGCGCCGGCACACCAAACCGACACGCTCGCACAGATCCACCGCTGACCAGGTTGCTAATCACTGCTATGCTCACTCGAGCTCATTGCTGCAAGATCTAAAGGAAAGGGTAATGGTTTCCCACTCCCCTTATCCATCTTTCTTGGATTTTTATTCCCCTCTTCACTCATCTAACTATGAAGCAAGCTTCCATCTGATTACTAAGGAGCTCATGATCCAATCATCATAGGTGCTCTTTCTCTAATTCAGGTGACAACGCCATAGCTTCCATCGTCAGCCTCGGTCTAGTAGATCCTTCTCAAGATGGAGGAGGCCCCCAACAAGAGGAATGAAGTGGCCATCCTCACAAACCATGTCTTGGTCCTCATCCTTGGCTACCTCACTGCTCGCTCCTTGTACAACTGCAAGTGTGTCTGTCACTCCTGGAACCACCTCATCTCAGAATCCGAGTACGATAAGGAGCTACCCAAGATTGTCACTAGATTCTTCTATCGCAGCTGGAAAGGCAAACATAATTCACCAGCGTCACTAGTGAATACCCCTCCCTGTCCTTCTTGTTCTTCCCCATTCAGGATGTCATGGTCTCAAATTGCTGCCACAGGCTCATCCTCTGCTGGTGCGTTGGGTTTCACTATGTTGTCTGCAACCCGGTGACTAACAAATGGTTGTTACTTCCGGATAGCAACCGTTCTTATCTTGCTTGGGTTCGATCTGACAGACTTCTTGCACTTTTATGTGATTGAATATGGGAAGAGCGTGTGTGAGTCCGTAGGTGTTAACATCTACTCATCTAACACTACAACATGGATGTTTATGGAATCTGAATGTATGCGACACGTGTGTTTCTTAATGGTTTTATGCACTGGCTGGAGTTGTCCTAGATAGTTGTTCTTGATATGAAGGGAAAAACATGAAGGAAAATTTATAGGCCACGTGGTGATGCAATTTCCATCCATGAAGCTCAAGGTCAGTTGTGTTTATGTACCGCTAATATTTACAATATGTCTTAGCTTTGAATCTGGATCCTTGAATACTAAGGTACTGATAAATGGACATTAAAGCATATGGTGACCACGCTGGAGATATTTGGATAGAACAATATTGAATTTGGTTACGATGTTTGCGATGCGGACTATAGAATGATTGCGAATGGAATTTGATTTTTCTTGTTGGGGAGGACAAAATAGTGATTGCATATGACATTAACTGCAGAAAAGTTAATGTCCTCCCTCCCTAGGTCATCTGCTATCCTACCTACCTAGAGGCTACGGATGGACGGACCTCACTATCTTCCTTATGTTCCCTTGTTCATGGAGTCAGTAGGAGAGCAGTAAAGTTGCATATGCTGTATTTTCTTATGACATTTCTTTCTTTAGGTATGAAGTTGTTTTGATTCTATATACAGTCCAATTTTGGCTTAGTAAATAAAGCAATGGTATGTTGAATATTGTTAATTATGCTGCTTTGTGTAGGTTGTGGAGTCTGAGTGCTTTTGAACGATTTTCCTATAATGGCTAAGGGAGGAAGAAGAGGGGTTTCATGGTGCAGTGGCTACTAATCTGAAGGAAGCTTTGCCTTGGAAGTCGGAGTGGCGCATAGGAGCAGAGCACATCTATCTCATTTTCGTTATGTAAGTCTATCGGGAGCAGCACCTTTAATTTGCAATCTATGTACCACTTATGTTAGTACATCAGTTCACACAGTTGTTATGTTAGTGTTGATTGTTATTTTAAAAAGTACTCTTATTCGTGGACATGATGTATGGATGTAATGATTATATCTGTATGGTGTGTATTTAGTAAGTTATTTAGACAGCTCAATTAGTAAAATACATTTGCAATTCTGTCACCGTCGGATGTAAGCGTCTTTGGTAGTTTTCTCAATGCCGCCACCGGATACCACTCGCCATTGGTGTCCAACACTGCTGCAATTCATCTGATGCGGCAGGGATTAAAAGTGTATCACCGTCAAATTGTTTAGTAACCCAACACCGACTAAAGGATCATCCTAGGCGGATCATACTACAAGGCGATGGTGGCCATGATCTTTGAAAAGACGGTTCAATCGCCCAAGCGACGCTGATGTTCACCTCGACACAGACGTGTCGGACGTCAAAGCGATGGAGAACCGGCGCTTCACACAGTCGGGTTGTTGTACAATGCGACGGTGATCATGACCAGTACATAGGTAGTTCAGACGCCCAAATGATGGTGTTGTTCACATCAACACAAACATATCGGACATAAAAGCGACAGTGAACCCGCACTGCACACAGTCAGGTCATGGTGCAAGGCGACGGTGATTATCACATTTACTGTCGGATCATTGACCAATACGGCGGTGTTGAGCGTCTATCACAGCCGGTTGTGAACTGACGGTGATGACTTGTACTATCACCGTTGACCACTTACTGCCAAGGTCGAAATCTTGCTGCGACAGGGGTTTATGAACCGACTGTGATAGATCTATCGTATTAGTGGCATAGCACAGAGTAGGGTGGTGAGAGCTCAGTTTCGCCGCCACTACGCTCTTCGCCCCTGCCGATCAACATGGTGGTGCTGAAATCAAAACCAGCGAGGGAACAAAAGAAGAAAAAACGACTTCTTTTGCAGAATTTTTTATATTTATTTTTGCAATTTACGAGAAATATCTCTTCTCTTCCCTATCTCTATCTCTATCTTTGTCTATATCTCTTCTCTTCTCTTTCTCTATCTCTATCTCTAGCTCTTTTCTATGTCTATATCTCTATCTTCTATCTGTCTGTCTGTCTATCTATCTATCTATCTATCTATATTATATACAACTAAAAAGCAACGAAAGTTTTTGTCCAGCTGGCAAATCACTGCATGCC
This sequence comes from Saccharum hybrid cultivar R570, assembly GCA_038087645.1. Taxonomy (NCBI): domain Eukaryota; kingdom Viridiplantae; phylum Streptophyta; class Magnoliopsida; order Poales; family Poaceae; genus Saccharum; species Saccharum hybrid cultivar. The sequence continues at coordinate 3,865,142 of JAQSUU010000474.1, read as the reverse complement.
TGCGATCTGCGACCCTCCCTACAAATCACCGTGTGTGCCCCCAACGAGTGGATATCGGGTGCCATCACGTGGATACTTTAACATCAATCGACTAGCTAGTATTCCTATCACTACCAAAAAACGATTTTAGGAGACTGGCCATTTTTATTTTCAAAGGTGGGTAGAAATTTAAGTATCTTCCAAAATGCCTTACGATTTACGGACGCGGTCGTTTTATTTATGGTTGCAGTAAAAAATTGTCTGTCTCTGAAAATGGATTTATGGAGGTGGACCTTTTGAGAGGTATGCCTCTTGCGATCTCCTTACGTGGTTCACATCTGTTTATTGAGCCTAACCAAGTAGCCATCTTGAATCCCATGTTAGCCCGCTTACTAGTCTCCATTGTAGAAGCGAAATGAAAACCCAAAACTTCACAATCCTCTCCCTTGTCCGCTCTTTCCCTCACGCATGTCGCCACTCTCTCCCTCACGCATGCCCTTCGCTATCTCCGCGTGCAACGCTTACCCCGGGCCTGCCGGAGGCCGTGTGCCGGCAAGCGGAGGGCGTGCACCGCCCGACAAACCGTGGCGGCTGCGGCTAAAGGCCGCGCGCGACCCAGCGAAGCGTGGCGGCAGCGGCCTGAAAATGCATAAGCATTCTCACCTCCTTGCGAAGGTTGCATGAGTTTATTTATAGAGACAAGAATAGCCCTTGATGTGGCAATACAAAGGCAAGACTCAATCCAAGATTGTTGATATACCTTGTGTAACGTCCTAGATGTTAAAAAAGCAACTAAAACTTGACCATGAGCATCATCAAGCATAATTACTAAGTGTCATGTCATTTGTGCATTTTAAGTTTCAATTGTTGCATTCATATGTTGCATATGTGGTGTTTCCTTTGTTGCATGCAATGATGTTAATGATAGTGATTAAGGCTCTTTGTGAATTTATATATGTGAATTTGCTTAAACAAGTAAAATTTGGTTAAAATAAACTTTGTAGTGCAAAGTGTGTGCTTTCATGTAGAATCAAAATATGATGGTGTTTCTAATTCAAACATGTTGAGATTGGACTCCAAATATTGAATTTAATGCTGTTTTCCCCTCCCTAAGCATTTTTGGCTAAGTCATGGAAATCAGGGTTAAGTTCAATTTTGGGAGATTATTAAATCAATTTTCATGAATAAAACTTGTCCAACTTTGGTTTCATAGATTGGTGTGATGATTGTGCTATGTTAATGTGTAATTAATTGTGATGTTGGATTAATCATTTCTCTTAAATAAATTGCCAAAAATGTTTGGTTAAAACTGTTTTCAAAACCTGAAACTGTTTCAGTTTCACTGAACCCTTATTTGGAATTTGAAATCTTAAAATCCCGGGCTCTTTTGATCTTGAACCTTAAAGAAATGTTGAAGAGCATGTATAGATGAACAACTTTTATTCATGGCATCGATCTAGTTGCTATTTGGATTCAAGAGAAAAAGGGAGGAAATGATCAAGTGTCGTGCTGCTACAGTGTTGCCGGCGAGCAGCCTGCTTGCTAGACGTCGGTGGTCGTCAGCCGCCTATTTTCACCGCTTTGCGCACGCCTGGCACACAGCTGCTTCGGTGGCATGGTTCAAATAGCTGCTGGCAGCCGTGGACGCTTCGCCCCGCCTTCAAATCGCCGAGCCGTCGGCCATCTCTCCCTTTCCCTCCTTCGCGCTGCCGCCGCCAAGCCTTGCTTCATCGGCGAAATTTGCCACCGCCGATGCGCCCAGCCAAATAGCTTGCGCCTGTAGCTTTGCATCACCCTTGCGCATCACCTAAGACTGCTCGTGCCAGCCTGCTCCTCTGAAATCGCTCTCGGCGCCGTTTACCACCGCGGCGACCCGCCATGGCCATCACGCGTCACCTTGTCATGGCTAGGCTTAACCGGAGTAGCTCTCGCCTCCTCGATTAATATTCTAGCCTCCTTGCAAACCAGTGATGCTCATCGGCTTCTTGTTTTAATCTCAACTGCACAGGTCGCTCCAGAACGCCATCGCGACCCCACCATCGCTCCCGACGCCGGCAGCCGCGTCAGCACTGCCTCCGTTTCAACCATCTAGCCGACTAGGTCGAGGTGAGCACCATGGAGCAATTCCATGTCATAGCTGGGCCAATTAGGGGTTGTAGCCGCCGGTCCATCACCACGCCGCCATGTCCCGCGCCACCGTGCCGCCATGGTTGGAGGCGAGCTTGCTGCGAAGTCCCAGACGAACAATCGGTAACGTAGACAAGTGCATGAGGTTGAGAGGAAGCCATTGGTTCCGTTCCCGACGCCAGAGACCTTGCCATCGGCATGTTCCGCCGAGCCGGAGCGCCGTTGCCATCGCTGTGCCTGCTGTGGTGCTCTAGGTGCTCGTCCAGTGCTGCAGGGGGGTGCGCGGGAGAGGCAGAAGTCCGCCAAGGTGTTTCTCATCGCCGGCGAGCTCGCCGCTGGCGAGAACTTGCCGGTCAGCTAGTCAGGTGCCGTGGTCAATGCGACCGTGCCACGCTGTTGACTGGGCCCCTGCTGTCAATGGCTGGGGGTAGGGGAGAGCTGAGTGAGAAAAGGGTTTTGTCCTTTTTTATTTTTCAGAAAATATTAAAATGTGCAGTTTCTTGTAAAATTCATAAATAAATAATTAGAGCTGATAAAATTCAGAAACTTTTTGTGTAGCTTTGTTATCTTGTGCTCTACAATGGAAAAATATGAACTAGCCAGAATCAGTAGTTTTAGTATGCTTAAAAATTACCTCTTTTAATTATAAAATGAACTTTGTATGATTTTTATAAATAAAAATATTAATCCTATGACGCTGAAATTTTTTGTGTAAATATCATGTGCTAATATCTGCCTCCACAAACTGTTTGGATAATGTGAACTTGGTTAATTAATTTAAGTATGGTTAAATGCCTTTTATTTATTTGGTAAATACCAAAATGATTTATATAAATCTTTAAATGGCTTGGGTGTATTTTCAACAATGTTTGTGGACCTTGGGACACAAAACCCTATGCTGTTCCTTTCAACTCTTTTACTTCTTTCTTATGCTAAAATAATCAACTTGTTTAAGTAAATAACAAAATGACTTAATTATATGTTAGTTAGCTTTTAGGAGTACTTTGATATGTTAGTTACGAAAGATGTTAGAACCTTGCTGAACCATGTTAAGTTTAATTCTATCATAATAACAACTAATTAAACTTGTTAGTTAAATAATTGAAATGGTTTAATTAAATATTTAGTTTTATATAATGATCATGAGTTAAGATAAGTGTCAATCTATTGCTGGTCCATGTTAGTGTAATTACTTTCTTGATAGACTACTTATTAACTTAATAGTTAATTAACTAAAATGCTTTTATGATAACAACCCTAGTTCTTTGGTGAAGGAAAGTTGTACTCAACTTTCTTAACTTCGTTTAACTTCTGTTATGCATTTGAATGTCTCTCATCATGCATCATAGCATGTAGTCCATCATGATAAGCAAAGCATCATTTATTACTTGTAGTGTATGAGAGTGAGAAGGTTCGTGTTGATCAAGTTCAGGAGGAGTTCCATCCACCCGTGGTGTTGGTGCCAAATGTAGCTTCTGTGATCCTATGGATGATGCTAACCTTCTCTGCAACGCAGGCAAGCCCCGGAGCATAAACCCTCTCTTAGTATTTGCAAATCTTTATTACATCTTAAGTTTGGTGGGATGTGCATTGCGTAATTAGGAGTTGGTCGAATACCTTTGCTGCATGATTACCTTGATAATCAGGTATTCTTAGTTCTACCCTGCTAGTATGAATAGGTTAATACCTCTAATGCTTAGACTTCGATAGAAGTCGAGCGATGGTTTCATCATTCGCGAGAAATAGGTTTTACCTTACGCTTCTCAGCTCTGCTGATGGCTCCTAAAAATACCATGATAATGCTAATGTTAAAATGAGATCGGGCGGGTCGCTTGCATCGAGAATGGAGTCTCAATGTAGTGCTCCGTCTGTGTCAATTGAGGACCCATCGTTGTGGGCTCGCTTGTGATCGTGACTTTATAGTACTAGCCACATACTCCGGTAAGCCTGATACCTTGCCTATTCCATTATGAGAAAGGACAACCGCGCACTGGGAGTAGAAAGATGGTGAGAGTAGCGTGTACACATCTTATGAATCCGTCACGGACGAATGACGCATGGAGGTGGAGTACTATGCTCTCAGGTATCACTAGACCCATTCATGTTTTGGAGGATCCGAGTGAAGGTTGATATATGTAGGTCTAGGACCTGCATATGTCGTGTGGTAAGGAAACCCCAGCTAGGCTTAATTGATTCGAATCGTCATGCTCCTCGGTTATGAAGACTCGATCAACTGACCTGCATCGTAGTTAATCAAGGAAATAATGGTACTGATGGATATGAGCTGATATAAGATGAGATGAGATGTTTAATGAAGTGATTGATTTAGATTAGGTGCAAACTGGATACTACTGATAACGTGAAGCTAAAACATTAAAAGTAAGGATTCACTTATAGTAAGCTTTTCTACAAAAGTTACTCTTGCCTCAAACTTTCCCTTAAACCCACATACCCATGCGGTCTTTTCTTTTAGTTGGGTAAGACTTGTTGAGTACCCTCAAGTACTCAGGGTTTGTTAACCCTTGTTGCAGGTTCTAACTTGAGCTGCTAAGCGAGGTCATGTCGGTGGGCTTGACATGATCTAGTTGTCTCTACCTTAGGTGTTTTACCTAAGTTGCTTCTGTAGTTCTACACATCTTTTGGAACTAAGTTACGCTTTACTTGAACATGTTTTGTAAACCTAATCCTGTAAGTCTTCCGCACTCTGATATATGATATTTTTGTACCAACTATTGTAATGTTGTGGTAACTCCATGTTGATCCTGTACGAGTTGTAAAATGTGGATGATTCGGGGTTTACCGAGGACACCCGACATACTACCAAAGTTTTCTAGCTCTCATGTGCAGCAGTTAGAGGTCTTTAGGACAATGACAGGTGCACATGGGCCATATAATTTGGGTGGTTCTGCCACACCTTGCGATGAGTATGATAGACATTTGTTCAACGCATCAACTATTGTTTTAGTCGGAAATGGGAAAACAGCTAGCTTCTGGAATTCGTCTTGGCTGAATGGGACCTCCCCAAGGAACGTTGCTCCGACCCTATATAAGAAGGCAAAAAGAAAGCACATCAAGATTCATAAAGACATTTACTCTGATAAATGGATTGACCACATCAGTCCACTAAGCACACATCAAGAGATTTTGGAGTATGTGGAACTCTGGGAAGCTACGAGGGGGATTGTCCTGAATGCGGTGTTGAGGATGAAATAAGATGGAGATGGACGGCAGATGAGGAATACACAACAAAAGCGCATATCGTATTCAATTCAATGGGGTTTTCAGTAGAATCAAAATTTTGCAAATTTGGAAGGAAAAAACAGAGCCGAAGTGTTGTTTCTTTGCATGGACTTTATTGCATAAGAAGATACTTATGGCCAACAATCTTAGCAAATGTAATTGGCAGCATGACCCAATCTGCAAGCTTTGTGGCCTGAACAAGAGACCCTGACACACTTATGCAAGGATTGCTCCTTTACCAAGGAGGTTTGGGAGATCATGAAAAAATGGTTCGGCCTATCAATTTTGAACCAAATAAACACTTTGAGATCTCTCTACAGATACTGGCGCAAGTGCAGCGCTATGATACAGAAAGACCAAAGGAAGTTTTTTGATGGCATCATGATCTACTTTTGGTGGAATATCTGGAAAGAAAGGAATAGAAGAACTTTCCAACAAAAGGAGTTGCAGCCAACACAAGTAGCATCTTTGTGCAAGGAAGACATTCAACAATTTCAGTTGGCTTATAGTCAGACTGTTAGCTCCTCTTAGTCTTTTGTTGTCTTTTTTCATGCTTGTTGGTTCACCTGTGCTTAGTTATTCAGTCAGGGTTTCCTTTCAGTCATCCTGTTTTTTTCTTTTTTTTTGCCCCTACTGGTGTCCGGCTCTTGTTTTTATTTCTTCAACAGTAGGTGGGCAAATGTCTGAAACGGGGTGACTGAATTCTTATATCTCTTTTTTCTTTTCTTTGTCTAATATAACATCCGGCAAAGCTCTTGCTGCTCTTTTGAAAAAAAATCCGAGATTGATTGTTACAATTAGCCTAATATACAATATGGTAACGCGTACAAATGATATTTACCATCTATGATTATCAATCAATCTCTGATCTTTATCATGCTGATTTACATGATTGATTACATGATGGGAAGCTTCTGTTTACATGCCCCCTCAATCACAGCTTACCTAAGTTGAGGTTGCCTCTGATAAGGGTTTAGTAAATCCATCAACAATTTGATCTCATGAAGATATAAGTCTGATTTCCAATAAAACTTGCTTGCTACCCTTTCTCGAACAAAATGATAATCAACTTCAATATGTTTTGTTCTAGCATGAAAATAGGGTTAGCACACAAATTAGGTGGCACCAATATTATCACACCACAAACGCGCAGTCGAAGGCTTTGAATTCCTAACTCATCGAGTAGAGAGTTTGTACCCATATGGTTTCTGTAGTAGCATTAGCCATGGCTTTGTACTCAGCCTCACTACTTGACTGAGACACAGTATGTTGTTTTCTCGCTGACTACACATAAGATTAGTTCCTAGAAAAATAGCAAAACTGCTAGTTGACTTTCTCTCATCGGGACACCCAGCCCAGTCTGCATCAGAGATGAGTATGCACTAACAAGAGTAGAGGGCGAGCGCATTATCTTAAGTCCATAACTTAAAGTACAACTAAGCTCAAGAGGTGCGTGTGATGAACGACTAGTTGACACAGGATAGGGGAGGTGATGACTAGTTGACAAGTGAGGGACCAAAGGAGCGACCACGATCGTGGCTCTGGCCGCACAACTTGCTGCGTGCACAGAGGAGTTCGAGTAAGAACCATCACCCTGGCGGATCTCCTAGCATTGCTCGTAGTTTAGGAGGAGAGCAAAGATTTCAGCTACGCTGATCGGATTTTATCGAGCAAAGAAGGCAGAGACCACTGAGTTGTACTTGCGGCCTAGTCCCATGAAGACGTACAAGACAAGTTCGTCATCATCGAGGGGTTTGCAGGCTAAGAGCATCTCACCGAACAATTTCATCTTAGCGAAGTAATCCGCAATGGGTAGTGATCGCCATTCTCATCGAGGGCTCTCCAAACCTGCGCCGACGACTCAAGCGTCTGGACACCGGCCATGACTCGTGACATAAAAAGATAGCTTAGGAGTTGTTGATCCAGAGCAGTGGACCGAGCGTACTTGGGATTTGGCTTCTTGATCACCTTGTCAGCCACTTTTTCCTCGATGTGTCGAGGTGGCGCCTGCATGGTTCCATCAAGGTGACCTTGGAGCATGGCACCACGGATGGTCAGGAGAACCTGCGCCTTCCACATCAAAGTAATTGGTTTTGGTGAGTTTCTCGGTGGTGGGTGGAAGATTGAGGGAGGTCAGCAAGGTGGCGGATGAAGAACTCGACATTGTGGGAGGTGGCTCTTTGATACCATGAAAATGTGTAAGCATTCTCACCTCGTTGCGGAGATTGCATGAGTTTATTTATAGAGTCAAGAATAGCCCATGACGTGACAATACAAGGCAAGACTCAACCCGAGATTGACTGTTACAATTAGCCTAATATACAATCTGATAATGCATACATGATTGATTACATGATGGGAAGCTTCCGTTTACGCGTCCGAGCTGGTGCATCTCCACGCGAGTGACGGTGGATCTGCGAGGACAACGACCACGCATGGTGGAGGCAGATCCATGTGCAATGGGGTTGGATTCACACATGGTGGCGGTGGATCCATAGAAAGTGGTGGCACTGGATCCAAGCACGACAGTGAGGAGGGTGACGGTGGTGGGCTGGTGGCAGGGTTGGGATCCGGCGAGGACGGTAGTGCCAGCGACAATGTAGGGTAGCAATGACGTGTAACACCCTAGGTGTTAAGCTTGCTTTTGCACTTGCGTTTCATAAGCATAAGCATCATCTATGCATACATGAGCATCACATGAAATAATGATGTGAAACATTGCCTTGCAACATGTCTGGTTATGCTATGTTTCAATATGTGCCTATGCCATGCTCATGCTTGTAATGCCATGTTTGTCTTTGTTTGGTCACCAAACCAACTTAGAAATGTTTAGGGTACAAAATGAAGTCATGTTTATACTAAGTACTTTGGCTAATGAAGTCTCTAAGTGATAGTTGACCTAGATTTGACCTAGGAGTGGTTTTGATTGACCTAGTATAAAAGTATTGTTACAATACTTTTCTATTGGTGGGCCCTTAATAAAAAGTGTAGATAATTAGGTGCTGTTCAAAAAGTTATTTTTGGGTCAACTCATGAAAATGTCTCTAACATGTTCAAAAAGTGCTCCAAAGTCAAAAATTAGGTGCTGTTTTGGAAAGCTCCAAAAATTCCCTAAGTTATTTTCAAAGTGTGGATCTTTAGAAATTTATAATTCAAAAATTAGGCAGAATTAGACTGTGACTCTTTAATATGAAATGTTCCTCTCTTCAAAATCTACAACTTTTGTTTTTGGAGCAATTCTTGAAAATGCTTGGAAATGGCTCAAATTAATGCATTTTAGTGATGTTTTGGAGTTTTTAAAAATAAAAATTGAAAAAAGGAAAAGGGTGGGCCTTACCTCGGCCGCGGCCTAGCAGCTGAAGCTGGCCCAGCCCACGACGTGCCATGCCTGCACTCTCATGCCTGCCTCTCCCCGGCCGACGCTCGCCGCGTGGCAGCCGGCCACCGGCGACGAGGGGCGGTGCTTGCTCCGACCGGCGATCGCGCCTTCAAGGCCAGTCGGGACGCGCCCTGCTGCTCCCCTCCTCCACTCCATCCTATCCCCTCCTTCTCTGGTTCAAAAAAAACCGAGCGGGCGAGCTCGCCACCGAGCGCCGCCACTGCTCCGCCGGAGCAATCTGCCGCCGTTGCTCCACCTCCGCTCGAGTGCTCGCGCACAACGCTCCACTTCGACCCGCTCCAGCTTTTGCACCCGCTCGCACCATCGATTGCGCTAAGGTAATGCCCAATTGGGCATTTCTTCCACGTCTTCGTCACGGTCACCGGCGCTGCCGCGCGCGGTCTGCCGTGGACGGCACCCTTCCGCTCGCCCTCTCTTTTTGTTCTTGGGCGCTTTGAAGCCGCTAGGAGTCGTAGATGGGGATTTCGGTGACGAAGCCACCTGTTAGGGCTCTAGCGAGCCCAACCATGGCCTCGCCGGCAACATGCACGCGGCCACCCCGCCATTGCCACCGTCGAGTGCGCACTTGTGCTCCCGCGCCGCCATCTTATAGCCTATAGTGTGCGACTCGTCAAGGAGAAGCCATTGGTGGTACCCATTCCACCGGAGACTCGCCGACAACAAGCTTTCACCGGTCAGCGTCGCCCCTGCCGTGGTGTGACCGACGGGTGGGGTCGGGTTGACTGGGACCCACGTGATAGTGGCCTAGGTGCACTGCACCAGGTGCACCTAGGGCTTAATCGATTTGGTTTTTAAGAAAATTATTTCCAGAAATCCATTTATTTCTTGTAAAATTCATACCTTGAGATGTAGTGAAACAAATTTTGTTGTGCTTGTCTTGAATAGATCTACATGTGAAAAATATGAAATACCATTTTTGTGATACTTTTCTATATAGCTTTATTTAATTTGTTAAATGCTGATAACTTGGAAAATGGCTAACTAATTACAGGAATGTCAGAAAAATATGATTCCAATTTTGTTAAATATATGTCATGCTTTGAATGTGGAAGAAAATGGCTTGGTGAATTAGGTGGATTAAATGCTTATTTCTTGTAAAATTTGTAGGGCCAAAAATATGAGAAAGATGTGCATGTGAAATATTGTCTACAGTGTTCTTATGCTAAGAGGATAGTGGGAAAAATATGAAATCTGTTGTTTGATACTTTTCATAGTACAAAGTATTTTCATGTGCAATTATGCCTGCTGGTTTGTCATTTTTGTGTAGGCTAAAATACTTATCATTTTGATCTAAAAGTTTTATGATAGACTCTTGTAGACATGTTTAATCTACTGTAATTTTCTCAGGATTTTCTGAGCATTAGAAAAAGGTGGCTTTGTTATGTCCTTTATTTAATAAAGGTGAATTGATACTTAAATGGATTAATCCTAGTCATGCATGATACTTTTGTATGCCTTTGAATTATGTGTGACCTGCTGGTATGATTAGTTTAGTTCAATGTGAGGTTTACATATGCAGCAAATAGTTAGTTAATTGGTCTACTTGTATGTATGTATGCATGTTTTGTTTGTGTGTTGTGTATAAATAACTAGAGAGGAGATTTGCACCTACATGGTAAAATAAAATGAAATTTCTTATCACCAATGAGTTCATGTTCATTCATGTGCAAGCATTCATCCTTACACACACATAAGCATTCATACAGGATCGTTGGAGGAAGTGACGCCGTTGGAGTTCAGAGTTCCACAGGAGGACGTTCCACCAGAGGTGCCGGCTCAGGAAGGACAAGAGGCCGGGGAACCAGACGTTGAGCTGCCGGGGTGCCAGGACCACCAGCTGTCCTCGTTCTTGAAAGGCAAGCCTCGGAGCATTTTACTCCCTGTGGTTTGCAAATTTTACTTTGCGTCCTTTATGTTTGATGCATTATGTTATAGGAGTTGCTTGAAACCGTTGATGCATATCTACTATTCTATATTCTTTGATTACCATGATACATCCTTACCCTGTTAAGTCTAGTATCAAAATATATGCTTAGTCATTCTTAGACCGTTAGAAGTGGGTGATTTCCTGTCACATACGCTTTAGGTGAAATAAATGATCATGTTTAACTATGTTGCTATCATGGGAAGATAACCATATGTGGTTGGATGAATGGAGACCAGGCGAAATGTTAGGCAGCAAGGCATGGGTCTTGTGTGCTTGTAGTTTCTATCTGTGTCGATTAACGACCGTACCATTGTCGGCCCTCAGTCTTTTTAAACGCATGCCTCACATTTAGTTGGCCGGATAACTCTTTCCGACCGCAAAGCCTAGTAGCTCTATTCGGACCGGTGACCTAGATGCTGCCAAGACCACCTCGGGCTAGTTGACCATGGGCAAGAATGCACTGACAACCCTGAAGTACAGTGGGTAGGCATGACTTGAGCGACCTGGTGTTGGAACAACCCTAGGTGTAGAGGGTTCATGGCGGTCCCGCGGCTATCCGAATAGTATCAAGGGTTACCTAAATCGACCATGACGGGGAAGCGTGGTTTGTGTGAGGAATAAATCACCAGCTGGTTAGTAATTGATTTGAATCGCCATCGCTCCTGGATAGTGAGTAACTGGACTGAGGTACTTCATCGTAATAATGTGGCTATGGAAAACAATGATGGTTAGAATGATGATGTTGAAAAAGCTAAAACTGATGTGGTTACTATTGATTGCTTATAACTAATCAAGTGAATGATTTAGTATAGCTACACACTTAGTATAATCAGGTTGCAACTATAAGCTGCTGCTAATTATCTAAATGAAGTCCTATCTGTTACTTACGCTTTTCCGCAAAAAGAGTCAAGCTAGCCCACTTATGTAAAGCCTTGCATACTCCTTAGTGTCAATTTATTTCTGGTTTATGATGGTTAAGTCTAGCTAAGTACCTTCTCGTACTCAGGGTTCTTTTCCCATTTGTTGCAAATGGTGAGATGTACTATAGCTATTGTAAGAACTGCTTCTACCCTGCTTTGGGCGATGAAGAGTAGGACCAAGGGCAATGATTATTCCGTCTATCTTACCCCAGTTGCTTTTGTTGGATGAGACCTCGACCTGGCACTTTATTTAAACTCAAATATGTGTATTGGATTTGAACTATTGCTTCTACTATCTATCTATCTATTTCGAACCAAGTATTGTAATGTTATTATTTGAACTCTGATGTATTTGAACTATGTGTAAATTTTATGTAAGCATGTGAACTATAATTGCTAAACCATTACGATCTTGGCTGTGTTGAAAAAGTTTGAGATCCTTCGTGATTTCGTGGACTACCAGGTTTATATGTGCTCAAGTATGCAATGACGAATGTCTCGATAGTTGTTTTCGTGCTTGTGCTCTTATAAATTGGACGGTTCCGTGACACGACGGCAGCTGCTTGGTTAACGCAGGCCCATGAAACTCTCGTTGAGATTTGCCTAAATATAGAAACTACATGATAATTTAATTTTGCTTTAGCCTCCGTCCAGTCAACCATAATGAAGATGAGCAAGGCCAAGAGGCGGAGAAGAGCATTAGACTGACCGCACTGCGGTCCTCTAAACCATCCTGCAGGCCCTGTTTACCGAAAATGTTGCTGCAGCGCGGTACTCTACTACCTCCTCTATTTTAGCGCACGGTTGCATCTCCGCTATTCCTGGCACGTGAAAAGGCATCCGCTATGTGCATGCAGCAGAAGAGAGAGGAGAGATGTGAGAGTATCTAGCGCGGGCCCCACTACTTTAACAAACTAAAAAATGTTATAACTCACAAACCAAAAAACCAAATTAAATTCTGATTACACCATTGAATTTGTTTCAATAAATCATTCAAAATAAGATCTCACATGGATATATTTAGATAAAATTTATTTACAAACATGTGGGCCTCACTGTTGGTAGTTGATATAGAGTATGAGATATAGAGGATCATGAATGCGGGAGAAATGTGTATAGAGGAGAAAATATGAATGAATAGGACGAAATATTCCTTTTAGAGGATAAATATAGAGGACGAAGAGTGCGGATAACCTAAGGCTACCCCAACGCTACACCGTGTCCTGTAGCCTCAAGCAACACGTATGCACTTGCTCTCCACGTCCCGTCGGCAGTCTCACAGTACGCCATAGTAGCCTGCAGAGGAGCCGACCGCCTCATCTGACAAAAAGGTGAAGCACCTAGCAGAGCGAGCGTTGAAGTGAATGATGCCTCTGGCCCACATAGAAAGCAGGATGAGGAAGTTGCAAACTGCATGCATGTGGAGCCTAGAATAAAATAACTTCTCTATCACTGCATCGTGGGATTGTTTGCCTCACCTCTGCATTGGTCGTGCCCTTAGAGCAAGGGTAAATAGGACCAATATGTCTTTTCCGGTCCTCCTTCCATGCTGGCTTGCAAACATGTCATGCCATCATGCCACGTCGGCGAAGGCACAGCATTACAGTGGGAAAAAAATTGGAATCATTGGAGGTTCCTTCTGCCTAGTGCGACTGAGACCGACTTAGCTCCGGCGACCCTCAAACCCAAGCCAGCCATGGACGGGCTGTGTTGGACGGAGGAGGTGGACGACCTGGTCGATGCCGGCGCCATCGACGGTGCCATCACCCTCCTCGAGTCCGTCGTCTCTGGCCTCTCTACCTCCGCCGCTCCCCTGGCCACCGACCTCCACCTCGCCACGGCGCTCGGCGACCTCACGGGTCTGCATGCCTCCCGCTGCGACACCCTCCGAGCCGACGAGCTCCGTGCCCGCGCCCGTGCCATCGCTCTTCGGTCCTGAGCCACGGCCCCTGGGACTGGGACCCTAGAGTTCGTCTTCCCCTTCTCGTCATCCTTGTTGCTCTTGTACTTCGTGGTTGGGAGCCCTTCACTCTGGGTCATTTTTCAACTGCTTAGCTGTTGCTTTGTTGGATATCGAGCGAGCTTGGCTTGGCTCAGTCTAGCTCGAGCTAGCTCGTTAGGCTAACGAGCCAGCTCGGCTCGGCTCATTAATATTACGAGCCAGAAGGGCAGCTCAGCTCGGCTTGTTCGCGAGCTCGAGCTGGCTCGTTTAGTTCGCGAGCTACTAAAACAAATAGGACACACATGTTTATAGTGTTGATGCTACATCAATTCCAAAAGGTGACGTCCACCATTATGCAACCATACATGATTAATACATATCATGTTCATCAAAAGTATCAACCATGAGATTGTTCCTTACCTCCCAGTATTTATCACATTTATCTAACATTGCAGCTGCCATATTTTGCAAATATGCATCATTTGATTTCTTTGCCTTTATCAATGCAATCTAGGATTGACCGGTTGTGTCAGTGGTGTGGGCTTGGTTGGGCCTCCCTCGTGAACCCTAGATTGATGGTCGTCGGCTGATAGGCCTCAGCTCGTGAGTAGCTTGCAAGCTAGCTCAAGCTGGCTCGTTAAAACAGCGAGCTAGACTTCCAGCTCAGCTCATGAAAAAATTAAAACGAGCTGAGCCGAGCCGAGCTGAGCCGGCCACGAGTCGAGCGAGTTGGCGAGCCGCGAGTATTTTGTCCAGCCCTAGCTATTGTTAGAGTTACCTTCGTTGTGTTGTTCTTGTTCATACGTAGGAATATAGGTTTATAATGTGCAATAGGCATGATCAGGAGGGATTGGTCACCTAAGTCCTGGATTACTCGGAATTTGCAGCATCTGAACCTTTCTCTAGTCTATTAGCAGTTGGCACTTGACTCTGTACTCTGTAGTTACCCCATTTCTCTGTGTGCTCAGATTGGGGCTTGGGCTCTTGGCTGCTACTTCTAACACCAGATTCTGTGGCAAAATGGATATATCTAAAACAGTAGTACCAGGGACACTAGCTAGGTATGTACGATCTCCTACTTGGGCGCCTCTTTGTTAGTTCTTGCTTAGTTACTTATATGTTTGTTTTATGTCAAACGACTGAAGGGATCAGGAGCTGTCTGAGAAATGTTCATCACAAGAGTGCGCGACGGGTTCAAAAGACTCAGAAGTCTCAGCTAATACTGATAAAAACAATGAAGATGGGGCGGATGGTATTGTTTTTTACTTTTTATAACTTTCTTGTGCTATTGAACTTGTGGACACAGCTCACGGCAAATTGAGATCGTGCATTGCTCCTTTGATGTGTGCAGATTGGGAGGCTATTGCGGATAGTGGCGCCTTTGATGACACACTAGTGCACTCTCTTGAGCAAGGCGCTAGGGTATCTTCTTGCAGCTCCTCAGAAAAAAGTAGTACCCCATCTTCAGGAGTTCAGGGCCCAAAAGGAGGGGGAGGGGCTCATTTCTTTACAATAAGAGTGTTCTGTACAGTGACCAGTGTGGTTCGGAAAGAGAGTCGGATGACAAACAGTCTAATCCTCAGGTTGGATCAAAGGATCATGTGAATGGGCCAGAGAACAATGCTGTTACAGGTATTCAAGATACCATTATATTTTTATATGCATGGTTATATTGTTCATGCTGAATTTTAAATGGAGGACTTCATTACTTAGCTAGGCCTTGTAGCTGCTGCACAGTTTGGGACAAGGCATGTCCTTGTTTTATATGACTTTTCACCAAGCACGAGGACAACAGACCTGGAAAGGATTTTTGAGAAGTTTGGGGATCACGGAGTTGCCATTCGCTGGATTAGTGATACTTCTGCACTTGCTGCTTTTCAGTCTCCTTCGGCTGGTAATTTGATTCTTACAGTTATTTGTAACTATGCTTGTGTATGGTACCATCATAGGACATGATCTTCTGACTTCAGTTATCTGAGATATGACGGATTAGACAAGTATAGTTATCTGAGAGAAGAAACTTGTGGGTTAAAATGATAGGTGGTCTCGCCATGACTCCACCCCTGAAACCTGAATAAGTTATGTCAGTTTGTTTACAAGTCACTTTGTCTACTCATATTTTGTGAGCTTGTGGAATTGTATTTTGCTGTGTTTCATGGTTTGTTCAACTGTAATAGTTTGCTGGTATTCCATTCTGTTAGGGTAGAACTTGATGGAGATGATATTAACTGTGAAGCAATCCTCTGTTGCTGTTGTAGTTTTGGTTCCATTTATTCTGATCCCTTTATTCTTGAAATTGACTTGCAGCTAATTAATGAGGCTCAAGCTTGCATACCTCCAAGATACAAAGTACGGTCACTGAAGCAGGATGATGACCTATTGACAAAAATAGATGGTAGAGGTAACACCTTGTGTCTTGTGATGATGATTCCTTTCTACTTGCTTGCCTCTCTTTGCATGCTTTGTGGATTATCACATCTTAATTATCTGGTCTTGTTAGAATTGCTGCACACTGTGTTCTAAGTTGCTCTCGTGTCTCGCTGCAGACCTAGATCCGCCCAAGCCGAGACCAAAGACATCTGCAAGAACGGCTCAAAGGCTAATTGCTCATGGGATGGGATTGAAGCAGTTCACAAACTTTGGGTCTGACGAGTTGAAGAAACAGGAGGGAGAGAGGAAGAACAGAATTGCCGCTAGACAAGCAATGCGTGATGAGGCTTGGGGTTCAGATTGATGGAGAACATACCAGTATACCACGATGGCTGGTCGCGCACATCACGCCTGCGAGTTTGTTACACGGGTGTTTTAGGTGCTTGTACTCTTTGCATGGTCAAATGTTGATTGATACGGAGGGATCTGAGAGCAGAGGCCGATGGATATGTAACCAGATCGCCTTTGACAGTCTTGCTGAGTGCGCATTGTGTATTGGAATGGCGATGTGTACACTGAGCTTGCTGTACGGGTAGGAAGGGATCAGGACGGGATTTTCCCGAACTGAAATGCAAAGCACGCGTAGCAGTACATTTTGTGACCTTCCCGCCTAGCACCTTACATACCTAACTGCTGCATTGTCTGTGGCCAATCTGTGATTAGCCCTATGCGTAACCGGCTGTGTTTTTTTAGTGCAAATGCAAGCTTGTCAAGTGCTACGAATGAATACTGTCAATTGGTACATAAGAACAGAGAAACCTAGAATGGAAGATATTTAGGTTACATGTGATCAAATAAGTATGATGATTTGTAGAAATTGGTGGAGCCAACAAGAAAGATCGATGTAGTGTTCTTGAAAATTTAATAAATCTTCCTTTATCAAACAAAAATGTCTAGATTGAAGATAAAAAAGGAGCATTGTTTAAAAAAAAAACTCTATCTGCGGGGGTAAGACAGCCCCCCGAAGACGTTCTCACGCAGGCCGAGAAAACTCCCGAACCTCTGCCCCACCCATACATAGCGGCACCCTAGCTCCCGTGAGACTGGGCTAGCCTTAAACCTATGCCTTGGCGTGGGGCACACGAGGGGATTTTTCTCAACGCGCAGATAAACTGCGCCTCTTCCGGCCAACAAATCCGCCCCCGAGGGGGTTCAAACTCTGGCTGGCAAGGTGCAGAGTGCATAGCGAGACCAACTGATCTAGCGTTCGCTTGCGAGTATTGTTCATAGATCACGGTTGAAATCATATTTATTCTATTTAGACACTTAACATTAGACAATCAAGAGATGTATTTATGGATAAAACAATCTATAATTATTGTGAAGGTTTGTTTACTTACAATTTCTAGTGATTAGTGAAAAAGTAATGAGATGTACTAATAACGGTTCTGCAACGTTAGGGTGGGGCCAGGCCCCTGCCCACCCCCTTGTCTCCACCCTGAGTGACAATTCCTCTTGGCTCCATACTTCAACCAGGGACCAGGGTGTTACTTCACTACCAGTCACCATCACCTATCAATTTGTCATTAGGATCTCTTCAGAAAGCTGGATTAAATTTGTCATTTGTAACAACGGGTAGTATAATAAGATATTGGATTTGACAGCAAAACTGAAAATATTACCAGCAAGCCCGATTTCATCCAGCCTCCTTACTACTGGGCATGTCAAAAGTTTTGGGGTTAGGTTAGAGGAAATGATGAGTGCGATATGCATGCTCGTATCCATTGTCACCCTGTTCGTTTGGACTTATCAGCAGAATCAGCAGCCATCCAGCAGTGTTTTTCTCTCACAATAAACCAGCGAACAGTGCTTTCAGCACAATAAACCAGCGAAACGAACAGGCCGTGTAATTGTAACCATAACCTTGCTTTTCACCAAAGTCTATGTCAGGGGGCAGGTCACAAACAAGACATGGCTCTCCCAGTCCTATCAATGTCATACCACACACGTTTCACATGCTGCTTCTTCTTGCCATTTCTGCAACAATTTAACAGTTTCAATCTTGAATACAGTGCACATCCTCTCTATGAGGTGAGAACACAATACAACAATTGCAAATTAAACCTACAAATAGAAAACCAACAATTTACGTGTGTGGTTATTGATGCCATTAATAAAGCTAGAAAATCTTTCGCAAAAAAAAATAAAGCTAGAAATATTTCCATGTTTATGAGGGCAAATAACCCGTCTTTGCGAAGGATGTGCTGTCAAAAGGAGCGTCATAATACAATCATTATCATCATTTGCCCTATTCACTAGATAATCAGCATCCCAATATATTCAAAGATGATGGTGATATCGTTAATATTAGCACCAGCCTGCATAGTGAAACTAGAAATTGGTATGGATAACTGTCATTTTTTCAAAGGTAAAGAAAAGTGTGGGTATGCCATAGAGTCCACAGTTTTTCTCTCAAAATTTGTGCTTATGACACTGAAATTAGTGTGTGCGACACAAGAATGGCATGGGCAGTGGTGCACACACAAATTCTAGTGGCATGCACACAAATAGCGGATTTGACGAGCATAAATGCAAACTCTGAATTAGGAACAAACAATTTAAAAAGGGCACTACTCTGTTTTTAAATAGATGACATTTAGGTCAACTAACTAGTTCAAATATTTAGCTTCTCCTAAGAATCATATATTTAAACCGAATCTGAGTGCCATGAGTTCAAGAAAGTACCCTTCATGGGGATCAAAGACCACAAGAAGTGAAGTCGCCTTCAATTGACAAGAATGTAGAAGTGTGCCGAGTAAAAATGCTACTAATAATGAATAAAGAAAATAAGAGCTTGTTTTAATAAAACCGGTGTAGGCCAAAGGCAGGACCTATATTATGGTAAATGAAGGAATCCAAGATAATCAAGAGGACACAAGTGTAACATATCACACAACAGAAATAAGTCAATCCATGAAAGCTTCGGGCGGTATAAAAACTGAGTCACACATTTTTCTAGTCACACATTTCCATAACTACTATGAAAGAATGAAATAACAATGTTTCCTTAATAATGCTTTCCAATATATTTCCATTAGCGGTGTAAGTGACTACACCCTAGGTTTGCATAACATAGGTACAAGAATTTTATAGGTGTTGATCACCCTAGGGTTTCCTTCTTGTCTAACATTTTGTAGTGCTTGTGCTTGCTTAAACCTATTACTAAACACTCTTACCACGAGATTAACCCCCGACTGACTCTACTAATCAACCAGGGCTTGGGGCATACACCTAGCGGTTGTGCTCGTGCATAGGAATGAAAACAGTACGGATATTTTCTGACCGTATTCGAGACCGAATCCGTTTAGAGGGGTTGAGATCTGTCCGTATCCGAGTCCGGATATTCAACATCCGATACCGTATTCGTATCTGAATACTCAAATCATATATTTATGATGTCGATATCCAATCATATCCTATCTGGCATAATTGACACTATTCGTATTCGAATCCGAGTCCAGACAGAAATATGAAAACAAATGTAATATCAGTGATATTCGTCCGTATCCGATCTGTTTTCATCCCTACTCGTGCGTCCCCACCGAATAACAACCAAGGCCTCCAAGGCTTATGTAGACTCGAGGCCTAGACAAAAGTGACAACGATAGAATGACCGCCCACTTTGCCGAGTCTCCCTAACTGGGCCCATTTGACTCCTGGTCGCTCGGGAGCTCAGACCAAGTGAATGTGACTTCATGCTCCGAACTGAAGACATCATGCCTAGACCCGAGGGATCAGGGAGCCCTTGACTCGGGATGTCCACAAGGATACCATGGCAGGCAACGGGTCCACGAGGAAACTTCGTGCCCCTGGGAAATATCTCAACCCCATGACAGGAGCACGCAGTGGGTCATAAAATCTCGGTGTGAGACTGCCTACCCCTTTTGGCAAGGGTCACGCTCAGGACATGACGCTACATACCACCCGTGACAGGCAGCTCATGCTGCCTTGCCGCACCACTCGCCACATGCTGCTTATGAGACTGAAATTAGTGTGTGCGACACAAGAATGCCGAGGGCAGTGGTGCACACACAAATTCTAGTGGCATGCACACAAATAGTGGATTTGTGTGCACCATAGCACAAACGGGCGGGAGGCATGTCACGGGCGCTGGCTGCCCAGCCCCTACTGCCTAGCTCGTAGCCCACCGCGCCTCCTGTCCCAAAACCCTAGGAGCAGGATGCCGCCAGCCTGGCCCAGCTGCTGCACCTCACGCCCCCTATCCCAAAACCCTAGGAGCAGGGTGCCTCCAGCCGCCGTCGCCACCGCTCAGACGCGGACCCTGCTCCCCTGTTCATGTGGGCACAGCCCCTGATCTTGCCGCGTGGCAGTGTAGGTACGGACGCAGGGGAGGAGCCAGGAATCGATGATAGGGGGCAATGGATAAGTAGTAGAACCAATAAACCATACCAGGTTTTAGTCACATATAAACATGTTTCACAATCTCAACCAAAAGAAACTATATATCTACTATATTAAACTTAGCTCCACGACTACAATCTCAACCAGCTTTAAAAAACTACAATGGTCTACCCGGAAATAAAAACTACAACGGTCTTTTCTCTTATTCGTATTATCTAAAACTGGAAACGGAAATTCAGATAGTGAACTAGTGATTGTTGATTAGATTAGGGTCATACCTTGCTGAACTGAAGTGCTGATGAGCTAACAGACGGGACCACGGCAGCCGGCAGGGCGGCAGCCACAGCAAATCTGCAGCGGTGTCAATATGGTCGGCGGCGCCAGCACGCCGCGGCGGCGTCGCAGCACAAAGGTCTTGTTTAAAGTTTAGTCACAGTCACAGTCACAGTGTCACACCATGCGGCAGGCCATCGAGTGGGAGACGAATCCTTGTTTAAAGTTTAGTCCTGGTCACATTGAATGTTCGGAGACTAATTAGGAGGACAAAAGCTCTAGGCTAATTATAAAACTAATTGCAAAAGCTCTGGGCTAATTTGCGAGATGAATTTATTAAACCTAATCCATCATTAGCAAATGTTTACTGTAGCACCACGTTGTCAAATCATGGACTAATTAGACTTAATAGATTCGTCTCGCAAATTAGCCTACATTTGTGTAATTAGTTTTATAATTAACCTATGTTTAATATTCCTAATGGGTATCAAAGATTCAATGTGACGGGACTAAACT
This sequence comes from Saccharum hybrid cultivar R570, assembly GCA_038087645.1. Lineage (NCBI taxonomy): Eukaryota > Viridiplantae > Streptophyta > Magnoliopsida > Poales > Poaceae > Saccharum > Saccharum hybrid cultivar. Next base: position 3,844,026 of record JAQSUU010000474.1, on the reverse strand, counting down.
TTAGTCCGAGGGAAACAAACACCCTGGCCTTGGGCCACCGGATAGGTCCAACTAAATGAGCTATTTCTTAATGGGCCTCACGGGCACTTGACGTTTGACTGAATTAAAAGGTGCTAAACAACTACTATGTATTATAGAGGGATTAGTACAGCATTGGGGGTACGTGCCAGGCCCCCTTCAGCCCCCCTCCCTCTGCCTTTCTACAGACGCCGAGGCATCGCCGTCCGTGCTTGAACCCTAGCCGCCTCCGCGCCCTTAAATAGTTATGTCATCGCTCCACTCTCACCTTCCTCCGGTAACCGCCACCATCACCTTCCCTGTCTCTTTCCCTTAGTTGCCACCCTAGCACCCTTCTTCGCCCGCATCACACCGGTAGCTGCCACCTGGAGCAGCGCGCCATCGTCGAGAAGCCAAGAGCCACCGCGACGTCGACCCTCGCGCCACTACCTCGAGCCACAGCTGGCTGCGGACTGGTCGTGGCCGTGCATGCCTAGCCACACAATTTTACGGTGAGAATTATGAGTTGCACATTTGACGTGCTATGTAGCGCCGTGTATATGGACAAAACATACACACTTTTATTAATTCCTTTCAGCAAAATGCATGCATAGGTTTTAGTAATAAATAGAATTAAATGTGCATGTCATTCAAATAATTCGATACAATTATGATCCGGATCGACACAACATGGTAAAAATGTTTTCATTCTTAAATATTCTCTTCACTCTCCACGTGAACACCTAACTCAGGCTATGTCTGGCAGGGTTCCGGATTCTAGTTATTCTACTCAAAATCTAAAACTTTTCTTGCTAGCAAACGCATCCTCCGCTCCTATTGTTTTCCTCCACCACTGAATGATTTTGCCGGCTGCTTTCTCACTATTCAACTCTAGGATCAGTCGCAGGTTCGTTCCGATCCACTTCCAATTCTCTGTGCCTTTGAAATATAAAATTTTCAAGCCGCTATATATATCTAGGATCGAGGCCTCGACGGAAGAGCTTATGAGACTGAAATTAGTGTTTGCGACACAAGAATGGCTAGGGCAGTTGTCATGGTCGGCAAGACATACACTAGAAGGAGACAACCCAATAAGGCAACAGGCTAGTTAATTATTAAGGGATAATAAGGCCAGCTGTTATAGATTTAATCTAGATGAATGGTTAGCCTATTGGGCTAGACCCATTAGTAATTGTAACCCCCATATATATATATATAGACGATTAATGAGAAGGCAAGCAAGTTTAGGGTTTAACCCTTTTATCCCTCTCCCTCTCTTCTTTTCTCGCAGCCGCCGCCTCTCTTCTCTCTCCAGTGGCTCCCTGCCGCCGGCGCCAGCACCCAGCCAGCCCTGCTACCGTGCCACTGCTTCCAGGCCGGCCACCAGCCAGCCTAGCCGCCGCCCAGCCAGCCCCAGCCGGCTGCTTGGCTGCTTAGATCGGCCCACAGCCGATTCCCAGCACGCTCAGGAGATTAGGCGTGCGACAGCAGTGGTGCACACACAAATTCTAGTACACATGCACACAAATAGCGGATTAGTGTGCGCCATAGCGCAAATGGGCAGGAGGCATGTGACGGCCGCTGGCCGCCCTGCCCCTCGTGCCGAGCCTCAGTTGAGACCGTGCTGATCGAGCAACAGCCTGCAGCCCCTGCATCCATTACTACTCATTGTGTTCGCCTCTACCTGGATGTGAGCAGCCTCTACATGCTCAGTACCGCCGGTTGCCACTGCTGTGTCATGCCGCCATGGTACCGCTTGTTTATTACTTTCAGTTGCTGCTATCGACCAAAATTGAATTTTATGATCAATACCTTTGCAGCAAGTTTGTCCCTTCAATTTCGTTTTTTACCGTATCTAGATCTATATATCTCAAGCCTGTTTGCCCTTTATTTTTCCTACAATGTGTGTAGCATGTAGTTGCTAGCTAGGCCAAACTCAAGGCAAAATTTTCCCCTTCTCGCTCTAATTTCAAAATCTTTTGCAAGACAACCCCTTTGTTGTGATGGTGACCAAGTCAACACTACTACAAAGGTGAATTCAAAATAAAATGTTTTATGAATAAATTAAAAGCTTGAGTTGAATCCGAGCCTGCACTCAAATTTAACAAATAACCCTCACACATGTTTTCTTATTTTCCCCTCGTCCTAGCCCACGTCGCACATCTGCACTTCCTCCGGCCCAGCTAGCAGCCCACCGCACCTCCTCGCCCACCGCACACACGAAGCAGCCCGCTTGGCCCAGCTGCTATGCCCCTGCACCCAAAAACCTAGGAGCAGGGCGCCTCCAGCCGCTGCCACCACTGCTCGGATGCGGACCCTGCGCCCCTATACACGCAGGCACAACCCCTGATGTTCACTGTGTGGCAGCACAGGTACAGACGCTGAGGCATCGCCGTCTGTGCCCGAACCCTAGCCGCCTTCGCGCCGCGCCCTTAAATAGTGCCATTGTCGTTCCGCTCTCACCTTCCTCCTATAGCCGCCGCCACCACCTACCCTGTCCCTTTCCCCTCAATGGCTGCCCTAGTGCCCTTCTTCGCCCGCGTCGTGCCGGTGGCCACCACCTAGAGCAGCGTGCCGTCATCGAGATCCCTTCATATCAGGAAATTAAACAAGCCCTTCCTTTTTCCCTTCATAGCCTTTTATCTACCCAATCCTCACTAGGCAACACATTGTCGCTGTCCAATTTGTCTCCTTTATGGGCCTATTTAGAGACACTCGAGGTTTTTAAGGCCCATGAGAGAAGCCTCACGCATCCTCCATAAAAATATAACCCTAGTCACCGTCCTACCTCTACATTCCCCTTTCCTTAAGAATTCTCATACAACCCTAGCCACCTTTTCATCTCCTTTCCCATTTCTACTCGGTGAGAACCACCGCCATCGAAGAAACACCTCTCCGTGTTGATCCTCGACATCGATTCGCTCTCTCCGGTGAGTTTTGTTATCGTTTTTTTTTCCTCAATAACCTCTTTTCTCACCTAAGGCATCCATTTTTCACAATCTAGTTATTGCCTATGCCCCACCTTTTTTCCTCTCTTTGGTGGCTCTCATTGGCAGATCTGTTACCAAGTGAACCGTCTTCACAAGAATTGTCTTCATGACAACCTAGCGTGCCTAAGTGGTATGTCGCCGTAGTCTTTTCTCGAAGCTCGCTAGATTCTGTTCAGTCCCTACCCTCAAATCAGCCCAAAGACTCACTTGAGGTCATCATATTTGGAGGAAGGAGAGGGGAGAGGAACACATATTGATAAGGTATGTTTTAATTTTCCTTTCATTTTTTCCTTTTCTAAAGCAACTTTTCTCTTTTTGGGCCATAGAGTCCACAATTTTGCTCTCAAAATTTGTGTGTGACAGTGAAATTAGTGTGTGCGACACAGGAATGGAGAGGGTAGTGGTGCACACACAAACTATAGTGGCATGCACACAAATAGCGGTTTTCTATTTCTTGCTTGATTGGAATGGTTACAATGCTCCTATATTTATAGTCCCTATCAGACTTGACCCTCAAGCAATCTATACTTATTCTCCAAGGAACTACGGAAAGAGTCCTTATAGACTTGGACCGCCTTCATTACAAGCAAAACTATTTATTTCCTAATAAATCTTAATCTATTTTTCCTAGGCAAATCTCTACTAATTTTCCTACATTTTTTTCCAACTTTCCTATTTATTCTAGATCTTCCCGAATATTGGGAAATTCCATGGGCGACCCGCCCCCTGGTTGCGCCCTCCCCTAGTCGTACGTAGGAGGCACCCTAGGTCGGCCATGGCCCTGCATTGGGCTTCGCTAGGTCCACTAGGCCCATCATGTCAGGTCCATATTGGGCGCATGACACATGCCCTACAATCATCCACACACAAAGACCACGTGCAACTCCTCCTCTCACCCATGCGCCCTCGCCCGCCCTCGCCCTCGCCCCCACCCCGACTCCTTGGTTTTTCTGTAACCCTAAACCATCAAACGCCCCCGCCCCCTCTCCCCCCGCCGCTGCCACTAGCCGACCCCATGCTCGCGTTGCAGAAGCCGTGGCCAGCCTTCTTCGACCCATGCATGGCAGCTGCAACCGTGTTGACGATCACCTCGCGGTCAACCTCACCATCCAGTAGTTGTCGCCAAGGTCCTCCCTCTGTCCGCGCCTCCAACGCCTGCTTCAGCCCCACCATCCCCCTCGCCAAGCATGCCACCAGGCTGACAACGCAGCACTATCCGACATGACGGAGAGTCACCCTGGTGCCCAGCCTTGCTCGCTGTGGGGGCATGCACGGCCCATCCACCGCAGCGGTGACTTCGTTGACCGGGAGCAGGGCAATTCCCCATCCGCAGTCTGCTTACTTCCTCCTTTGCCTCTCCCTCCCTGTCAGCATTTTTTCGAGACGTTGAGGTATGGATAGCACCACAGATTTGACGTTTTCTCAAATTTGTTCTTCATCTATGGTTTTCTGATTTCTGAAATTGGAAAGGTTTTTTCAGTCTTTTTTAGGTTCTCTCTACTGGAATGAATTACCCTTGATAGGTTGTCTCTAAAATTTACTATTCTTTAATATCAGCACCAGCCTGCACAGTGAAACTGGAAATTGGTATGCATAACTGTCATTTCTGCAAAGGTAAAGAAAAGTGTGGGCATGCCATAGAGTCTACCATTTTTGTCTCAAAATTTATGCTTATGAGACTGAAATTAGTGTGTGCGTCACAAGAATGGCGAGGGCAGTGTTGCACACACAAATTCTAGTGGCATGCACACAAATGGCAGATTTGTGTGCGGCATAGCGCAAATGAGCGGGAGGCATGTCACGGCCGCCCTGCCCCTCCTGCCCAGCTCGCAGCCCACCGCGCCTCCTGGCCCACCGCGGGCGCAGCTGCACCCCGCGTCCCCTGCACCAAAAAACCTAGGAGCAAGATGCCTCCAGCCGCCGTCACCACCGCTTGGATGCGGACCCTGCACCCCTGCTCACGCGAACACAGCCCCCGATGTTTGCCACGTGGCAGTGCAGGTACGGACGCTGAGGCATCGCCGTCCGTGCCCGAACCCTAGTCGCCTCCGCACCCTTAAGTAGTGTTGTCGTCGCAACGCTCTCACCTTCCTCCTGTAGTCGCCGACACCACCTTGTCCCTGTCCCTTTCCCCTCAGCCGCCGCCCTAGCACCCTTCTTCGCCTGGCCACCAACAGGAGCAACGCGCCGTTGTCGAACCACTGCGACATTGACCCTCGCCTCCACCCTCAGCCACGGCTGGCCGCGGACTGGCCGTGGCCGTGCCTAGCCACATAATTTAACGGTGAGAATTATGAGTTGCACATTTGACTTGCTATGTAGCGCCGTGTATGGAAAAAACCATACACAATTTTATTAATTCCTTTTGGCAAAATGCATGGATAGGTTTAGTAAATAGAATTAAATGTGGATGCCATTCAGATAATTCGAACAATTATGATTTGGATCGACACAAAATGGTGAAAATGCTTTCGTTCTTAAATATTCTCTTCACTCTCCACATGAACACCTAACTCAGGCTACGTTTGGCAGGTTCTGGATTCTAGTTATTCTACTCAGAACCTAAAACGTTTCTTGCTAGCAAACGCATCCTCCGGCGTGTTCCTCTTGTTTTCCTCCATCATTGATTTGTTTTGCCGGCTGCTTTCTCACTATTCAACTCTAGGATCTGTCGCAGGTTCGTTTCCGATCCGCTTCCAATTCTCTGTGTCCTTGAAATAGACATTTTTCAAGGCGCTATATATACCTAGGATCGAGGCCTCCGGTACCCATGCCACCGCCGCTTGTTTATCACTTTCGTTTGCCGCTATCAGTTAACCAAAATTAAATTTTATGATCAATACCTTTGCAGCAAGTTTGTCCCTTCAGTTTCGTTTTTTACCGTATCTAGATCTATATATACCAAGCCTGTCTGCCCTTTATTTTTCCTTTTTGTTAGAGATGTACTACGCCCGACTCACTTCGTGCCTTTTCGTTGTAAGCGTAAGCTTATTTAGTTATTTCCTAATTGCCTCTTCATCAATAAATAGTACAGTTCTACTTTGTTTCCTGATGAGACTGATAATGAAATTACTAAGATTTTTCTATGATGAACTCTTGGGTTAAATCTGCAACGTTCACTACACCACAACACTAAATTACCGTCTGACGTTGGTTGCTAAAGGTTGACATTCACTGTTAAACAGTTGGTCCGTAAGGAAGATTTGTCATAGATCCTCAGTCGTTAATTCTACATATTCCGATGGATTGTCCGTAGCCATATCTATTTCACTTTACAGTTGGATGGTTGGTTGGTGTATCCTATTAATTTGATCAAACCGCCCATCGCTAAATAAGAATCTGCCCTTGGCGCCCTACGTGCGGCCCACTCCTGTGAAATTTTGGCCCAAAATTACCTCCAAACCCTAATCCTCAGTCCCCACATACTCATAGACGCGCCCGACACCCCCACACACCCACATAAGAGCCATCGGTTGACCATACCTGCACACGCCACCGCGAGGGCTACCTTCCCTAACACCCCCCCCCCCCCGGCTCACAGCGCTCCACTCCGGTCGTTCCACAAGCGCGCGACACTCAACTCCGATCGCCCTGTTTCGCGAGCGCGCGTGTGGAGCACCTTCGCTAGCCCTCACGTGCTGGCCACCAGAAGAGAGAGGCGATGTCGTCACACCGCCGCTCCCGCCACTGCCGCAGCGCTCCTGTGTGTGCTCCACTGTTCCTCCAACACCGGTGGCAGATCTAGGTATGTCTCATTCAGATCCCCCATCCATCCCCATCTCCTCCTTTGCATTATCTCCTTCCCTTCCCATTCTTGATACCATTCAAGTGCAGGTTGCTACTCGGCGGCAGCATGGTGCTCCAGCTCCCCACTGCCTAGATCTCCACATCTCCCCATTACCCTTTTCTCGTGCCTACTTGTTTTTAACTGAAAGGACCAAAATCAAACCCTAAGGAATGATAATGTCACAAATCACTAAATTAGAAAAGAACACCATCACACCGAACCCCACTTTATTACGTTTAAACTATACATAAGTCCATACATTATTAGGACCATTGATTTAAATCTTCGGCTAAGCCTTTTAGCAGCATGTTTTTCAGCAGCAATGAAAAGGCTATAGGTAGCCATAGTCGCCACAATTTGACTTGGCGGTTTCAGGAAAATATGGTAGAAATAAGTGAGTTGTGCAAATAAACTTAGCACAAATCAGGAAACTTACCTCAACTGTTTTCAGGGGAGAGGAGAGGGGCTTCATGTCCTAGTGTTACAGTGTAGATAAGTTTTATTTTCATTGAATTTCTTTTATTTTATAATCTTTCTCTTTAAATATACTATGTCATCTTATCTTATTTAATACCCATAAAACTCTACTAAGATTAGTCTTAGTTTGAAAACACCTTCAACAATAGAATTAATTTGCTAGCTCATATGAACTTTAAAAAAAGTAAATAGAGTAACCTAACATATTAGTATATAAAAATATGTAATTATAGATACATGTAATCTTAGGAAAGTGTGTGTGCTTCTCTTATGAAGAGCTAGCTTATTATTTTCTCACCTTAATGTATAAATTATACTACCTCTGTCCAAGAAAGAATACAATTCTAGATGCATTCTTTATTAATGCATCTAAATATAGTATAAAATGTATCACGATAAATCTAATGATATTTATTTAGTATTATAAATATTAGTATTTTTATTTATAATTAGTTGTCCCCACCTGCCCCTCTCTCTCACCCACCGATAAGTGGACCCTGCCTATCGGGTCCATCCCTAACCTCTAGCCAATGGTCCCTGCCTACCGAGTCCATCCCTAACCTCCAACCTTGGTTGGAGGTTATGGACAAATCTGATAGGCAAGGTCCACCTATTGGTGGGTGAGAGAGAGAGAGAGTGGTAGGTGGGGATCACCTGATACAGAGGGTGAGAGGGGGAGGGAGTCTGTCGACGGGCTCTCCACACGGGCTAGTGGCTAGGAACGATGGTGATGGAATGTGGGCCCACGTGAGAGTGTAAGGAGACAGGGCAAGAGGGTCATTTCTCATGCCTTTTCCATGCTGGAGGGTGAGCTGGCTTGCCACGTCGCCAAAAGTGGCAAAAACGAAAACATGTTTCACTGTTCATACAACAAATTTGTAGGTGCCAAAACAAAGTTGGCAACTTGGCGAGTATCATCCACAAGGATGGCAAATTTTAATGTTTCCCTTGTACTCCCTTTGTCCCACAAAAATACAATTTTAGCACAATGTCACATTTTAGTACCTTAAGTTTAACCAATTTATAGATAAAAGGTATCAATATTTATGATACCAAATAAATAACATTAGATTAATTATGAAATATATTTTCCTATTAGAGCTATAAATGTGAATATCATTTACTAGAAATTTGGTCAAATATGAACCATTTTACGTGGCACATAACTCATTGTTGTATTTTATTTGGGACGGAGGTAGTAATATATAATTTCTGTTGAATAAAGATGAGGGAGGGCTGTTTCTAAAAAATGCAAGTCCTCATACACCGTGTCTGCCTCTGTCGCTGCCTTTGTTCAGTTTTCTTTTCAACCGTCTGTCACCATACTCGCTCGCCTGTACCCATATCTTTCCTTTTTCTCCGCATGCTACATAACCCTTGCCACTGCCGCCATAGAAAAAGGGGAAAAAAAACTTACCTTGACTTCGGTCTTTGGACCCCAAGCGTAGATGTGGAGATACAATCCCTGTATCACGTCGTCGACGTTATGAATGTGCGATCGCTCTTGACCGTGTCCCTGCATCATGCATCTTGCCGGATCATCGGCTGATTGGTGCCCTTTGCGGCTGCAACCCCATTGTTCGAGCGCTGCATGGCCACATCGGCAGTTGCGGAGTTCGGCATGTACTCTCGCAATTCTGTGACTCAGGTCCTTTTCTACCACATGGTCAAAATTTAGATGACGATGCTAATCCATCACGGTTGCACTTAGATGTATACATGCTGCAGGTCTCAATCTAATAACAAATTTTGAATCAGAGTTTCATTAAATGACTATGTTCAATTTATTTGCTCCAACCAAACTCTGACTATTCTACCATCGTAGGTTATGTATGTTGCTTCTTCATCCAATCACGAAGATCAGCCTCAAGAGTAAAAGAGCATATCTAGAAAAGTTGTTAATCCTAGGTCCCCACCCCTATACTGTCCATCATGGGTTAATGTCATCAATTGTCTTTCACATGATTTTGATATAGTGTTTGAACTATTTATATTGTAATTTATACAAGTTTTAAACTTAAACATCCAATTTATGATTTATTACATTATTTATTGCTATTATGCCAACTGCTAGGGAAATTTTACAATAAGTAAATTGTTACATGGATTTTTCTAAATTATATACGAAAATTTTGGTGCAACATATCCTCTGATAAAATTCTAGGCTTGCCACTACCGTGATATGTTCCACCTTCAGCCATGCAGATTAGGGTTACCAAACCAAGGTTCCTTTCCGGAGGATGACGATCCCTCCGCATACACAAATTTGTTTCCAAGCTAGTGACATGTTCCTTCGTCGACTTCCTTCTGAATGCAACTTACACAATTTGTGGTGGACTCCAATTCTGCCCTCTTGATTGAAATCGGAGTGAACTAGATGATTTGGTATATCGACATGTACACATGAGCGGATGCCTCCGACAATAAATCGGTGGAGCTCATGTGCAACTATGCAAGTTCTCTGAGCAGTATGCCTACCGCTCCAACATGTTCTTCTGCCCTGACAAGTTAGGCACCACCGTCATCATCAAGGTCAGTGTCGTCCAATATAGTCCTCAATTCGGTCAGTGTAGGTGATATACGACCCTACATGTCGGCATTGAGACTACATGCATGCGCCCGAAGGGAACATCAGCTGTTAAGCTAGAGGCGACATTTAGGCATTGAACGTGATGTCATTGTTTTTTTCAATCATCATTAATCTTTTTAGTTTGTGCTTTGAGCATGCATAATAAGCAAGCATGTTTTTCCTTTGTCAGACTTGCTCATCGCCTCCTGCCACCACTTCATGTTTTTGCCTCATGGGTTGTCTGCCCCATACGTGGTGACATTCATGACTAATCTCTCATGTTGCATTGTGCAAAACGGGAAAACGATCATCGGTTCAACAAGAGACAAGAGGCAGGTGATCGAGTTCCAATCGCCACCAAGCACCACGACCTTGACATTACATTGGATTGATTGCTTCTTGCTTCTCTTATTTAATTTCTGCATTATTGGCCATTACCAGGAGGATCACGGAGGACTCGCCATCACGTTCATAAGTTTACATGCTAATTGGCTATCACTATGGAGGATCACTAGCGAAGCCTCAAGAAATGATACTGAGCTTTGAACTGTTTTGACATGACATAAGCATTGGGGCATGCAATTTTTTGAACAAGTAACGTATTTGGGAAAATAATTTGAGCTTCATGATCTTGGTTTAGCCTGATAAATTCCTATCCAGTGATAAAAAAGTTGTATTGTTGATCAATTTCTATTAAATAAACACTAACAATTTTGTAATGGTTTTTTAGAAATCCAGCTAAGTTGGTGAGCCGCAATGAAACAAAGAGGTTCTGCAGATGCTAGACTATTGTCCTGATCACAAAACTTGTCGATAGGCTGCACTCACACCCTCGCTAGAGCAACTCAATCAACGTGAAGGTGGGTTCATGCTAAAAAAATTCTCACTTCTTCTTCATAGCATTTTGACCGGTGTTTATTGGTCACATTCCCCATCACTAAGGCACTCAGAGCACTATGGCCGCTTCTCATTTTCCATCGGCAATGTAAGACAGGATGTATGCGAGATGTCCATAATTCAAGCCTGTCACACATGGCCACTGCATATATCAATTATTTAGAGGTGATTTCACTGAAACCTCTGCAGCCAGGTGGTAGCTTCAGATGCGAGTTGTAGTTCATCAGGTTACAAGGAGAAGATAATGATTTGGCTTATGCAAAAAATATTATTAGTAATCTATATGTTTCTAGCATGTGGTTTGCATATTTTTTAGTCTTTGATTTTATAGAAGACATGGCAGCCATTTAAAGTAATGATAATTTGTTCATGACTATAATCAAGGGTAATACAACTTGCAATTTTTATGTCAATTTTGACCATTCATTATACAAGGATTTGATATATTAGACTGTTCATAATTTTATGGCTTGATAATTTTCATTAATTTGTATGCCTATTACAAGGTCCAAGTAAGTCTAGCATTGTAAGTCTTGTACTGTACATAGGACTTTTTATAGACACGTGCGTGCCGCATGTGCCTTTCCACTAGTTTAATATAAAAATCCATATATTTGTTCTAACATAACATATTCATGGTCATTTTCTATGTTACAACTTACAACAAGCAATCAGATTGCACTGAGTACAGTTCAGTATCAAGTTCATGAGACATCATGAAAAAAAGGGGTTAAGCTAGATGACACATCTCATCATGCCTAGGCCCAGCTATAATTTTTATGTGATAGTTTTGTTTTTGGCCCTCCATGAGCATCACGTCTTCATACCAATATTAATTAAGAGGCAAAAAAGGGACTGAAACTATATAACAATCGTGATCAGGTTCGCTGGACACCAACCACATCAAGTCCAGATTCATTCTGTGGTCAAACATAGTATTCTTTGCAGTGCAGTACATAGAATGCCAGCTAGCATCATTATGAGTTGTTCTTTCACTTACCTACCTTAAAGATCCACAACTCAATGTTGACTCACCCTCCTTCCTATTTCACATTTTTTGTATTAATAATGCAACCTATATTTCAAATCTGCAGTATCTACAACACTAAATGAGCTAGGCGTTACACATTATGAGTTGTTTTGCCACTTGCCTACCATAAAGATCCACAACATGATATTGGCTCACCCTCCTTCCTATTTTACATTCTATGTATTAATAATGCAATCTGCATTTCAAATCTACAGTATCTACAACACTAAATGAGCTAGGCATTACACATGATGTTAGCTCACCCTCCTTCCTATTTTACATTCTGTGTATTAATAGTGCAATCAGCATTTCAAATCTGCAGTATCTACAACACTAAACGAGCTAGGTGTTACACTATCTGTTAGATCTAGAAAAAGATTCTGAGTTGTTCCTTACCAAACAACCAGTAAATTTATAGCCTATGGTGGATGCCAGCTAGCACCAGATAGATAGGAAGATTAGTATAAATACCCAAGTAATCCTTTGCTTTGATAGATCCAAAGCTAGAAGGTAAGCATAAGTAGATTGTAGCCAAACCCTCGAAAAATGGGTGACAAACCTATTACTATAATATCGGATGAGGAGGCAAAGGAACCAACTACTCTGGATGAGGAGGATGATATTCAGGCATTAGCGGAGCCACCGGATTGGCTCCCTGATGGATGGATCATGGAGGTCTACCGCGCTGAAGATGGCACCATTATTAGAGTATGTTTCTCAAACTATAGGAATAGTGCTTGTATATGATTTAACAAGTAATTGTGTCGTATGGAATGTCACCTGTAAACTAGACTTTCCTATTATTCATATTTATGAATTTCCTTTGAACCTTTTAACTATTTTGCATGTAGTACTATACTTCTCCCATATCAAATTACACATTCACCACGAAGTCCGAAGTATTGGAGTACCTTTTTTCCAGAACAGATGAGCGTATGCTGGAATCTAAGGAACGTGGTGCAGAAAACACACTTCAGGTGCCTGACTACAATTTTTTATGTATGACCAACTTTTTATTTTAGATGTGTTATTACAATTCTTTGTATGTTCATTATGCTTGCATATTCAGAGAAAACATGAATGGCTTCCAAAGGGATGGGTGATGGAGATAAGAGCTGGTGGGGAGAAGACAGACAAGATGTACAAGGTATATAGGCACGAGTTTAGTTAATTGGTATCATTGCTATATTATATATATGTTGCTGGTTTTACATTACTTTGAGGCTCTCATAGTAACTAATAATTGCAATTAAACATGTTATCTCTTATTGTAACATTCTTCTATTTGTATGCAAATTGTTGCATTCAAACAATAAACTCAGTAGATACTAAATTTTCCAAATAATAAATGAATATATTGAACATATTTGAATTATAGAAGAGGATGATAAGGAATAGCTAGATTCTGAGTACGTAATTGCACCCTAGCGAGGAGCAAACTAGAGTGGAGGTATGTAAGGAATATCATTGTATGAGATCATTGCATTTTTATATTCTTATAAACTTAACTATTGTTTTTATTTAGGAAACTTATTTATTACGTATATCCTATCCATTGTCCAGCTTTGATCCAAGAAACTTATTATAAATAAAGTTATGTATATGTTATCTTCAGGTCTTAGAAGTAATTGAATTAATTTTGAAATGGAGCATCAAGTGCAAACAATGTTGTGTACTAATGATTTTAGTATACATTGATGGCTACTACTGATAGTCCTTATGGTTTCATTGTAGTTTTATGTCCACTCAATCACTGGTGTGCGATTGCTATCAAAGCAAGATGTACTACTCTATATCAATGAGGCAAAGGTCTCTGGGTGCGACACCAATGGACAATGTGACACAAGTTCTGAAGACAATGTGTGTCTCTTGCTAGAACTTATTCAACACAAATAACACATTACATCTTTTTTCAGTGTTTGATGTCTTTTCTATTTATTCTTTTGGCATATTTGTAGATACTTGCAAAAGTGGACTTTTGGCCAAGTGGATTGCCAGAAGGTTGGGTAAAAGAAATAGTACATAGAAAAACAAAGGAAGGATTGATCAGGAGAGATCCGGTAAATAATATGGCTCATGAGTCATGATTTTTACCATTGAATGAATGAACATTACTTAATTTAGGAATCATTATTTTGTCTTATCATGCAGTATTACACGGATCCTGCTAGTTCCTACACATTCCGCACACTGAAATCTGCATTATCCTTCCTAGAAACTGGAACGGTATCCAAGCATGCAATTATTCAAAGGACAAGTGTTTATGATCTGTACTCTTTTGAAATATCCACAGATATGGTAATTGTTTTCTTGGTCTTTTGTTTATCTAGTGAAATCTGCATGATATACTTTTTCCTAGTTGCTTGCATTTTGGACATTATCATCCAGAAACAAAGGTAGTGAATTTTGTTCTTTTGCCACTTGATTCATCCACAATTGCCTTTCCTAACTTCCAAATGATTTCGTATTTGCATTTCTTTCTGTCACTTGTTACCTAGTTTGTTTTACCATTACCATCAGCAATGAGTAACTAGGAAATAATTATTTATGGGTCAATAATGTTATGGAAATCAAGTTTCACTTAATGTTTTGTAGTAGTAATTTTATTTATGGTCTTGGTTTTTGGCAATTGGGGATAAGATTTCTTATACTCCCTCCACCCACAAAAAGTTTACCTTCTCGACAAGTTTGCTTCCAAACTTTCCAATATTAGAATATTATAACTTTAAACTATTTAGTTTTCAAAAACATATATTGTACTGTTCCAACACTTTAGGTATCTTGTAATAAAAATTCTAGTAGTCAATAGTATATATCAAAGAGCATATATATCATAGTAATTCTAGTATATAATTGATTAATTTTCTTTTCTATGGCAGCATGAAAGTTTACGTAATAGATTAATAGTAAATGAGAAGCCTTATCAAGAGCCCACAAGATCATCTCGGTCTAGGCGAGCATCGAAAATAGAACAAGATCTAAATATAGATGACTGTAAGTTCCTACATTTGTTGTTATTATCATAAATTTTGTACAGTTGTGTGCACACCTGCTTGAGTTTTTATTACTTTATTTATGTTCTAAAAATTTACAAATACTTAAATGACATCAAAGACAGTATGGGGTTAGTTATCAAGAGTTTATATTTTGTTTTTTGCTACTTAAATTTTGCATTGTTGCTTCTAATGGTCTTCTCATTTCTTTATGTGCATTGGGAATGATAGTATATGTGCTATCACAAAATTTTACGACAACTCTAAGTTGTTGTTTACAAATTTTCTATGCAACAATAGATACTGAAATATTATATCTTACATGGAAGCTTTAAATCTGATGTGCTTAGTTTGAGATAAAATAGGCAACATTATACTTTGGCCTTTAATTATTTGGCTTGCATTCTGACTTTTACTCAATTTATAAGCACCAGGTAAGTAAGCAAATAATTAACTTTACAAATAAAAGTTCCAAAAGTATGGTTAGTTAGATGATTAACCAGACCATATGCCCATAATCCTTAGCATGCATAGCACACAATACTAGTAAATATTGATGTGCAACACTAAGTTTATTTTTCACCTCCTCTTAAATCTTCTCATGTGGTGAATACCTCTTTTAGTGATGAACTACAATCTCAAGATACAAAATTGTGTGGTTGATTAGATGCATGAACTACAATATCAAGATACAAACTTGTGTGGTTGATTAGATGCATCCAACCTTCTTGATTGAAACACATGCCTCAATAGAAAGATTGTTTACATATAGAACTAGGCATCACACGTGTTCAATAACAAATTATACGTGAGATTTGAATGGTAAAAGTTAGTACACATGTACTGGTTCTATTTAAACAAATATGATTATTTTATCATTGTTTAATATGTTGTGTTTTCCCATCCATTCTCTGATATATAATTTATGGTTTTTTATGCTAGCAAAAGACGGTGATACCTCAAGTGGCTCAGATTCAGCAAATGAGTCTGAATAAGAAAACATTAGAGGCAAGAAGGTTGCCAGCCAAAAAGGCAACTAGCTCAACGAACATTGTCAGTTGTCCATCAGGAAGGCCACCTCATTTCAGGATTAAGGAGGGGATGGACAATCAGGATGCAGACTAATGAAACTCCTTGCACACTACATACCAATAAAATTTCACCAACACTTATGATGTTGTGGTTTGTTCTTATTTTTAGTGTTTTTGTCATTACCAAAATAATAATTAATTGCAAAACCAGAATCTGTATTAGCTCATGTGAGTGCTTCAAGTGCACTGAGTGCTAATAAATTTCTTTTGAATATATTCCAATTCATAACTCAGTGTTCAACATATTTCATAAGCAATACGATTATCTGGCTTCTACATGTGTTGATGCGTTAGTTGCACGTTGGGGTGGAACTGGTTGCTTACTGAGATTTAATATCTATCTATCGACAACTAAAAAGCCTCAAGTGTCAACGTCTACCCAGTAGCACCAAACACACCACTGACACAAGACCTCCAGCCGGTTGAGCATTTGTTCCTCCACCTTAGCACTAGTTATTTTGAATCTCCTCAGCACCATACACCACGAGGCTAACACATCCTTCCCAAAATCGTGCATCTGCATGGCTTTGCATCTGTGCCCCTCCTAAAATCGTCTGCCCTCCTCCTCTGGTTTGCAACGGCTGACTTTGGGTGCACTTCCACTAGCCAGCGATGGTCTACCTTGGGCTCGCCTTCTCTGTTGGCTTGTAGCATCCGACCCCACCCGCCATGTCTGCCAGCTTGTGGTGCCCGACCTCGTCATGCCTCCTCTGCTGGCTAGAGGCCAACCCTGTGCACGCCGCACATGTCCCAGATGCACGCCGCACATGTGACCAATAAATCTTGGAACATCGTCGGTTGCACAGGAGGAGATGGTGGCTACACGTTCATCGCTCATGGTTGTGTCTCTAGCTGCCCTCTGCCTCTCGCATTCGATTGGGTCAGGATGGGGCATCGCACTGCATCGTTGCCTAACTCTAACCAGGGTGTATGCCTAATTTCCTGTTTCCACGGATGACGAGCTCCACGGGTGCTGTTAGAAACTTAGAGATTTTTAGATTTAATTTAATCCAAAAAAAATAGTTGAAAAATATTTGTGATATCATATGTGTGCACGTGTCATCTAACTATTTCAGTGACAACCATGATGAACCTATTTTATGAAACTCACACAAATAAAACTCTCACTCAAACTCTAAACAATCAATTCTCATATTCTCGAGAAATATCGCTTAGGATTCCTAGTTCCCCGCTGTTTTGATGATAACTCTCGATCCACTTAACCAATTAAAGCAAACAAATACATCTTAAATATCTAGGAAAAATTTCTTAGAACTACTGTTTAGAAAGTCAGGACCAATTCTGGCTCTAATCTTATCGAAAATAGATAAAAAGATATCTCTTTACGAGAATATATCAAGTCAGACAGCTTGATGGCACTGAGTACAGTTCATTATCAAGTTCGTGAGACATCATGAAAAAAAGGGGTTAAGTAAGCTAGATGACAATCTCATCATACCTAGGCCCAGCTATAATTTTTATGTGATAGTTTTGTTTTGGCCCTCCATGAGCATCGCGTCTTCATACCAATATTAATTAAGAGGCACAAAAGGGGCTGAAAGTATGTTACAATCGTGGTCAGGTTCGCCGTACACCAACCACATCAAGTCCAGATTCATTCTGTGGTCAAACATAGTATTCTTTGCAGTGCAACTATGTACATAGAATGCCAGCTAGCATCATTATGAGTTCTTCCACTTACCTACCTTAAAGATGCACAACATGATGTTGGCTCACCCTCCTTCCTATTTTACACTCTGTGTATTAATAATGCAATCTGTATTTCAAATCTGCAGCATCTACAACACTAAATGAGCTAGGCATTACATATTATGAGTTGTTCTGCCACTTGCCTACCATAAAGATCCACAACATGATGTTGGCTCACCCTCCTTTCCTATATTTACATTATGTGTATTAATAATGCAATCTGCATTTCAAATTTGCAGTATCTACAACACTAAATGAGCTAGGTGTGACACATGATGTTGGCTCACCCTCCTTCCTATTTTACACTCTGTGCATTAATAATGTATTATGCATTTCAAATCTGCAGTATCTACAACACTAAACAAACTAGGCGTTACACTATCTTTTAGATCTTGAAAAAGAATCTTTGAGTTGTTCCTTACCAAACAACCAGTCAATTTCTAGCATGTGATGGATGCCAGCTATACATCGACCACTAAAAACTACTCATTTCTACAAACCCACAACACTTGGCATGCCAGGTAGGAGAGCATCACGTGTGTTTATCGATCTTCATTGGCTTATGTCGCCGCCGATGTCGAAGCTAGAGGCGCTTCCCTCGAGGGTGGTGTTCGCTTCTCCAGTTATGCCTTCTCCGCCGATGTCACCTTCCTTCATGGCCAAGCTCTCAGCTTTGGGAGCCTGTTGCTGATCATCTCGGTGAACTCTACCTCTGCGGTGGAGCGGTGTCAGGGGGAATCACACCCCTACATCTCCTCCTTTGGGCAGGCCTCCTACAGGCCAAACAAGGATATGATGACAACAAATTGTTGAAGCAGCAAAGTCCAAAACAAAAAAAAAAGAAAATGAATAAAAGATTGAAAGTTACGTAAACAAGAAGAAACAAAATACAAACACAATAATAGAGGGTAAGTTTGCATGATAAAGCTGGGTACATCTATCTATGCTATAAAAGAGTGAAGTAACTGGAAATAGCCTATCACCCTAGTATTTTCTACCCACCTTAATTCTTGACCCTTAGATATACTTTAAAATCGATCCAACGCATCTAAGTGTCTTACCCTAATCTGACAAGCGGACCCAGTTAGAAACTTTTTTGGTTTACACCGTGTCTGCCTCTGTCGCTGCCTCTGTTCAGCTCATTTCCGATCGTCTGTCACCATACTCGCTCACCTGTACCCATCTCTTTCCTTTTCTCTGCATGCTACATAACCCTTGCCACCGCCGCCATAGAATAAGGAAAAAAAAAACTTACCTCGACTTTGGCCTTTGGACCCCAAGCGTAGATGTGGAGACTACAATCCCTGTATCGCGTTGTTGACGTTGTGAATGTGTGGTCGCTCTTGACTGTGACCCTGCGTCGCGCATCTTGCCAGATCATCGGCTGATTGGTGCCCTTCGCGGCTTCACCCCCATTGTCTGTGAGCTGCGTGGCCGCTTCGGCAGTTGCGGAGGTCGGCATCTACTCTCGCAGTTCTATGATTCGGCACAAGGTAGAATGCCTCAGGTGAAGCTTCCTTTTCTACCACGAGGACATCATCCAATGGTGGCTGCGATCAAGAAATGCAAGACTTTCCAAAGGACGATATCGTCACCGATCGCCTTGACGCAGAAGGCAAACGAATGGCTGCCGGCGGGCTACAAGCATCTTAGGACGGTGAGGCGCTTTTATGTTGTGAACTTCTACTGCCTCCTAATAAAATATGTGCTACGGCACGGTTGCGAAAGCCGTCGTGCCCGCGTCCCTGCCGTGCCTGCGCCGCCGCTGCCGTGCCCGGCACCTTCCCCAACTCTGGCGAGTTTCTTCTTCCCCAACTCCGGCACCGCCACCAAATTTTGTCTTTGTCCTTTCATATAAAAAAAATTGTTACTTGTGATCTATAGCGAGGAGGAAGAGGGGAGAGGAGGAAGATGAACAGTATCATGATCTTACCTGAGATAAAAAAAAATATTATATATTCGAATACATGTGCACATTATAAAACTATAGGAAAAAGTCTACTTGACCCCTAACTATTAGGGGTGGTCTAGTTTACCCCCTCAACTATGAAACGGTCTAATTTACCCCCTGAACTTTTGGGGTGGTCTAGTTTAATTCTATTTTTGGCCGGTTTTACAAAATTCGGGGGGTAAATTAGACCGTTTCATAGTTAATGGGGTAAACTAGAAAGTAGACTTTTTCCTAAAACTATATTTCATAGTATCTCATTATATTAATTTGATTTCATAAATCTCTGTGTTTTTTCTATATATTTGGTTAAGCTTTTAAAAAAATTGACCTAATAAAACAGGAGGAGGTAGCACTGCATGCATCATGTGCCAAGCCGAGAGTGTAAGGGGTAACTTGGTGGCCTTCCTACGCAACAAAGAACTGATGAGGAAAGCGGGACGTGCTCATCTCTGAAAGAGGAAAAGTGGAGAATGCTTGCCATCCGTTCCAAATTATAAGATGTTTTGGCTTTTCTAAATATGTTACATTTGTTATGCACATAGACATACGCTATGTCTAGATAAATAGTAAAAGCAATGTATCTAGAAAAGTCAAAACGTCTTATAATTTGAGACGGATTTAGTACATAAGAAAGGCAAGTGGGGAGCTGGATAGGCAAGCCCGCGTACCATACACGTAGGGAGCCAAGCCTATGCGGCCACACAAGTAGATCACCCATACACGTAGGGGTCAAGGTGACCAAGCCTAGGCCACACAAGTAGATCACGTTTACTAACTTTATCACTCGCCCGCAGTCGAAGCGTGAGCATGATGGTGAGACTGGAGTCTAGAGAAGAAGTCAACTGACATCCACTCGCAGTCACAAGTTGGCGCGGTGCAGACGTTGTGGCCGGAGAGAAAACCTACGAGGACTCATGCAGATGATAGCATTTTGCCGATGTCAAGGTAGCCGAGCTTAAGGGTGCAATTGCCGTGTTCGAAGAAGTCGTGTTGAAGATAGCCGAGGTTAACGTAGTTGTGATCGGGTTGCCGTGCCGATGGAGCTGCAGGCGCACAAGGGGCGCCAGGGTGATGACAGAGACGCATCAAGGCAGTCATCGTGGGATGGGGCAATGCTGAAGTCGATGCAGTCAGGGCCGTCGTGGACGTAGAGAAAGGCGATGACGCAATCGAGGCAGATGGGGCGGGAATGGGAGGGTAGATGCCGAAGTCGATACAGTCAAGCCGCCTAAGCGCCGAGGCACGGCTAGATTTGCCAGACCCAGCAACGTGTCGGACCAAAGCACGTGTCGGTGTTGCCAATACGGGTGAACAAGGTAGAGGGCCCCAACCATGCATCAGCGTTTGACGACGTGGTTGTGCTGGATGAAGAAGAAGCAGTGTGGGAGAGGATGCATCGGCGAGCAGGGCTCAGCGATGACGTGAGGGGGTCGGCGAGCAGGGCTCAGCGACGGTGCGGGTAGCGGCAGCTCGATGATGTGGACCCAATCAGCAGGACGAAGACCTTGTGCAGACGGATGGCGAAGCAAAGATTGGGCAGCACAGTCATCGATGCACAGGGGACGGCGATGTAGATGCAACGACGAAGCGAACACACACGGGTGGTGGTGCTGTGGCCCAATGAGGCGACACAACAGTAGACCTATTGCTTAGAGAAGATGCGCGTAGTACTCGACGATGATGTCGATAACGAACCGATGATGGAGACATTGGTGTAGTCGATGCCGAAGCTGGGGTAGGTACGCGTGAGGTCGACAGGCGATGGGTGACGCAAACCGATCAGTGATCGGGCAAAACCAAACAGATACAACAACAGGAGATCAGGTGTACCCACCGAGACAGCACAACGGCGATGGCGCGGCCCGATCGGGTGGCGCCCCTGGTGACAGTGCGCCTCGGCGTGGCTCATCCTAGCCGGTGGCGCGAGCTACCGAAGTCTGACGGGGCGGTGCACCACGGGGCGCACGATGGGTCGCGGTTGCGCAGGGTCGCACGAGGATGGCGCATAGTGATCGGCGGCCACATGGCAGCTCAGTGTTGGGGTCAACTTGGCCCGCACGACCACCATGGTGACTCGGGATGAGGTGACACCCAGCGTCCTTCATGGCGAGAGCAGAGAGGGCGACGAGGTGGTGCGGCATCGCGAGAAGGCCCGATTTGCTGCTGACGACGATGAGGATGGCAGATGGATCAATAGGACCGGGTGCCTAAACAGGGGGCGCTGCCCCCATCGGAAATGGATCTCTCCCCAAGGGCGCGTGGTTGCGGAAGCTGGCGGCAGCTAAGGTGAGGATCGAAACCTGGGCAACTGATGCCATGAAAGAGGAAAAAAGGAGAATGCTTGAATGATTAACCAAGGAATGTTTGGTACATAAGAAGGCAAGCGGGGAGCCAGATAGGCAAGCCCGCATGGGAACCAAGCCTAGGCCACACAATTAGATCACGTTTACTAATTCTATCAATCTGCTTCTGGTCCCGCGGCATGGTCACACCGGCGAGTGGATGGCAAGCTTGCTTGAGGGAGTTAGAGTGTCTGGATCTCTCCAATTCGCGCTACTGCTATCGATTGAGGCCGCCTCCGCCACACGTTGTGCAATAGCCGCTACTACTATGTATCGCAATAGCTACCGCCGCCGTCGAGGGACCAAGAGGAGTCGGGACTGGGGAATGGCCAATTGGCAAGGGTTACATTCTTGGATGCCAATCACTGTTTATATATGGCCGTTCATTTTGGGCCCCCATGACCTTAATTGGGCACTTTTAGTGGTGTTAATTGAATGCCCATTTAGTGGATTTCACTGGCTAATTGTTCCTATTAGCGCTAAAGATCAAATAGCAGCGAAATTGATCCTCAGTCCCCACATACTCACAGATGCGCCTGACACCCCCACCCACCCAACAAGAGCCACTGGTTGACTGTACCCGCACACGCCCCCGCGAGTGCTACCTCCCCCCCCCCCCTCAGGGCGCTCCACTCCGGTCGCCACATTCCACAAGCGCGCGACACTCAACTCCGATCACCCCGTTTCGCGAGCACGCATGTGGAGCACCTTTGCTAGCCCCTCACATGCTGGTCGCCAGAAGAGAGAGGCGATGTCATCACACCGCCACTCCCGCCACTGCTGCAGCGCTCTTGTGTGTGCTCCACTACTCCTCCAACGTCGGTGGCAGTATGAACAATTTTCAAAACGGTGAAACTCTCTCCGTCCAACGCGACATAGAAATTAGTGTGTGCGACACAGAAGAGTCAAGTGCCAACTGCTAATAGACTAGACAAAGGTTCAGATGCTAAAAATTAGGAGTAATCCAGGACTTAGGTGACCAATCCATCCTGATCATGCATCGAATTGCACATTATAAACCTATATTCCTATGTATGAACAAGAACAACCCAACGAAGGTAACTCTAACAATAGCCCAACAAACCAATAACTAAGCAGTTGAAAAATGGCCTAGAGTGAAGGGCTCCCAACCATGAACTGCAAGAGCAACAAGGACGATGAGAGGGGGAGACAAACCCTAGGGTCCCAGTCCTAGGGGCCGCGGCGCGGGACCGGAGAGCAATGGCGCGGGCGTGGAGCTCGTCGGTGCAGAGGGTGTCGCCGCGGGAGGCATGCAGGGCCACGAGGTTGCCGAGCACCGTGGCAAGGCAGAGGCTGGCAGCCAGGGGAGCGGTGGAGGTGGAGAGGCCAGAGACGATGGACTCGAGGAGGACGATAGCGCCATCGACGTCACCGGCGTCGACCAAGTCATCCACCTCCTCCGTCAAACACGGCCCGTCCATGGGTGGCGCGGCTTTAAGAGTCGCCGGAGCTGAGTCGGTCACCATCACACTAGGAGGAAGGAACTTCCAAAGGTTCCAACATTTTTTCAGGAGATTTAACTATTTTCCATGCACCTATAGATTTTTCATCGCAAACAATAAAACTCCTACACATTTGCTACTTTAACTGATGTCACACCCCACACGGGCATGCCAATGCGGCAGCGCCCCTGGGAGCCCCAACTTGGCACCCAAAAAGACCTTCCTGCCCCTGCCTTCGTCTTTTGGCCCCAGCCGGTCCAACCCGGGGTCAAACCCACTCCACTCCCGTAGCCTATCGATTGGATTTACCCTCCGGACACACGCATCCAATGCCTTTCATATGATCATGTTCAAGAAGTACATGGGAACACCACCATCAACCCCCTCCCCCATCCCCCAATGCCAACAATTCACAATGGGGCTGCAGTTCCATAACCAGTACTAATGCTGAAATCGATATTACACAGAGGACACCTTCAGGTCTTAATCAAATGGAAAAATCAGCCAGCTGCAGAATCATCATGGGAGGACGCCGAGCTTTTCCACGAACTTTATCCAATGTTCCAACGCTCGAGGATGAGCTGATTCTCCAGGCAGGGAGAGATGTCACACTAGAAGGAGACACCCAAATAAGGCAACAGGCTAATTATTTAGTGAGAGGCATAAGCCGAGCTGTTATAGATTCATTTTAGATGAATGGCTAGGCTCTTGGGCCAAGCCCATTAGTAATTGTAACCCCCTTATATATATGAGGGAGACTAGTAATGAGAAAGCAAGCAAAGTTTAGGTTTAACCCTTTATTCCTTCCCCCTCTCTTCTCTCCCTCTCAGCCGCCTCTCTCCTCCTTCCCCCGCACACGTGCCGATGCCGATAGCACAGCAGCCCGCCGCTGCTGCCAAGCCCCCCTGCCGCCTGGCCGGCTCCCAACGAGCCCGGCCGTCTTCCAGCCAGCCCAGGCCGGCTGCCGCCTACTCCAGCTGGCAGCCTGGCCGCTAGCGCCGCCCACTGCCGCCTAGATCGGTAAATTAGACGTGTGACAGAGGAGAAGAAACACATATTGGTATGTTTTAAAATTCCTTTCCTTTTTTTCCCTTTTCTTAAGCAACTTTTCTCTTTTTGCGCCATAGAGTCCACAACTTTGCTCTCAAAATTTGTGTGTGATAGTGAAATTAGTGTGTGCGACACAGGGATGGCGAGGGTAGTGGTGTACACACAAATTATAGTGGCATGCACACAAATAGCAGATTTGAAGGGCATAACTGCAAACTCTGAATTATATACGAACAATTTTCAAAATGGTAAATACTCCCGCCATTTTTAAATATATTACATTTAGGCCAAACTAACTAGTTCAAATATTTAGCTTCTCCTAAAATCATATATTTAAATCAAGGTAGCAACCGAGTGGCATGAGTTCAAGAAAGTACCCTTCACGAGGATCAAATTAAGACCACAAGAAATGGAAGGCATTCACCTCTTTGTTGCATTGTTCTGTATAGCTCTATATTTCTTTATCCCTTTGTGAAGAACCTTTAAAGTTGAGGAGTGCAAATTAGAACAACAAAATACCAAATGGTTATAACATTATTTCATGTGAAGGATTGCTAACATGCATACCGCCTTCCTCCAATCTTGCCTGAGTTTGGAAGATCTAGGAATCATGTTGGGCATGTTAGTCAACTCATTACTGAATTCTGTTTCTGAAGATGTCAAAGCAGTGGCTAGAGAAGCCATTTGTTTGATTCTTAGAGCTCTATCTTCAGTTGGGACAAACTGCAGTATCCTCCTCTTCTTGTGCATAATGAGAGAACGCTTCTTTTGCCTTCAAGCATATGAGAAAGAAGAAGTAAATAGCTTGAGTTAGTACCATAGCAAATGCATCTTTCTGATTCATACTCAATCTGACTTATATATGTGCATGATATATACCAGTTCAGTTTATGTTTAAATCTAACAATAATATGGTACCAGTAAAATATTAGGCAGTATGGAAGTCAATCTTGTGTAAAACAATTGTGCAATTTTTCAATATCTGTAGATATATGGTGCATACACTTAACATACAAACTAATTACCCAAACAATGCCAAGAGTTTATAATGCGAACTACTGAACTCCTTTAAGTGACCAATGAAAAACGCAGATAGGAGTTTAAAAACTTATGACCAAGCATATTTTAAGTCTGCAGTATCCATTACTTGACTGGAATATGGGAAGTGTGCTGAGTAAAAATACTACTAATGAAAAAATATAATAAAAGCTTGTTCCAGTGAAAGCAGTGTAGGCCAAAGGCAGGACCTACCTTATGGTTGAATGAATGAAACCAAGATAATCAAGACGATACAAGTGCAAAATATCACACAACAGAAATCAGTCAATCTATGAAAGCTTCGGCAATCTAAAAATTGGGTCACATT
The DNA here is from genome assembly GCA_038087645.1 of Saccharum hybrid cultivar R570. Lineage (NCBI taxonomy): Eukaryota > Viridiplantae > Streptophyta > Magnoliopsida > Poales > Poaceae > Saccharum > Saccharum hybrid cultivar. Next base: position 3,818,313 of record JAQSUU010000474.1, on the reverse strand, counting down.
TTTTTCAGACACACATTACCATAACTACCGCGAAATAATGCAACAACAATGTTTGCTCAGTACGTATTTCTATTAGCATTGTAAGTGACTACACCTAGGCTTGGATCCAGGCCCGAGCCGAGGGGTGTGCAAGCGGTTCGTAGGAACAGGGCCCATGATTTCTAGAGGCCCCAAATCCTGTGATATACTCTATCAGCTACCGGCCATTACTACTGTAGTTTGTTATCAAGTGCGTGCAAAACTAGTACTACTAGTGACTAGTACCAGCTACGCCTGCCTGCGCACGGAGTTAATTGATGTGTTAGCACTGAACACTAGCGGATACTTACATATGAGAGTGAGGAATACGAAGCAGGACCCGTACGCCTAGAGCCGGTGACTACTTCCCCAAAAAGAATGAAATTCTAGTTGCATTCTTGGTTAATATGTCCAATGTTTGACCAAATATATAGATAAAAATAGGTTTGCTCATAATATCAAACAAGCATATTATGAAAATATATCCCAAAAAAATCTAATAATACTTATTTTATATCATAAATATTAATGTATTTTTATATATAGATAGTCAAACTTCATATTTTAACTTTTTACTCTGCTAGAATTGCATTCTTTTTTTGGACGGAGAGAGTGCTAGGAAACTCTAATCTTTTCCTTCAATTTGAATTCTACTATCCTTCATAACATTATATGAACTAATGCATTTCCGAACAATCATTATATGAACTATAATTGTCCTTCATATATATAGTATATGATTATGTGTAGTGTTCCAAGAGATTAATACATGTACAAGATATGTATGTGGAATTGATAATAATTCTATTTATCAAGAGATGAGGCCTCATTTTATAGTTTGGTACAGGGCCCTAAATTTTACCGGCTCGGCCCTGCTTGGATCGGATAACATAGCTAGTAGAATTGTGTCGGTGTTGCTATTAATGATATAGTCTAGTTCAGATCTTGCTACTAGAATTATGTAGATGTTGACCACCCTAAGTTTGGTAGACGTTGACTTTATTAAGGCCTCCTTGTTGTCTAACATTTTGCCTAGTGTTTGTGCATGCTAAAGTTTTAAAATTAGACTATTCACATCCCCCTTCTTTCACTAGCTAGGGGCTGGCGAGGTTGAACTGCCAGGGGGCAGGGGCTGGCGCGCCAACCTGCCGGGGGGGGGGGGGGGGGGGGGGGGGGGGGGGGGGGGTTTGTCAACATAGGTTAAAAAAAAGGAAGAAAAAGGTAAGATGATGGTTGGTGGGAGATGACTGACTACGGCTTTTGCTCAGGAAAAAAAAAGATGACTGACTACGGCTTACGGTGCAACTAATGGGAATCAAGTCATCGCTATCTATCTCTTCCAACCAAAAAAAAAAAAGGTGATCACGTTTCTCCAACCAAATTGGGAATATAACATCCCTCAAAACTAAAACATGTATATCACATCTCATATTGTCTCCCAACCAAACGGACCCTAGGGCCACGGAAGTGAAAAGCGGCAAATTTGTCTTCTCATTCTCTGTCCTACAAGGAATATGTAAGAGTAGTTCTAAAACTAACATTTGAAAGTGTGTTGGCCATAAAAATAACAATAATAATAATTCCTACCATTCAAAATTGTAAGTCGCTTTGATTTTTTAATATATCTATTTTACTATGGATCTATATATAGTAACGTATGTCTGATACATAGGAAAATGAACATACCAAAAAAAATAATTTGGAACAAAGGAGTAGTTAATAAATATGCCCCTGTACGTAGTACCGTACATCATCAACTATGAAAACCGAATATTTTAGCTCCTTGGCTTGGCTCTATCGCAGCTTTGAACCCTAATTTCTGCGTCTGCCGGTCGATCATCGATCCCGTCCACCGCACCGGCCGGCCTTCGCAAGTGGCGACCCTGCGCGCGCTGCCGGCCGGCGCCAGCAGCAGCGCGCCGCCTCAGCAAACATCTCCGTTGAAAATTGAAAACCACCCTGCTTTTGGACCTGGATCGAGAGCTGGTACTGGACGTTTCTCCCGCGGGCGTAAATCCGAGGATGCGGCAGGCGGAGCGGCGGCCCTTTCCATGTATAAGTCCACTCGTTCGGTGACGACGTCGTGCCGGCCGGGCCCGCCGCCACGTACGGTGACGTGGTAAGAAGTAAGAACGACCGGCCGGCGGGCGAAGATGGCGCGTGCATCACGTGGGGTGCCTACTGCTCTGCTGGGGAACTTGGTGCGCGGCGCCAGCGCCATCGTGCGAGCTGGGCATGCATGGCCCCCCGCCGTCCACCACAACCAGTCTACCAGGTCTGCGCCACCAGAGGATCACGGATCTCTGGCAAACTCATGGGCACGGACCACGGATAGCCGATGGCATCGGCGTCATATCCGTGTCTCTCCACGGCGGCATGCAAATGCAATGCAACAGTTCCATACATTGCGACCCCGTCGCCGTCACCCGCCGTCTCCCGTTTCTCCTCCGGAGTCCCGAGGGCCCGAGCAAGCAGTTCCTCGGGATCCAAACACCAGGCCGATCGTACGAGAGCTAAAAATGCATGGGTTTGGGTTTCGACACTGCCTGGATGTCCGCACGTCCGCGGGTGCAGTCTGTTTTCACACCTCGTTTCGCGCGTCATCCACAAGAGAGCTCATGCTGTTTGGACGTCGCCCGCCTGCGCCTACGTTTCGTGCGCCGCGCGCCCACGCGGGGACCGCTCGTGCTCCCTCCCGCTTCCCATGTGCATCCCATTTGCAACACCCGATCTACTTTTAAAATATTCAGATCAATACTTGCAACATACAAAGGAAAATATATGAAACACACTTGAAACATGTGTCTGAAACACTTGCAAAAACACATAAAAAAACACCTGAAAACCATTGCAAACATACGTAACTTCCAAATAAGACACTTGCAACATACGTGGAAAACATATGCAACATACAGATAAACACACTTGCAACGTACATCTAAAAAAACAGATGAAACATTGGAAACAAATGCTTGCAACATACGTGTACAAACCATTGCAACATATACAACATCCCGGCATACTTTTGCAATACCCGTATGAAACACTTGTAACATACCTCTGAAACATCTGGAACATATGTTTGGAACACGCGTTTTTCAACACAACATGGCGCGGGCGGCGCGACAAATTGATGCGGTGGAGGCGGCCATGACAGCAGATGGCGACACCCGATGCGGTGGAGGCGGTTGCGACAACAGACGGTAGTCGGATGGAGGCGCCCTGCCGCATGGAGTCAGCCGCGGCAAGCCTACTTGGGTGCTACGGCTCGGGGACGGCGATGAGGAAGGGCAGGGCCGACGCGGCCGAGGAGCTCGGCGACAAAGACGGTGGCGTGGCCCTGCGCTTTGGTGCCGTCGATCCACTACATCGATGCGGGGCGAGGGCGCGCGGCGCGGGCAGGAGCGAGCGGCGCTGGCGGAACAAGGCGCGCGGGCGGGAGCGAGTGATGCTTGCGGAGCTTTGCGAACGGACCTTTTGTCTGTGTGGATGGTTCGATGCGTCTGATGGGAACAGGGCATCCAAACACCCTAAACAGAGCATTACCCTTTCGGTTTTGGCCACACACACAGACACCGTCGTGAATTCCCGTCTCATCTTTTGGTCCAAGGAGTTCCTGTCCGGATGGGAAACAACTGAAGGCATTGGTTGGATGCGCATCTATTCATCTCAATCCACATGTGTTGAAGTGGATTGGAGTGGAATTAAACTAAATTCTATTCCATTCCACTCCAACATATGTAGATCGAGGTGGACACACATGCATCCAAACAAGCCCGAATATAGGTAGGGAAAACAAACCCCTCTCTTTTCCATTGCTTTTACAAGCACAAGCAATTCAGTAAAAACAAATGCTGGTATGGTATGGTATGGTATGGTATGGTATCCAGGGCAAACTGAAGAGCTGCACGTCATTACAAACTAGAGGTACTTAATAAAAATACACTGAAATTCCGTTTACAAAGCACATATTGTAGGCTATATATGTGGCAAGAACAATGTACGTACAGAACATCCAGGACTGGATAGACACATCATTACATCAACTTTTGTGTATATAGTATATGAACTATATATGAAGCCAGTAGCCCTGTTACGAACTTATACAGATTATTATAACTGCCCACCATCCGGCTGATAATAACCCATTAGCAGGCTGAAACCTAAGAGTAACAGAAATATATCATGTATTATTAGCCGCAAGGATTTAAAAACAGCCTCCAGAATTAGAGAAATGAGATACTGGTCATTTTGCTTGTTCAACTTGTTTATGTAGCAACAAGACATATTACTACACAAAAATAATTAATAACTAGAAGAGAACACTGCTGCTGGTTAATACGATTCAATAATAAGCTATACATACATACCGTTTCAAATTGAAACTGGAACCGGAATGACCTTTCCGCCACTATAGAAGAATTCCGACCGGGATTTTGGAACTGACAGCTACTGCACTTATTATAGAGACATGGCGGCTTATCGCCGTACCATGCTGCGGCCGAGCTGGGAAGAAAGTAGACAACTATATGAGTAGTAACAAACACGCAGCAAAAAAAATGTTTGCCAAATTTTTGTCTCATAAGAAATGGAAGCCTATCTGCCGGAACTGAATAGAAGTTCACAATGATCTTACTCATTTGATGATGGGAGCAGGTATCTCCAGAGTTGGCACCGCAAATCAATGGGTTTCCAGTGACGCTGTTGGAGAAAACACAACAAATGGAAGAAGTGCAAGTAGGTGATGCGACTCTATGGCATGGAGTCATATTGTACAGGTGAAAAATTCAGACTGCCAAGGTGAAATTTCAGGGGATTATTAGCTCAACAGCTTACTCTCGAGAGCTTCCGGGGATAGGTTGGGCAATGGACCGCTTAGATTGTTAAATGAAAGATCTCTGCACAATACTACAGGTCAATGCAAAGCCAAATGTGTTACTACTCAAACAATGCCAAGTAAATAAACGGTGCGAAAAATGGTAGGAAAGGATTGGCTGAGTGTGTGTTTACAGGGTAGCCACAAGAGCTCCAAACGAATCAGGTACAGGTCCGGACAAGCTGTTGTTGTTGAGCTTCCTAATGGCAACAAAAATGAATATGCGGCGTAACAAATTAAAGAGTGCGTGCCCATGGAAAATCAAGACCAAGTAACTGAAGAAGACAGGTTACATATGGAAGAGGTTTTTGAGATCTCCGAGGGAACTTGGGATGCTTCCGTTGAGGCTGTTGTTTGAAACGTCAAGCTCCGTGAGAAGCTCAAGCCTTCATATGGTGTCAGGAATAGGGCCGGAAATGGCGTTGCCCTGCAAAACCCTGCGGCCAGAACAGAAAATGGAGGATACATAGGAGTGCATCTCATCAGAGAAATCCAAAGCTTAAAATGACATGCTCAGTAAGTCAGTCAGTAAATTCTTACAGCTTATGCAGGCTTCTGAGGTCACCGATCCTCGGCGACAAAGTCCCGGACAGGCCTCGCCTGGCTAGATCTCTGCAGACACAGACAGTGTGTGTTGGAGTTGTTCTAAATTCACTGCAAGATATAGGCCGGGCTTCTGACGGAGCGAAGCGGAGGCCCGTAGATGCCGAAAGCTGGGCCGGAGCGTACGGTACATATATACCCTTGCTAGGGTTTTTTGGAGACTTGATTCTCTTGTAAGCCGCCATAGGCGTGTAACCCAAACTCTTGAGATAGTGAGATTGTTGCTGGCTGGTGCCCGTGGTTTTTCCCCTTCGCATTGGAGGGGTTTTCCACGTTAAATTGTGTGTCTCCGCTGTGATTGATTTCGTTTTACTTCATATTTCATACGTCGTTCATAACAAGTGGTACCGGAGCTTCGGTTGCTGTAGGGTTCATGACGACGTCGATGAAGTTCGATTTTCCGCTGCTGAACTACGACACGCGGTTCTCGCTATGGCAAGTTAAGATGCGGGGAATTCTGACGCAGACTCATGACTACGATGAGGCGCTGGATAAATTCGGCAAGAGTAAAGCCGATTGGACTCCTGAGGAGATCCGCAAGGATCAGAAGGCTCTCGCCCTAATTCAGTTACATCTTCATAATGATATTTTGCAGGAGTGTCTGAAAGAGAAAACTGCTGCAGAACTATGGCTGAAACTGGAATCGATCTGTATGTCCAAGGATCTAACCAGTAAGATGCAGATGAAGATGAAGTTGTTCAGTCTGAAGATGAAGGAGGAGGATTCGGTGATGACCCACATCGCTGAATTCAAGAAGATCGTGGCCGACCTAGTGTCGATGGAGGTGAAGTATGATGATGAGGACTTAGGTCTTCTACTGTTATGTTCTTTGCCAAATTCGTATGCAAATTTTCGTGACACCATACTTTTGAGCCGTGATGAACTAACCGTAAAGGAAGTTTATGAGGCTCTCCAGTCTAAAGAGAAGATGAAAGTTATGGTGCAGCATGATGGAACGTCGTCCTCAAAGGGCGAAGCTTTGCATGTGAGAGGCAGAACTGATAACAGATCCTCAAATGATAGCAATGATGGTAGAAAGAACTACGAAAGGAGAGGCCGTTCAAAGTCCAAGCCGCATGGTAATAAAAATTTCTGTGTTTATTGCAAGCTGACAAATCATAATGTTGAGGATTGCAGAAAAGTACAGAATAAGGAGAAGAAAAAAAACAAGTCGGCTGGTAAGGTCTCTGTTGCTGCTGCTGCGTCTGATGATGATTCTGGAGATTGTCTGGTAGTGTTTGCTGGTTGTGTTGCTGGTCATGATGAATGGATTCTAGATTCCGCATGTTCGTTTCATATTTGCACTAACAGAAATTGGTTTAGTTCATATAAGTCTGTGCAGAAAGGGGATGTTGTGCGGATGGGAGATGATAACCCATGTGACGTCGTGGGTATTGGATCAGTTCAGATCAAGACTGATGATGGCATGACACGCACGCTGAAAAACGTCAGGTATATACCAAGGATGTCTAGGAATCTTATCTCATTAAGCACGCTTGATGCATAAGGTTACAAATATTCCGGTTCAGATGGCATTCTGAAGGTATCAAAAGGTTCTCTTGTATGTTTGAAAGGTGGTCTTAATTCTGCAAAGTTATATGTTCTTAGAGGGTGTACTTTACATGGTTCTGATTCCGCTGCTGCTGTTACTAATGATGAACCTAGTAAAACTAACCTTTGGCACATGCGTTTGGGACATATGAGTCACCATGGTATAGCAGATTTGATGAAGAGAAACCTGCTGAAAGGCTGCACTTCGAGTAAGATCAAGTTTTGTGAGCATTGCATTTTCGGCATGCATAAGAGGGTACAGTTCAACACTTCTATTCACACCACCAAAGGTACTCTTGATTATGTTCATGCTGATTTATGGGGTCCTTCTAAGAAGCCCTCACTTGGTGGTACTCGTTACATGCTTACAATTATTGATGATTACTCTAGAAGGGTTTGGCCTTATTTTCTAAAACAGAAAGATGATACTTTTGCTGCTTTTAAGAACTGAAAAGTAATGATAGAAAGACAAACTGAAAGGAAGGTAAAATTGTTTCGTACTGATAATGGTGAAGAATTTTGTTCGCATGCCTTTAATGATTATTGCAGACAGGAAGGCATTGTTAGGCATCACACCATACCCCATACTCCACAACAGAATGGTGTGGCTGAACGAATAAACAGAACCATTATCTCTAGGGCCCGTTGCATGCTGTCTCATGCAAGGATGAGTAAGCGTTTTTGGGCTGAAGCTGCTAATACTGTCTGTTACTTGATCAACAGGTCACCTTCTATTTCACTAAATAAGAAAACTCCTATTGAGGTATGGTCTGGTACGCCTGCTGATTATTCACAGTTAAAAGTTTTTAGATGCACTGCTTATGCTCATGTTGACAATGGAAAATTAAAGCCTAGAGCTGTTAAGTGTCTTTTCCTTAGTTATGGTTCGGGAATCAAAGGCTATAAATTGTGGAATCCTGAAACAGGGAAGACTTTTATGAGCATGAGTGTTGTATTCAATGAATCTGTGATGTTTACTGACAGTTTGCCCTCAGAACATGTTCCAGAAAAAGAGTTGCAGCGTATGCGCATGCAGGTGGAGCATGTTGATGATGATATAGGTGTGCAGGTGGAGCCTGTTGATGAGCAGGATGACCATAATAATAATATTGCTGATGATGATGCTCATGATGATGTTCAATAAACTCCTTCTATTTTGCAGCTAGAGGAGGAATTACCTATTACTCAACGCAAAGTCAAAAAGGACAGTTGTACCTCCTAAACATCTTATCGAAGAATGTAATTTTTCTTACTATGCTTTGAGTTGTGCTGAACAGGTGGAGAATGTTTATGAGCCAGCAACCTATAAAGAAGTTGTTTGTTGTGCTGATAGTGAGAATTGGATTTCTGCTATGCATGAGGAGATGCAGTCTATTGAGAAGAACAGTACATGGGAGGTTGTTCCTTTGCCTAAGAAAAAGAAGACCATAAACTACAAGTGGATCTTCAAGAGAAAGGAGGGTTTATCTCCAAGCGAGCCTCCAAAGTATAAGGCAAGGTTAGTTGCAAAAGGCTACAGTCAAATTCCAGGTGTTGACTATAATGATGTGTTCTCTCCAGTGGTAAAACACAGTTCAATTCGTACTTTCTTAAGTATTGTTGCTTCACATGATCTTGAGCTTGAGCAGTTAGATGTGAAGACTGCGTTTTTGCATGGAGAGCTAGAGGAGGACATATACATGGACCAACCAGAAGGGTTCATAGTGCCTGGTAAGGAAAAATATGTGTGCAAGTTGAAGCGCTCCTTGTATGGTTTGAAACAGTTCCCTCGTCAGTGGAACAAGAGGTTTGATTCATTTATGTTGTCACACAGTTTCAAAAGATATAGATATGATAGCTGTGTTTACATCAAGCATGTTAATGGATCACTTATATATATGCTGTTATATGTTGATGATATGCTGATTGCTGCCACGAGCAAGAATGAAATCACTAAGTTAAAGAAGTTGTTAAGTAGTGAGTTTGATATGAAAGATCTTGGTAGTGCTAAGAAAATTCTTGGTATGGAAATTAGTAGAGACAGAAAATCTGGTTTGCTATTTCTTAGTCAACAAAATTATATCAAGAAAGTTCTTCAGCGTTTCAACATGTAAAATGCTAAGGCTGTTAGTACCCCTATTGCACCTCACTTTAAGTTGTCAGCTGCTCAGTGTCCTAGTACAGATGCAGAGATTGAGTACATGTCAAGGGCTCTTTATTATAGTGCTGTTGGGTCTTTGATGTATGCCATGGTTTGCTCTCGTCCAGATTTGTCATATGCTATGAGTCTTGTTAGTAGATATATGTCTAATCCTGGCAAAGAACATTGGAGGGCAGTTCAGTGGATTTTCAGGTACCTCAGAGGCACAGCAGATTCATGTTTGAAGTTTGGAAGAACTGATAAGGGTCTCATTGGTTATATGGATTCTAATTATGCTGCTGATCTGGACAGGCGAAGATCAATTACTGGTTATGTGTTTACTCTTGGCAGTTGTGCTGTGAGTTGGAGGGCTACGTTACAGTCTGTTGTTACTTTGTCTACTACTGAAGCAGAATATATGGCTATTTGTGAAGCGTGCAAAGAATTAATATGGTTGAAAGGTTTGTACGCTGAACTCAGTGAAATTGAATCTTGCATAAGTTTGCACTGTGACAGTCAAAGTGCAATTTACCTCACTAAAGATCAGATGTTCTATGAGAGAACTAAGCACATAGATATCAAGTATCATTTTGTGTGTTATGTGATTAAAGAAGGTAAGCTGAAGGTATGCAAGATTAGTACTCATGATAATCCTGCTGATATGATGACAAAGCATGTTCCTGTTGCTAAGTTTGAGTTATGCTCAAGCTTAGTTGGTTTAATTGAATAGTCCAAGAGACTATTGTTGGCATCAGTGGTTTTCTATCTTTGTTGTTCAGGATGATGGGTTGATTTATGATACAAGATGAATTTGTCTCAAGGTGGAGTTTGTTGGAGTTGTTCCAAATTCACTGCAAGATATAGGCCGGGCTTCTGACGGAGCGAAGCAGAGGCCCGTAGATGCCGAAGGCTGATGCCATAACAGTGTGCATCTCATCAGAGAAATCCAAAGTTTAAAATGACATGCTCAGTAAGTCAGTTAGTCAGTAAATTCTTACAGCTTATGCAGGCTTCTGAGGTCACCGATCCTCGGCGACAAAGTCCCGGACAGGCCTCGCCTGGCTAGATCTCTGCAGACACAGACAGTGTGTGTTGGAGTTGTTCCAAATTCACTGCAAGATATAGGCCGGGCTTCTGAAGGAGCGAAGCGGATGCCCATAGATGCCGAAGGCTGGGCCGGAGCGTACGGTACATATATACCCTTGCTAGGGTTTCTTAGAGACTTGATTCTCTTGTAAGCCGCCATAGGCGTGTAACCCAAACTCTTGAGATAGTGAGATTGTTGCTGGCTGGTGCCCGTGGTTTTTTCCCTTCGTATTGGAGGGGTTTTCCACGTTAAATCGTGTGTCTCCGCTGTGATTGATTTTGTTTTACTTCATATTCCATACGTCGTTCATAACAGTGTGCGTTGGATGTAAGAAGACGAGGCATGGATCCATATCAGGGCTGCAAACCTGCAACAGCCAAGGAAAAAAGACCATCACGTACAGGTGGGTGACGTGGAAGTTCTCATCGCTTGACACTGAGCCTGTTCATCCGGCTTATAATCCGTCTTTTTCAGCTTGTTTTTTTAGCTGGAACCGTATTTTTCTCTCACAACAAATCAGTCAACAGTGTTTTTCAGCCGGCTTATCAGCCCAGCCGAACGGGCCCACTGCACGCCCTCCCAGTGGCAGGGGCAGACGTCGCTGTGGAAGGACGACCAGCCATGGAGAACGTCGTTGGGGTCATTGAGCTCGGCCTTGATGCCCAGCAACGCTGCCCCTGCGTTCAGCCACAGAGATAGTCAGACTTTTTTTTTCGTTTGAAATTCCTGCTAGTCACCTTCAGTTCAACAAGATATGATCTGAGTGTATATGTACTACTTGCGCAAAGAGTATAATGATCGGCTAGTCCCCAAGCCCAAGGTGAGCATCTGTTGATCATCAAATTTGGCGGTATCAGGAACCAGACATGCAATTCATTCTCGCCGTCGTGAGAACCGACGCCGCGGACCGTTTGGCGGGATTCTCGCTGTTGGGGCAGCTGTCCAGCTGGGAAACCGATTATAATCTGTTCTAAATAGGGCCTACAACGTCCCAGCTGCGATGGTGGCGCAACTCTAGGTGCTGATGGATGGGAGAGATTTTGGTTTTATAGAGGCGAGTGTGCGTACGTTGTGAGTGTTTGTATTTACTGTGTAATTAATTCTTAAAAAAATGACATTACAATTCGTGAGCCTCAGTGAGATTATAGGAAGCTAGGATGCTGTATTGACGGAGCAACAAACTGAAGCTTTAAGTGTTAATATGCTCCTATAATGGTTATTGGATCAGGAGTCACCCGTGATGAAGGTGGGTATGTTCAGAAATTACGTACCTATATATATATATATATATATATATATATATATATATATATATATATATATATATATATTGCAAAGCGTCTATTCAAAAAGTCAATCTGTTTTAGATGTATGTTGAAAATGTTTTACGTGTGTGACGTGGAAGTTCTCATAGCTATGACAGCACGCCCTCCCAGTGGCAGGGGCAGACGTCGCGGTGGAACGACGACCAGCCACGGAGAACGTCGTTGGGGTCGTTGAGCTCGGTCTTGATGTCCTGCAACGCTGGCCCTGCGTTCAGCCACAAGAGAGAGTCAGTTTTTTAATTTCCTTTTTTTTCTTGAAATTCCTGCTAGTCGGCTTTTTTTTTTGACAACTTGCTAGTCGGCTTCAATTCACAGGACAGGATCTGAGTGTATATGTACTACTTGCGCCGCGGACCGTTTGGCCGGATTCATGTGGTTGGCAGGTCGGAAACTGATTATAATCTACGCTAAATAGGGCCACGTCCGGCGGTGGTGCTACTGTGTTGCTAAAAATGCAACGGCGGGCCTGTTTGTTTGTCTTATAAGCCGTACTTTTTTAGTAACGAATAGTATTTTTCTCTCATAACAAATCAGCGAATAGTACTTTCAGTCATGACTTTTCAGCCAAGCGAGCAGAGCTATGGCTACCTTGCCCTTCTCATCAACTAAACACAAACTCAATTTCTGTGGCGTCGCCACAACTGTGGCGTAGCCAACAGTGGCCACGATCCAAACATGCCTTGAGAATATGGATTTTGGCCGAATGATTGACTGTTTATTGGTTTATTGTTCGGCTACCATGGCTATTGGTATCTTTGTGTTTAGTACATGGATTAATTAATGGATTAATTAATGGAAGAGCATGATGACTGACGGGAGCTTGTACACGTTGTCAACAATTCTAATTGAAATTGGCAAGCCTGGGTGCTGATGGATGGGGGAGATTTTGGTAATTGACATTACAATTCGCGAACCTCAACCCTCAATGACATTACTGCAATTTGGAAGCTAGGATGCAGTATTAACGGAGCAACAAACTGAAGCTTTGAGTGTTAATATGCTCCTATAATGGTTATCGGATCAGGAGGCACCCCGTGATGAAGGCGTGGGTATGTTCAGAAATTACGTACCGGGAGATGGGTCACGCTTGGGACGGAAAGGTATGCTGGTTTTCGGACGTGCAACAGGAAGGATGGTGGTGTCTCAGACTCCAAATAGGAAGCGTCCACGATGCCGGGTTTTCCATATTTTTTATCGATAATGCTTGGCTACGGCGTCCGCCCCATCGGGACGCCACACGTCTCACTCCGGACACACTCTCTCCCTCAACAAAAAAAAAAATATCTCCCGCTCGTCCCCCCATCCTGCATCCTCTTGCGCCTTCGCCGTCTCACTCCGCCACCGCGCACGCCCCCATTCTGCGTCTGGCCGCTCCACTCCGCCAGCATCCGCCAGCCCTGCACGCGTGCCTCATCCTGCGCTGCGCATCGCCGCCCCGCCCCACTCCGCCTCGTCGTGGCCACGGCATGCACTGTGCCACCACCACCACAACGCCACCGGGAGAAGGTCATCACCGATCGGGACATTGTCTCCTGCAGTTGACCAAAGACACCACGGCAGGAGGATCCGTATGTTACAAATGCATGTTTCAAGTATTTCAGATGTTTCATAGCTATGTTGCAGGTATTTTATATGGATGTTGTAAAAGTAGATCGGGATGTTGCAAGTATGTTGCAAGTGTTTCAGAGATATGTTGCAAGCGTCTATTCCAAATGTTTCATCTGATTCAAACGTATGTTGCAAGTGTTTTATGTGGATGTTGCATATGTTTTAGTGGCTATACACATATGTTGCAAGTGGTTATTCAAAATGTTTCATCTGTTTCAGACGTATGTTGCAAGTGTTTTATTTGAATGTTGCATATGTTGCAGTGGCTATACACATATGTTACAAGCGTATGTTATAAATGTTTCACCTGTTTCATACGTATGTTGCAAAAGTACTTCATGTTGCAACATTAGCGGCCCAAGAAGCGGGCGCATGCGAAGGCAGTCCACGCGGGTACGCAAGAAGCGAAGCAGGCGTGGGTGGTCCCCACTTGCATACGCAACAGCAGGTAGGGGTGTGCAGCAGCATGTGGGGCAGTTGGGGCAGGCACAACAACATGCGGAACAGGCGCAGCAGGCGTGGGTGTCCCCCGCGGGCACGCGGGAAGCGAAGCAGGCGTGGGTGGTCCGCACCTGCATACACAGCAGCATGTGTATGCGCAGCCGTATGCGGGGCAGTTGGGGCAGGTGCAGCAGCATGCCGGACGGACACAGCAAGCGGAAGCGTCCGGATAGGAGCTAGCGTCCGGACGTTATTATTAGATCTTAGAAATAGAAATTGGAAACTATGTAATAGAGATAAGTACCAGGAAAACAAATTGTAATTGGTTACATACTTACTCCCTCTGTCCCTTTATATCTGTCGTCATTGGTGTACGTGGCACAAGTTTGAATCGATTTATAGAAAATACGTGCAACATTTGTATCTCTAAATAAATTTATTAAAAAATAGATTCAAAGATCTTTCTAATGATATTAATTATATACTATAAATATTAATATTTTTTAATATATATTTAATCAAAGTTATTTCTCGGGACACGTAAATGACAGATATTTAGAAATAGAGGGAGTAGATAGCTATAGATTGATCTAAAGATCGAAGTCCAGATCCCTACGTAATTGTAGGGTTAGTTTTTAAAAAAAACATAATTGTAGGGTTGAGAGATCGGTTGTCCAATATATAAAAAAACAAATCTCCTATTTTTCGTTGTCATTTCTATGTACTTTTTCTTTCGTTCATCTTTCTTCCGTGTTCTTGCCAGACAAGTTCAGAGATGGCAGTGCTAGGGACAATCCTAGCTGTTGCATCCATCAAACATCAAACAGAATGTAAACACGACTTAGGTTCCGTTGGACATCGATTTGTTGCTGACCATTTTGTAACTGAAGGTGTTGCCACGCAAACGACTTTGCGCGCCAACAGCGTCTTTTACAGCAACTTAGGATTCTGAAATATACAGAGAGAGAAGAAAAGGAGTGTGCGGGTTCGTACTTTCATCTTCGAAACAAGGCGGTACAGCCCGGCGGGGGTTGTCCCAGCCGCCGCGGGACGACGACGGCGGGATCGAGCCGAACAGCAGGCCGGCGGCAACCAGCGTCACCGGCCGCCACCGCGCGCGCTCCACCTTCACCCCAGCCGCCATAGGCACTGCAGCGCAGGGAAAAGCATGGCATGACATGGTTATTCCTGACCGTCGCCGCCAAGAGCACAACGCTGCCAAGAGCTTGAGGCCATACATTTGACTGGATAAAAACGGTACGGATATTTTTCGACTGTATTCGAGATCGAATCCGTTTAGAGGGGTTTAGATCTGTCCGTATCCGAGTCCGGATATTCAACATCTGATACCGTGTCCGTATCTGAATACTCAAATCACATATTTATGATGTCGATATCCAATTATTATATATCCGGCATGGTTGATACTATCCGTATTCGAATCCAAATCCAGACAGAAATATGAAAACAAATATAATATTAGCGATATCCATTCGTATCCGATCCGTTTTCATCGCTACATTTGACACCTGTGATGGGATCGTAACTCGGTACTGTATAAGTGGTATATATCGGCATGCAGCCCGGGCCCGTGAGCCTAGCACGAGGCCCGGTATTTTGGCCCGGCTCAAGCACGGCCCGGCCCGGAGGAGCAGGCTGTGCCTAGGCCGCATCCCAGGCACGTGGGCCGGCACGGCACGGCCCGCTCCCCAACGGTAGGCCCGGTGCCGGCCCGCTCCCCCAACGGCTCTCCGCCTCCCTCGCACCGCAGCCTGCAATTGGCCTAGCCCACCTCCCCTCCTTGCCGTACCACCCCCCGCTCCATATATAAGGCAGGCACCGCGACTGCCCCCCTCACTCCCCAAACCCTAAATCACAAATCCCCTCCCCCGCCACGTTGCTCTCTCTCGCTCTCGCTCTCGCTCCGTCGCTCGCACTCTCGCTCTTGCTCGTCTCCGACCATCCCCGTCGACCATCGTCCGGCTCTGGTGACCTCACCGTCGCTCCCCCACCTCACCTTGAGTTCCCTGATCCCCTCTTCTTGTCACCTCCCTTCTCCCTATCCCTCCTCTGTCCTCTCAGTGACCATGTGAGTTCGTCTCCCGTCCGGTCTCTCCGCCACCGCTCTCCGTCTTTGCTAATCAGTGTTTCATCATTGCCTCTGGGTGGCCCTCGTTTTCTCCGGTGCCGGGCTCCGGTTGCGCAGGTAAGAGCCCTAACCCTAATCTGTCTCTGATCCCTCATCCTTCCCTTGTTTGGCTGTTTCTACAGATCGGTTGCCGATGCCTCGTCGTCTAGCTGTGGCATGAGGCGGCCGCGCGCACCATTGAGGAATGGGGCTGGAGGTAGGCCGTCCGTGGTCAAGGGCACCATGGCAGATGACGATGTCGTCTATCCTATCACCGGCAACTTGGCCGCGGCAGGGCTGCCCCTAGAGGACGACGACGACATTCGTGAGGATGCTGCAGCGTTGTTTAGTATCGATCTCCTCGGTACCAGTGGTGCAGGGCCGGCGGCGACGGCCATAGGGACGCCAGTGTTCTTCAACACCACTGGTACTGATGATACTACAACCTCTTCTCTTGGTAAGCGTAAGTCTGGTGTCTGGGTTGATTTTAATGAGATCTATGAGGTGGTGAATGGTAACAAGATTCAAACACAAGCTATCTGTAAAATGTGTAGGGCCACATTGAGTGCTAGATCTACTGCTGGTCCTGGTCGTTTGATTAGGCACCAAAAGTCTTGTAGGAAAAAGACTGATCATGCTGCTAGGGTTTAGTCTAGACTTGCTTTTAATCCTAATGGTTCCTTATATAACTGGAACTATGATCTTGCAATTGCTCGGTATGAGTTGTGTCGATTGATTGCTAGGCTTGACCTTCCATTAGGTATAGGTGAGACCGAGGCCTATGAGGACTATATTGTTCGTGCTCATAACCCTAGGTTTGTTAAGTGTTCTGGAAGGACCACCACTAGAGATCTTGGTAAGTTGTTTACTGGACGTCGTGATACACTTAAGAATTCCATATTGTCTGTTGCTTCATCTGTTACTTTAACTTTAGACATTTGGTCTGGTAATGCTAAGCAGGACTATATTAGTGTTGTTGCTCACTATGTGAATGTTGATTGGGAGTTACAGAAAAAGGTTATTGCACTTAGGTTGATTGAAGTAAAATATTCTGGTAAAAACATTGCTGAAAGAGTTGCTGCTGTGGTTGAGGAGTTTGGTCTGATTGATAAAATTTTTTCGATCACTTTAGATTATGTTTCTTCTAATACTAAGGCTATGGAAACTTTGACACTAATATTTGCTGGTTATTTGGGTTCTGATCATTCACCAGATCCCTTAGATCCTAACAAATGTAAGTATAGTCTTGTTCATCAACGTTGTGCTTGTCATATCATTAATCTGATTGTTAAATCTGGACTAAAGAGGTTAAAACCTTACCTAGAAGATTTTAGAACTGCAATTAATTTCTTAAATTCCTCTAATCAAAGAATTACTATGTTCAAAAAATTTGGTGGCGTACTTTATCTTTATCTTCATCTACCTCTGCTGATCTGAACTCTAAGTCTATTTAGACAGTAACAATGTCACTTCTTATGAGGATGATTTTGACATACTTCTTTGATGGCATGACCACAAAATAACATATCCAATCCTATCTATAATGGCCAAAGACATTATGTCAGTTCTTGTGTCTATTATATCTTTGGAAAAAAGTCTAGATCATCCCCCAACTATGGGGGTGGTCTACTTAACCCCCCAAACTATAAAACGGTCTAATTTACCCCCTGAATTTTCCAAAACCGTCTACTTTATCCTCTGGGGTAGTTTTGGATGGCGGTTTGCTACAGTAAATCATAGAAAATGGTAGTAAATCACAGAAAATCGTAAAATAGAAAATTCAATTTTGTTGGACTCCACGTGAGTAGATCTACACAATGAACATATAATATGATGTGCTTTAGTACAAAATTTTTGTTATAACTTTAAATTTATTAGGATTTTCCAATAAATTTAAAGCTATAGCAATAATTTTGTACTAAGACATACCATATTATATGTTCATTGTGTAGATCTACTTATGTGGAGTCCAACAAAATTGGATTTTTTATTTTATGATTTTTCTGTGATTTACTACCATTTTTTAAAGATTCGGTTACTGTAGCAAAACATGGTTACTGTAGCACCCGCCGTCCAAAACTACCACAGGAGTAAAGTAGACGGTTTTGGAAAGTTCAGGGGGTAAATTAGACCGTTTTATAGTTTGGCGGTTAAGTAGACCACCCCCATTGTTGGAGGGGTGATCTAGACTTTTTCCTTATTTCTTTAGAATCTTGTTTCAGCTTATCAGGCAGGATCATTGAAGAACGGCACCAGCGCTTGTTACCTAAAACTGTTGAGATGCTAACCTGCTTGAAGGACTAGGAGTTGGAGAGAGATGGAACAACATGGAGCTGCTGACAACAAAGAGCTTGAAAAATCATTCAAGAATTTGTATCTTGACGAAGATGAAGGTGCTACAACTGGTGACTAAGAGTGAGACCGAGGTGTGACTTGGTCACTTGGGCTTTTGGGTGAGTTGAGACTTGAGAGTAAGACTTGTGCTTTTGGGTGAGATGAGAGTGAGACTTGTCGCTATCATCTGTATTTGGGTGAGTTGAGAGTGAGACTTGAACAATGTTTGTAATAACTTAATTAAGACAATTTAGAGCTGGCTGCACTCTTTTTTTCCTTTCTAAGGTTTCTCATAAGGGTGAGTTTTACCTAAAAAGGTTTTTAATGAGACAGCATTGCGCAAACAGCTCATTCTGTTATCTAAGTTTCTGTTATCTATGTCGGTGTTGTTCTGTCGTTCTTGTGAGTTGATCCTTGTTATCTATGTCGAATTGTCGATGTTGTTCTGTCATTTTTGTAAGTTCATAAGTATGAAAGTGAAACAGTTACTGTGATCTTTTCTTACTTGGTTGCCAAACTGTGAAAATGTTTGAGAAGATGTGTTTTTCGAGGTGTTTCATGTGAATCGTGCTATGGGCTGGCACGGTCCATAAATTCTGGCATGCCTGACGGGCTGGCACGGCATGAAAAAGGGCCCATAGGGCCGTGCCTGGGCCTAAGGCTAGCTCGCGTGCCTGTTAGGCACAGCATGCCTACTCGGCCCGAACCCCATCGGGTCATGCAGGCCCGTTACCGTGCTGTACCGGGCCGGGCCGGCCCGTTGCCCATCTATTATAATAAGTGGGAGCAAGCTCTGACCTTTGCTTGCCTTGTTGTGGCGCTGGCACGTAGGTTGGCGTCGAGGCCGGCCAGTCCACAGGGGAGAGTGCTCCGGGGAGCAGAGGAACTGCCACAGGGGAAGAGAGAGCAGAGACGGAACCAGCGATTCTGGCTAAAGGGGCCAAACAAATATGATCATATTTTTTTAGTGTGCTAAAATATACGTAATTATATGATTCAACAACTTTTAAAATATTTTACACTATTTATAACCAAAATCATAATATTTGAATAAAAATAAGTGAAAATTGATATTTTTTAACTGTAAATTCATATATTTATATAGGTATTAAAGGACACTTACTGTGCTTGGGGGGGCCACGGCCCCTGCTAGCCCCCCTGGTTCCGTCTCTGAGAGAGAGGCCTGGGCGGGAGGGCCAAGAAGAGCGTTTTCGGTTTTGGGCTCACTCGATCTTGGTCGGCAGTGCATTGGAGGTTGCAGATGCTGAAAGCATGGCTTCTTATTTTCCGGCGAAGTGACCTTACAAAGTTTTTTTTTCGAGATCGTGACACGGCACGTTTTTCATTAAGCGGAAAGTGACCTTAGAAAGTTAGCATGTGTTTGGTTTATGTCCTATCCATAACATGTTACAACTCGTCGTGCTTATGTATGCTTCGAACTGACCTTTGAAAAAGAGTTAGAGGCTTAGAGCGAGTTTGGTTCCTATCCCATCCATAACATGTCACAGGCTCACAGCCTATCATGCTTAGTATGCTTCACCAGCGTTTCCTTTGCTTCGCGGCCGAATTTGTGGCACCATGCATGTGGCGCGCCACACTCAAGTAGCTAGACAGCAGCAGTACTGTACTTTTCCTGCTCCTTTTTTTCCAAATATTTGGCGTTTCGATCTTTTGCTCGCCTCGTATGCAGCGCCAAACATGCCCTTAATACAAGAGAGCTTGTTTCAACCATGTAAATAACTTCTTAAAAGAACTTGTTTCCATCCATATAAGCCATATATATAACATTATAATATTTTCATGATACTATAGAGTAACGCTCGCATACTCATATATAAATATAAGTTCATCTGGTTTTGTTTTCCTAGGGTGCGATTGGTTGCTTGGATATTCAGAGATGGGACGGGGCCATCCATGAATATGCAGCGTTTGGTTGGATGGATGACTGGGATAAGCAAATCCATGGATAAGGAATATACCTTCAGATGCTAGATTTCTGGTTCGAGAAAATCTAGCGGACTAGCTTATCCATGTCTTGTAATCTTTGTCATTAGTAAATAAATTAAGGATTATTAGTATGTTATATTATTACTCAGTAATTATGATGTAGGATTAGTTTTGATAAGTGCTAATACGTTGATTAGTGCATGTTTGTGTGCTAATTAGGATATCAGTGGTGCTAATTAATATATTTTATTTTAAATTAGTTATTATCATGACAAAAAATAGTATTAGTGCATATTTATTAGTGTCTAATTAGTTGTTATTATTTTTAAATAATTGATATAATTAGTCAATTATTCTCATCCCATCCACTTTCATCCATCCAACCAAACAGAAAAATGGTTCGTCTCATCCATCCAACCAAACATGCATCACAGATATCCTTATCCCAATATCCATGGATCGACATATCCCATCCAACTTCGTCCTCCAACCAAACGCACCCCTAATAAACCAGACATCATTACCTTTGATAAAAAGATATTGTTTCATCTATTTTTCAAAGCTTTTTTTAGCAAAAAATGAGCTAGATCCTTTTGGAGTTAACTTTTCAAACCTCTAGCCTATTTGGAATACAAGAGTGCAAAATAGAGGAATAAAAAAACACCGAAAAACTTACTGTGCTTGGATAGTAGAAAAGGTTTTACCTATACGTCGCTTTGCATTTATTCCTTTGGTGCCCATTTGCTAAGGAAGTATGGAACCTCGTCAAAAGCTGCACTAGGGAGTGCATTCAAACAAATATGGATGTTCAAACAATGGACATGTTCGGCTGGTAGAATTTCAGCTGATTTCGGCTGATTGAACAGTATTATGTGAGAGAGAAACAAGCCGAAACCAGCTGAAACCAGCTGAAATATGACCAGCAGAACAAGCCCAATGCAAGAGTGGTGGGAGAAATGGCATCAAGGTCAGGATGCAACGAAACAGAGAACAACACCAACAATCCTCATGTACTCGATCTGGAACGTTTGGAAAGAGCGCAATCAAAGAACCTTTAAAGGATCCACACATGATTGCAACAACTCCAGGTGCTAGGCCTGATCAAAGAAGAAATAGGACTCGTGACAAGAGCTACCGGGTTCCTTTGCTACCCCAAGGATTCTACTTAGTTTTTTGTCTATATGCCATTTCTTATATGTGATATCAATATGTAAAACTTCGTCATGCTCTTTTTCTCATATGATATAGCAGCGCTCCTGCTAATTTTAAAAAAAAAATTAAAACAGTGCATACATAAACATAATAGGAATGGAACAAAAAAAATAGAAAAATAAAGGAAAAAAGAAGGAATCCGAAATAAGGGGAAATTGGTTTTAGTGGCCCACGACAATGAAAATACAGGTGGCCAAGCGCCTCTCAACGTGTTTGCGTTTTGGGTTGGTCGCAAATCTTGGCTACTCACATGTGGGCCTCAACAAGGTAGGGTCCAAGCTCGTTAGCGTCCGGCTCGTCCCTCCTCTCCATCTTGCTCAGGTCTTTTCTCCACTGTCCACGTCTGGCCAAAGTGAAATCTGAAATCCACCATACTCCGGCCTGGTTGAGATCCCAAAATTTTTTGAAAAAAATTTTTGTAGCACTTTTCGTTATTATTTGGTAAAATTTATTTAATCATGAACTAACTAGGTTCAAAAGATTCGTCTCGACATTTACAGATAAACTGTGTAACTAGTTATTTTTTTCTTACATTTAATGCTCCATACATGCATCTAAAAATTCGATGTGACAGATACTGCGCAAAAAAATTTAAGCATTTTGGCCAACTAAACAAGGCCTCCTAGATTCATAGTGAACAGCAAGCATCGATGGGGAGGATGACAGTTGACAGGGCAGCAGGAAAGATCATGCCGCATGTGCGACGGGATCCGTGACGTTCCATCCAGCAAACAGTGCTAAAAACAGTTTTAGAAGACAGTTTATTTCATTTCATTTAGTCAAAAGTACCGCTCTAAAAAACTGGCGATTTTAAGCGACGGCCTTTCCATTTACGAAGACAAATTGAAAAACAATCATCATATAAATGAATTTTTAGAGGCAAACATTCCAAATAGACCAATTATGTTAATCGACTATTGACAGATGTGGTAATAGTGGACGTTTTAAATGACTAATTTCTGGTATAAGCTTCCTACGAGTACCACATCTATGAATCCATTAATAGAGACGGTACTCTTAAGAGATTTTTCTTTAGAAATAGTTGGCTCAAAAAACTATAATTTTTCATATGGAATCAAATGAAGAAAAACTTTATATCAAAATTGTATATCTCTAAGCATTCGGCAACTTTGTAGTTGACTATCCCACTGTTCTGTTTTATAAGACGCGGGTTGGAATGATATGGTCTCTTAGATTACACTTTGACCATTCATTTACTTTATATTATATTGTCTATGCTTATAAATTTATGATTATTGGATAGTATAATTCCTTACATATCTAACCATATAAAGTGTGTATTATATTAATTAAAAATTATTAGCCTAATTATTAGTCAAAGTTTTAAAGTTTGAATCTTGATATACGTGTGCACCTTATAATGAAAACAAATGTAATATTTCTTTATTTGAAACTTTTTAGAGTCCACTTTTTTTTATTTTAGGTCTTACATTTTGAAAATTGTAATTTTAAAAAACCTTGGGTGGAGACATGCTCTACAACAAATTTGTAGTTCTCAATGCGATTTACAACTTTATAGTTGGCAGGTTTTCAATTTAAAGTTATTTAGAGTCTCAAATATGTACTTTAAACTATGAGATTTTTGAAAAAAAAAACTTTGGAATTCTAGATAACTCAAATGTTGACATGCAATCTACCATTTGTATTTAAAAAGTTTTTTATTAGAAGTTATTTAGAGTCTCAAGTATTTGTTTAAAGCTTTGAAACTTTGAGATCCACCAAAGTTGTAGTGTTTGAGAAGAATTAAAATTTATAATTTAAAAAAATTATTTGAGGCCATTTATTGACCAAATTATTCAATTCAAAGTTCCTAAATAGTACTCCCTCCATTACAAATTATAAGGCGTTTTATTTTTTTCTAGGTACAACCATATATCTATATCTATATATATATATATATGGAGAGTATACTCTGTAGCTAGCTACAGAATAAGTTATTCTGTAGCCACCTCCATTTACGATAATTTTATATACTAATTTACGACAATGTCAGTATATATTTACGATAGTTGAATTACTATAACACATGAGGATATTTACCATAATGTTATAGTAAATATTATAGTAAGGAGTTACTATAATCACGTAAATTAACATAGCAATTATCGTAACTCAAAGTTGCTACAGAATAAGTTATTTTGTAGCCAGCTGTAGGGTAATAGTTCTATATATATATATATATATATATATATATATATATATATATATATATATATATATATATATATATATATATATATATATATATATATATATATATATATATATATATATATAGTAAGTTCTATGTATCTATAAAAACTGAAATGACTTATAATTTGTAAGAGAGAGAGTAAACAAAAGGATAGCATTCTGTAGTCGCTAAGGAGCGAATATGTAGAGCAACGGTCAGCAAGGGTCGCATGACACGAGAGGTTGTCCAAATGTATTAATGTACTAATAGATTCAGGCGAATACCCACCTCTTATAAAATAGAAAAGCATGAACATTGTTTCATAGTAGTGAAAAGGGGCTTGGAACAGTTAGCAAAACCAAAAACTCAAACGTATTTCCTCCATTCTAATTATATGTCATTCTAGTTTTTAGGTACATTATTTTTGCTATGTATCTAAATATAGACTATGTCTAAATATATAATAAAAGGCTATATATCTAGGAAAGTCAAAAGGACTTATAGAATGGAAGGAATGTATTCTAGGATGAACTTTAAATTCAAAACTGCAAAAGCTATATGGAATAGATAGCATTAGGTCGTCCCTTCAATCTCTAGACGGTAGGGCACGAATGGCCTAACAACCTCGCATCTCTTCCCACCGGATATATTCTTACCAGTACCAGCTTCTCTCCCAAATCTCCATCATCCACTTTTCCTCTCTCGTGGTTCACCCGGCATCGCTCGCTTCGAGTTCCCGCTCATCGTCCGCCCGGCACCGGCCACCCTCTCCACCTTGCCTTATCACAAGTGTCAGCCTTCCTCCCTCTCCATGGCATCCCTTGCCCGCTATGCTCCTTTTCCAACAACAACTCCCGTCGGAAACGACGAGGAAGCAACATCCTCTCTCTCTCTCTCACACACACACACACATATGTCCGCCTTCCTCCATCGGTAAGCGAGCATATTATGAGCATGTCTGTTGTTGCTATCATCATGCTCTAAGCTGGATATTTTGTGCTGCTCAGGGAGGCCCAGATCCGCACCCTCTTGTTTGGATCTAGGGCCACTGGTGCTCAGCATATGGTTTTGGGATGTTGCATTTGTTGTTGTTTTTATGTTGCATCAGGAGATTTCTCATGTTTCCATAACAAATTCAGATGTTTCCATTGATGATCCCTCATGTTGCTACAACAAAACTAGCATGTTGCGTCACATGTTTGCTTGGTGTTCTCATGTTGCTGCAACAAACTAGCATGTTACGTCACATGAATGTTTGGTGTTGCAGTAAGTGATTATTTCTTGGTGTTGCAGTAAGCAATCATTTTCTTATGATGATTAGAGATGTTGCATCTCCTTTATTTTGATGTTACATTAGTTGGCTGTTGGATGTTGCATCCTGCTGATTTTCCATGTTCCAGCAAATAGACTGAGATGTTATAATGATTGATTTCTCATGTTATAACAATAAAACTAAGATGCACTAGCTGATAGTTTTGCAATATCAACTAATGATGTATCATTTGCTTTGTAACTAAATGTTGTATGTTGCACTTTGTTGATTCCTCATGTTGTAGCAACTGACAGAGACCAAGGCAAGGCGCTACGAAGGGGGCGTGGTAGGGACAGGGCAAAGTGTCGCACCACCCGCTCTTGTTGTGGGAGGAAATCGTGTGGACGAACGAGACATTGTGGAGGAAGACACAGGATTTGACAGTTTTGTTCGCTTGTATTGCATAGCTGGGAGCTACGTTCGGACGCAGCCAAGGGCTGGACGTCCAGACGCTAGGAGCGCCGAAAGCTATAACGTTAGATTCAAACAAAATACATCATTAACTTTTGGATCCATCCAAAAATATATAAGATTATTAGTGGTCCTAGATACCTCACTTTGGATCCCATCGTGGAGTCATGCCAACACGAATGAAGTGCCTCAATCGCCACGTCAGTGACATATATGGAAAGTTTGTACGCTAATATGAAACGTATCTAGTTTATCATACTGTGTGACGTGAACGTACTAACGAATCCAGCCCAACAATAATTTCTGAAGGCGAAGGGCTCAATAATGCAATCCAAAACCGTAGTGGCCACTAGCGGGGGATTCTCCGGAGGAATAGGACTCGATTGCATATGCTTTTGTATATTCTTGGCCCTAGTTGGAGCATCCGACACAAAGGTGCAACGATACTTTTTTCAGAATTGTTACGCATGCTAGTTCATAACTTTTTTTTTGACTTTTTATATCAGGATAATAAAGGATGGATTCCCTTAGCTATCACCATCTAACCTTACAGAATATCGGAATCCATTGGCTATGCCACATAAAATTAATATCAAGAGCCATTTTTCACTTTAAAAATGTATTATTTTTCGAGAAAAACTCTTTTTAGTAAAGTATTTTTCAAGAAGGAATTTGCTTGAGTTATACTCAGAGCAAAGGAGAAGCATATAGATCTGCTCTTCGTTTGTAGCTAGAGGCCTTTGTGTAGTCCATTTTCTTCTTTTTCTTGTTTCTTAAGCTGTACCCTTCCGCTTTTTTTAGTGTTTAGTTTTAATAAATTTCAGTATGGGGCAATCCCTCCTGTTTTTTTTTAAAAAAACTCTTTTCAAAAGGTTTATGTGTTTTTTATAAAGATAAAGAGAAATTGTGATTAAGCCCATCCTAAAAAAGAATATTCAATGTGCCTAATCTTACCATCCATCTGAAATCAAGTTGTACTCTATTTGATTTATACACACTAAAAGAATATCGGAAAAGCTAAAGAATACTCGAGTATTTCAAAACTTCTGAACACATGACTTTTTTCTTTTGTTGGATTCGACCAGCCAGTCAATGTAGGTCATTGGATTTGCTTCTCTTTTTTGGGATTTTTTTCAAACAGAAAAAGGGGTGATCGATAGGTCATTGCCGGCGCCGCCACGACCTTAAGGATGGAACCATTTTTTTCAGGATTTATTTCTTTTCTTCCTTTTCTTTTCTTTTCCTTTCCTTTCCTTTCCTTTCCTTTCCTTCCATTTTCTTCCCTTTCCCTTTCTTCTTCCTAAAATTGAATCTAATAGAATTGATGCTGTGTTTTGTTGAAAATATTATAGTTATTATCAATTTATACTAGACTCACACTATACTTATATTAAATTATCAATTATCTAGCTAGTAATTAGCCTATATATCCAAATGGGGCCTTACACTATACTTATATTAAAGTGTAATTTATACAAAGAATTGTTGTAATTGTAACTAGATACCTATATGAATATCTTTTGTTTTATTTCAAGCATATGTTTTATTGATTCTGTTATATTTTGTATGTATGTCTAATAACTGCTTAGTTTGATAATATATATCTTCTTTAATTTGGTTTCTGTAATGTTTTTTCTATATTTCTAATTTTGAATTATTTAGAGATCTTTCACTTTGCAATTCTTATAAAATATCTAGTTAATTTGATTCTCTTTACTTTTAATTTATTTTTTATTTATTTGGTTTTGATCCCATGATCACGACAATCGAGTGTTTCATGGATTAGAAACACTTGATTTTATTTCTGTTTTTAATCGGGTGTTTAGGTGACATCCAACACTCACGTGTCAGATGCCCCTAAAACACCCGAGTACTGGGCAGACAACTCCAAGAATATTCAACGTGCCTAATTTTACCTCACTTTTAATAGAATCAGAGACCCCTATAAATAAGAAAACTTCTACTCTTTTAGCTATACGCTTGATGTATAAAACACCTTAGAATAATCTATTCACATCTTCTTAAAGCGTATTGCAACTTGGCATCGAAAAAGAAAGTACAGGTTATAAGAGGAAGAGAAATGCGACGGAAAAATACATGATTACAACACCATAGTACCATACTACAGTGTATGAGGAGACAAAGGGAATCTGAAAACAAGGCTGGAAATTACTGCTATGGTACACCTCTCTCAGATAAGCAAATTAAATTCGTGTTCATACGGTACACATGGTCCTGTGGTACATCTGTTCGCTCAAACTTATCAGCCTACGGTACACCTGTGATACACCTGCTTGTATGGTACACCTGCTCCCTGTTCATTTGAACTTATCAGTTTGGCTTATTAGCCATGATATAGTATTTTTCTTTCACAACAAATCAGCGAATAGTACTGTCGGAGTTATGATCCCCGGGTATCTCAAGGCAACGATTAGTTAGCAGGCCGAGCGACCCACAATACACCAGCTAACGAAGACCCAAATGATTGAGGCCCAGTTAAGCCAAGCAAACCAGGCTAGGCGCCGAGGACGGCTCAACCACGACCCCTCCCTTCTGCCTTAGCCACACGCAGCACAAGGGTTCACGACCTCTCCGCTGTCCCGACCTGTGGGAGGAACGGAAAGAGGTCGAGCCCAGCCAAGCGCGCACCTCGGTCCAGTCAGACGCCATCCCTGCGCCACGCAGCACAGACAAGACAACACCGCACAGCAGTGACTGCCAGTACGGCGACGGCCGTCCAAATATGGTCCAACAAGACATATATATATATATATATATATATATATATATATATATATATATATATATATATATATATATATATATATATACACACACACACACGATTCTACCCACTTTGAGATGGGATCCACGACGGAGGCCTTGATTTAGAGGTCATCCACGACCCCGGAGCTCGAAATCGTGACCACTAACTCCACAACCTAACCAAGCAATCGACGACCTGGGGGCGGCTACCGACTCCTGTACGACGCCCCTAGGAGAACAGGAGGCAATGACGGAGGCCACGATGGATACCACGTTACACAGGACGGCTGGCGAACCACCACCGTGCCTATAGTGCCATCACGGCCGACACAGTAGCACCACGTCACACCTTACCGCGACGTGGGCACAAGACCACGACGATAACCACGCCTAGACATGCACCACAAGACGGCGTAGCTTGCAAGCCAAGTTAGCTAGGCTCCTCCCTCAGGCTCACGACCTCTGTCAGGAGAACCTTCTTCTTTGTACCTTCTTCTTTGTACATGCTCTGGCCCCAAACTCTATATAAGGGCGGCCAGATCATCCTTCTGGGAACATCTTCGTATTCTTCACAACCTTCGGACTCCTAGAGCTTCCCTTCATGCAGTTCATTTCCTAGCTTTATCTCTTCTACCTCTTCCACCATTCTTGCACCCCATTGCAAGAACTGCAGAGCATTCAAGCGCGGAACACGTACTCAATCGTCTTAGCTCTAAGACAGGGCGTGGGCTCCGGCCTGAACCAGTATAAATCCTTGTATCTTTTGGATGGTACCATCGTCTTTCTAGAGCAGCACAACAATCATATAAATTTATTAGTCCAGTTTATAAAACATCGATAAGTACTTTTCGGCCTGACTTTTCAGTTAAGCGAACAGGGCTAAGTCGTTGTTTCATGAACTACAGCTTTGTTTGTAAATTCGTGCTTTTCTGTCTGTCACAGCAGCAACAAACAAAGCTACGGTATCACTTTTTTAAGGCCTCTTGGAACGAAGAATTTTTCCCTTATTTCTATTTTTCCTATAAAAATACACTGATTTATATAAAACTTTTACATATGCCAAGGAGTTTTATCTATATCTATACCTAATATTTAAATTGAAAAATTTCTGTGGTTTTTTTTGTTTCCGCCCTTTTCTGTCTGCCCGTTTCTGCCAGCTAATAAAACACGAAAAATTCTGTCCTCTGTCCGCCTCCTCTTTCTGTCCGCCCGTCCGCTCCAAGCTTATCCACCTATACAATACGTATACCAAGTAAAAAGGAAAGGAAAACACCAACACGGAACGGATGAGAAGAAAACTAGGAATCCACACGACTACCCGAAAATTTCTGGCGTGTCCAGCCTTCCAACGCCGACACTGGCTTGGTGTCGCCGCCCCCGCAGGTGTCCAGCCCATTGAACCGAATCAACACATCACGAATTAGATCGAGAAGACTAAACAGACTACGATATGTTCCCCAAAGGAAAGACTATGAGAGATCAGAGAACCAAATCAAGACAACACGATTTAGATCGACACCAAATAGAGTACACTACCAAATCAAGACCATCATATATACTCCAGATCGAGACCAAAAACATACCAAATCGAGGCCACAAACCATGTCGCCAAAAGAATTGAGCACGTAGCGAAAAGAATTGAGCACAAACGGCGAGGGCCGCCTCAGTACCTCACCCGATGTCGCACAATCACCCGGTTGCAGCGTCTCAAACTCGAAGCCCAATGCTCACCAAGATCTGGACGGCCTCATCGTCGTGGAGCGCCGCTGCCCGGTCCAGCGAGATCCGACCGAGCACGGCCCGCTCGAGAACCGCCGCCGGCTGCCGGATCCCGGGCACCTCGCGAGCAGCTGGGAACGCGCCCTTGCCAACAACCGCCGGGGCTGTGGCCAGGGTTAAAAAAACCGCTCGGTAAACCGCGGTTTACCGCGGTTACCGGCCTAACCGAGCTGGACCGGTTCCGGTCCGGTCCGGTTAGGTATTCCCTAAATTTAAAATTTTAAATTTTAAAAAAATGCTGAAAAAATTCCTAAAAATAGTTCATGATTTATAGAAGCCAATGGTGTAAATTTTTTTTTCAAATTCGAGTTCATTTAGTATTTATTTATACGTATAGAAGTTTGAAAAAAAAAAAGAAAAAAAATCCCGGTCCTGCCCCGTTAAGGCCCCAAATTCAAATTTAAAATTTGAAAAAAAAAAAACAAAAAATGCTGAAAAAATTCCTAAAAATAGTTCATGATTTATAGAAGCCAATGGTGTAAAAATTTTTCAAATTCGAGTTCGTTTAGTATTTATTTATACGTATAGAAGTTTGAAAAAGAAAAAGAAAAAAGAAAATTCCAAACTCAAACCGAGCGGTTACCGCTCCAAACCGCCCGGTAAACCGGTGACAAACCGAACCGAAGGCGCGTTTGAATTCAAATTCAAATTCGACCGGTTACCGACCAGTTACCGATAAACCGGACCGGTAAACCAGAACCGAAGACCGGCGATTTGGGGTGACCGGTCGGTAAAAAAAACTCTGGCTGTGGCCGCCTGATATCCCGCTAACGGAGAGGTATCCCGGGCCCTCCCAATATGCCGGGGACGCGGTAGGCCCTCTCAATATGCCGGGGACGCGTCCTCGCTTGCCGCTCTACCGGGGACGCACGGCTCGGCGTCTCCGCAGCTAGGGAGACGCGTATAGGGAGGCCGGCGGCGCAGGAAGAAACATCATACGCTAGCGTGGGGTCGCCGGAGCTCATGGCACGGGGCCACCTGGTCCACCGGGTCGCTGCGGACGGACATGCGCGAGGACGGAGAACCGAACACAGAATCGACCGTGGGTGGAGGACTAGGGAGAGGATAAGGAGAGAGATAGGGAGACAGAAAGGGAAGCGGTGAGCTGCAAATATGTGGCACAGGTGGTTCCACGTTTGTTTAGACGAGTTTCACATATTCTTGTGAAAAATAAAAAGGTATGGATGACATTAGTCTACAGATATTTTAGCGTTTGCATGCAACAGCTAGAATCTAAAAAGAGTAGACAATACAAAACTCAGAGTTTTAGTTATTATCAAACACATGAATCGATGGTGCCCAGCCCCCAGCTGCTCACGGAAGACAAACTGCAGAGTGAAGCACCTTGTGAAAAAAATATATTTTTCTTGCTTTTGTTATGAAATTTTTTCTTCAAACAGAATAGTTGGGACTCAGCTAAGCTAATATTGTATTACCTCTGTCCTAAAAAGAATATAACTATGGATTATGTGCCAGTTAAGATGGTTCACGTTTGATCAAATCAGATTATTATAAAAATATATTTTAGTATTTATTTCATATATTTCAAATGTTAATATTTTTTAATTATAATATGTGGAACTTATAAGACACTAAAACATGATACTATACTAGAAATTGCATTCTTTCCGAGATAGAGAGAGTAACCTGAATTATATAGAAAAGAATCTATTTTATCATGTTTTTAGGTCTATCCTTTTTATTTCCTAAAGTATCCTCATGTCCTTTCTGATCTGCATTTACCGTGAACTCAAGACTCGTGCTTATGCATGTTAAAATCATGAATGTTTCTGCGTGCAGTGACGGAACGTAATATGATTTCACTATATGTTTGAATAGATAACATAATTATTGTTACATAAAAAATCTTTTTTTACAACAAGGAGTACATTCCATAATAACTCACGAACAAATCGGTTAATATTATCAAAGTACAAAGTGTATTTGTAGTTCGTTACTCTCTTTGGTGCCAAAGTAGAGTGTCTAGCCACGGTGTAAGTCAGTCCCAAGATAAATTAGAATCAATCTGTGTCCACAAATGTTACAACGGTTTGATTCGTAGGATGAAAAAAAAGACACA